>OZ012735.1:803065599-804265599 GCA_963859935.3 Lathyrus sativus
AGGCATAACCAACCCCCGATCACCGAATCTTTAGCGTTGTTATTACATCACGCAAAAGGTCTTTTCGTTCTTTAACCTTTTCTTTGGATAAATCAAAGCTCGGTGGTGAATTTCAATGAATCTCACCGCAACATATACCCATGGAAGATTCTTGAGAAGTTTGGTATGTCAAATTCAAAGCCTGTGGTGACTCAGACAAACCCTCAATTCAAGCTAAGTATAAATCAGTGTCCCAGTACTGATGTCGAAAGAGCTTATATGGATAACATTCCATATACTAATATAGTGGGTTCTTTGATGTATGATATGGTATGTACTAGGCCCGACATAACACATGCAATAAGTCTTGTAAGCAGGTACATGGTGAATCCTGGAAAGGCTCACTGGCAAGAACTGAATTGGATTCTAAGGTACATAAATGGGTCTCTGAACAGAGTCCTAATTTATGGTAAAGTCCTGAGTGAAGATAGTAAAACAACAATCGAAGGATATGTCGACTCTGATTATACAGGTTGTAAAGATTCTAAAAAATCTATTTCTTGATATGTGTTCACTATGTTTGGGACAATAATCAGTTGCAAAGAAACACTTTAGAAGGTTGTTGCCTTATCAACCACTGAAGTGGAATATATCGCCCTAACTGAAGTTGTGAAGGAAGCATTGTGGCTTGAAGGTTTTTCAAAGGAGTTGAAACTTTAAGGTTGTGTTGTCACTGTTAAATGTGATAGTCAAAGTGCAATACACCTGTCGAAGAATTCAGCCTATCAGGAGAGAACCAAACACATTGATGTGAGGCTGCATTTCGTCAAAGGGGTAATCGAGCATGCAAAAGTCCAAGTGCTAAAGGTCTCGACAGATCATAATGTTGCTGATATGATCACCAAGATGATGCCCAGTTGCAAGTTTTTCCACTTATTATAGCTGATAAAGCTGCATGAAGAAAGCTAGTTTGTTTCTTGATGTTATAGAGTTAGATCCAATGTGGAGATTTGTGAGATATTGGATCGAACTCTATTATGGTCGAATGGTAGCTTTTAGGTTTGATAGGAATAAGCATGAGGTTGAAGTCTGTTCACATGCTGTTGTCGGACTAATACGTGTTGTAGTGAAGTTTGTTCTAACATGCATTAGTCAATGTTGCTATATTTGTTAGCATGTTGAATTTTGCTTGCTTGTAGGCCCAATTGTTTAAGTTAGCTTGTAATGGGTAATTGTTAAAAAGTCCATTAGGTTAGTGCGTTAGTTTTCTTATAAATAGCATGTTAGTTTTCTTATAAATAGCATGTTAGTCTCTCAACTTGAATAAGGAAAAATAGGAAAATAAAATCATAATTCAAGAGAGAGAGGTTATTTGTTATTCTTGTATACTTGTAATCTTGTTCGATAGAGAAAGTAAAGAATAACAGTTTATAACAAATCCCTGTTGTTTTTCCCTTGTTTTCTTTGTTAATCCTAACCCTTGTGTATTTCTTGTCTATAAAAAAACCGTGTATATTTTATTCCAAAGCATCCTTTTTCACAACATATTTTAAAAATATAATTTATTATCATTTTTAAAATCAACTATAATTTATGTTTCTAGAAAGAGATGTTTTTGAAAACACTCTTTCTCCTCATATTTCTTTGGGTTTTTTATATTCCAAATTTTAATTTATATTATAATTTTAATAAATTTTTAGTTATAAGTTTATATTGAAAATAATATTATAATTTTTATTATGAAGATTCGTTTTTTAATTGAATTAGGAAAATAATTTTAAGAAAAAATATTAGACCATTTTTTTCAAAAAAAAAAATCATAATAATAATAATAATAATAATAATAATAAACAGTTTGACAAAAAAAAAATATAATAAGTCATTCAAATATAACACTACAAGAAAATGTTAATTTTACCTAGTGATTTAGTGACGTGGTAAACACGTGAGAAAATATATATATATATATATATATATATATATATATATATATATATATATATATATATATATATATATATATATATATATATATATATATATATATATATATATATATATATATATATATATATATATATATTAGAAAAATATGTATTTTTAGAAACAAAATATACTTAAATTTTTTTAGAAACAAAATATGTATTTTTAGAAATAAAATATATATTTTTAGAATTAAAAACATAATATATATTAGAAAAATATATAATAGAATATATATTAGAAACAAAATATGTAATGTATTTTTAATTTTTAAAAATAGAATATATATTATGTTAGAAAAAGTAGAATTTTTAAAAATATTTTTAGTAAACAAAATTGTAAATAGAAAAAATTAAAATATATTTTTTTAAAAACACAATGAATATGTATTATATTTAAAATGTGTTATTTTTAAATGTATTATTTTGAAAAATTATTTTGATTAAAAAATAATGAATATGTATTATATATATATTTTAAATGTGTTATTTTTAGTAAATCAATTATATATATTATAGAATATTATAATATTGAATACTTATTATATTTTAGTAAACATAATATAATTATTTTAGAAAATTTTTTTTTAAAAAATAATGAATATATATTATATTTTAAATGTGTTATTTTTAATAAACAAATTATATATTATATTTTAGAATATTATATTTTGAGAGTATGTAGTATATTTTAGTAAACATAATTTATATGTAGTATATTTTTGTAAACATAACTTATATTTTTTTAACGTATATTATTTTAATTAAAAATTATTTTAATTTTTAAATTTTATAGTTAATATTTAATATTTATTTTAATTTTATACTTGTTTTCAGTTAATATTTATTATTATTAAATTTTATAGTGAAGTGCAACCCATATCACTAATATAAAACATATTTTCATTTGTGGCATGCAAACCACGTCACTAAATAGTGACGTGAGAATTCCATGGAAAAATATTTAATTGGTGTCAGGCATAACGTGCAGCGACATATTGGAAAATGTGGTTTCCCACGTGAAAACTAAGTCACAACTTAGTGATGTTTTTCACGTGTGAACTTTTTCTATTATTTTTGTTATTTGCGACGTGACGTGAGTCCAATGTCATAACTTAGTGACGTGTTTTTCACGTGGGAAAGTGTTCCCACCATTGCTTTTCCCACGCGTTTTACCCACGTCGCAAATGTTGCTTAGTAAAGTGTTTTTTGGATTAGTGACGTGAAAATCATTTGGGAAATATACTATCTACACCATTTGTTGAGGTATATGAGATATATAGTATACTATAAAATTGTATTTTTTTTTATCAAATAGCTAATAATTTGTTTGTAGTAAACAAAAAAATTAATATTTTGAAAACTATTCATTTATTAACATGTTTATGCAGCACATTAATAGAAAAACTATTGACTTAATATTAATACTAATAATAATAACAATAATAATAGTAATAATAATAATAATAATTTAAATAATAATAAAATTATAGTTATAATAAAATAAAAGTATGGTAATAATAAAAGAATGGTTGAATATTAACATTCTAGAAAACAGAACATTTAAATTTAAAAAATAGATTAGTAAAATTATTAATAAAAGATATATTTTAAAATGTCCCAGTAATATTAGTTTTCTAGGAAAAAAACTCTATAAATAGTTTATTGTAGTAGGCATTGTTATCTTCATCATTCAAGACAACATGGCAATGAGCATCAATAGAGTGTATTTTTTCATTGCTATTTTCTGCATTGCTTCAGTCATTATGACTTCAGGTGACAAATTCTATACATATTTTAGTTTGAATGTATTTTTTAAAGAATAATTAATAGTATATAAAATATATACTAATGGAGATTGAAATTAAAACTACGTTAATTGCAGAAGGAAACACACCTATCCCTTGGGATTATTGCTATGGAAAAGGACCATGTCCAGGTGGCGATGCTTTGTGTGCTGATATTTGTAAAGCGACTAATTTATCTTTCTAAAATCTTTCCTTTTTATTTTATCATATGTTTTAATAAATTTTGATATGTAGACACAATTGGTGCTATGATATTAAATCATACTTAATAAAAACTCAGAATTTATCTTTTTTTGTTTTAGTGCCTACTCATGCTTCATCAATTGCTTCCTCAATTATTTTGTTGGTCTTTATCACAACTAGAGAAATCTGATAATTTGATTAAACTGTGAAAATAATATTTTATTAAGTACACCAAATTATACCAACTGTATCTTTATAAATTGCTAGTGAAAAATAAATAAGTTGAATTTAATTTTTTCACATGTTTTAAAAAATTTTTATATGCACACATAAAGTTGGTAAATTAAATAAAATCATACATCATAAAAAAATTTAGTTCTATGACTGTTATAAATTATTCTAAGACATATTTGAGAGTGTTTGAAATATTTTTAGAGAAAAGTGATTTTTTTCACGATTCTAGTATCGATTCATTCAGTTTAAATTAAAATTTCTAACAATCTTAAAAGTATTGCAAATAATAGAAACTGAGACTTCCATATCAAAAATAAAAAAACAAGAATCGTCGTCATTGATCTGGATACATTCTTATTATTTTTCATATAAATTAAAGCACTGTGAAAATAATAATACCAAGATTTTAAATGAAAAATATCTAACAGTTGATATCAAAATAATAATTACCGATATTATGATTTTAATGATTGTTTGATATCGAATTATTTTAATCAGAGGTAATCATTTGCATTGTATAATATGAAATATCCATTTTGTTTTGGGTTTCTGTTTGAAAATAATGATGCGGCAATTTAAAAAAATTATGAAATTTTTATACTGTGTTAGAGTATGTGTTTGAGTACAATGCGTGAAATACTGTGTTGAATTTCATGTTACTGTTTTATTAACACGATAAAAGAAACACGTGGCTCATAGGTGGCAATGCTTCTTGAACAGGTAGCATATATATAAATTAATTAAAGATAATGAATAAGTGAAAATATGCAAATCTTTTGTTTGTTTTGATAATGAATGATTAAAATATATAATTAAAAGTAAGTTTTGTTTCAGAATAATAATTTTTTCAAAAATTGTTTGATTTGAATAGTAAATATTGTTAATATAAATTGGGCCTGTATAATGAGATTTTTAAAATAAAAAACATGTTTTAACCTGTGATAGTATCTAAATAATTTTTGTTTTCAAATATATTATGTGAAAGCAAGAGATGAATGATATTGCATAAATGACAAAATTTATGTGTTGCGAAAGCTTTATGCACAGTAAAAGCAGTATGTTTTGTTTTTCTATTAATGTACACAATTGCACAATGTTACAAATTTATAATAATTTCAAAATTAAACATGAGCATCTCAAGGTATGTTAATGTAATTATTTTATTATTTTTATTTTAGAATTGTTATATTAAAGAAAATTTGTTAATCACAAAGTGATCAAATTAATTAAAATTTGTAATTTCAAATTATGCAATTGAGTGGTGATTTATATGCTATGCAAATTGTTTATGCTATATGAATTGTTTATGTATGATGAAGTTTATCATTATAAAACATATAAAGATTATTCAAAGATGAATCATGATTTATATAGATATTTGAATTTGGAGTCTAATGTAACAGTATGGAATATCGAGATGTGGAAATTTGAGGTCTTTGTCACGGAGGATAAGAAATTCAAGATTTTGACGGAGTGTTAAAATACAAATCGAAAATTTGTCACTAATGAAGAATCTCGTGAGGAAGATTTTTATTGAATTATTGAAATTCAAACCACAAGTCGTATTTTTAGAGATGACGCTCTAATCAAGAAATTCAAAAAAAAAAAATATTGAAAAAAGAATGGACAAAAGAAATGAGTAAAAAGAAGCATCAAGAAGGAAGGCATATAAAAGCTTATTTTTTAAAAAGTTGTTTGCATTTTTTAAGTCAAGTCTGGTTAATCGACTTAACAAAACCTATTGATGTTTGAAATTTGAAAAAAAATTATTTGAAATTTGAAATTCACACTGCACTTGTTAAGTCAGGTGTCCGTTAAACTGACTTAACAAGTCCTGAAAAGAATCCAAAATTATTTCTTTTCATGAAGCTTGTCATTCTAAACTATTGCAAACAAATACATTAGTTTTTAAATTACCTCTTTCATTATTAATTTTTCACATCAATTCAAATAATTCTGAAAGTGTTTATTAAAAGTTTCATAACTTTAAAATCATTCATAAAAGTTTGATATTATTTTTTGAGCAGTTATGGTTCATATATTATTGAATTGTAAATTAAAAGAGAAGATCAATTGTCTATTGAAATTGATTCAAGAACAACTTCATATATTCAAATTTGTTCAAGTACTGTAATTGATCACCAAGTGAGTGGTGACATAATTTGCAAAGAAAGTGTGTGTACTTTCTTAACATATTTGTAAATAGAAAGTGATATATTTTCTATTTGTTCGTGAAAGATCCTTTGAATTGGTTTGATTCAAAATCCACTATAGTCGTTAGTGTATTCAAGGAAGTAATATCTTCAAGGGACTCCTCATTTTAAGGATGTTATTCAAGACAAAATGGATTGAATTAAGTCAAACCATACTTGGGAACTTGTTAATCTACCTAAAGGATCAAAACCCATTAGATGCACGTAGGTATCTAATAGGAAGTATCATAGTGATGGTACACTAAACACCTACAAGGATAGTTTAGTAACCAAGAGTGTTAGACAAAAAAAAGGTGTTGATTATTTTGACACATATGCACTAGAAGCAAGCACAATGAAAATTAGAGTTTCGTTTGCATTAACTTTCCTTGCATGACCTTATAGTTCATCAAACGGATGACACAAAAAAATTTCAATATGGAGATCTTGGTGAGGAGATTTATATAGAGCAATTGAAGGGTCATGTATTTTCTAGTAATGAACAAAAGATTCACCAATTAATGGGGAGACACGCAACTTAAGGGGAAATTTTTCAATCATTATAACAACATAAATTCAAATGTTTTGTTATCATCAAAGGAGGGAGATTGTAAGGAATACATCATATATCTAGTTCAATTTTGATGAAGACAAATATTATCAAAGAAGGAAATATTCAAAAGTGGTATGCATATTAATGATGAAGTTGATCAAGAAGTGGTATGCATATAAATTCAATTGAAAGTTTGAGACAAGTGAACATAAATAAGGTGCTCATTGCAATAAATATTATATTACTTTAAGTTTCTCATAATTTTATCTCTCACTTCATCTAAAACCTTCTTGCATCTTCATGCATGGTTAATTAAAAACCTTCTTCATCTGATTATTTTTACAAGTGTTTGTACACAAAGTTGTGTAAAAATATTGTGATATTCATTTGTCTTCATGTTGATTATACGATTGATCATTAACAACGAGATGAATGAAATTTTAGAAACAAAGAGGTTTCTAACTTCCACATTCTAGATGAATAATCTTTGACTAGTTGACACACTATTAGGATTAAAATAAAACGAAATAGTGGGGGTTATGAACTTCAAAAGAATGATGGAAGAGTTGCGACTTAATTGGAATATGCAAGTGCATGCAATGTACTTGACTAACACAACATTTTCAATTAGTAAAATGAGTAGATTTTACTAGTCATCCAAATGGTGACGCACTGAAAGGACATTATTAGGATTTTCATCTATCTTATGAAAACAAAATAAAATCTTGATCTCCATTATGATAGATCTTCTGCCGTATTAGAAGGATATAGCAATGCAAGTTGGATATCGAGTGTTAAATATCATAAATCTATATTTGGGTGGATATTTACACTAGTCGAGGGTGCAATTTCTTGTAAGAGTAAGAAACAAATGTGAATCACTCTCTCAACCTTAGAATCAGAGTTTGAGGCTCTTGCTTTCACTTGTGAAGAAGTTTAATGGTTGAGGGACTTTCTGTTTCAAGTTCCATTTCCTAAAGACAATGTTTCAAAGGTGTTGATACATTGCGGTAGTCAGAACCCTTTAACTAAGGCATAGAAAATTGTATAGCAGAACTTTTAGGCAAGTGAGACTTAGACATTCTTTCGTGAGAAAATTGATTAAGGATATAATCATTCACATATATACGATCGAACTATAATTCTCTTGATCCATTTACTAAACCACTGGCCAGAGACGTAGTAAAAACAACCTCGAGAGACACCGGGTTGAAACTCCTTGAGTAAGAGCTCTGATAGCGACGACAACCCAATCTTACGTTAACAGACCATTAACCTCAAGATTCAATGGGTAACAACAAGTCATTGATTTGAATGTTTGTCGAACATTTTGTGATAATGTTGACCTTTAAAATGAGGGTTGAGTTTTTATTTAAACTTTTAATGAAGTTCAATACCGAGGGTATGTGTCTTATGGAAATGTATACAATATGAACTTCACCTATGTGAATTTCGAGATGGTTCCATTTCAAAGTGAGAATTGAAGTTTCTCTCATGAAAAAAATTCATGAAACAGGAAAGCATATGGCCATAAATAAGTGCTAGGCGAGAAATGTAGGCGAAGAACCTTAAAGAATGTGTGTGAGGTAACACATTCTATTCACATGGATTAATGATTTAAAAACACTACTACCTAACATTCTGATTAGAGTTTGCATTGTCTTTACTAAGGTTATGTTTTAAATCGAAAGATACTTAACTGTATTAACATTCTTTGTTTCTCTTTTTCTGGAATTGGTCTTGTCATTATTAGAACAAGTGGGGAATTGTTATAAATTATTAACAATAATAATAATATTGAGTGTGTCCAAAAATGACAAAAAATATTCAAGTGAATATTAATTTTTGAATTCGAAGAGAAGCAACATTTCGTGAAGTGTTGCTACAGAATGAACATAGGCAATGCTTGGAAACAATACAACTTTTGATTAAAAGGTGTTGTTTCATCAAGGGTCACAACCTTGTGAAATAGCACATACATGACCTATAAATACATCATTCTGGAATTCAGAAAAACAAACCACAAAACAAATATCCTCTTGTACAAAATTCCAGACACTCTTCACTACATAATCGAGTTTTTGTCGGTCTTGCGAAAATTCGATATATATGAGGCTGAATTATCCTAAGTATTCATGCATTCCAACTCTAAGACATATTTGAGAGTGCTTGAAATATTTTTAAAAAAAGTGAATTTGTTCATGATTCTAATATCGATTCATTCAATTTAAATTAAAATTTCTGACAATGACTTCCATTTTTTATGTTTGAGGAGTGAAAAATCTTATCCTCTCATTTTCTTAAAGGCTAATGTTTAATTAACCATGTTTTTCTTTTCTATTTAAATAATATAACTTATTTTCTATTTTAAAATCAGATACAATTTATCTTTCTAGTAAGACATGTTTTTCAAAACACTCTTTCTCCTCATATTTCTTTTGTTTTTTATATTCAAAACTTTAATTTATATTATAGTTTTAATTATTTTGTAATTATAAGTTTACATTTATAAAACATTTTATTTTTTTACTATGAAGAGTCATTTTTTACTTGAATTATGAAAATAATATAAGAATATTGTACAAATAAATGAAGAGAATATTATACCATTTTCTAACCAAAAATTCAAGAAAATATTCATTGACATATAAAGGCTATTAGAATACACCTTAAGGAAAGGTTATGTGCGAGTCTGATGTCTGAAATAGAGTTCACGATATTTGTGTTACTCTTATTGAATCAGAATCCTACTTGCTACGCAAAGGTTTAAGTCGTGCACACCTTTGTTTATGTTTAGTTGCTTAATAAATTGTGAGAAAGATTTTTGTTCTTCTTCTATCTAAATCTTCTTATGATTTTGACTAATCTATAGCAATATATAAAACAAAACTTAATGTTTCATCATATAAATAGTTTATATTAATATTAAGGTATGCATAGTTTATCTCATGTGGCTTATATCAATATTCGATATAAGTATGAATTAGTTTCAATCTTGATGTTGCTGTCTAATACAAAAATAACACAGAAGTAAACATTGGAACTTCCATAGAACTTCTAATACAAACAATGACAAAGAAGCAAATTATTAACCATCCACAAACCATAAATTATGAAGAATCATTGGATGAAACATTAAATGAACATGTTTTTTTTACTCTCTATAAATTTGTATTTATGTTATGCATCACACATTGAGAGGTTTATATATAAAAAAAAACAACTCTAGGCGATTTTTATATAAGAACTGAGATCTTTATCTTGAGATGAAAAATAATGTATTTATATAAGATACAAATAAATTGATTTAAATTATGGTCTATGGATGGTTAATAATTTGCTTCTTTGTCATTGTTTGTATTAGAAGTCCTATAGAAGTTCCAATGTTTGCTTCAGTGTTGTTTTTGTATTCGAGAGCAACATCAAGATTGAAACAAATTCATGCTTATATTTCGGGTCTTATTACACTAGCATTTCATCATCAAAAGAGGTAATTTTGAATTTCAAAGATAACTATTTCAAATAGTTTTTTTTGCCTATTATATGTTTTAAGAACAATAAAGAGAAATAAATAAATTTTCCTATTAATTATTTATTAGGAGAGATTTTCAAAACTTGAAGGGATTTCAAATGATCTTTTTTACACAAATATATATTTTCTATGCAACTATTGAAATGAGTGTACAGAAGATACTTATATGGAATTGTACATATATTCTAATTTATTCACATTTCTTAAATTTTGTTTATTATATATTGTTCTCTTTATACTTTGTCTATTTTACTTAGTTTTTGAAGAATAATTTATATGTTTTTTTGTCTAACAAGATCATGAAACTTTTAATCTCTTAAAATTTTGTTTATTTCACTTTATGTGAGATTAATTTATTTGTGGGTTTTATTTGTATTTATCTCCCTAACTTTTATTTATGATTCTTTTTATTCTCATAAAAAAAATTTCTTTTTATAATATTTATTATGGTTTCTCTAAACTCTACTTAATATATTCTATAACTATTATTTATTCTATAACTATTATCTATTCTATAACTATAGATAAAGATAAAGAAGAAAGATGATTTTGGACAGACCTATTTCATTCCCATTTTATCCTTTAAGTTATACGCAATTTATTTAATTTTTAAAAATAAAGTGCTAACAAAATGATACGGTTTTTTTATAAGACGAGCATAACTATCAAAGTTGGTTTTTTAATGGAAAAAAAAAACCAATTTTGATAGTTATGCATCTCTTACAAAAATGATGGAAGTGCAAAACACACTTATAAATGAATAGAAAATGGAAATTCATTCATTCAGTGGCAACATAAAAAAAATACATCATCATACTACACTATTTATGATTTGTGAAAGATAAATAGAGAAAAGAAATTCTTCATCTTCATCTCTTATTTGATCACCGGTCTCTAATTCCTTCTCTAGTTCTTTATCATACGTCATTGTTAATTGATATGAAGTTTCTTTTCCTTTACAATGTTATGATTATTTCTTTAAGAGATAATTTTCCTTTATTTTAGAATCTATTTTGTTGATTTTGTATTTGGTTGTTGCAACTAAATATCAAATTATATTGATTTGGTTAGAGAATATTATTAAAAACAATGAAACATTATTTTTAAGTGTCTTTCTTTTTAAACTCATTGGTCTTAAAGATAAGAAATATATGAATTATTTATTTATGAATTGGTTCATCTGTATTTAATACAATACTAATAATCTATAACAATATATAAAGGCAATAAACATTTTTGTTGTAGCTTTTTTATTTCCAATTTTGTCCCTAATAAATTGATTTTATTACATTCTTTTATTAGTTAGTTATTATTCTTTATCTTTCATAACTTCTATGCGGTTTCTAAACCAATCCATCTTCTCTCTCCATTTTATATTCTTCCCATTAGATATATTGAGAGAGAAAAAATGTTGGAGAAGCAAATTAAAGATATGGAAGAAAGAAAACAAAGATGAAAATGAAAGAGAAAGATAATAATGGTAACTGCTATCTTTTCTGTAGTATTTCTCTAAATTAACTTTAATTTTTCTGTTATGTTCTTTTGGCAACTCTTATTAAGTTTTTGTTTTTAATTAGTTTGAAGACAGTGAAGTAGAAAAAAGTTGTTGCTAACATAAACATAGAGATTTTTTTTTTATGAAGAGGTTATTTTTCCAATTTTCATACTATCTTTTTTTAATTTTAATATTCTCACTAACTTTTAAAGTTTAACTATTTTGATCGATTCATTTACCTATTTTTAATTTTATTCATTTCATTCTATTGTTTGATTAATAGATGAATATTATTGAAGATTATTTAGTATCATCGGTAATGCATAAGAAAGAAAGAAGTCAAATTTCTTTGTGTTCTTATTATTTTTGATGTGTAATTAAGTCTTAATGATAAATTCATATTTTTGGTGTAGTTTCTTTGAGTATCAACAACATAATGCCGTTTTTTTTATTCACGTTCATTCCTTTTGTTAAGTATTCTACCATTTCCTTTCTTTATCACATACTACCTGCATTTTTATCTTCAATATTTTCAATTTTTCTTCTTCAAAATTTAAAGATTCTTAAATATTTGAGAATACCTAATAAGTTTAATTTTCTTACACATACTTTCTACATCACTATTTTTATATATTTAATAATGATTCTTAAATGTCTTTTTAGGTTTTAATGGATAAATGAAGCAAGATAGAAGAATGTGCAAGACAATGAGAAGAACACAGAGGCATAATCTTTCAAAATGTAACAGATATAAATCATTCACTTATAATTATTTCTATAGATTTGATTAGTTATTAAAAGTTATTCATTTTAATTATATTAGTTTGTAGTTTTTTGTATTTTTGAACCAACTCTATGTAAAATTATTATTAAAGTTGTTAATTATTATATAAATTCTATTTATTATATCACAATTCTAATAAATTTATTAATATCTGCGAACACTCCACCGAAGTAGATACGTAATACTAAAAAATGTCTTATGTATTTGGTTTAGCAATGTTGATTGATTATCTCTCTTCTTTTCTCTCTTAAATTCTTCGTTTAAAACTAAAGAAAAAACTCATCTCTCTCATTTTTATTTTTATTTTTTTTAATATTTATGTTATGTTTTTAAAGAAAATTGAAGAAACTATTAATTTTAAAAGAGGCAGAATGCTACATATATGCGGCAAAACTTGAAGGGATTTCAAATGATCCTTTTTACACAAATATATATTTTCCATGCAACTATTGAAATGAGTGTACAGAAGATACTTCTATGGAATTGTACATATATTCTAATTTATTCACATTTCTTAAATTTTGTTTATTATATATTTTTCTCTTTATACGTTGTTGTTGCGGTGGAAATAGGATACCAAACTATTAATTAGTTTGAATCATAATTCAATTCACAACCGCTCTTTGATTTATCCGAAGGAAAAGGTCAAAAGAGGGAAAACCTATTTTTGCATCATAAACGCAATGCGGGGAGAGACCTAGGTAAGGGGTTGGTTAAGTTTAGGGAAGGTACTAGCACCCTAAACTTATGTAGTACTCTACAGGAACCTTTTGTTTATTGTATACTTTTTTATTTTATATCTGTTTGATGTATATATTGCGCTAAGGGATAGAGTGACCTAAAAACCTAAGGGTTAGTCCTAAGTTTACTCGGCACGACGTCGCATCTTGTGCCTACGTATCCTGGATAGGGAATGGAATCCGAGTAATCATAATTCCCCTCGAAAAGGAGGTTAGAAACTTCTTGACTATGGTCAAGATTTCAAGGGGAGTAAACGTATCTTAAGGACACGCTTACGTGGAGTTTCGAAACTCCTATTTCTACGTTGAAATGTCGAATTGAAAATTAGGGTTAAATTAGGGATTCCACGGCGGGAAACCTTAAAATAGAGTACGACGACTCTTTGACCTAAAAGTTAGGATAAAGGGTGTTTTCGTCCACGGCGAGACACCTAGGCTAATAGGGTTTGAAAGGGTCAAAAATTAGGGTTATTGACTCGGCGGTCAAACGGCTAGACCTAATCCTTCGGAGTAGAAAATTAACGGTAAAACATGCAAACATGGAAAAATATTATATGGCAGAAATTAAAGTGCGGAAAGTAAAGAAAGCGTCGCGACGATCACTCGCGTAAATTACAAACCCCAAAAAAAGGAAAATAAAATAAAACCGCGACCATGGCCTCGCGTAAATTACCTCCATGGACCAACATAAATTGAATAAACTAATCAGAATTTAAGTATAGTCTGAGGAAAAAAACAGAGAACATTTGTGAGAAGGGTTAGACAGAAATATGGCAAAAAATGGAACAGTTAGCATTGAAAGAAAGACAAACTGCAATTTGGAATTTTTATTATTATTTTATTAGTTTTGAAAAAGGATTTTAGTTTTAATTTTAAAGAAAAGAATTTTAATCTTAGTTTAAAAAAGGTTTAGTTTAAGTTTTAAATTTTTTTTTTAGTTTTAAATTTTAACAAAACTCTAATTTTAATATTTTAGAAAAAACAAAATTTAATTATTATTTTGTGAGGAATAAAGTTTTAACTTTAAGTTTTTAAAAATGTTTATCAATTTTTTAAAAAAAGTTTTATACTTAAAAAAAACAAAGTTTTAATTTGTATTTTAAAAAAGGTTTTTATTTTATTATCTAAAAAAGTTTTTATTTTAGAAAAGCTTTTAAGAAAAAGTTTTTAATTTGTTTTATAAAAGTAGAACTTTCCCATATTTTTAAAAACAGAATTTTCAATTAAAAATAAATGTACTACTAAAACAACAAAAGGGAAAACAAAAATTGGGTTGGGTTATGGCTACTGCTGCATGCGGCGCCGCTGCCATTGTTGCCTGTTGAAGCTTTTTCTTCTTCTTTGCATGGCCACGATCCCTTCTTCTTTTCCTGCAAAAAAAACATCAAAAGAAAACATCCGTTAGAAATAAGAGTTACTCGCCTTTCACGGGTTTGAAGTGGCTTTTCTACGATGGAGTTCGTTGATGATGAAAGATGATGGTTTTTTTCAAAAATCTCTCCTCTTCTGATAAGTCGTGAGAACGGCCGCCGTTTTTCTCTTTTGTCTCCTTCCTCCCTTTCTCAAACACAACTTATGTTTATATAGGTAACAAATTAGGGTTAACTCTAACCTAATGCCCACTTTAAAGCCCAACTTAAATAACTAGTTAAAACTAAATAAAATTCAAACAATTTAAAATAAACTTAAAATTCTATTTATTTATACTAAACATAAGTTGTTTTTAATTTTATGATTTTTGGATGTTTTTATGAATAATATGGAAAAAAGTGAAAAAATAATATTTTTTAAAAAATAATTTAAATAAAATACGAAAATAATAATTAAATAATAAAAAAAACTATTTTTGTTATTTATTTTTTATGAAAATAGAAAAGTTAGAATAAAAATAAAAGAAACAAAACAAAAAGTGAAGAAGGTGGGATTTGAACTCTCGACATTTCACACTCACAACTCCTTACACACGGTCTCTTGCCAATTGTGCTATTTTATTCATTCAAAATAAAGTGGCACTAGAAACCCTGTAAACTAAAAGAGCGCGCCACATGAATTTAGTATGGTGCGTATGATGGAATGGTGAATGCAATGATGTAGACGACACGACGACACCGGGGACAGACGCGACGAACGAACCACCACTAGGGAATACGACGCACTGGGGAAACAACACGACACAGGGGAATTCTAAAGTGATGGTCAACTGGTGCAAACACGACCAACTGTCACTTTTAGAACGGGAATAGTAAGAACGGAATCCTCAATGGAGATGGCACTGGTGAGACGGCCTCCACTGGGGAATATCTGAGAGCAATTATTCAACCGGTTCAGGCGTTGTCGGCTGATGCTCTAGAGTAAAAAGTAAAACTAGGACCTCCATGACTGTAGGATCGATTAACAAGATGCTTGAGCATTGAGCAAAGAATAACATCCGAGCTTTTGGAACCTCTCCCTCGTGACAGGATCAGACGAAATTTTTGAAAATCCGTAGAAGATATAAAGGGTAGAAACCGGCTATATGGCAAAATAAAATGGTCTTTAATGGGAAATGCCCTGATAAGCTTTCTCGAGAGAGAACTGCCACTTATCGTTGGAAGGGGCTTATATGCCAAACTGGATAAGCTCTCAAATAAAGAGACTGTCGCTTATCTGTGGATAATAGTTGAAAAATTGATTGATGAGCTCCGCTAGAGGGATTGTCACTCATCTGATAAAATAAGCTTCTATGATCGAAACATGGTTCAGCTTCTTCTTTTACTAAAGGATAAAATGAACTTCCTCATACTTCAAGATTTTGTGCTCTCCTGAATATGATTCAGCTCCTTCTTTTACTAAAGGATAAAATGAACTTCCTCATACTTCAACATTTTGTGCTCTCCTGAATATGATTCAGCTCCTTCTTTTACTAAAGGGTAAAATGAACTTCCTCATACTTCAACATGAAAAGGAAAATGGAAGCCCAGCTGCTCGATGGAGATTGCCGTTTGGTGCAAGTCATGACGAAGATAGGATAAGCTCCTCAGGTGAGAAATACTGCTTACTTGCAAGAGGCAACGATAAGCTTCTTGGGTGAGAACCGCTTCTAGAGATGGTAATAGGTAATGTAAATTGTAATGAAGATTGTAATGAAGGTTGTAATGAAAGAACAATGTAAATTGTAAAGAAGGTTGTACTGAAATAATGAGCTCCTTGTACGAGAAGATCAATTGTAGAGTGCAATGAAAAATTGTAATGAAAGTTGTAATGTAAATTCTAATGAAGGTTGTAATGAAAGTTGCAAGGTAAATTGTAATGAAGTTTTGTAATGAAAATTGTAAGGTAAATTGTAATGAAGGTTGTAATGAAAGTTGCAATGTAAATTGTAATGAAGGTTGTAATGAAAGTTGCAAGGTAAATTGTAATGAAGGTTTAATTGAAGTAATGAACTCCTTGTACGAGAAGATCAATTGTAGAGTGTAATGAAAAATTGTAATGAAAGCTGTAATGAAGGTGATATAATGGTGATAGGCTTCTATGGTGAGAACAGTCGCATACCGGTTGTTGTAAGATGTATTGTAATGTCGGACAAGACTCCATTAAAGAAGTGAACTCAAATGGGGATTATCTTATCCTGTCATGGAAAGATAATGGAAATAATCATCGTCCACGAGGGTTGAACTCTGTGGGGAAACTTGGAACAAACAAGTATTTTATGCTTAGGGCTGACGATCTACTTGGAGAGAGCGGAAAAACCCAGTTACTCGGCGGTAACGACAAGGGATGCCACGGATAGTAAAACAATGTAGATGCTAATGCGCATGCCAAAGTGTATACTAATGTGTATGTTAACGTGTATGAAAATGTCATGCGATGAGTAATGCAATGCTTAGGCTCATGCGTATGCTAACAAAACAGATGAGAGAGGAGACATGAGATGAAATAAACATCTCGACAGGAGTACCCTAGCGACCTCTGCAACAGTACATCCATCGGGGTATAGGAAAAGTTGATGGTAGAACCAAATCCTGTTTCAAAGTTATAACTTCCCTGGGGAGAAAATCTCATGACTTCTACTTGGGATATGACACGACTTCACTGGAGAGTGCGATATCGTGACTTCAACTGGGGATCCTTGATCTCCGCATGAGGATAAGATGTCATGATTTCACGTGAGGGATTGCTATCATGAACCATAATCAGTACAAAGAACTCTTAGGATCAGAGACTTCCGGGGATAAAATAAATATCCGCTGTATGGGGAAGGTGTGGAATTAGACAGCTTCATAGAGATAGCGTAACAACTTCCTGGGAATAATACCTCGGCTTCCTGGGGAAAGGTACGTCCAATTGGGGATAAAGTATATCAAATTTCCCTACGGAGAGTTCATCGGACTTACTGGGGAGAAATCGACAGACATTCTTGAGGACAGTATCTTGACTGCTTGGGGAGAACATTGCAATCTCCTGGGGAACATCCCTGAGGAAGGTAAGGCAACTTCACTGAGGAACAAATGATTCCACTGAGAATGGATCTTCTAGAACATATATCACTTGGAGGGTATCAGAGATGTCTCTGCAGTCTTGAGAGTCACTGGGAATTTATTGGATGGCTCCCAAAAGTGTTGTCAGCTTAAAGTCTCGCTGGGGACTATCATTAGAAAGATGCTGGTAAGATCTCTGCTGTCTTGAAAATTACCGGCTCGGTCCAAAGGGTTGTCAGCTTATATCTCGCTGGGGACTGTGTCGGCTTAAAGTCTCTCTGGGGACTATGTCAATGGTGTAGATGTACTTCTGCAACGATGAGATTTACTGGGGAATGAAGACCGCCGGGAATAAAATCCATCGGGTGCATGAAGCATGTTGTAAAGCTAATTTTGATCTCAATGGACTTTGTAGTAGTCGCCATTTTGAAAAATATCATGCCCCAGGGTACCTGCTTTGTGAGAAAGTCATCTCGAGAGGATTTTACAGAGAAACATGGAGTTCAATTTGTCTCACTGTTTTCAAACTCTTGGAGAGATCCGTCAAATCTCGACGTAACTGGCACAGATCAACCGTGTTACGACTGAGTCTTTAAGAATAGCTCTTTAAGAAAGTCAGGCTTGCATCGGTGGTGAATTGGAAGCCACCTGGCCTTGCTTAGCAGGATCTTCAAGCTTTGTTGTCGCCATCTATATGTAAGTTTCTAAGGTATTAGGCAAAATCAACACGCGTGAAATGCTAATTCTGAAACTATCAATGCAACAATATTTGTCTTGAGATTTTTGTTTTTGTTTTGAAAAAGATCACCATAACTCGTGATTGAAATCACTAGTTAGGATATGAATTTCATTTACAATACCAACATTAAATTGAGCCTAGCTCATAGGAGTCAGGAAACATTATCTCGTCGAGTATGCTTTCAAAAGAAGTCCTACTTCAATTAGGTCTTTTAATGGTTGTATCGTGGCTTGGTTCACGGTTTAAGAAATAAGGGATAAAGGCTCAAAGCTAGTTGTACCCACCCATTCTTCATGATGTTCTCCAATCCTAATTCAGTTAACCGGATACAGGTGCTCATACCTCAATCGGATTTGATAGGGTCGAGAACTCATCAAGGCTTTGGACAATGGCAGTCACTCACTGTTGCACCCTAAAATTTTCTCAACCTTATTCACTTGGTTTATGTTTCAATATCATTAGCATTTGCATATAGAGTCATGTACATAGCCTAACCATCTGCATAGCATAGCATGGCAAGTCGTCCAACAGGGGATCAAGCATTATTCTCATCTCTAGAGGCCTATCCAGAGGTTATTATCCTAATTCAATCTCATTCAAGTCATCAGAAAAGAATTTGAAAGCAAAGAGTTCAGCAGATCAAGCCTTGAGTCTATCTCCTATCTGAGGGTATCTGAGGGTCAACAAGGGGGTTGTGAGCTGTGAATTGGAGGCATGGGGAGTATCTAGACATCTTGGAGGACTTAGAAAGTCATTTGGAGAAGAAAACAAGTTGTTAATGTGATCACAAGAGCTGCAGTTGAAGACAGTCAACTAGGGTTTCATCTGGGTCAACCCTAGGTCAACCCTAGGTCAATTGATTGATTTAAGAGCATTCAGGTCTATTGGAGAGATGTGGGGTTCATCATTTGGCATATAGAGAAGGATATGGTGATATGCTAAGAAGAAATCAAGAGAAATCAAGGAGAAGAGGAGTTTCTAAATTAGGGTTTCTGTGTAAAATCCCCTAATTTAGGTCAAATTTCCAAGCAAGATAAGTCAAAATGCAAGCTTCAAATGGATCCTTGGCCAACATGAAACTTGTAGAGGATCTCAATACCTTTAATTTGAGTGGTGGAAGACATCAAGGAGATCTATAGAACTCAAGTTATGGTCCTTGCAAGTTACAGGTCATCTAAGGTATCTGAAATTTTGTCTATAAAAGTGACTTGACTTCCAAGCAATTTTTACCCCTCAAGGAGATTTCAAATTAATTTCTGGTAAACATAAGAGTTGTTCCTTATTGTCTTAGATTTCTAGAATGGTATAGTATGCCTTCATATGATTTGGGTAACTCTACTTATGGTCTTGGCAAGCAAAGGGTATTTTGGTCATTTGTGAATTACAGGTCATTTTAACCTATGCCCAAAACTCATACAAGGAGGCCTCAAATGGAAAAACTTACAACATCAAACTTGCTCCAAATGACATTTTGAGTCTAGAAAAGTGACCATTAGAGATTGGAAAGATTCATAGCACAAGGTTTCAAAATTGTTGAATTTAATGAATAAAAAATGGCCTTAAAAATGAGATTTTTCATATCTTGGCCAAATGAAGCAAAATTATAGGTCATTTTGAATGGAAAGGGCATTTTAAAGACATTGGCTAAAGTGGAATTTTGAGTTTAGTTCATAATTTGATAGTTATCCATGGTTGCTTGAATTGAAAGTTACATAAACCAAATTGAAAGGGAAAAGTGCAAGGGAAACTTCTCCAAGTTTCTAGGAAGTTCTAATCCCATCTATATATTGACACAAGTTGGTTCATGCAAGGGTTGGTGATCTCATTTTGTTCAAAACCTCAATTTTCATTCATTTTTTCATTTTTGGCATAAACTTCACAAACTCTCACAATCTCCCTCAATTCTCATTTTTGTTGATTGGACCTTCATCATCATCATTCACACACCATGATTCACATCAAGAAGTGGCTAAATTGATCAAGAATTGTACCATTCCTATTCTTCATTCCAAGTTGCATCTTCATCCAAACTCCATTAAAACTTCCTCCATCATTCCAATTTCTGTTATCATCATCCTCCACCATCATCATGGAGTAATTGGCACAAGAACTTGGATAGAATTCGTGGTTGTTTAAAGAGATTCAAGTTGAAACTCCAATTTGCATGAAGAATGGAATAGAGTAATTCACAAGGATTGAGCAAGAATCACTGCAAACAGAAGCACATACACTCATTGGAGATCACTTTCAGCAAGTATCAAGGCTTGAATTGGAGTCTAACCACCATTGCCATCATCACTTGCAAGGTATGCATAATCTTTCGAATCTCATTATTCAGGCTGTTGTAGATCATGTGGTTAGGATAGAATTGCTTAGAAACCATAGGAGTTTAATTCTTGAAACTTAGGGAGAGTAATATGGAGTTTGGAGGCAGAGTGATGAAACTTGGATGAGCAAGAAAACCTAGTTTAGGGGATGATAATTATGGAAGATGAGCTCAGAATGATCAGTGCAACGTAGTGATTACATTAGGATGAAAATTGGCAAGGTTTGGTTGAGTTGATCACAGGTGCAAAGATTGGATCCCAACTGTTATCTCCATCGAATTGTTTGATTGCTTGAGTTTTAATGGAAACTATGGTTATAGCTGTGTAGAGGGAGAGAATTAGGGCAAAATTGCTTTTGGAAGCGTGTGTTTTCATGGCGTATGGAGAGAGCACGAAGAGATGGAAGGTGCTTGCATGGGGTCGTGTTTCTGAAACCCTAAGTGGATAGAGGAAGAAGACGATGCGGTGGCCCTTGGATTGGAGGGAAGACTTTGACTGGACCAAGGATCTAACGGTCCACGTGCATTCTGAGAAACGGAGGGAAATTTTCAAAAGATGAAACGCGTCGTTTCATTTAAGTAGAGGAAACGGGCTCGAATGCTGTTGACACCCCCCGCGTGTGAAGGCCCACTAATTTGAACTGTCTGGCCCTACTTTTCTCACCCCCCTTTATTTCTTGTTTTATATTTTCTCTTTATTTTCTTTACATTTTCATGCATCTTCTAAAAATCATAATAAATGGAAAAATCATTATTTTTAATTCATTCTTTTTGCATTATTTTCTTTAAAGGGTCAAGAAAATTATGAAAAAATAAAAAATTGCATTTTATTTTTATTTGATATTTTTCCCATATTTTCCAAATAAATAGCATTTTAATGAGCTTCATTTCATACATAATTTTGTTAAATTTTGTTCTATTAATTGCTTTAATATTTTTCATCCATTCTTTTTAGGTTGTTTAGGTTAGACATTAAACTTGTAGATACAATTTAGTTCCCATTTTTAGAAATTAATTTTAGGTGTTTAGTTTAGGTGTGAACAACATGAACAAACTAGGGTTTTAGGTGATGACTCAGGAGAATTAAGTCACTTCCCTTAGGACTTAGGGTTTGAATAGTTTAGCTATGGGACTATAGGGATTATGGGTAGTTATTAGATCCCCTTAGAAAAAGTCAGGATTCCCCTACTGCTATTAATATACTGTATATATCTGATTGACTGGTGTGGTGTGCCCTCTGGGGATTATTGCTTGTATGTGTGGGTATTGGGATTGTCTGGGGATTTGGGAGAGCTGAAGACTTGAGGAGGTGAAGCCATTGGAGACCCAGAGATTGAAGTTCAACTTCCAGAGTTGAAGAGGAGTTTCTTGCTAGCAGATGCTGAGGAGACTAGGGTTTAGGAGCTAGGCAGAGCTCTAGATTAGAAAGCTTGTTTCTCAAACATGGATTGCCTTGTCTGCATCCATTCTTCTCTGTGATTCAGAGTCTCTCTAAGACACTCACCCCCTTCCTTTGGAAGGCTTGGTGATAGTGTCTAAGAGATAGAACTCTTGAGAGAAAATGTCTTTTGTGCTAGAAGCAGTCTGTTCACCACCTTTGGTAGTCAACTGATTGCTTAACACCCAATTCACTCTTGTGACTGATCCCTCATCCTGGAGGTTTGAACTTGAAGAAAAGCCATTGCAGATAGAAGACTGATGATCAAAGCCCTTACCTGAAGGCCATGAAGAGGGAGATTGATGCTTTTCGAAGCCTGTAGCTGATTGGAGATTACTTGGAGCCAGATGTTGATTCAGAGCTGCTGATGCTGTTGATGTTTTTGCTGTATTTCATTTCTGATGTATTGATTGGTTTTCCGGACTGTATTGTTTGCTGTTTACCCTGTTGGGTTGAAAGTGAAGCCTGTTCACTTTCGCCTATTGTTTTCTAGGTTCGAGGTTGAGTGGGACTCCCTTGCCTCGCTTGTATTGCTGCATCCATGCATTTTACTGTTTTACTGTATATATATGATGTTGTTTCTGTTTCTGCCTATCCCGTAGGATCTCTGTTTCTCTCTGTGCAAGAGAGGAGCATGATAGACACTAGGTCTTAACCCATGCATGATAACATTAGGTTAGTTTGTTTCCCTTTCGCAACCGTAGGTTAGAGTTCTGTCTCTTCTTTCTCAAAATAAACAGGAAAACACATAAAGATTTCAAACACAATAAAAGACACTTCTTCCGTAAAAGAATGCGAACTCATCAAAGCGTCATTTTTGTCCGTCGGGACTGTTAATCAAGAAAACCTTTTTCAGAAGGAATAAAATCAACCAAGGCAAGCTTGTGTCGTACGTAGCCCGAACTACGTTTGCTCTGATCTTTCATGCTGTATGAAAGTACGTAGGCATAGGATGCGATATCCTAGCGAGCAACCTTCCCCTCCTTTCCCGTAGGTAGGCGAACTACGTTGACTCTGATTTCTCGTTCCAGGCGGGAATACGTAGGCATAAAGTGCGATACTTTGCCGAGTTATTTTATTTTCATTTTCTTTCCTTTTAACCCCAGACCTTTAGCGCAGATAGCATAACAATCCATACCCGAAAACAAGCGTGGATCCCGTCGAGTACGACGGACGTGAGGGGTGCTAATACCTTCCCCTTGCGTAACCGACTCCCGAACCCAGGTTTTGGTTGCGACGACCATACCTTTCCCGTCTTTGCGAGGTTTACTCTGAGCGTTCCCTTTCCCTCCCGTGGGATAAATAACGCACGGTGGCGACTCTTCTGTCAGCCGGCGCCGATTTTCGCAGTAGCGACAGCTGGCGACTCTGCTGGGGATCCAACGTCCTCTGGCTGCTAAGGACTGCGATAGTCCTTATGCATTTGGGATCCAACGTCCCTTAAGAGAGTCAATCCTAACGCTTGTTTTCCCGTCGAGGATTTTGTATGGAGTTATTTTACGTTTCTAACCTTGTATTTTCAGCTTTATATATTGATTATTGTTGCTGTATCGGGGGTGTGACAGGTGTTCTGATATTGAGAGATAAGCCGGACCTGGGCTTGAGTGCACCTAGAATTAGAGTAGAAATTAGTGGGCGCCCGCTTGCTTTGCTTGCTTTGGTGTCCCATGAAATCTACACTCAGACGAGGTTCCTCTGGTTGGCCTCCTGCCCCTTCCTTTGGTTGGCGTGGGTTGCTGGTTAGTTGGATTGTCGACTCTGGGGACCGATCATTTGGAAGTTGGCTAAGTGAGGCCTCTTCAGGGATTGATGATGCCACTCCTTCTGGGAATCGTATCATCAACCCTGAAAGTCTGTGACGCCGACGACCGCATAGGATGCCGTACCTTGTGCCAGTTATAGGGCCACCCACCTGTGAGGGGATTCAGGGTTATGCAGGTAACTAGACCTTCAGACCACCGGTTTGTTTCTTGATCAGGATCCTGGATATTTATGGATGGTTCTAAGGTCTGTCAGAGACCAGGTGGAGATGTGTTCTAAGGTCTGTCAGAGACCAGTTGGTGTTCCGAGGTCTGTCAGAGACTATTTGGAGATGTGTTCTAAGGTCTGTCAGAGACCAGTGGGGGATATGATTTGAGGTCTGCCAGAGACCATTCAGGTTGTGATTATGGGGTCTATCAGAGACCAGTATTGGAGCTTTATTTTAGGTCTATCTGAGAACAGGGTTTGAGGACTTCTAGAGAATCTATCTGAGACTTCTTGACATGGTCCAGGCTATTCAGCTACAGCTTTGGTCCCTGTTGCATGTTACTTGCATTGCATTACTGCATATCCATTACCATTTGCATTTCACTAACGTGTGTCTGTGCTGCAGGTGCATTTGCATTTCCCTAGTTCTAGTGCCCAGACTTCTGAGTGTTTGATCATGACTAGCTTAAGGAGGACAGTTGCTTACAAATTGCCTACTCCTGATATTGTTCCTTTACTGGGGTTGATCTCTCTTGCTGATGAGGGTGTTCGTAGGAGCTTCCGGATGAGCTATGGTAGATTACTGAGATTGGTGTGCAAACCTACAGAGGTAGAGTTGGATGGGTTGTATGCTTTGATGCAATTTTACGACCCTGCTTTGAGGTGCTTTATGTTCTCTGACTTTATTATGGGACCAACCCTGGAGGAATACGCTGAGTATGTTGAGCTGCCCGTGCAGAACCAAGTTCCATTCATCCATTCTGGCGCCAAGCCCAAGCCGGAGGATTTGGCAAAGGCTTTGCATATTGATGCTTCCGAACTATTGACTACTGTTTCCCGTGGAGTTCTAGGCTTCTCACTTCAGTTCTTAGTTGGTAAAGCCCAGGAGTACGCTAAGAGCGGGTGCTGGGTTGCTTTCAATGCTGTGTTGGCCTTGTGCATTTATGGCATAGTCTTGTTTCCCAATATACCGGATTTTGTGGACTTCGATGCTTTCTACTTGTTTGCCGCTGGTAATCCTGTACCTACCTTACTCGGAGATCTCTACCACTCACTGCATTACAAGAATGAGAAGGGAAGAGGGAAGAATGTTCATCTTTGTGTACCCTTGTTGAGTATGTGGTTTGAGAGCCACCTTCCTAAGAGAAGATCTGTTGCAGAGACTACAGTCCCAGTTGGTTGGCCAGAGCGCCTGATGAGGCTATCGTCGGAAGATATGGAGTGGTTTGATCGAGACCTGTTGGGATCCGAGCTCATCTTCAGTTGTTCTGGGTACCCTAATGTGCCACTGATAGGAAGAAAAGGGTGTATCAATTACAACCCTTCTCTATTCATTCGCCAGTTCGGATATGCACTGAAGAATCCACCTCAGGAGGAGGAAGTACAGGAATCTCTGTACTTCACAGGTGATTTGAAGGGGGAATTGTTAGCTGAGTTGCTGCATGCCTGGACAAGTATTAACCGCAAAGGGAAGCCACTGTTGGGTAAGAACGATTGCCAGGCCTATGCACCTTACAGGGTTTGGGTCCAGGAGAGAGCAAGTCAGTTATTAATGCCATTTCCAGCTGCACCTGTTATTGTTCCTATTCTGGCAGAAGAGCCAACTACTGTTTCTAAGGAAGCTTATGAGCAGGTGGTGAGAGAAAAAGAAGCCTTATTGAAGATCAATGAAGGGTTAGAGCAAGAGTTAGCCCAGGTACGCAGTGAGAAAAACAAGGTCGTATATGCTTTCCAACAACAAATCGAGCTGTTAAACAGGTTAGGGGCTGAGTTGACTGAGGAAAAGAAGAAGCGCGAACGTCTGGGGCAAGAGTTCAGAAGTTCCCACGACATGCTTGAATCCAAGAAAAAGGCGCTTGACATCGCTCACCGAGAGATCTCTTCTTGCAATAAGACTTGGAACGCTACACTTACTAACAATAAGAAGAGGGAAGATAAGCTGAAGCAGCAAATCTCCGACCTCGAAGAGAAGTTGAAGTCTAGCATCAAGAAGTGTGAGGAAGAAGTGATGACCCGGTATAGTGTCCAGAATGCACTGAACAAGGCAATCAAATGAAGAGATGAAGTTGTGTCTCAAAAGCGAAAACTAGAAGATTGCTTCGGAGAAGCAACATGGGAAGAAACTGCTGAAGACGTGCGTCGTGTTCTTAAGAAGAGAAACCAACTTGTTGAAGGGCTGCTTGATCGACCAAGTCATCCAGAGACCAAGAAGTTGATAGAAGAGTACCAGACTTTTGGGAGGATTTGATCATTTCATGTAGTAACTTGTATGCTTTATTTGCATAGTACTGACCATCACCAGGATTGTTGGTTGAGGTCATGCCTTCTTGTTGTACTCTCAGCGACATTGTATTCTGGTTTTCTCAGTAATATATGAGGCTTTCTGTGATTCAGCTCCGATCTTTATTTCATTAGCACTGTCACTGCACTGGCACCTTCACACTAGAACTGGGGGAATGAACTTCCCTAATGCACAGACACATTGCATTGCATTCGTATTCATATTGCATTACAGGTAATCTTTGAATAGTGTCTTATTTCATGCTCTGTACCAGGTACTTTCCAGGATTGCAGATCAACACTCGCACCGCTATTCTACCCGCACCAACTGTCGAAGAATCATGGATCAAATGCAGAACGAGATGCAAGATGCGCGCGAGAAGCTCTCTCTCTTCATGCAGACCATGGAAGCTATTGCAAAGGGTCAGGAAAATCTGCAAGCCATGGTCCAGCCTCTGTTGGCTCGAAATGCTGGTCACGGTAATGAGGATCATCAGTCTGTGCGAGTTGATACAGTTCATGGGGATGGCACCCCCACGCCAGTGGCTCCGCCTATAGTCAATATACCTGCTGCTAATGTCAACAACGCTACCGCTGCTGTGAATGGTAACGTCGGAGTTGGGAATGAGGCTGTTGTCCATAACGTGGGGCTTGGCGACATCAACTTGGGTGATAATATGGGAGGCAACGGCTTTGTCAATGCTGGATTCGGGTTCAATGATCAGGGATTCGATAATGTTGGGAAATATGGCTTTAATGCTCAAGGCTTTGGGCAAGATGGTTATGGTGCGGCCAATCAGGGTTACGGAGGTTTCGGAAATGGAAACGGCACAGGGTTTATGGCTTTTGGGCCTGCTGGAGGTGTTCAAGGATACGGTAACAGAGGACGAGGTCCGGGGATGAATCAGATCAGAGCTGGACGTAATAACGGATATGACGGGTATGGGGACGGAAATGGTATGTGGCAAGAAGATCAGCAGGAGGACGCTTTCTCCGGCGGAGGTTTCGAAGGGCCGATGGATGACTCCCAGAAGATCAAAATGCTGGAAGAACAGATGAGGGGGGTCCTGAACCAAAGTGCTGTGGGCTTGGACATGGCAACAATGGGTTTGGTACCTGGCTTGAGGGTGCCAATCAAGTTCAAAGCTCCTGCGTTCGATAAGTATAAAGGGGACACATGTCCGAAAGTGCACGTACGAGCTTATTACAGAAAGATGTCTGCATACTCAACTGATGAAAGGATGCTAATGCATTTCTTTCAAGATAGTTTGTCGGGTCCTTCCCTAGAATGGTATATGGGGTTGGAGCCAACCAATATCAAGACATGGAAGCAATTGGCAGAGGCATTTGTAGCTCACTACAAGTATAACAGCGACTTGGCGCCCAATCGGGTCCAATTGGCCGGGCTGTCACAGAAGAAGGGGGAGAGTTTTAAAGAGTACGCGCAAAGGTGGCGCGATATGGCTGCCAGGATCCGTCCTCCTGTAGAAGACAAGGAAATGAATGACATGTTCGTCGGCACATTCACAGGCTTGTTTCATGACATGCTGTTTCATACATCCCTGGCTAGTTTTTCAGACCTAATTCTGATGGGAGAAAAGATTGAGCGTAACATCAAGCAAGGAAAATTCCAGGTTGAGGAATCGACTGCATCTGGCAGTAATAGGAAGGCTTTTGGTGGGCACCGTCAGGGCGAGGCAAGCACAGTGTTTAGAGGCCGAGGCCGAGGCCGAGGCAGGGGACGAAACCAATATCATCAGCCACAGCAGGTGGCGAGTGTTACTATTCCATATCAGCAACAACAATCGTCTCAGCAGCAGCCTCAGCAGGGGGCACAGCAGGCTCAGCGAAGATTCCAGGGTAGTAAACCAAGAAGAGTGTTTGAGAAGCCTCCCTCGACATATGACGATCTGTTGCAGACATTGTTGGGTTTGAACCTGGTAGAGAAGAGAACTCTGGCACCGATAACGGGAGCTCCCCCGTTTGGTTACGATGCAAGCAGGCACTGTGAGTTTCATTCTAGGGCTCCAGGCCACGATATAGAGGGTTGCCATGCTTTAAGCACGTGGTGCAGGATCTTCTGGACAATAAGACTATCAATTTCGGAACGGCAGGTCCGAATATAGTGCAGAAGCCCATGCCTAATCATGGGGCCAACGCCATTCTGACTGAGGAAGGGTTGAATCTGATTATGAATGTCGAAGATTTAAAGACGCCGCTGGGCGAGATAAAAAGCCGACTGTTGCAAGGGGGTGTTTATCCAGGGTGTAACGAGTATTGCTTAGAATGTTGGACCCTAGCTGGGGGGTGTGATGATTTGAAGAAGGGCATTCAGGCTTTAATGGATGAAGGCATATTGCAGTTTGACCGAGCTGCAACCGAAGAGCCTGCAGGGGCAGTAGCAGACAATCGGAGTGACGTGGCCACGGTAACGATTCCTCGAAAGACAATCACTATCGCAGCACCAGCTCAGCGACCACCGATTACCATAACTAAGGCCGGGCCGATCCCGTACGAGAACACGAAAGCAGTCCCATGGTCATATGGGTTGGAAGTGTATTGTGACGGGATAAAAATTGATGTTAATAAGCAGCCAGCCGAGACTGTGGATAATGTTGTTGGTTCAGGAGGTATGACAAGGAGTGGTAGGATCTTCATCTCGCCCGAGGTAGAGGCCGAAAGACTAGCAAAAGGAAAAGGGAAAGTGGTTGAGAACGTTCCGGCGCAAGCAAGCGAAAAAGAAGCGGCATCGAAAGATGTAGAAGAGTTCATGCGCTTGATTCGAAAAAGTGATTATAAGATTGTGGAGCATCTGCAGCAAACGCCGTCCAAAATATCTATCCTATCGTTGCTGTTATGTTCGGAAGCTCACAGAAATGCTTTGTTGAAGGTCTTGGATACTTCTTTTGTACCCCAAGACGTCTCCGTAAACCAACTGGAAGGAGTGTTGGCACATGTTAATGCAGGCCACAGCTTGGGCTTTACTGACTTCGATTTGACTCCGAAAGGGAGAGATCATAATATGGCGCTGCACGTATCTGTCGAGTGTAGAGGATCAGTAATGTCGCATGTATTGGTTGACACCGGATCGTCTTTGAATGTGATGTCTAAGAAAGCGATGATGAAGCTGGATGTTAGAGGAATCTTGTGCATGCCCAGCGATTTGGTAGTCAGAGCATTTGACGGCATGCGGAGAACAGTCTTTGGATCGATCACATTGCCTCTACAGGTGGGGCCGGAGGTGTTTGCAACTGAGTTTTATATCATGGATATACAGCCTGTGTACAGCTGCTTGCTTGGAAGACCCTGGATTCATGGGGCGGGGGCAGTCACGTCTACCCTACATCAGAAGTTGAAATATATGGTCGGAGACAGCGTAGTCACCGTATGCGGAGAAGAAGACATCCTGGTCAGCCATCTGTCGTCATTTAAATATGTGGAGGTCGACGGAGAAATCCACGAAACACCCTGCCAGGCATTTGAAGGTTTGCGCATCAAGGACAAAGGTCCCAGGCCGAGCAAAGTGCCAGAGATAGCCGTCTCATCGTACAAGGAAGCTCAAGCTCTAGTAGAAGCAGGAGAAGCAAAGGGATGGGGCAAAGTACTGGACATTCCTGTGAAGATGGACCGGTTCGGGCTGAGATACCAACCGTCGTCATCAACTCCTTCCGTGGGGGCACCCCGTTTCAGAGGGCCAATCACCATCTCTGCCAGTGAAGTATGTCATGAGACCGTCAACGCTGCTTCTGAATCGGATGAAGGAGACAGCGACTGTGATATGGATGCCTGGATTCAGCCAAGCACGCCAGGACAAGGACTGTGCAACTGGTCTATTCAGGAGCTTGTTCCTGTGACTTTTAAACAGTAATGCTTTGCTTTATTAATTGTTGAATAATCTGATGTCTTGCCCGGGACATCGTGATTTGCTTAGGGCTGTGTTGTTATGAACATTGCGTGTTAATCATTAAATAAATGGCGTTTTTTTTCATGTGCAAATACTGTGATCTCTGTCTTTCTCGTTTTATATTTTTCAATAAAATGGCAACGTGGTCATTCGCTTTATACGCATTTTGAAGCACTTAACCGTTCCTTTTGCAGGATAACATTTTCAGATGACATTCTTGAACCACCTATGACTTGTCCCGACTTCGAGCACCCGGTATTTCAGGCCGAAGAAGAGGTTGTCGAAGATAGTTACGTTCCTGAAGAACTGTCTTGGTTGGTGAAGCAAGAGGAGAGAGCCATTCTGCCTCTCGACGAGGTCATTGAAATTATCAACTTGGGGTCGGAAGGGGTTGAGAAGAATATTCGTATCGGAGTCGCGCTGCAGGAAGATATCAAGCGAAGACTGGTTGAAATGCTCCGAGAGTATAGTGATGTATTCGCTTGGTCGTATGAAGATATGCCAGGGCTCGATACAGATATGGTTGTGCATCGCCTGCCACTGAAAGAAGATTGCCCGCCAGTCAAACAAAAGCTTCGCAGAACTCGACCAGATATGGCAGTGAAGATCAAAGAGGAAGTCCAAAAACAGTGGGACGCTGGTTTCCTTGCTGTGACAAAGTATCCCTCATGGGTTGCTAACATCGTACCAGTGCCAAAGAAAGATGGCAAGGTTCGAATGTGCGTGGATTATAGAGATTTGAATAAAGCAAGCCCAAAAGACGATTTTCCACTTCCTCACATTGACGTGCTAGTTGATAATACTGCTCAATACTCCGTATTCTCCTTCATGGATGGCTTTTCAGGCTATAATCAGATTAAAATGGCGCCAGAGGATATGGAGAAGACCAGTTTCATAACGCCTTGGGGAACATTTTGCTATAAAGTGATGCCCTTTGGTTTGAAAAATGCTGGGGCAACATATCAGCGTGCGATGACGACTCTTTTCCATGACATGATGCATAAAGAGATCGAAGTTTATGTTGACGATATGATTGCCAAATCCCAGACAGAGGAAGAGCATCTGGGGAATCTGCTGAAGTTATTTAAAAGACTTAGGAAGTTCAGGCTGAGGCTGAACCCTAATAAATGCACCTTCGGGGTGAGATCGGGTAAGCTGCTGGGGTTTATCGTAAGCGAAAGAGGAATAGAGGTCGATCCTGCCAAAATAAAAGCAATTCAAGAAATGCCGACGCCTAAAACAGAGAAAGAAGTGCGCGGGTTTTTAGGGAGGTTGAACTACATCGCTCGGTTCATATCTCACTTAACGGCCACGTGTGAACCATTATTCAAGCTGTTGAAGAAAGATCAAGCTGTGACGTGGAACGAAAATTGTCAAAAGGCGTTCGATAAAATAAAGCAGTATTTGCAGGAGCCTCCTATTTTGATACCCCCAGTGGCAGGGAGACCCTTGATTATGTATTTGACAGTTCTTGAGGGAAGCATGGGTTGTGTTCTCGGTCAACACGACGAGACAGGAAGAAAAGAGCATGCGATCTACTACTTGAGTAAGAAATTTACAGACTGTGAATCTCGGTATTCAATGCTGGAGAAAACTTGTTGGGCGCTAGCCTGGGCCGCCAAGCGTTTGAGGCAATACATGCTGAATCATACAACCATGCTCATCTCGAAGATGGATCCTATCAAATATGTATTTGAAAAGCAGGCGTTGTCAGGAAGAATTGCCCGTTGGCAGATGGTCTTGACTGAATATGACATTCAATACGTCTCGCAGAAGGCTATAAAGGGGAGTGTGCTGTCTGAGTATCTGGCGGAGCAGCCTATTGAAGATTACCAATCGATGAGGTTTGATTTTCCTGACGAGGATATCATGTACCTAAATATGAAAGATTGTGAAGAGCCGTTGCCAGACGAAGGACCAGAGTTGGGTTCCAAATGGAAGATGATATTTGACGGAGCTGTGAATGCTTACGGTAGCGGAATAGGGGCAATCATCACTACGCCACACGGGTCGCACATCCCGTTTACTGCCCGATTGACCTTTGCTGTTACCAATAATGAGGCCGAATACGAAGCTTGTATAATGGGGCTTGAAGAAGCCATTGATTTGCGAATAAAAAATTTAGACGTATACGGAGACTCAGCTCTGGTGGTGAATCAGATCAAAGGGGAATGGGAGACACGTCAGCCCAACTTGATACATTACATGAATTATGCGAGGAGATTGTTGCCTTTCTTCGACAAGGTTGAATTGCATCACGTACCGCGGGCAGAGAATCAAATGGCTGACGCCCTCGCCACTTTGTCTTCCATGTACAAAGTCAACTTTTGGAACGAGGCTCCCCGAATCGTCATCTCTCGGCTTGACAGGCCAGCTTATGTATTTGCTATTGATGAAGCATCCGACGACAAACCATGGTATTTCGATATCCTTAATTTCCTGAAGAATAAAGAGTATCCGGCTGGGGCATCCAGTCAAGATCAGAAGACTCTCAGGAGATTAGCGGGTAATTTCTATTTGAACCCGGATGGCGTCTTATACAGAAGAAACCACGACTTGGTGCTGTTGCGTTGTGTAGATGAAAGAGAGGCGAAGCTGATCATGGAGGAAATACACGAAGGTACCTTTGGTACGCATGCTGGTGGACATGCCATGACGAGAAAGCTGCTACGGGCAGATTATTTTTGGCTGACTATGGAAACTGACTGTTTCAAGTTTGCGAGAAAGTGCCACAAGTGCCAGATCTATGCCGATAAGATCCATGTGCTTCCGAGTCCTCTAAATGTGATGTCATCGCCATGGCCATTCTCGATGTGGGGAATCGATATGATTGGAAAGATCGAGCCTACGGCTTCTAACGGGCATCGATTCATTCTAGTAGCAATCGATTATTTCACCAAGTGGGTGGAAGCGGCGTCTTATGCAAATGTAACGAAACAAGTGGTGGCCAGATTCATCAAGAGAGATATCATTTGCCGATATGGGATCCCCGAGCGAATAATCACGGACAACGGTTCGAACCTGAACAACAAAATGATGAAGGAGCTCTGTCAGAATTTCAAGATCGAACATCACAACTCCTCCCCTTACCGACCCAAGATGAATGGCGCTGTCGAAGCGGCCAATAAGAATATCAAGAAGATCGTTCAGAAAATGGTGGTGACCTATAAGGATTGGCATGAGATGCTACCTTTTGCTTTGCACGATTATCGTACGACGGTACGCACATCAACCGGGGCAACTCCGTTCTCGTTAGTGTATGGAATGGAAGCGGTATTACCATTGGAAGTCGAGATCCCTTCTCTGAGGGTATTGCGAGACGTTCAGCTGGACGAGGCAGAATGGGTGAAAGACAGGTTGAATCAACTGAGTTTGATGGACGAGAAGAGGCTAGCTTCTCTAGCATATGGTCGTTTGTACCAGAGCCGAATGAAGAAAGCGTACGACAAGAAGATACATCCGCGAAGCTTTCAGACGGGCGACCTTGTGCTGAAAAGGATTCTCCCGTCGCAAGCAGATCGCAGGGGCAAGTGGACCCCCAACTACGAAGGTCCATACTTTGTCAGGAAAGTCTTTTCAGGAGGAGCATTGTTGTTGTCCACCATGGACGGAGAAGACTTTACGTCGCCTGTGAATTCGGACGCAGTTAAAAAATACTTTGCTTGAAATAGACCCGCTGGGAAAAAAAAAAAAAGAGAGAGAGTCCAGGCAAAAATGGGGCATCCTGGCGAACCAAAAACAGAATAAAAGGTTCAGGCAAAAGTTAGGGGTAAAATTAAAAAAATGTACACCCGCGAAGTTGAAAACCTACACTGGGCGGCTTCGGCAAAAAGGGGTATCCCGGTGAACTGAAAACCCGTAAAGGGCGGTTCACGCAAAAGTTAGGGATTTGAAAAGCAAATGACTGCGGTCCGAATTTGATACTGCAATTGAGCATTGGTGCGGGAGAATATACTCGAGAGGTCAATTATCAGATACAATCTCTTCGGAGGTGTGAATACGGGGAAAAGCATTAGAGTCAGGCGAGTCATAGGAGGATCAGTTCGTGATGTTCGTCTGCATCCCGTTGCCGACATGTGTACAAATTTAATTTGTCAATATATTTATGCTTCTTGTGCATACTTGTGTATTTGTTGTGCGTAGCTTCCTCTTTTCAGGAGTTACATCCCGTGTACAAAACTCTGCCCATTCAGGGGCCCAATCAATAAAATACGTTATTCAGTACCTGATACTGTTCTTTACTGTTTTGTGCATGATTGACGCCTAAGTTTGATGAAACTACCATGTGCATAACGTCACCGGCCCTTGCCAGCAGTTGCTAAAGCTTTGGATTAACTGAAAATAACGTCACTAACCTGAATCGATTTGGTTGTATAGACTTGTCTTGTCTTGTTTGTGTTGTTGCAGGTTTCATAGCCGTAAGAGGAAGATGATCAAGAGACTGCGAGTCATGCATGTTCTTCCTGAAGAAGGATAGAATTCCCTAGCTAGTCGTAACTTTATCCAAAGGATATTCTCCAGCAAAGGCGTTTATTCTCAGCAGAATTGGCGGTTCCAAGATTGTAGACTGTATTCAGATAGTGTATCTCAAGCAGAGCGGTCCGGCCGCAGAAGATTAATATTTGTGAGCTGTATTCAGACAAGTTCACCTTTCCCCGCAGGGTCATTCAACCCCCCCCCAGAGGAGTCAGTGGATTATCCCCAAGAGAATCATAGCGTCCTCAGCGGGATTCTCTCTGCGTGTCCATTCCTCCCAGTGGAACTCGAAGATCAAGATTCTCCCCAGCAGAATTGGGTTCCCCAGCAAGGTGTTACTTCAACGAGGTATTTGGTTTGGGTTCCTAACTTCCCCAGCTGAGTCGACTTCACTCTTCCAGCATTTATTTTGCTGGAATATTCTGTAGCACCTGGCTATCCCCAACGGAGTTGACATTATCTTCAGCATTTATTTTGCTGAAGCAGTTCCTGTATCCCAGCAGTTCAAGTCTGCATGTGCATCAGCATATAGGATCATGCTTGCATTCACCAAATGAGGAAAATTGCATAACATTTCCATGCCAGATGGAGCAGTACATCATTATCAAACATGCGCATTTTGAAACATAAGTCAGGTGTTGTTTCTCATGCAGGCGAAAAGAGCTATTGCTCAAATGAATTACCAGATATTCAAGATCTCGACATGAGATATTCAGCAGTGCTCCCCACAGAGTCGTTTGACCGAAGGCTCTAATCCCTAAGCAGAGTTATTTGTGAATTTCCCTTATTTCCCCGGCAGAGGTACGGTAAGGAATGTCTCCTCGACTCCCCGCAGAGTCCTTGGTCATCAAAGGGTGTCACAAATCAGAATTTCAGAAGCTGACGCAGGCGTCTGACAGTTTGGTTACCAAATATTCCCAGTAGGGTCCGCTTCAAAATTGCTGTCACGTCAGTACTAAGAAGTTCGTAGATTGGGATCGATAGAGCGACAAGTCCTGACGTGGACAATTCATTCCGATATTGGCAGTTTTTCTTCGTACGAGAAAAGTGGGAGTCCTAACGTGGACAGATTTATTTCTTCAAGTGGATAAAGGTGCTAGTCCTAAAGTGGACAGGTTCGATTTTTCAGAATTGTGGTTACGTGGAGTCCTGACGGGGACATTCCTCCCAGTTTGACGATAGGTGTTAGTCCTAGCGTGGACGGATTTGATTTCTTGGTATTGATCGAAGGAGGAATCCGGACGTGGACGAAATTGGCTACTCTTCGTGTTGGTGTCCTGACGTGGACCATTTATTTCCAGCAGGAAGCTCTATTTGTAATGGTGTTGGCGTCCTGACGTGGGCAAGTTTATAGTTTTTGTGATGACAAGATACGAGAGTTCTTCTTCGGGTTGTTGACAGAGCGTGTGTCCGGACGTGGATGAGTTTCACTTCCCCAGCAAGTCGAAGACACGCAAGTCCTGACGTGGACAGGTTCTATTACTTCAGCAGGTCGAGAGGTGAGTCCTGACGTGGACAAGTCTCACTTCCCCAGTGGGTCAAAGGTGCGTGAGTCCTGACGTGGACAAGTTTTATTTCTCAGCAAATCGAGAGATCAGAGTCCTTACGCGGACATATCAAGTGATGATTCCTTACGTGGAAAGAAGAAGTATTCCTGACGTGGAAAGAAAGCGTGTTCCTTACGTGGAAGAGACAGAGAAGTTTCAGTTTCTTACGTGGAAAGATGGGAGTCCTTACGTGGACAAATCAGAAAAATGGTTCCTTACGGGGAAAAGAGATCGTGTTCCTTACGTGGAAAAGATTGAGTCTTTACGCGGACACATAGGAGGAGGATTCCTTACGTGGAAAGAGCGGAGTACTTACGTGGACAGATTAAGATGGCATTCCTTACGTGGAAAAATGTAGTCATGACGCGGACAAATCGGAAAAAGTTGGTTTCCTTACGTGGAGAGATTGGGGTCCTTACGTGGACAGATTCAAGAAAAGTTGATTCCTGACGTGGAAGAATGATGTACTCCTTACGTGGAAAGGTGAGTCCTAACGTGGACAGGTTCAGAACCAAAGTTGTATTCCTTACGCGGAAAGATTGGAGTCCTGACGCGGACATATCGAGTTGTATTGGAGTCCTTACGTGGACAGATTGATACGGTTCTCCTTACGTGGAAAAAGAAGATTGCATCCTGACGTGGAAAGATGGAAAGTTTAGTCCTGACGTGGACAGATTCAGAAGAGATGATTCCTTACGTGGATGGTGTTATTCCTAACGTGGAAGAGTCTATTCCTAACGTGGACGATTTATTGGAATATATACGAACTATCCCCCAGCGGAGTTGCCGAGATTTTTCTGGGTTAACAGCAAGTGGAGTCCTAACGTGGACAGGTTCTAGTTGAGATTTCTTCGTATTGATGACAGACAGAGTCCTAATGTGGACAAGCAAGCAATCTGTTATCCCCAGCGTGGTCGTTACGAGATCAGTGAGCGGCTGCAAACAGTCAGATCCAGGCAGTGGATGTCGTTACCCAAACAGGGGTGCAGTTTATTTCTGCGGTTGGCAAATTTCCGGGTTTCTTAGTATTCAACCGTCTCGTACCTCGAATGTTTGAAGGCCGTTCGCTCTTCACCCAATCGGGTCCAAGTCGCTTGAATAGGGGCAGCTGTTGCACCCTAAAATTTGCTCAACCTTATTCACTTGGTTTATGTTTCAATATCATTAGCATTTGCATATAGAGTCATGTACATAGCCTAACCATCTGCATAGCATAGCATGGCAAGTCGTCCAACAGGGGATCAAGCATTATTCTCATCTGTAGAGGCCTATCCAGAGGTTATTATCCTAATTCAATCTCATTCAAGTCATCAGAAAAGAATTTGAAAGCAAAGAGTTCAGCAGATCAAGCCTTGAGTCTATCTCCTATCTGAGGGTATCTGAGGGTCAACAAGGGGGTTGTGAGCTGTGAATTGGAGGCATGGGGAGTATCTAGACATCTTGGAGGACTTAGAAAGTCATTTGGAGAAGAAAACAAGTTGTTAATGTGATCACAAGAGCTGCAGTTGAAGACAGTCAACTAGGGTTTCATCTGGGTCAACCCTAGGTCAACCCTAGGTCAATTGATTGATTTAAGAGCATTCAGGTCTATTGGAGAGATGTGGGGTTCATCATTTGACATATAGAGAAGGATATGGTGATATGCTAAGAAGAAATCAAGAGAAATCAAGGAGAAGAGGAGTTTCTAAATTAGGGTTTCTGTGTAAAATCCCCTAATTTAGGTCAAATTTCCAAGCAAGATAAGTCAAAATGCAAGCTTCAAATGGATCCTTGGCCAACATGAAACTTGTAGAGGATCTCAATACCTTTAATTTGAGTGGTGGAAGACATCAAGGAGATCTATAGAACTCAAGTTATGGTCCTTGCAAGTTACAGGTCATCTAAGGTATCTGAAATTTTGTCTATAAAAGTGACTTGACTTCCAAGCAATTTTTACCCCTCAAGGAGATTTCAAATGAATTTCTGGTAAACATAAGAGTTGTTCCTTATTGTCTTAGATTTCTAGAATGGTATAGTATGCCTTCATATGATTTGGGGAACTCTACTTATGGTCTTGGCAAGCAAAGGGTATTTTGGTCATTTGTGAATTACAGGTCATTTTAACCTATGCCCAAAACTCATACAAGGAGGCCTCAAATGGAAAAACTTACAACATCAAACTTGCTCCAAATGACATTTTGAGTCTATAAAAGTGACCATGAGAGATTGGAAAGATTCATAGCATAAGGTTTCAAAATTGTTGAATTTAATGAATAAAAAATGGCCTTAAAAATGAGATTTTTCATATCTTGGCCAAATGAAGCAAAATTATAGGTCATTTTGAATGGAAAGGGCATTTTAAAGACATTGGCTAAAGTGAAATTTTGAGTTTAGTTCATAATTTGAGAGTTATCCATGGTTGCTTGAATTGAAAGTTACATAAACCAAATTGAAAGGGAAAAGTGCAAGGGAAACTTCTCCAAGTTTCTAGGAAGTTCTAATCCCATCTATATATTGACACAAGTTGGTTCATGCAAGGGTTGGTGATCTCATTTTGTTCAAAACCTCAATTTTCATTCATTTTTTCATTTTTGGCATAAACTTCACAAACTCTCACAATCTCCCTCAATTCTCATTTTTGTTGATTGGACCTTCATCATCATCATTCACACACCATGATTCACATCAAGAAGTGGCTAAATTGATCAAGAATTGTACCATTCCTATTCTTCATTCCAAGTTGCATCTTCATCCAAACTCCATTAAAACTTCCTCCATCATTCCAATTTTTGTTATCATCATCCTCCACCATCATCATGGAGTAATTGGCACAAGAACTTGGATAGAATTCGTGGCTGTTTAAAGAGATTCAAGTTGAAACTCCAATTTGCATGAAGAATGGAATAGAGTAATTCACAAGGATTGAGCAAGAATCACTGCAAACAGAAGCACATACACTCATTGGAGATCACTTTCAGCAAGTATCAAGGCTTGAATTGGAGTCTAACCACCATTGCCATCATCACTTGCAAGGTATGCATAATCTTTCGAATCTCATTATTCAGGCTGTTGTAGATCATGTGGTTAGGATAGAATTGCTTAGAAACCATAGGAGTTTAATTCTTGAAACTTAGGGAGAGTAATATGGAGTTTGGAGGCAGAGTGATGAAACTTGGATGAGCAAGAAAACCTAGTTTAGGGGATGATAATTATGGAAGATGAGCTCAGAATGATCAGTGCAACGTAGTGATTACATTAGGATGAAAATTGGCAAGGTTTGGTTGAGTTGATCACAGGTGCAAAGATTGGATCCCAACTGTTATCTCCATCGAATTGTTTGATTGCTTGAGTTTTAATGGAAACTATGGTTATAGCTGTGTAGAGGGAGAGAATTAGGGCAAAATTGCTTTTGGAAGCGTGTGTTTTCATGGCGTATGGAGAGAGCACGAAGAGATGGAAGGTGCTTGCATGGGGTCGTGTTTCTGAAACCCTAAGTGGATAGAGGAAGAAGACGATGCGGTGGCCCTTGGATTGGAGGGAAGACTTTGACTGGACCAAGGATCTAACGGTCCACGTGCATTCTGAGAAACGGAGGGAAATTTTCAAAAGATGAAACGCGTCGTTTCATTTAAGTAGAGGAAACGGGCTCGAATGCTGTTGACACCCCCCGCGTGTGAAGGCCCACTAATTTGAACTGTCTGGCCCTACTTTTCTCACCCCCCTTTATTTCTTGTTTTATATTTTCTCTTTATTTTCTTTACATTTTCATGCATCTTCTAAAAATCATAATAAATGGAAAAATCATTATTTTTAATTCATTCTTTTTGCATTATTTTCTTTAAAGGGTCAAGAAAATTATGAAAAAATAAAAAATTGCATTTTATTTTTATTTGATATTTTTCCCATATTTTCCAAATAAATAGCATTTTAATGAGCTTCATTTCATACATAATTTTGTTAAATTTTGTTCTATTAATTGCTTTAATATTTTTCATCCATTCTTTTTAGGTTGTTTAGGTTAGACATTAAACTTGTAGATACAATTTAGTTCCCATTTTTAGAAATTAATTTTAGGTGTTTAGTTTAGGTGTGAACAACATGAACAAACTAGGGTTTTAGGTGATGACTCAGGAGAATTAAGTCACTTCCCTTAGGACTTAGGGTTTGAATAGTTTAGCTATGGGACTATAGGGATTATGGGTAGTTATTAGATCCCCTTAGAAAAAGTCAGGATTCCCCTACTGCTATTAATATACTGTATATATCTGATTGACTGGTGTGGTGTGCCCTCTGGGGATTATTGCTTGTATGTGTGGGTATTGGGATTGTCTGGGGATTTGGGAGAGCTGAAGACTTGAGGAGGTGAAGCCATTGGAGACCCAGAGATTGAAGTTCAACTTCCAGAGTTGAAGAGGAGTTTCTTGCTAGCAGATGCTGAGGAGACTAGGGTTTAGGAGCTAGGCAGAGCTCTAGATTAGAAAGCTTGTTTCTCAAACATGGATTGCCTTGTCTGCATCCATTCTTCTCTGTGATTCAGAGTCTCTCTAAGACACTCACCCCCTTCCTTTGGAAGGCTTGGTGATAGTGTCTAAGAGATAGAACTCTTGAGAGAAAATGTCTTTTGTGCTAGAAGCAGTCTGTTCACCACCTTTGGTAGTCAACTGATTGCTTAACACCCAATTCACTCTTGTGACTGATCCCTCATCCTGGAGGTTTGAACTTGAAGAAAAGCCATTGCAGATAGAAGACTGATGATCAAAGCCCTTACCTGAAGGCCATGAAAAGGGAGATTGATGCTTGTCGAAGCCTGTAGCTGATTGGAGATTACTTGGAGCCAGATGTTGATTCAGAGCTGCTGATGCTGTTGATGTTTTTGCTGTATTTCATTTCTGATGTATTGATTGGTTTTCCGGACTGTATTGTTTGCTGTTTACCCTGTTGGGTTGAAAGTGAAGCCTGTTCACTTTCGCCTATTGTTTTCTAGGTTCGAGGTTGAGTGGGACTCCCTTGCCTCGCTTGTATTGCTGCATCCATGCATTTTACTGTTTTACTGTATATATATGATGTTGTTTCTGTTTCTGCCTATCCCGTAGGATCTCTGTTTCTCTCTGTGCAAGAGAGGAGCATGATAGACACTAGGTCTTAACCCATGCATGATAACATTAGGTTAGTTTGTTTCCCTTTCGCAACCGTAGGTTAGAGTTCTGTCTCTTCTTTCTCAAAACAAACAGGAAAACACATAAAGATTTCAAACACAATAAAAGACACTTCTTCCGTAAAAGAATGCGAACTCATCAAAGCGTCATTTTTGTCCGCCGGGACTGTTAATCAAGAAAACCTTTTTCAGAAGGAATAAAATCAACCAAGGCAAGCTTGTGTCGTACGTAGCCCGAACTACGTTTGCTCTGATCTTTCATGCTGTATGAAAGTACGTAGGCATAGGATGCGATATCCTAGCGAGCAACCTTCCCCTCCTTTCCCGTAGGTAGGCGAACTACGTTGACTCTGATTTCTCGTTCCAGGCGGGAATACGTAGGCATAAAGTGCGATACTTTGCCGAGTCATTTTATTTTCATTTTCTTTCCTTTTAACCCCAGACCTTTAGCGCAGATAGCATAACAATCCATACCCGAAAACAAGCGTGGATCCCGTCGAGTACGACGGACGTGAGGGGTGCTAATACCTTCCCCATGCGTAACCGACTCCCGAACCCAGGTTTTGGTTGCGACGACCATACCTTTCCCGTCTTTGCGAGGTTTTCTCTGAGCGTTCCCTTTCCCTCCCGTGGGATAAATAACGCACGGTGGCGACTCTTCTGTCAGCCGGCGCCGATTTTCGCAGTAGCGACACTCACCTATTGTCTTTTTTTTTTGTTAATCACACGACTTTGTTCTTTATTGGGAATTCTTTATGGTAATCCCTTGTTTTTATTATATTTTTTCATTCCCTAACTTTTGCCTGGGCGACGCCTTTTGGATTTGCCTTTGGAGTCCAACGGGATGCCCCGGTTTTTCCTAAGTCTCCTTCATAGGTTGTGACTTAGCGGGCTATATTTTTTATTTTTGTTGAATAAGTCGTGTGACTCCTTTGAAAGGCTTGTGACTGCCCCACTCTTTTAGTAGTAGAGGGATAATCATTGACTTAACTTCCTAATATGTTAAGGATAGGTTCTCGAAGGTTCGCTCTTCCTTTTTGAAAGTCTGAGCGCTCAATCGATTTAACTGAAAAGCTACCCTGCCCCAGGTTAAAATAAGGGTTTTAATTTGTAAAAGAAGAAAACTCCTACTTCAAGGCTCAAAGGGGTAAAAGAGGGGTTATCATCCTTATATCTCCATTGTTTGGAATTTGAAACAATGCCTTACATCATCAGCGGGTTTCAATTAGAAGCATACGACAAAAGGTTTGATGTTTTTGGTTCATCATCCTCCTCCCAATTTTCTATAAAGGCAAGAGATCGAGTAAAGTTGGCATTATAAGTTTATGAAAAATTATTTTTAATGAGTGAAACGAATGGATTTATTCAAGACAAACATGCATTGCATTAATTATTCAAAATGGACGAGTTCATACATGATAATTATACTTAAACAAAGAAAAGTACATATAAATAAACAAATACTGCCGGACAAGTCCTTCTCAATGTTTTATGAAGTCTTGGTATTCAAAGCCGACATGGTAGCAGTGGTTTCCTCTGGCGCAACCTCACTGGAATGAGTCACATTGCTTGCCCAAGCTAGATTGGTCAATGCTTCAATATCAATCTTTGAATCTTCCTTCAGACTAACTTTCCCAGATTCTTGGTTGATCGTGGTCACATTATCTGGAGGGCTGCTAAAATGAAGTGGACTAGGTTTCTGAATAAATGTCGGCTTTGGCAGATTCACAGAAGAAGTAACTGGCTGAGATATTTTGAAAACCTTGAGAGGAGTCTTGATCTTTGGCGGAGGATCATCGAAAGACAATATCTTTGGTTCCAACAAATCTCGGACGATGCTCTTGAGCGCGTAACAACCTTCTAAATTGTGACCAGGCGCACCCTCATGAAATAAACAATGAGCGGAGGCGTTGTAATTGGCAGGCAAAGGATTGGGAGGTGGATCCAAAGCTCGGGTAGTGATCAAATCTCGTTACACTAAATAAGGATAAACTCGGTGAAAGTCATCGGAATCGGCGGACAAGGCTTGTATTACCTCCTAATCGGAGTATTTTGATGAGGTGCTTGCTTCTTAGGCTGTGGATTGGCAGGAGCATTGGGCGCTTGTTGACAGCTGATAGGAGCTTGTGCAAGCTGGTAAACAGGAGGCTGTTGATAAACCGGATGTTGATAGACCGGAGCCGGTTGCACAGGCTGATAGGTAGGAAATTGAGGGCTGAAGGGAGGTGCAACAGCAGCTACATAGGGTTGTTGAGCATACTGGACCGGATAAGCTTGAACATAATTCTGCTGAGGTTGAAGGGCATCCATCAAGTGATTCCTCGTACGTGTAGGTCCTTTACCATGGCCAAAGCTCGGAGTTTTGCACTTTGGAGGAGCAACTCGTCGAACTTGTTGAGCAATAGTAGGATGCACCAAACTGGATTGACGACCTTGAGGAGGTATATTCTCGACAGTAACAGCTGGTTGAGGACCCACAACGGTATTGGTACTCTCAGAGACAACAGTAGGCTGAGTATCCATCTTCGCATTAAGAGCTTGTAGCATCTCCATAATTTGCCCCACACTTCCTCGAAGATCTTCGAGTTCATGGCTGACACGGTTGATCTCTTGGTTTTGTTCTTCCATCCTTTTTCGACCTTGGGCGCTAGTATTGTACTGATGCGGAGGACCCAGGGTGACGAGACTGGCAGGCGAGAGAACCGAGAATAAGAAACCAGGAGACACATGTGATGCAAAAATATGATGCAAAAAATGTGAAATGTGAATGAAATGATTTCATGGGATTCAAATATTTACGAATACCGCAAAATATCAAAACTTTATTTATTAATTTGAAAACGGATTACAAATAACATTCTTAGAAAAGTCTTGGCATAATAGCTAAATAAAAGCTAATAATGACCCTAAGGAAGCTTCCTGTTCTGCCCCTTGCTCTGCTCTTCGGGCTAGGCCTTTTTGAGGATGAGCCTATCTTCAAAAGGTAAATCGAGAGTTAGAGGAAAATAAATCCTCCATCAAAACCAACCAAGGGTACACTGGAAAAGTCTTCACAAATGTTGGTGATCATATTGCCCTTGATGTCGGATACCTTTAAGCATATGGTTTTAGCAATGTCTTGTTCTTTAAGGTCCTTCTCCAAGAAAGGGAAAGGAGACTTATCCAAAATAGGCAACCCTACAAGCTGAGAATATTCTTCCAAAGTAGGTAATAAATCGGGATCGTAGAACTGTAGCAAAACTGAAAGACGTCCTTCGTTCACTTTAAATTCCAACAGCGATAACAACCTTCCATACCGGTTATAGAATCCTTCTCGATCTTGGACTAAAGATCCTAGGTTCCTTAGGTCATCTAGCTTAAGACTTTTAAGAGTATATTTCAAAGTTTTTCTTCTATTGTAATTCATAGTATCCTGCAATATCCATAAATAATGTTTGAATTCCATGAAATGTAATGCAATGTGATGTCTTATGGATGAAATGCATATATACAAAGTCCTAGGTTAATGGTATATGCAAGGAGTTAGGGTCTACCCATCCCAATAAGGTATGTACTAAGCTTAGTTGTACATGCAGAACAAGGTTCTAAAGAAGTGCCCAAAGTCATTGGTCCATCCTTCCGATATTATCAACTTTCCGACTGACTCGGGGGTTGATAATATTCTCGAGAGAACCTCTTTTGAGTGTAGCATCGCGTAGCAACCATTGTAAGACTACTCCCACATAGTTCCCGCACTACATCCTATATAAGGTTAAGGTGGTGTTAAGGTAACTACGGTCCTCAATATCATAGACTCTAATCGAAAATAGTAAAAGTTTTCACGACTAACTCGATCAACCGAACCGTTTTTGAAAGGGTCTCAACTGAGCGGTGATTCTCGAGTCAACTTGGTCGGGACTCACTCCCGGCAAGCCTCGTCGAATATCTCACCTTCCTATAATAAGGTCACTCAAGCCCGGGTTAGGACTTATCTTACAATAACAGGGTACCCCCCAAGCAAGGCATAATAATAATATATACAAGAGAATAAATAATGAAAAATATCATACAATAAGCAAAATAGGGATAACCCTTAAAAGTTATGGCGGTCCCTAGTGAAGTCGCCATTTTCTGTTGCGGTGGAAATAGGATACAAAACTATTAATTAGTTTGAATCATAATTCAATTCACAACCGCTCTTTGACTTATCCGAAGGAAAAGGTCAAAAGAGGGAAAAACCTATTTTTGCATCGTAAACACAATGCGGGGAGAGACCTAGGTAAGGGGTTTGTTAAGTTTAGGGAAGGTACTAACACCCTAAACTTCTGTAGTACTCTACAGGAACCTTTTGTTTATTGTATGTTTTTTTATTTTATTATCTGTTTGATGTATATATTGCGCTAAGGGATAGAGTGACCTAAAAACCTAAGGGTTAGTCCTAAGTTTACTCGGCAAGACGTCGCATCTTGTGCCTACGTATCCTGGATAGGGAATGGAATCAGAGTAATCGTAGTTCCCCTCGAAAGGGAGGTTAGAAACTTCTTGACTATGGTCAAGGTTTCAAGGGGAGTAAACGTATCTTAAGGACACGCTTACGTGGAGTTTCGAAACTCCTATTTCTAAGTTGAAATGTCGAATTGAAAATTAGGGTTAAATTAGGGATTCCACGGCGGGAAACCCTAAAATAGAGTACGGCGACTCTTTGACCTAAAAGCTAGGATAAAGGGCGTTTTCGTCCACGGCGGGACGCCTAGGCTAATAGGGTTTGAAAGGGTCAAAAATTAGGATTATTGACTCGGCGGTCAAACGGCTAGACCTAATCCTTCGAAGGAGAAAATTAACGGTAAAACATGCAAACATGGAAAAATATTATATGGCAGAAATTAAAGTGCGGAAAGTAAAGAAAGCGTCGCGACGATCACTCGCGTAAATTACAAACCCCAAAAGAAGAAAAATAAAATAAAACCGCGACCATGGCCTCGCGTAAATTACCTCCATGGACCAACATAAATTGAATAAACTAATCAGAATTTAAGTATAGTCTGAGGAAAAAAACAGAGAACATTTGTGAGAAGGGTTAGACAAAAATATGGCAAAAAATGGAACAGTTAGCATTGAAAGAAAGACAAACTGCAATTTGGAATTTTTATTATTATTTTATTAGTTTTGAAAAAGGATTTTAGTTTTAATTTTAAAGAAAAGAATTTTAATCTTAGTTTAAAAAAGGTTTAGTTTAAGTTTTAAAATTTTTTTTTAGTTTTAAATTTTAACAAAACTCTAATTTTAATATTTTAGAAAAAACAAAATTTAATTATTATTTTGTGAGGAATAAAGTTTTAACTTTAAGTTTTTAAAAATGTTTATCAATTTTTTAAAAAAAGTTTTATACTTAAAAAAAACAAAGTTTTAATTTGTATTTTAAAAAAGGTTTTTATTTTATTATCTAAAAAAGTTTTTATTTTAGAAAAGCTTTTAAGAAAAAGTTTTTAATTTGTTTTATAAAAGTAGAACTTTCACATATTTTTAAAAACAGAATTTTCAATTAAAAATAAATGTACTACTAAAACAACAAAAGGGAAAACAAAAATTGGGTTGGGTTATGGCTACTGCTGCATGCGGCGCCGCTGCCATTGTTGCCTGTTGAAGCTTTTTCTTCTTCTTTGCATGGCCACGATCCCTTCTTCTTTTCCTGCAAAAAAAACATCAAAAGAAAACATCCGTTAGAAATAAGAGTTACTCGCCTTTCACGGGTTTGAAGTGGCTTTTCTACGATGGAGTTCGTTGATGATGAAAGATATGATTTTTTTCAAAAATCTCTCCTCTTCTGATAAGTCGTGAGAACGGCCGCCGTTTTTCTCTTTTGTCTCCTTCCTCCCTTTCTCAAACACAACTTATGTTTATATAGGTAACAAATTAGAGTTAACTCTAACCTAATGCCCACTTTAAAGCTCAACTTAAATAATTAGTTAAAACTAAATAAAATTCAAATAATTTAAAATAAACTTAAAATTCTATTTATTTATACTAATTACTCGCCTTTCACGGGTTTGAAGTGGCTTTTCTACGATGGAGTTCGTTGATGATGAAAGATGATGGTTTTTTTCAAAAATCTCTCCTCTTCTGATAAGTCGTGAGAACGGCCGCCGTTTTTCTCTTTTGTCTCCTTCCTCCCTTTCTCAAACACAACTTATGTTTATATAGGTAACAAATTAGGGTTAACTCTAACCTAATGCCCACTTTAAAGCTCAACTTAAATAATTAGTTAAAACTAAATAAAATTCAAATAATTTAAAATAAACTTAAAATTCTATTTATTTATACTAAACATTAAAAATATTATAAAAAGAATAAAATCTTTTCTAAAATTTTTAATTTTATGATTTTTGCATGTTTTTATGAATAATATGGAAAAAAGTGAAAAAATAATATTTTTTAAAAAATAATTTAAATAAAATACGAAAATAATAATTAAATAATAAAAAAAAACTATTTTTGTTATTTTTTTTTATGAAAATAGAAAAGTTAGAATAAAAATAAAAGAAATAAAACAAAAAGTGAAGGTCAAATTCGAACTCTCGACCTTTCACACTCATAATTCCGTACACACGGTCTCTTGCCAATTGTGCTATTTTATTCATTCAAAATAAAGTGGCACTAGAAACCCTATAAACTAAAAGAGCGCGCCACATGATATTTTCTTGCAACAATCAAACAACTGCACAACCTGTTAGTGGTTAGTTTAAACGCAATGCAAAATGAAATGGGATGCAAGATGAAACGACTAATCTTAAGGCAAAATTTGGGGTATTACAGTTGTCTATTTTACTTAGTTTTTGAAGAATAATTTATATGTTTTTTTTGTCTAACAAGAACATGAAACTTTTAATCTCTCAAAATTTTGTTTATTTCACTTTATGTGAGATTAATTTATTTGTGGGTTTTATTTGTATTTATCTCCCTAACTTTTATTTATGATTTCTTTTTATTCTCATAAAGAAACTTTCTTTTTATAATATTTATTATGGTTTCTGTAAACTCTACTTAATATATTCTATAACTATTATTTATTCTATAACTATTATCTATTCTATAACTATAGATAAAGATAAAGAAGATAGATGATTTTGGACAGACCTATTTCATTCCCATTTTATCCTTTAAGTTGTACGCAATTTATTTAATTTTTAAAAATAAAGTGCTAACAAAATGATACGGATTTTTTATAAGACGAGCATAACTATCAAAGTTGGTTTTTTTAATGGAAAAAAACACCAATTTTGATAGTTATGCATCTCTTACAAAAATGATGGAAGTGCAAAACACACTTATAAATGAATAGAAAATGGAAATTCATTCATTCAGTGGCAACATAAAAAAATATACATCATCATACTCCACTACTTATGGTTTGTGAAAGATAAATAGAGAAAATTTTTTTTTCATCTTCATCTCTTATTTGATCACCAGTCTCTAATTCTTTATCATACTTCATTGTTAATTGATATGAAGTTTCTTTTCCTTTACAATGTTATGATTATTTCTTTAAGAGATAATTTGCCTTTATTTTATAATCTATTTTGTTGATTTTGCATTTGGTTGTTGCAACTAAATATCAAGTTATATTGATTTGGTTAGAGAATATTATTAAAAATAATGAAACATTATTTTTAAGTGTCTTTCTTTTTAAACCAATGGGTCTCAAAGATAAGAAATATATGAATTGTTTATTTATGAATTGGTTCATCTGTATTTAATACAATACTAATAATATAATAGAAAACGAACAATAAATATTAAAGATTACACACACCTCCAAGATAATGCAGAGAAATGAGAATCAAATGTTAAAATATTTCTTAAAGTATTGCCTCAATAAATGAAAGAGTTTTGTTGCAACAATCTTTGGAAGCATTTCATTGACCATATACTTAATAAAAAATTAAATTAATATATATATATATATATATATATATATATATATATATATATATATATATATATATATATATATATATATATATATATATATATATATATATATATATATATATATATATATATATATATATATATATATATATATATATATATAATTTAAATTAAAACCAAAATCAAATGAAAAATATATTAATGAATTACTTCATTTGTTTTGCAGTGAAACGAGAGATATTTCTGATTTTGATTCCATGGTTGACCTTCCTGTCGCTACTGCGAAAATCGGCGCCGGCTGAACAGAAGAGTCGCCACCGTGCGTTATTTACCCCACGGGAGGGAAAGGAAACGCTCAGAGTAAACCTCGCGCAACACGGGAAAGGTATGGTCGTCGCAACCAAAACCTGGATTCGGGAGTCGGTTACGCAAGGGGAAGGTATTAGCACCCCTCACGTCCGTCGTACTCGACGGGATCCACGCTTGTTTTCGGGTATGGATTGTTATTCTATCTACGCTAAAGGTCTGGGGTTAAAAGGAAAGAAAATGAAAACAAAATGACTCGGCAAAGTATCGCACTTCATGCCTACGTATTCCCGTCTGGAACGAGAAATCAGAGTCAACGTAGTTCGCCTACCTACGGGAAAGGAGGGGAAGGTTGCTCGCTAGGATATCGCATCCTATGCCTACGTACTTTCACACGGCATGAAAGATCAGAGCAAACGTAGTTCGGGCCACGTACGACACAAGTCTGTCTAATTGATTTTATTCCTTCTGAAAAAGGTTTTTCTGATTAACAGTCCCAGCGGACAAAAAAATAACGTCTTGATGAGTTCACATTCTTTTACGGAAGAAGTGTCTTTTATTGTGTTTGAAATCTTTATGTGTTTTTCTGTTTGTTTTGAGGAAGAAGAGATAGAACTCTAACCTATGGTTGCGAAGGGAAACGAACTAACCTAACGTTATCATGCATGGGTTAAGACCTAGTGTCTATCATGCTCCTCTCTTGCACAGAGAGAAACAGAGATCCTACGGGATAGGCAGAAACAGAAACAATAACAGATATAATAAAGCGGTAACATGCATGGATGCAACAGTACAAGCGAGGCAAGGGAGTCCCACTCAACCTCAAACCTAGAAAAACAATAGGCAAAAGTGAACAGGCTTCACTTTCAACCCAGCAGGGTAAACAGCAAACAATACAGTCCGGAAAACCAATCAATACATCAACAATGAAATACATCAGCAAAAGAAACAACATCAGCAGCTCTGAATCAACATCTGGCTTCAAGTAATTTCCAATCAGGTACAGGCTTCAACAAGCACCAATCTCCATCTTCATGGCCTTCAGGCAAGGGTTTTGATCATCAGTCTTCTATCTGCCATGGCTTTTCTTCAAGTTCAAACCTCCAGGATGAGGAATCAGTCACAAGAGTGAAATGAATGAATGTTAGACAGTTAATTACCTACCAAGGGTGGTTCATCAACTGTTAACATTAAACAGAAAGTATTCTCTCAAAAGTTCTATCTTTCAAATACATTCACTGATCCTTCCAAAGGAAGGAGGTGGATATTTGAAAGAGACTTTGAATCATAGAGAAAGGATAGAGGCAACCAAAGCCATCTATGTTTGAGAAGCAAGCTTTCTAATCTAGAGCTCTGCCTAGCTCCTAAACCCTAATCTCCTCAGCAGCTGCTGGCAAGAACCTCCTTTTCAACTTTGACAGTTAATCTTCAATCTCTGGATCTCCAATGGTCTCCATCTCCTCAAGTCTTCAGCTTCCCCAAGTCCCCAGACAAACCCAATACCCAAACAAGCAAGCAACAATCCCCAGAGGGCACACCACACCAGTCAATCAGATATACAGTATATTAATAGCAGTAGGGGAATCCTGACTTTTTCTAAGAGGATCTAATAACTACCCATAGCCCCTATAGTCCCATAGCTAAACTATTCAAACCCTAAGTCCTAAGGGAAAGAATCAAACTTCCTAAATCATCACTTAAAAACCCTAATTTGTTCATGTTGTTCAAACCTACACTAAACACCTAAATTTAATTTCTAAAAAATGGGAACTAAATTGAATCTATAAGTTCAACATCTAATCTAAACAACCTAAAAAGAAAGAACAAAAAATATTAAAGCATCTAATAGAACAAAAATTAACAAAATCATGCATGAAATGAAACTATTTAAAATGCTATTTATTTAGAAAATATGGGGAAAATATCAAATAAAAGATAAAATGCAATTTTTATTTTTTATAATTTTCTAGACTCTTTTAAAGAAAATGATGCAAAAAGAATGAATTAAAAATATGCAATTTCTAATTTGTTATGAATTTTCAAAAATGAAATGTTGAAGTTCAAGTATACTACTTAAAAACCCTAATTAAACTATCCTAAGTTCAATTATCTAAACTAATCAAATTTTATTCTAAAAAATCTAGTAATAAATTCTGGGAATACTACAATTCAATATTAATCACCACAAAAAAGAATGGGCAAAAAATCTATTTCTAAGTGCAAGAACAAAAATCTACAAGATCATGTATGAAATAAAACCTTCAAAATATGCATTTATTTGTAAAATATGGAAAAAATGCGAAAAAAATGTAAAATGCAATTTTTATATTTTTTTAATTTTCTAGACATGTTAAGGAAAATGTTAAAAAAAGAATGAGTTAAAAATATGCATTTTCCATTTAGTTATGAATTTTTGAAGTTTAATAAAATCTAGGCCGCTGGATTGAGGGACAAAGTCAAATATCCCAACATGAATCAATGGTAGAGATTATCTCTTCTACCTTGGACACTTAGGGTTTCTAAAAAACAGAATTCATGCAAGCAACTTCCACCCTCTCTAACTCTCTCATTTCTCCACCATTTTTCACGATCCAAAGATGAAAACTCATCTACTCTTCTCCCTCTACACAGCCATGGTACTAGAATTCTCTAACTCTCCCTCAAGAAAGAAATACGAAGGCTACAAGGGGTGGTCACCATTTTCGCACCTTAGTTTGCATGGTAATCAAATGGTCTCATATTAACCTATCATGTACTACATCTTATGGGGATTATCCTAAGCCTAATACCTAAGATTATAGTACACTAAATCGTGAGTTCTTGATCATTAAAGAATTGACACCATGGAAGCAAACCTCACAAACAGCCCTTAAACTCATCATACAACATCCCTAATTGGTCTCTATTAGATTTCTCCTAACAACATGCTTGAACTATGGATAAATAGAGAGTTTCATGAGAAAATGCATACCTTGCAAGTGATGATGGTGATGATGGTTCTCCTCCAATTCAGACCTTGCCAATTGCTTTGTATGGTCTTTGATGAATGTTGAAGCCTCTGGTTGCAGTAGTTCTTGTTCTATCTTCTTGAATCAACCTATTCAACTCTTCATGCAAGTTGGAGTGAAGTTGGAGATCTCATAATCCAGCCACGAATTCTTGAGCCTTTCCTTTGCCAAATGCTCAATGTTGATTATAGATGATGATGATGATCAGAATTGTAGTGATTGATGGTGTTTTAATGGAGTTTGGAATGAAAATGCAATTTTGGAGTGAAGGAATCAAAGTGTAGCATGCAAGCTTTTAGAATCACCAACCAATGCATGGAGTCACTCTAGGGCTTATATAGATGAGAATAGAAATGTGTGGAAGTTTGTAGAACCTTCCATGAAGTTTCTAGAATGTATCACGTAATGAGATTTTGAATTTGTCATCTTGAGTGAATCTCATGCCATCTCATGATAAACCATGCAATCTTACTTAAATTCTCCTCATATGGTATTATGACATGAAAATAAGGTCTTACAAACCTTTATGTAGCATTTTCTCATCTTTCCTTTTGATGCCTTAAAGTGCAAATAACAAATTTACAAAGAAACTCCAATTTTTAAGCCTAAACTCAAAAATGTGGCTAAACCATTGTTCTCAAAATGATGTTTCCAATCAAAATCATCTATCATATTCCCCATTTTGGATTTGTAGATCTCTCAAACCAAAATTCAACTCCAACTTTTTCAACTTATAAGCCATTTACAAGCCATTTTGACCATTTTAAAATATCCATGCTCCATGCATTTTCAAACTCTCACAACATCTTATCTAGCCTTAAAATCCCATTTTGAGCAACTTTGATGTTGGGAAGTTTTCCATTTGAAGCTTCCTTGTAGGAGTTTTGGGCATTGGCTATGAATGACCTGTAATCACCAAATTACCAAAATACCCCTGTCTTGCACAAGCCATAAGTAGAGTTCCCTAAATCATATGAAGGCATACCATACCTTTTTGGAAAGGGGAGACAATGAGGAACACCTCTCTTGCTTTTTCAAAGTCCATTTGAATTATCCTTGAGGGCCAAAAGTTTGTCAGAAGACAGTCAACTTGCACAGACAAATTTCAGTGCCATCTGGTGACCCCTAACTTGCAAGAGCTATAACTTGAGTTCTAGAAATCTCCTTGATGTCTTCCACCACTCAAATTAAAGGTCTTGAGATCCTCTACAAGTTTCATGTTGGCCAAGGATCCATTTGAAGCTTGCATTTTGACTTATTTTGCTTGGAAGTTTGACCTAAACTAGGGAATTTTACCTAGAAACCCTAATTTAGAACCTCCTCTTCTCCTTGATTTCTCTTGATTTATTCTTAGCATAACAACATATCTTTATTCTCCATGTCAAATTATGAACCCCACATCTCTCCAATAGCCCTTAATGCCTTTCAATCAGTCAATTGACCTAGAGTTGACCCAGGGTTGACCCAGATGAAACCCTAGTTGACTGTCTTCAACTGCAATACTTGTGATCACACCAATGACTTGTCTCCTTCTCCAAATGACTTTCTATGTCCTCCAAGATGTCTAGATACTCCCTGTGCCTTCAATTCACAGCTCATACTTTCCTTGATGATCCCCAGATACCCTCAGCCAGGAGATAGATTAACTGCTTGACCCATTGACTTGATAGCTTTCAAATTCTTTTCTGATGACTTGAATGAGATTGAATCAGGATAATAACCTCTTGATAGGCCTCTAGAGATGAGAATAATGATTGGTCCCCCTGTTGTATGACTTGCTATGCTTATGCTATGCCGATGAGTAACCTATGTACATGACTCTATATGCAAATGCTAATGACATTGAAACATAAACCAAGTGAATAAGGTTGGGCAAATTTTAGGGTGCAACACTTCCTTCTAAGCAATAATGTAACTTAATATCCGTATTAATGTTTATGTTTAGTTGCTTAATAAATTGTGAGAAAGATTTTTATTTTTCTTCTATCTAAATCTTCTTATGGTTTTGACTAATCTATAGCAATATATAAATACAAAACTTAATGTTTCATCATATAAATAATTTATATTAAAATCAATATAAATAGTTTATAGTAAAATTAAATTTATAAAAAGATACACTGTTAATATTTTTGCGCGTTAGCGCAATAAAAAAAAGCGGACAAACAAGCACGGACGTGCCCGTTTGGACGCCAGTAGAATAGAATAGAAATTGTAAAAAGTCTTTTAAAGACACTTATCTAATCATTGAGAGAATTTATAAAAATATATATTTCATTCTTTTTACCATATATTTCATTTTTTTCTACCATTGTATCAACATAATATCTAGTAAAATCAGAACGGTTAGTGCATTATAAGACCGAGATATAAAAATGTATTTAAGCTAATTTGGTATTATAATTATTTCAATCTCAACAAAATGTACTATAATGTTTCACTACAATCACTTCCTTTGTATTTCTACTGTAAATTGTTTTCTTTATTTTTTTTTATCTTGAGAATGCTTTTCTATAGCATATCTATTAAAAAAATGCGTTTTCTTCCATTTTTCTTATATATTCTTCTATTTTTAGTATCTTTTTTAAGTTAAATAAACATTATCTCATTTAGTATTTATCTCATTTAGTATCTATCTGATTTAGTACATGTTTTGATCATGATTTGGTTATAGGAATGGTGTAATGTTGTAAATTTATGAGTTTCTCCGCGTTTCTTAGTCCATGTCAAGTATTTAGATTGTCTTCATAAGTTATGAAAGTTTGTCTATATAGTTGTATAATAAAAAAAAGTAAAACTAGGTAGGTAACCTATTTCAAATACTATAAACTCCTCAAACTTTGATCATAAGAGTGATTCAAAATTTCCATTAGTAAACAAAATCATAGAGGGTCAATCAATTTTTTACCATCAATGAAAGCAATCAGCAACCAGAAAGACACATGTCTTCAGGCCCTATGAAGATATTTGCTAGGATGTTGAAGTGCAGAGAAACACCTCACACATCTAATTCTTTGTAACGAGCAAAAGAGATGATTGAATAGAATGATAAAATTTCCTTTTTAATGATTAATTTAAGATTTGTTGAGTCTTCTTCTCATCTACCACAACCTACTAATCAAATTGATCACGCAAATGTAGATGTTATCGATGAATCATACGAAGACTGCAATAGTGAAATTTAATTTATATTTTTTTTTGTTGACTTGGTTGTAATATAGATTGTTTATATTTTTTTTTAATTTGGTTGGACAAATGATTATTAGTAACTTGGTTGTGAGAGTCATTTTTAGTAATGTGACTCTAGAAATACTTGTTACTAACTTTATAACCGTTTTTAGTAATTTGTTGTTCTATGTATTTGAATTTATGTTATTTAAATTTAAAACATTTTAAATTAAATTTTAATTTTTAAATTATGGTTATTTTAATATTTAAAATTTATAATGATTTAAAATTTTATTTAAACTATAAAATTATTGATTATGTAATTGAAAAACATTATAAGTTTTCATTTTTATTTTATTTTAAAATTATTATTAAAATAACTATAACATAAATTTAATATTTTTATATTTAAAAATTTATTAAAACTAAAATTTGTGATTTATATGTGGTTATTTTATGCGGATTTATTTGAGGATCTTTTGCCAATATATTACTCATAATGGTTTTAGTTGGTAATCAAAAAGTCAGGAAAAACTATTTTATGCAAAAATTTACTTAAAATATAGAAAAGGTTGTCCTAAAGATTTTGACTATCTATTTTGATTGTATTCTTAAATTATTTTAATAGACTTCAGTTTCTAGTTTTTGTTAAAATATTGTACTTTTAAAGATAAGGGATGTGTTTCATAAAAAAAGGATGTTACTTATTATTTTCTATGTATTAGACTTATTAATATAATGTAAATAATATGCTAAAGTTAATATTTTTAGTATTTTCTAAACAAATTATCTAGTGTGTTACAATAACACTATAACGTTTAAAATTTAAATAATCGTGAAATTCACATCATACTGTTAACAATTTAAAAATTCAGCATTTAAAAATTTCAATCCACAAAAATGATAGAGTTATATAAGGAACCAAAAGTATATCTAATTGAATTAATAAGTCCGGTGTTAAATTGCTCTCTAATAGTACTAAAAATTTTTTTAACAACTTCACCCATGACCTTTCCATGCCAAACGGTTGAACATAAGATTTACCTTTCAACAATGAATTTGAATGTTGAACATGTTATTTACCTTTCAACGGTGAATTAGAATGTTGAACATGAGATTCACCTTTCAACATTAATGAACTATCATGTTGAACATAAATATGACCTTTCAATGACTATTATAGACTTTGGAACGATGTCAAATTTCAATTTTTCATTAAAAGTTTTTCGTAAGTTACGATATGGATACTTGGGTCTTAAAATTTTTTGATACTTAAGATAAACAATATTTTTTTCAATTTGTAATTGATGGAACTATGTTGTGATTTTTTTTGTTATAGTTGTTTTTCATTAAATGTATTTGTATTTTTTCATTAAAAGTATTTGTATTTTTTTGTTGTTAGATTGAAGATTTATTGTTATAGTTGTTTTGTTGAGATATAATGTTCATTGTTGTTGGTTTGTGTAAGGTTTTCATTTTTACTTTATGAAGATATGTGATTTAGATCGTAGTTGGATGAAAACAAATAGATTAAGTTAAGAACATGAGAGTCGAGTTATTTAATTTCTTGAATTTGCGGAACTAAACCTTCTTGGTGATAATGGAAATTTTAATTATCCTTGTAAAAAATTCCTAAATACGCAAAAACATTCGAATGAAGAAATATTCAATCATTTAGGTTCTGATGGAATTATTCAAAATTATATGAAATCGATATAACATGATGAAGTGACAAAAAAAAGACATGTGTCACATAGAGATGAAGTTGATGGAGAGATGAATGATAACCTAAAAGATGTGATCCGTGATATTGGAGTAGATTCTCTTAAGAAAATCCATGTGTATGATAATTTACATAGTAATATGGAAGAGCCATTATTTATGGGGTGAAAATTTTATAGATTGTCTGCAGTGTTAAGAATATTTAACTTCAATGCAACAAGTGGGTGGAGAAATAGAAATTTCACTAAATTTATTGAATTATTACAATAAATGCTTCTAGAAGGTAACGTGTTGTCGAGTTGTAGTTATGAGGTCAAGCAGATATTATGTCAAATGGGTTTGGACTATGTCAATATACATGCATGTCGTAATGATTGCATATTATACAGAAAATAATATGAAATCTTAAAGGTGTGTCTGAGGTGTGGGGAGTCACGCTACAAGATGAAGGACAGTGGTGTTGAAGGTGGTGATTGTGTAACCATAAAGGGTGTTCCTGCCAAGGTGATGTGGTATCTATCTGTATGGAGAAACAAATGTGAATTCTATATGGTGTCTCTCTCACTTATTTGGGTGAATCTTTAACCTCTGGTGGGTGTTTGACCCAATGTGAATGTTTCCCCCTCCTGATGCCCCATCAATGGTATCAGAGCCCGACTCAAGTAAGAGGTCGGCTCCTTGTATCGAAAGTCTTTCTGACCCAGTGGTTAGGTTGCGTGTCTCATTGTAGTGCCCATGACAAGATAAGAGTGTCTCTCAACAGCGGTACAAGCATATGGATAAAAGAGTTTCCTCTTGAGAGAGATCATAGTGAATGGACTCACATTTAAGAGGGAGGTTGTTGAGAAACAAGTGTGAGTTGTTGTTTATCGTGAAAATTAGTAAAGAACCGTTGATCTTCCAAATAGAAAAAGAATTTGGTTACTTACAGGGTGGACCATACTGATCCTAGGACATGCACTAGTAAATCTAAAATTAGAATTTAGAAACTAGTGAATATTTCAATAGTATTCATGATCTAAAAGGTAACAACTTTAAAAATTTAAAGAAAGTAAATTGTAGAAACTTAATCAATAAACACATTGAAAAATAATTTGAGCGATAAAGAAGACAAACTTGTGATAAAAAGATAAAACTCGAATTAAAGTGTAAAGATATAGTGTCATTGTAACACACTAGATAATTTGTTTAGAAAATACTAAAAATATTAACTTTAGCATATTATTTACATTATCTATACTAGTATATAAAGGCAAAACATTAGTTTGGTGTAGCCTTTTTTTCTTCCAAATTTACCCTTTTCAATTTTTGTTTTAAATTTTAATTTTTTTTCTCACAACGGCGGTTACACGATGGTTTATTAACCGCCAACGGTTTATTATTTTTCATATCATTATCTTAATTATTTTATAAATAATTTATAATTAAATTAAAATTAAATAATCTATCTATAACTATATATAAAGGGAGCATGAAATTTTAGATTGACCTATTTTTATTTCTATTTTATCATTTAAAATTTAATTTAGTTAATTTTAAAAACTAAAATACAAATAAAAAATAAAGTTTTTATTAAATGATAGTAGTTATTTGAATTTTGGTAACTCCATAACTACTAGAGTTGGTTTTTTATTTTATTTTTTATATATAAACCTCTCAAGGTGTGATGCATAACATAAATACAAATTTATAGAGAGTTAAAAAAACATGTTCATTTAATGTTTCATCCAATGATTATTCATAATTTATGGTTTGTGGGTGGTTAATAATTTACTTCTTTGTCATTGTTTGTATTAGAAGTCCTATGGAAGTTCCAATGTTTGCTTCTGTGTTGTTTTTGTATTAGAGAGCAACATCAAGATTGAAACTAATTTATGCTTATATTGTCTGGTCTTATTACACTAGCATTCCTTCATCAAAAGAGGTAATTTTGAATTTCAAAGATAACTATTTCAAATAGCATAGTTTTTTTTGCCTATTATATGTTTTAAGAACAATAAAGAGAAAGAAACAAATTTTTCTATTAATTATTTACTAGAGGAGGTTTTCGTTAAAATTTAAAGGAATCTAAATTTAAATTTGCCTATTAATTTAAATGAATGGAATATTAACGTCATTGGATCATTCATGTAGGATGTTTAATTCATTAATCATCATTAATTTTTCTAAATATCATTACTTTTTTGATAGTTGCTATTCCAATTTACAATCTCAACTAGGGGTGTGCATGGATTATAAACCAAACCAAACCAAACCACATATATGGTTTGGTTTGGATCTTAAAACCATTTATATAAAACCGGTTTATTTTTTAAAATCGGTTTACAAGTGGATTGGTTCGGTTTCAAATCGGTTTTTAAAAAAAAACAGTTTTAAAGAAATCAGTTTTAAAACCAATTTTTTTAAAAAATCAATTTTATTGCAAACTATCAAATAATTGATAAACCACCTGAAACTTATTCTACTTTAAACTTATTGCAAACTATCAAATAATTGATATAAATCAATTAATCAATTTTATTTCAGCTTTACATTGAATTAAATCAACACTCCATATATCTTAAACTTTAAACTACTCAATGTAAAAATGGAATTAGACTAATTCCTTTTTATCGTGAATTAAATCAATTAAACGAGAAGTACGTTGAATTGATATAAATCAATTAATCGTGAAACTTATTCTACTTTAAACTTATTGTAAATTATCTACCTTAAACTTATTCTACTTTAAACCAAATCAATTTTATTGCAAACTATGAGTGTTGATCTTGATTTTCCCAAACTATTCTACTTTTGTTTTTGAAGCTTATTGAAAAATGGTTACCGAATCTCAATCCGGTTTGAAACAAATGGTTACCGGTTTTTTTTTTTTAATTTGATAAATGGACCACCAAATTTAAAATATAAATTTGGACTGGATTTTAAAATTTGAATTAATTTGGATAGGAATTTGGTTTATGTTTATTGGTTATTTTGCACACTCCTGAATATATATATATATATATATATATATATATATATATATATATATATATATATATATATATATATATATATATATATATATATATATATATATATATATATATATATATATATATATATATATATATATATATATATATATATATATATATATATATATATATATATATATATATATATATATATAAGTTTTATTTTATTTATTACATATACATTACCATAATTGTCATTTATGACCATGAAACAAAAAAAAGATAAAGAGTTTGAAAAATGGATTAACCATGGTTTTAAAAAGTGGACACCGGTTTTTAATGGTTTTAGTAAAATGAATTTGGACTAGTTTTAAAACCAAATAATATGGACTTTTGAAATCGGTGCACCATATTTTCAAATTTGGTTCTTGTGAACCGGTTTTTTTGCACACCCCTAATCTCAACCCAAATTGAAATGGATGGTTCTCTTACTTTTTCATTTAATTTTTAATAGGTGAAGAAAGTGCAACATAGTGAATTGATTAGTGGTTATATAAGAAGATTTTTTTAAAGTGGAGTGAATCTCGATGAATGTAAAAGATCATATTTTTGAAAAATAAATACAAAATATGTGATGTATGAGAGAAGTTATGAGTGTAAGAGAAAAAAAATTAAGAGGGTTCGTGGCTTTAAATTTGACTATCTTTTCATCATTCCACTTTTATTCTTTCGCATGCATCAATTATTATAATTGTATGTTAACGAAAAAAATGGTGTTGAGTAAACAAAAGTGTAGTTTTAAATTGGTAATACCAATGAAAATGAGTTATGTTCTGGTCTGGGCCCAGCCTCGCGGTCCAGCCCAATAACGCATAAGGCCCATTAAGTGGACTAGCCCTACCGGGCACACGCACCCCCATAGGAATGGCAGGGCACGCTCCCCGCCGGGATGGACGGCACGTCCTGTAGCGTCTCAACATCCCCTTTGTCGGCCGAACAGGGCACCCCTGGTCCGTCGAGCAAGACCCTTGGTTCTTCCACGTCCTCGCGTGCTCCCCTCCGTGGGGACACGTCATCAACCAACTGCCCACCTCCGAAAGAGCAGGTCAAACCCACTTTCCGGAGATCAAGGAGCAGTTGGACTAGGGCGAAGACCACGTCCTGGTCTTCACTACGCCACGTAAGCCCTAGCAGTCACCTGGGTTGGGCCTGGCAATCCAGCCCAATGCAAGTGACCATTGGCCCAGCGTGTAACGCCCCCTTTCTATACCCCCAGAATAAATACATATCAAAACACATAGTCACTAATACAAGTATTTTTATTTTCATCAGAGTATATTTTCATTAAGGTATAAAAGAAGTGCGTCACAATACTCACGAAACGACCACATGAATATTAATGTTTAAAAAGAATTAACTCAAAAGGGGTAAATCTCAACTAAAAATAAACGCATGATCCTACGAAGTTACATATTCATGTTTTCTATTAAAGCGGAAGACTAAAACATATATATATATATATATATATATATATATATATATATATATATATATATATATATATATATATATATATATATATATATATATATATATATATATATATATATATATATATATATATATATATATATATATATATATATATATATATATATATATATATATATATATATATATGTATGTATGTATGTATATATATTCACTTAAGACATGACAAAACATAAATACATGTCATCTGGTTGTTCACCACTTCATTCACATTTAAACAAATGTCATTAAGGTATTCTACAAGCCTATCTACCCAAAGTTACATATCAGAGCGACCGACTCGAGGGAAAAGAGCTATACTCCAAAGGAAACCTCCAGCAAAATCCTAATCTGCAATGCCTCGAAGGACATTATGAAACAACAGAAGGGTGAGAAACATTACCATAATAATCAAGGCATAATATATATATATATATATACATATATAGAAATACACAAGTACCGAATGCCTATATTCTACAGCTTTTCACTACGGTGCGTAATAATAAATTCTCACCACATCAAATACACTTAGACGTATACACTCACACTAAACCAACCATCCATTAGTCAATATCCTACACATTCATTTATTCGCTATCCGCGTCCCATCAATTCCTGCATGCATGCATATTACATATGACAACCGCAACCATGCCGTGCGATTCGTATAATACTCATCTAATATCCTCAATCCTCTTTCTGGGTTATGGGCATATCGCTCATGCCCTACCGGGAACAACATCTCAGTCATTCTACCCCGGTAACTTCTTCACTAGGAACGACACATTGCCATCCTACCCTAGTGAGTACAAGTCCTCCACGCTTACTTCAACGTCATCCTCCCATCTATCAGACCATACATACATATATACTATTATATTCTTAGAGATTATTCTCCATTCATCATCTGAAGATGATAGTGCAACTCATGGGGACCGACTCATTCATCTGTCAGATTCTCCTATGAACCTATCACTTATCAAATCCTCCACGGGATCAAATAACCGTCGCATCAAGCGAGGTTCTGCAAATCCTCCAAGGGATCAAATAACGATCGCATCAAGCGAGGTTCTGCAGATCCTACACGGGATCAAATATAACCATCGCATCAAGCGAGGTTCTGCAGATCCTACACGGGATCAAATATAACCATCGCATCAAGCGAGGTTCTGCAGATCCTACACGGGATCAAATATAACCATCGCATCAAGCGAGGTTCTGCAGATCCTACACGGGATCAAATATAACCATCGCATCAAGCGAGGTTCTGCAGATCCTACACGGGATCAAATATAACCATCGCATCAAGCGAGGTTCTTCAGATCCTACACGGGATCAAATATAACCATCGCATCAAGCGAGGTTCTGCAGATCCTACACAGGATCAAATATAACCATCGCATCAAGTGAGGTTCTGCAGATCCTACACGGGATCAAATATAAATACACAGCCACTAGGAATGATGTTATATCATTCTACCCTAGTGCACCCATCAATTACACCTCATTCGAAATACTCCTAACGCACTACAATATTGTTTGTGCCTCATTAGGAACGATATCACGTCGTCCTACCCTAATGAGCCCGCAACTAGGAATGATATCACATCATTCTACCCTAGTGTAATCCACTCCGACACTACGTTCACTACTCAATGCCCACATAATCCTATTATGTTCTCATACATTCATATTATCATGCCGACGACAACGAAATCGATCATCTCATCATGCAATCCTATTCGATCTAGCGATTGCATAAAATTGTCGATCGGCCACACTCACGCTTCACAAACCATAAACTAGGATTCACGCCATTCGGCTACCCACAGCACCTCACGGACTAGCATACCCGCTTTTAAATTGAGGGAAGGTCGATCGCAATCAGGGTCCCAAGCCACAACAGTACACAACAGGAGAGAAACTCATTATGCTACGTTCGCTACACGCTCGCCTAGCGAGCTACTAGCGAACGTTCGCTACCTCCTCGCCTAGCGAACTGCTAGCGAGTGCAAACAGAACCTCCAAACATTGCTCGCTACCTCGTTCGCCACAGCGAACCCCCAGCGAGCTCTTCGCTACTCCCTTCGCTACTAGCGAAAGACCACAATACCATTCTGTCCCAAGTCTGGGACCGTTCGCTACGCACTCGCCTAGCGAGATGCTAGCGAACACTCGCGACCTGCTCGCCTAGCGAGCTGCTAGCGAGCGTCTGCGAACAGAACTTCTCCCCACTGTTCAGAATTCGAAACAGCCGATAAATTGACCCGATAATTCCCCACTTGCTCCAGTAATCATAACCTAACGTTTCCCGACATAAATCCTACCACTTATTCTCATCTTCATTAAACAAAGCTAGATTTCTACCGATCGAATCAATTTCGACCTAAAACGGAAATTATAGGAAACTCTCCAAAACCCTAACTCAATCCACCATACACATACATAATCATACATATTGATTTAGATAGTAAGATTTCACACCCTTACCTTGGATCAATCGAAGCTTTGAGCTGTTCTTAATGATCCCACACTTTTCTTCTTCTCCTTCTCTTTTCTCCTCCTTTTCCTTCTTTCTCTTTTCTTTCCTTCCTTTTCTCTTATGTTTCTTTTCTCTTCTATTTCTCTTTTAATATCCTTCTCATTATTTCTCCAAAACATCTATTAATTCAATATCCCATAAAATATCCCACTTATCATTAAATAGGAAATGTCCAAAATACCCTCCAAACTATTTCCCCCGAAAACTCTCAAAATCGGTTAAAATAGAATAATATGTAAACTTAACATATTTCCACACAAATTCCTTATCAAAAATAATATTCGTCCAATTAAATTAAGTAGGGACTCGATAAAAGAGACAATCGGAATCGGGGCGTTACATAGCGCTGGGGTCTCTCTATAAATACCCTCTTCCTCAAGAGGGTCAGGTAATTCACTTCTTACCCAATTCTGTACTTTGCTCTCACTCTGCCCAATTTCTGACTTTGGCATCGGAGGGTCTTGCAGGTGCACCCCCCTTCTCCTCCTCATCACCGGCGAACAGGTAGCAGTCCAACAGCGTGTGGCCGGCCCGTGATCCCCTTCTGATCAGGTCAGATCAGTGACGCCGTCTGTGGGAACAGAAACTTCCCCGTTACTCCGAGCAGAAAACCAAAGTTTCACCAACACTCCACGATCATGGCTAGCCTGCACCGCGACGACACTCCGCACGACCTTGTGCTCAACATCGCCACCAACGGAAACAAGCAGATGGAAACGACGCGTCCGGCGGAAACTGACGAGAGAGACGGCCAAACTGCCTCACCGTCATCCGCGGAGCGGCTCCTTCAGGCCGACCACCGGTCCCCGGGCCCGGCAGCATTCCAACCCGTTCTCATCCCGGCGGGAGCGGACCCAACGATGGCCTCCCTCTTTACGGCCATCAACCAGACGAACCAGCTGTTGTTCCAGCAAAACGCGAGAATTGGAGCATTGGAACGCGTCAGCCCTCCGAGGTCCCCCCCGCGGGAAGACCAGAACGGAGGCTCGAGAAGTCCCTCACCTCGACCCAGAAATCGCCGACCGCGACTGGAGAGACACCGCGCACAGGTAGTACGAGAACGCACCAGGTCCCCAGCAAGACAAGTTCGCGAGAGGCACCAGAACACTGCGGCGATCCCGGCCAGGTATCCTCGAGGCGAAAACCCAGGCAGGAGGTCGAGAACCCGAAACCAGGGCCCTATTCTGAACGGCTCGTCTCCCCATTGGTCCCCGGCCTCCAGCGACGAGGACGATTACCGCACCCCGCTGTCCCGAGAAATCATGGCTGCCCCCATACCCCAAGGGATGGAGAAGCCCCCGACGCTGTCGACGTACAACGGCACATCCGACCCGGACGATCACCTAGAGGACATCGAGGCCATGCTCAATTACCGAAACGTCTAGGGAGCTATCAAGTGCAGGCTCTTCCCGACGACTCTGAGGAAAGGCGCCATGACCTGGTAGAAAAGTTTGGAGCCCGAATCAGTTACGTCGTGGAGAGTCCTGAAGGACCTGTTCTCCAAACACTTTACGGCGTCCCGGCGCCACCCGAAGACGGAAGCCGTCCTCGGGGCGATAATCTAGGGCCCCGACGAACCTCTCCGAAAATACATCGAAAGATTCACTCGGGAAGCAGTGCAAGTGACAACGTCAGACGAGATGAAGTGCTACTTAATGGAGCAGGGTCTACGCCACGACTCCAAGTTCTACGAGGCCGTAGGCATACACCGACCAACCTCCCTCCAGGATTTCCTCGACAGAGCCGCGCATTATATCCGATTCGAAGAAACACAAGCGGCTAACTCCGCTCGAGACACCCGAGACAGGGAGGCCCCCTGCGGGCACCGAGACGACGGAGCCTCAAGCTAGCCATCGACAGGGAGGGGACCGCCGTCGCGAAGATCGCCCCCGCGAACAGCATGAACCACGCGGCCCTGTCGGCCGATTCACAGAATACACGGCCTTAGTCGCTTCCCGCGAGCGCATACTGGCCGAATGCGCCAAAACCGAATTCGTCCAGGGAGGTGTCCGTTTTCCGCGACCGACACCCCCCCAAACCCAATGTGGACAAATCAAAAGACTGTCGATTCCACAGGAGCCATGGGCACGTGACCGAAGACTGCATCCATCTCAAGGACGCGATCGAAATTCTGATCAAAGACGGTCACCTGAAGAGATACACCCGGGGAGGCGAACCACCGAGGCAAGAGGTCCCAGAGGCCAAGAAAGTCAAGGAACTCCCCTCTCTAGAGGACAGCGGCAGACTCCAGGCCGCGCTTTGTGTCAGCCGCCCCGAGGATTGGTTCGCAGACAGGGAATTCGGTCTTCCCGAAGGACCCGACCTGATCGACGAACCAATCCGGCCAACCAGCCGCTGGGAATACTTCACCAAAGTCATGGTCATCTCAGATGGAGCCACGAGGAGCCTGTCCATAGGATCAGTGAAGAGAAAGTTCGACGAGCTTATCGCGAACAACTCCGGAAAAATGAGCACGCTCGAAAAATTCCAAGGTCGATCCAATCCGATCACATTCTACCTCGAGGAACTCCCCGGGGGATCCCCCAACTCCAACATTCCCCTACTCATACGTGCGTGGATGGCGAACTTCGACGTCAGGCGCCTCCTCGTTGACGGTGGAAGCTCGGTTGACATCATGTACACGCACCTGTTCACAACTCTCCAACTCGACGAATCCAACCTTTCCCCCTACGTAGGCTATGACCTTCAGGGGTTCAACGGGACGACGACGAGACCTTGGGGGTACGTGGAGCTGAAAGTCACCTTCGGAGAAGAGGAAACAGCCAGGGAAATCAGCATCCGCTTCTTAGTCATTGAGTGTCCGTCCCTCTACAACTGCATCCTGGGCAGAACAACGATAGCAGAACTCATCGCGGTACCCTCCACCGTCCACCTGAAGATGAAATACTACACAAAACGGGGGGCCGTGGTGACCCTTAACAGAGACATCGAGGCCGTCCGAAGGTGTTTTGAGGCTACGCTGAAAGGTTTAGACTCCATCGCTCCAACGACCAAGAGGACAACTCCAATCGTAGCACCAAAGGGCAAACCAACGAAGCTAGTCGGATCCGTGGAACTCGACAGTCGCTTCACCGAGGAGCACGACCCCGAAATAAAGACCAGCGAGGTCAACGGGTAGCCCTCCCACCCAACGCGCCCCATCCCGGACGGAGAATTCGAAATCATCACACTCGGGGAAGACACGAGCAGAACCGTAAAGATCGGCGCCAGACTCCCAGACCTCGTGAAAAGACAGCTTCAAGCCTGCCTCCGCGAGAACGCCGACCTCTTCGCCTGGAGCGCCGCGAAAATGCCTGGACTTGACCCTGAGGTCGCCTGCCACCAGCTATCCATCAGCCCGACCACGAAGGTCGTTGTGCAACGTCGGCGTCGCCAATCCCCCGAAAAATCGACAGTAGCCGAAAAAGCTGTAAAAGACCTCCTAGAGGCAAAATTTATTTCGGAAGCCCGGTATTCAACCTGGCTGTCCAATGTTGTACTCGTTAAAAAGAATAATGAAAAATGGCGCATGTGTGCTGACTATACTGATCTCAATCGGGCATGTCCTAAGGACGCCTACCCCCTCCCCAACATCGACAAGCTCGTCGACAACTCCGCGGGCTTCAGGCTCTTGTCCTTCATGGACGCATACTCGGGGTACAATCAGATCCCGATGGCCGAGCACGATAAAAAAAGCACGGCCTTCATGACGGCGTCTGGCAACTACTACTACAACGTGATGCCCTTCGGCCTAAAGAACGTCGGGGCCACGTACCAACGGATGATGAACAGTGTCTTTCAAGACGAAATCGGCGACATGCTCGAAGTATACATGGACGACATGATCGTCAAATCGTGCACAGAGGACGACCACACGGCCCACCTCAGGAAGGTCTTCGAGACCGCAAGGACATGCCGAATGCGCTTCAACCCGGAGAAGTGCACCTTCGGTGTCCGCGCCGGCAAGTTCCTCGGCTAATATTTGACCGAACGGGGGATCGAGGCCAATCCAGAAAAATGCCACGCCTTCTCAGATATCACCACGCCCATCACAAAGAGGTCCATCCAATCCCTCAACGGCGTGCTCGCCTCCCTTTCCCGGTTCATTGCCAAGTCCGCCCAGCACGCCCTCCCCTTCTTCAAACTGCTCAGGAAGGAGACCAAGTTCGAATGGACGGACGAATGCGAGCAAGCCCTATGCCACCTCAAACGCGTCTTGTCCGAACCACCAGTGCTGACACGTCCCGTGACGGGCGAAACCCTATACCTATACCTGGTTGTGGCCAATGAAGCCGTCAGCGCCGTCCTCGTCAGCGAAGCCGGGGAGGACCAAAAGCCCATCTACTTTACTAGCAAAGCCCTCCACGGCCCCGAAATCGATACCAGCTGATCGAGAAGGTCGCCCTAGCCCTCATCACCGCAGCACGCCGGCTCCGACATTACTTTCTCGCACACGCCATCGTGCTCCGCACCGATCAGCCCATCCGCCGGCTCCTCGGCCGTCCCGACATGCCCGGACGCATGCTGAAATAGTCACTAGAACTCTCTGAGTTCGACATCACCTACGAGGGCCGGCACGCCATCAAAGCTCAAGCCTTGGCAGACTTCGTCGCCGAGATGACCCCGTCACCCTATCCCACCACCAGGAGCCACAACTGGACCATTTTCGTGGACGACTCCTCCAACTCCACGGGAAGCGGCGCCGACATCGTCCTCGACAACGATGAAGGCACCCTCATCGAAGTCTCCCTCACACTGGCGTTCCCGACGACTAATAACCAAGTCGAATACGAAGCATTTCTAGCCGGCCTTCGCTTGTCATCTGATCTCGGGGCCAGAGACATCCGAATCTACACAGATTCCCAGCTCGTCGCTTCGCAAGTACGAGGGGAATATCAAGCGAAGAACGACAACCTCACCGAGTACTTAGCACTTATCACCGAAAAACTGCAAGGTTTTGACACAGCAGAGATTCAGCACGTCCCGCGCGAGCAGAACACCCGCGCTGACATCCTCTCCAAGTTGGCAAGCACCAAAAAGCGAAGCGGCCACAAGTCGGTCATCCAAGAAGTCTTGTCGCAACCGAGTACCAGCGCGACCACTACTCTTCTCGACATCAACGCCGTCGGGGATACTGACTGCTGGATGACCCCACTCCACGCCTACCTCAGCACCGGCCACCTTCCGGCCAACCCCAAAGAAGCTAGCGCAACCAGACGACGAGCCTGCTCGTACGTTCTCCTCGAAGGAAGGCTGTATCGCCGAGGCTTCGCGATCCCACTCCTCAAATGCATAGATAAGTCCTAGAGCGCAGCCGTCCTAGAGGAAATCCACGAAGGCATCAACCCGCAGCACCTCGGAGGAAGATCCCTAGCACGAAAGGCTCTACGAGCAGGCTACTACTGGCCCTCGATGCAATCGGATGCGTAGGAACACGTCAAACGATGCGACAAATGCTAACGACACGGTGACATGCACCTCGCCCCCCAGCCGAACTCACATCCCTCTCCTCCCCGTGGCCGTTCGCCTGGTGGGGGCTGGACATCCTCGGGCCCTTCACCCTAGGATCCTACCAACACAAGTACCTCATCATGGGCATCGACTACTTCACCAAATGGATCGAAGCCGAAGCTCTGGCCAAAATCACAGCCCACAACATACTCCGATTCTACAAACAAAACATCCTCGCCAGATTCGGGGTCCCACTCGCCATCGTCACCGACAACGGCACACAATTCACGGACAAAAACTTCCGCGACTTTGTCACCAAGCTCGGAACCAAACACCACTTCACCTCGGTCGAGCACCCTCAGACAAACGGCCAGGCAGAATCCGCGAACAGGGTCATACTCAGGGGACTCAAACGACGACTCGGTGACGCAAAACGAGCATGGGTTGAAGAGCTCCACAGCGTCTTCTGGGCGTACCGCACCACCCCCCACTCAACCACGGGGGAAACCCCATTTCGCCTCATGTATGGAACCGAAGCCGTGATACCTGTCGAAATACGCTAACCATCCAGACGAACGGAAGCTCCCCTGGACACCGACGACAACGCTGGCGCCCTATGAGAAGAGCTCGACCTCGTCGAGGAAATCCGCTCAGGAGCATCCCTTCGAGAAGCCCGACTGAAACAACAAGTAGCACTTCGCCACAACAACAAAGTCCTAAAACACGATTTTCAAAATGGCGACTTAGTTCTGCGTCGAAACCAGAAAGACTCCCACGAGGGCAAATTGGCTGCGAATTGGGAAGGCCCCTACCGTGTCCACGACAAGACCGAGCACGGGGCCTATTACCTCGAAAGCCTGCACGGTGAACAACTAGCTCGACCATGGAACGCCGTGAAACTTAAGCGGTACTACAGTTAACACACTGCCCGCGACGACCCCTCGTCCCAGCCACCGGGGGGCGACATGGTACCACCGCACTCCCACGCATCCACTAGCGACCAGAGAAAAGCACGCACTGCCTCTTGTGTGCGCGGGCAGACGGCCTCGCTCGGTGGGGAACACCTCGACCGAGACTTCTCACCGCCGTACCAAAACCGGCAAGACGCCCAGCTCGCGATGGGACGTCCACGCCACGGGGAGAACTACCCCCGAAACGGCCCGGCCACACCGCCGGCCAAACCGGCCGGTTCCCTTCATCGTCGGTAACAAGTTTGTCGAGCTAACACCCGGACAGGCCCGAAAAGCATATCGACGCATGCACATCAAACATCATTCAAGCAAACAAATAAATACGAAAAAACGAGCATAAACATCATGCAAATACCGAGCGCACACTTAGAAAATTCTCAAAAATATATTAAGCAAAAGTGGGCACCAACCCAGTAGTTAATATTACACGAACAGGGGCGCGAAGGCCCAACAAAGAAAAACAAGTTACAAAATATCGGCACGCAGGCCAGAAAAACTACGAGCACGCAGGCCCGGGAACCTATGCCACCTCGCCCTCCTGATCAGCAACCACGGGGACCTCCTCGGGAACGACAAGCTCGGGGTCGACCACCTTCCCGCCGACAATCTCATGATACGGCCCAATCCCATCCACAACCAGCGCGACGCCAGGGTTGACAACTTGGATCTGCGTAACAGCGCTCTTGAACCCGACCTCGACAGCCTCCAAACAATCTTCTTCCAACACCCGAATCTGGGCGACCAGATCAGCACGCGTGATCAACCGCTGGTCCTCCTCAGTCTCGTCCTCGGCCGGACGAAGTGCGCTGTCCAGGACGTCCATACGAACTTTCAGTGCCTGCACCTCGGCCGTTGCCGCCCCCAGCTTCTCCTCCATCAAGCTCACCTTCCCCTCAGCACCCTCCGCTCGCTTGCGTTGGTCAGCAACATCTTTCTGACTCTTCTCCAGTTCCTCGGTAAACTTGGCCAGGCGCGACTGCATGAAGGTAAGGTCCCCCTGCAATTTGGACAGCTCAGCGGCGGAGTAGCCCTCCTCGTTCAGGACAATGGCCGCCATGAACGTCCGCATCATCGCGGCCAAATCCTCCGCCAGGATACGTCGACGAGACTCTCGATCAGCTTCGCGGACAGCCTTCACTTCCCCAGCAGAGACGGTAGGAGACCGGGCACCATGGAAATAGCCCAGATGTTAATGGCACGGCGGAACGACATAACCCTCCTCGGCCGAGCCGGTCGTCAGATCAATCAAGTCGCGGGGCTCTTCGGATCTCGGCCTTTTCGCAGCTCCCTGGGACGTAGGAGACTGACTCCCCTGGGGAGAAGAAGACGAACTCTGGCCTCCCGGCGTCACGGCCTCCTGCCCGACCAGTTGACTCACCTGCGTCTTCGGGACCACGGCGTTCCTTGAGGCGCGCAGCTTCTTCACTCGCTCCTTGACAGAAGACATGTTCGCTGCAAAAACAAACAGAGAGTTAGCAACGATCAAAACATACGATCACAGGAAAAAAGAAACATCCATACCTAGATACTCCAGAGCATCCTCCCCCGTGGCGCAACCGAGCAGGGTCTTAGTGTTAATCAGCCTCTTCTTGGTTCGCACGTTCCCCTGCGCATCGAGGATGTACCGACCATCGGGCGTCACCAGTTTCGACGGGGGAAGATCCTGCACAAAGGCAACTATTTTCATATACGCGGCCATATCCTTCTCGTCAAGAGTCCCTGCCCGCACGATATACCGGTCAGTACCGCGGTTGAAGTGCTCCGAGGTCCACAATAAATGTACCTTGGGGAGCCACGCGAGGAACCGCTGGCCGTCTACCATACGCTCCCCTTCGGTGAAAAGAGTATCCGAGCCTTCCTGAGTGATCGGTTTCACGAGGAAGAACCGACCCTTGAAATCTCGCACGGAATCGCTGTACGTCTTGAAGAGCTTGGTCGGCTGCTTAAACGAGACCCATCCCTGACGGTCGTTCACCGACTGGCGTTGTAGGTGGAAGATGCAAAAAAACAAGGGCACCGTGGCCTCCACCTCGAGATAAAAGCACACCACCTCGAAAGCTCGGATAAAGGCCAGAGCGTTAGGGTGCAGTTGAGACGGGGCCAAACGTAACCAATCGAAGAGGCCCAGATGAAAAGCAGAGAACGGCAGTCTGAGCCGAGCCTCTTTGAAGTAGAACTCGTGCATGGGAAACATTCGCCGCCCATATCGCGAGCAGATGCGATGGTGCTCCTTCGGGCGATACACCTGCCAGTGTTGCGGCTCCCCTGCAGGCGTATCCTCGACGGTAGTGTAGACATCAGACGCGTCGGCCACGAAGCAGGATGGGGTGGACAGCGACTCTTCGGCCACCCATTCCTCGACCGGGACGACGCGCTCGTCGAAATCCGGGACCTCGGGTTCATTATCTTCGACCATCGTCCCCGGTACCAAGGCCGACATCTACACCTGAAAAGTAGAGGACAACGGTGAATTCGATAGCCAAGATCAAATCCACCCTTCCACCGCAGGTCAAGTGAAAGGGCGACAAAGGCGGGAGAACGACGAGCAGGCGCTCCCCGCCGCTCCTCCACGGGGCATTCAAGGGCCAACCTATCATCCCTCCTCGGGATACTTATCGGAAAAGGCGCGCGTCCCCGGGGCGTTCATCGGAGAAAGCCCCCGTCCTCGGGACATTCACCGGAATAACCAATTCTCCCCGGGGCATTCATCGGAACTGACCTAGAAAACCGCCAGATACGGCGGAACTCGCGTCTCTCCTCGGGGCATTCATCATGCCCCGACCACAGACCCTAATTAAACGGCGGAAATAAAAGGAGAAAAGAGAGAAAACTCACTTGTAACGGCGGCGAACGAGAGGAAGAACTAAACGGCGCGGCGGCGATCTACAACAACGGCAGACGAGCAGGAATCTCAGAGCTTCGCAGGTAAGACAGCAAGGTGGAAAGTAGAAAAATGAGCGGGGACCCCCATATTTATAACCCGACGCGGGACTCGAAGCGACGCTAGGCTCTTAAATGACCTAGGTCAAATCAAGTTACTATCTTTAAACCAAAATAGATAAAGTGTCTATCTTATCTTTTAAAGTTTAGTAATTGATTTGTTTTATATACAAAGAAATAGGAAAGGTCATGATATGCAAACCTTTCATATATATATATATATATATATATATATATATATATATATATATATATATATATATATATATATATATATATATATATATATATATATATATATATATATATATATATATATATATATATATATATATATATATATATATATATATATATATATATATATATATATATATATATATATATATATAAATAAGGGCATATCAAGTGAGAGAGATTTTAAAATGAGAGATGAGAGGAACAAACAACAACCATTAGGTCATGATTAAACTTATTTATTAATGTGACTATTAATTTCATCTCTCTTATTAATTTGATCTAATGGTTGTTGTTTGTTACTCTCATCTCTCATTTAAAATCACTCTCATTTGATATGCTCCTATATATATATATATATATATATATATATATATATATATATATATATATATATATATATATATATATATATATATATATATATATATATATATATATATATATATATATATATATATATATATATATATATATATATATATATATATATATATATATATATATATATATATATATATATATATATATATATATATATATATATATATATATAATCAACTATAATTTATGTTTCTAGAATGAGATGTTTTTGAAAACACTTTTTCTCCTCATATTTCTTTGGGCTTTTTATATTCCAAATTTTAATTTATATTATAATTTTAATAACTTTAATTATAAGTTTATATTTAAAATAATATTATAATTTTTATTATGAAGAGTCATTTTTTAATTGAATTAGGAAAATAATTTTAAGAATATTTTTTACAAAAAAAATATTAGACCATTTTTTTCAAAAAAAATCATAATAATAATAATAATAATAATAATAATAATAATAATAATAACAAGAATAATAATAAAATTAATAATAAAAATAATAATAATAATAATAATAATAATAATAATAATAATAATAATAATAATAATAATAATAATAATAATAATAATAATAATAATAATAATAATAATAATAATAATAATAATAATAAACAGTTTGACAAAAAAAATATAATAAGTCATTCAAAAATAACACTACAACAAAATGTTGATTTTGCCTAGTGATTTAGTGACGTGGTAAACACGTGAGAAAAAAATACGTTGCCAAGTGAATCCCACGTTACTAACCTATTTAATTAATAAATTATGTAAACCTAAAATTTGCAACGAAATATTTGAATTTTAAGAGTGAGGGAAGTTTGAATTTTTCAAAAATTAAGTTGTGGCGTGTAAAACACATGAGAACTAAAAATTCAAAAAAGTCTTTTTATTTGTCACGTGAGGAGTATGTCACAAAGTATCCACATGTGATTCATGTCGCAAGTTTGTAAATAGCAAAGGTACTCACCTTTTACTTTTACTTTCCAGACACATTGATGATGAAATTGAATGTGACAGGTTTCCAAGTTAATCTCACGTCGCAAATCTATTACATAAATGAATTAAAATTTATTTTTTATCGTTGCTTTGGCATTTAGTAATGCAACGTTTAAATATTTATTGTTGGGAAAGTTCCGACGTGTGGTTCACGTGGCAACTTTCCCAAGTTAAAATCAAGTCGCAGAGTCACAGTATAATAGGTTCCGACATGGTTTTCACCATCACAAGTTTGGTTATATATGCAAAGCCCAGAATTTTCTTCACGCATCTCATTTCTTCTTCTTTTCCTTTTGTTTTTCCTTTCTTCCTTCTTCCCCTTCTGCCTCCATTACTCCTCTATTTTTGAACGAAAGTTTCACAAAAAAATTTAGGTGAATGATATGTATGTTATTTTTGTGGCTGTTGGGAGTTAGCTCTATTGAGGTATTTATGCATTTAAATTTGTTTATTTTTCAGATTTATAGTGATATATGAAATGTTATTTAGATTATTGATTATAAAATTTTAAATTTGTTATTGTTAAATGTAAGTATATATGTATTGTGTTGTTGTTGTTGAAAGCTAAAATTAAAAATATTTTGTAATAGAATATATATTTTTAAATATATATTTAGAACTAAAAACATAATATATATATATATATATATATATATATATATATATATATATATATATATATATATATATATATATATATATATATATATATATATATATATATATATATATATATATATATATATATATATATATATATATATATATATATATATATATATATTATAAAAATATGTATTTTAAGAAACAAAATATAATAAAAAAATTTTGGAAACAAAATATGTATTTTTAGAAACAAAATATATTTTTTTAGAATTAAAAACATAATATATATTAGAAAAATATATAATAGAATATATATTAGAAATAAAATATGTAATGTATTTTTAATTTTTAAAAACAGAATATATATTATGTTAGAAAAAGTAGAATTTTTAAACATATTTTTAGTAAACAAAATTGTAAATAGAAAAAATTAAAATATATTTTTTTAAAAACATAATGAATATGTATTATATTTAAAATGTGTTATTTTTACATGTATTCTTTTGAAAAAATATTTTTATTAAAAAATAATGAATATGTATTATATATATTTTAAATGTGTTATTTTTAGTAAACCAATTATATATATTATAGAATATTATATTATTGAATACTTATTATATTTTAGTAAACATAATATATATTATTTTAGAAAAAAACAGATTTTTAAAAATAACGAAAATATATTATATTTTAAATGTGTTATTTTTAATAAATAAATTATATATTATATTTTAGAATATTATATTTTGAGAATATGTAGTATATTTTATTAAACATAATTTATATGTAGTTTATTTTAGTAAACATAATTTATATTTTTTTAATGTATATTATTTTAATTAAAAATTATTTTAATTTTTAAATTTTATAGTTAATATTTAATATTTATTTTAATTTTATAGTTGTTTTCAGTTAATATTTATTATTTTATTATTATTAAATTTTATAGTGAAGTGCAACCCATGTTACTAATATAAATCATATTTTCATTTGTGGCATGCAAACCACGTCATGAAAATATTTAATTGGTAACTAAGTCACAACTTAGTGGCGTGTTTTTCACGTGGGAACTTTTTCTATTATTTTTGTTATTTCCGACGTGAGTCCCATGTCACAACTTAGTGACGTGTTTTTCACGTGAGAAAATGTTCTGATCTGACCTGATCAGAAGGGGATCACGGGTCGGCCACACGCTGTTGGACTGCTGATTGCTCGCCGGTGATGAGGAAGAGAAGGGGGGTGTACCTGCAAAACACTCTGATGCCAAAGTGAGAAGTTGGGCGGAGCGATGGCGAAGTACAGAAAAAGGGGTAAGAAGTGTGTTACTTGACCCTCTTGAGGAAGAGGGTATTTATAGAGAGACCCCAGCGCTGGGCCAACGGTCATTTGAGGTGGGCTGGATGACCAGGCCCAACCCTAATGACTGCTAGGGCTTACGTGGCGTAGAGAAGACCAGAACGTGGTCTTCGCCCTAGTCCAACTGTCCCGTGATCTCCGGAAAGTGTGTTTGACCTGCTCTTTCGGAGGTGGGCAGTTGGGAGATTACGTGTCCCCGCGGAGGGGAGCACGTGGAGAACGTGCGTCGGGCACGTTGTTCTCCCCGCGGAGGGATGCTCGGGAGGCCCCCCGGAGGTACGTTGTTCTCCGTGAGGGGAACGCGAGGATGTGGAGGACCAAAGGTCTCGCTCGACGGACCGGGGTGTGCCCTGTTCGGACGCGTCACTTATCCCTGGGGGGCGTTCCCTGCCCGTCCTATGGGACGCGTGTGCCCGGTCGGGCTAGTTTACTTATTGGGCCGTGTGTGGTATTGGGCTGGACCGAGGTTGGGCCCAGGCCAGAACAGGAGCCCCCCAAGTCGAAGCTCTGGGAAAGAGCGAGGACTTAAGGTCGCTGTGTCGGGGAGAGAGGTAGCGAAATGGGAGGTTCGTCGGGTTTGTGCACGGTGGAACGGGGGCTTGCGCGGGGGTCTCCCGTCGCCGGCGGAGCGGAGTGAAAGCAGGTGAAGGGACGCGACTGTCAGGTTGTCGCCACGTGTCGCGCGTTAAGCGGTCGTAGGGGCGGCTACCCTATGCCATTAATGAGCCCAGCGTCGCTTCGAATCCCGCACCGGGTTATAAATATGGGGGTCCCCGCTCATTTTTCTACTTTTTATTTTGCTGCCTTACCTGCGAAGCTCTGAGATTCTTGCTCGTCCGCCGTTGCCGTCGATCGCCGCCGCGCCGTTTGGTTCTTCCTCCCGTTCGCCGCCGTTACAAGTGAGTTTTTCTTTCCCTGCTCCTTTTATTTTTGCCGTTTGATTAGAATGTGTGGTCGGGGCATGATGACTGCCCTTAGGGGAGACGCAAGATCCGCCGTATCTGGCGGTTTTCAGATGAATACCCCGGGGAGAGTTGGTTGTTCCGATGAATGCCCCGAGGATGGGGGCTTTCTCCGATGAATACCCTGGGGACGCACGCTTTTTCCGATGAACGTCCCTAGGAGGGATGGTGGGTTGGCCCTTAGACGCCCCGTGGAGGATCGGCGGGGAGCGCCTATTTGCTCGCCTTTCTCCGGCCTTTGTCGCCCTTTCACTTGACCTGCGGTGGAAAGGTGGATTTGATCTTGGCTATCGAATTCACCGTTGTCCTCTGCTTTTCAGGTGTAGATGTCGGCCTTGGTACCGGGGACGATGGTCAAAGATAACGAACCCGAGGTCCCGGATTTTGATGAGCGTGTCGTCCCGGTCGAGGAATGGGTGGCCGAAGAGCCGTTGTCCACCCCGTCCTGCTTCGTGGCCGATGCGTCCGATGTCTATGCCACCGTCGAGGACACGCCTGTAGGGGAGCCGCAACATTGGCAGGTGTATCGCCCGAAGGAGCACCATTGTATCTGTTCGCGATATGGGCGGCGGATGTTCCCTATGCACGAGTTCTACTTCAAAGAGGCTCGGTTCAGGTTGTCGTTCTCCGCCTTCCATCTGGGGCTCTTCGATTGGTTACGCTTGGCCCCGTCCCAACTGCACCCCAACGCCCTGGCCTTTATCCGTGCCTCCAAGATGGTGTGCTTCTATCTCGAGGTGGAGCCCACGGTGCCGTTGTTTTTTCGCATCTTCCACTTACAGCGCCAGTCGGTGAACGACCGTCAGGGATGGGTCTCGTTTAAGCAGCCGACCAAGCTCTTCAAGGCGTACAGCGATTCCGTTAAAGATTTCAAAGGCCGGTTCTTCCTCGTGAAACCGATCACTCAACAAGACTCGGATACTCTTTTTGCCGAGGGCGAGCGAATGGTAGACGGCCAGCGGTTCCTCGCGTGGCTTCCCAAGATACATCTGTTATGGACCGCGGAGCACTTCAACCGTGACACGGACAGGTATATCGTACGAGCGGGGACCCTTGACGAGAAGGATATGACCGCTTATATGAAAATAGTTGCCTTTGTGCGGGCTCTTCCCCCGTTGAAACTGGTGACGCCCGATGGTCGGTACATCTTCGACGCGCAGGGGAACGTGCGAACCAAAAAGCAGCTGATTAACACTAAGACCCTGCTCGGTTGCGCCACTGGGGCGGCCGCTCTGGACTATCTAGGTAGGGATGTTTCTTTTTTCCCCGTGATCGGGTGTTCTGGCCGTTGCTAACTCTTTCTTTGTTTTTGCAGCAAACATGTCTTCTGTCGAGGAGCGAGTGAAGAAGCTGCGCGCTTCAAGGAACGTCGTGGTCCCGAAGACGCGGGTGAGTCAATTGGTCGGGCAGGAGGCTGTGACGCCGGGAGGCCAGAGTTCGTCTTCTTCACCTCAAGGGAGTCAGTCTCCTACGTCTCAGGGGGCAGCGAAGAGGCCAAGATCCGAGGAGCCCAGCGGTTTGATTGATCTGACGGCCGGCTCGGCCGAGGAGGGTTACATCGTTCCGCCTTGCCATCAGCATCCAGGCTATTTTCATGGTGCTTGATCTCCTACCGTCTCTGCTGGGGAGGTGAAGGTTGTCCGCGAAGCCGATCGAGAGTCTCAACGACGTATCCTGGCGGAGGATTTGGCTGCGATGATGCGGACGTTCACGACGACCCTTGTGCTGAACGAGGAGGGCTGCTCCGCCGCCAAGTTGTCCAAATTGCAGGGGGACCTTACCTTTATGCAGTCGCGTCTGGCCAAGCTTACTGAGGAACTGGAGAAGAGTCAGAAGGATGTTGCTAACCAACGCAAACGAGCGGAGGGCGCTGAGGGGAAAGTGACCTCGCTGGAGGAGAAGCTGGGGGCGGCAACGGCCGAGGTGCAGGCGCTGAAGGTTCGTATGGAAGTCTTGGACAGCGCACTTCGTCCGGCCGAGGACGAGACAGAGGAGGACCAGCGGTTGATCACCCGTGCTGATCTGGTTGCCCGGATTCGGGTGCTGGAAGGTGATTGTTTGGAAGCTGTCGAGGTCGGGTTCAAGAGCGCTGTCGCGCAGATCCAAGTTGTCAACCCCGGCGTCGCGCTGGTCGTGGATGGGATCGGGCCGTATCACGAGATCGTCGGCGGGAAGGTGGTCGACCCCGAGCTTGTCGTTCCCGAGGAGGTCCCCGTGATTGCTGATCAGGAGGGTGAAGTAGCGTAGGTTCCCGGGCCTGCGTGCTCGTTGTTTTTATGGCCTGTGTGCCGATATTTTGTAACTTGCTTTTCTTTGGGCCTGCGCGCCCCGTTTGTGTAATATTAACTACTGGGCTGGTGCCCGCTTTTTTCTTAATATATATTTTTGTGAATTTTCTAAGTGTGCGCTCGGTATTTGCATGATGTTTATGCTCGTTTTTTCGTATCTATTTGTTTGCTTGAATGATGTTTGATGTGCATGCCTCGATATGCTTTGGGCCTGTCCGGGTGTTAGCTCGACAAACTTGTTACCGGTGGTGAAGGGAACCGGCCGGTTTGGCCGGCGGTGTGACCGGGCCGTTTCGGGGGTAATTCTCCCCGTGGCGTGGACGTCCCATCGCGAGCTGGGTGTCCTGCCGATTTTGGTACGGCGGCGGGGAATCTCGGTCGAGGTGTTCCCTGCCGAGCGAGGTCGTCTGTCCGCGCACACAAGAGGCAGGGCTTGCTTTTCTCTGGTCGCTAGTGGACGTGTGGGAGTGCGGTGGTACCATGTCGCCCCCCAGTGGCCGGGACGAAGGGTCGTCGCTGGCAATGTTCTAACTGTAGTACCGCTTAAGTTTCACGGCGTTCCATGGTCGAGCTAGTTGTTCACCGTGCATGTTTTCGAGGTAATAGGCCCCGTGTTCCGTTTTGTCACGGACGCGGTAGGGGCCCTCCCAATTCGCGGCCAGTTTGCCCTCGTGGGAGTCTTTCTGGTTTCTGCGCAGAACTAAGTCGCCCGTTTGAAAGTCGCGTTTTAGGACTTTGCTGTTGTGGCGAAGTGTGACTTGTTGCTTCAGCCGAGCTTCTCAGAGGGCTGCCCCTGAACGGATTTCCTCGACGAGGTCGAGCTCTTCTCGTAGGGCGCCATCATTGTCGTCGGTGCCCAGGGGAGCTTCCGTTCGTCGGGATGGTTCGCGTATTTCGACGGGTATCACGGCCTCGGTTCTATACGTGAAGCGAAATAGGGTTCCCTCCGTGGTTGAGTGGGGAGTGGTGCGGTATGCCCAGAGGAAGCTGTGGAGCTCTTCGACCCATGCTCGCTTGGCGTCGTCGAGTCGTCGTTTGAGTCCCCTAAGTATGACCATGTTCGCGGATTCTGCCTGGCCGTTTGTCTGAGGGTGCTCGACCGAGGCGAAGTGGTGTTTGGTTCCGAGCTTGGTGACGAAGTTGCGGAAGTTTTTTCCGTGAATTGTGTGTCGTTGTCGGTGACGATGGCGAGTGGGACCCCGAATCTGGCGAGGATGTTGCGTTTGTAGAATCGGAGTATGTTGTGGGCCGTGATTTTGGCCAGAGCTTCAGCCTTGATCCATTTGGTGAAGTAGTCGACGCCCACGATGAGGTACTTGTTTTGGTAGGATCCTAAGGGGAAGGGCCCGAGGATGTCCAGCCCCCACCAGGCGAATGGCCATGGAGATGAGAGGGATGTGAGGTCGGCTGGGGGGGCGAGGTGCATGTCCCCGTGTCGTTGGCATTTGTCACATCGTTTGACGTGTTCCTTCGCGTCTGATTGCATCGAGGGCCAGTAATAGCCTGCTCGTAGGGCCTTTTGTGTTAGGGATCTTCCGCCGAGGTGCTGCGCGTTGATGCCTTCGTGGATTTCCTCTAGAACAACTGCACTTTGGGACTTATCTATACATTTGAGGAGTGGGATTGCGAAGCCTCGGCGGTACAACCTTCCTTCGAGAAGAACGTACGAGCAGGCGCGTCGTTTGGTTGTGCTAGCTTCTCCAGGGTTGGCCGGAAGGTGGCCGGTGTTGAGGTAGGCGTGGAGTGGGGTCATCCAGCAGTCAGTATCCTCGACGACGTTGATGTCGAGGAGGGTTGTGGTCGCGCTGGTACTCGATTGCGACAAGACTTCTTGGATGACCGACTTGTGGCCGCTTCGCTTTTTTGGTGCTTGCCAGTTTGGAGAGGATGTCGGCGCGGGTGTTCTACTCGCGAGGGACGTGCTGAATCTCTGCTGTGTCGAAACCTCGCAGTTTTTTGGTGATGAGCGCGAGGTATTCGGCGAGGTTGTCGTTCTTCGCTTGATATTCTCCTCGGACTTGCGAAGCGACTAGCTGGGAATCTGTGTAGATTCGGATGTCCCTGGCTCCCAGGTTGGATGCCAAGCGAAGGCCGGCCAGAAACGCTTCGTATTCGGCCTGGTTGTTGGTCGTCGGGAAGGCCAGTGTGAGAGAGACTTCAATGAGGGTGCCTTCGTCGTTGTCGAGGACGATGCCGGCGCCGCTCCCCGTGGAGTTGGAGGAGCCGTCCACAAAAATGGTCCAGATGTGGTTCCTGGCGGTGGGGTCGGGTGGTGGGGTCATCTCGGCGACGAAGTCAGCCAAGGCTTGAGCTTTGATGGCGTGCCGGCCCTCGTAGGTGATGTCGAACTCAGAGAGTTCTAGTGACCATTTCAGCATGCGTCCGGCCATGTCGGGGCGGCCGAGGAGCTGGCGGATGGGCTGACCGGTGCGGAGCACGATGGCGTGTGCGAGAAAATAATGCTGGAGTCGGCGTGCTGCTGTGATGAGGGCTAGGGCGACCTTCTCGATCAGCTGGTATCGGATTTCGGGGCCGTGGAGGGCTTTGCTAGTAAAGTAGATGGGCTTTTGGCCCTCCCCGGCTTCGCTGACGAGGACGGCGCTGACGGCTTCGTTAGCCACAACCAGATATAAGTATAGGGTTTCGCCCGTCACGGGACGCGTCAGCACTGGAGGTTCGGACAAGACGCGTTTGAGGTGGCAGAGGGTTTGCTCGCATTCGTCCGTCCATTCGAACTTGGTCTCCTTCCTGAGCAGTTTGAAGAATGGGAGGGCGTGTTGGGCGGACTTGGCAATGAACCGGGAAAGGGAGGCGAGCACGCCGTTGAAGGATTGAATGGACTTCTTCGTGGTGGGCGTGGTGATATTTGAGAAGGCGTGGCATTTGTCTGGATTGGCTTCGATCCCCCATTCGATCAAGTAGTAGCCGAGGAATTTACCGGCGCAGACGCCGAAGGTGCATTTCTCTAGGTTGAAGCGCATGCGGCACGACCTTGCGGTCTCGAAGACCTTCCGGAGGTGTGTCGTGTGGTCGTCCTCCGTGCATGATTTGACGATCATGTCGTCCATGTATACTTCGAGCATGTCGCCGATCTCGTCGTGGAAGACACTATTCATCATCCGCTGGTACGTGGCCCCGACATTCTTGAGGCTGAAGGGCATCACGTTGTAATAGTAATTGCCCTACGCCGTCATGAAGGTCGTGCTCTATTTATCGTGTTCGACCATCGGGATCTGATTGTATCCTGAGTATGCGTCCATAAAGGACAAGAGCTTGAAGCCCGCAAAGTTGTCGACGAGCTTGTCGATGTTGTGGAGGGGGTAGGCGTCCTTAGGACATGCCTAATTGAGATCAGTATAGTCAACACACATGCGCCATTTTCCATTATTCTTTTTAACGAGTACAACATTGGACAGCCAGGTTGAATACCGGGCTTCCGAAATAAAGTTTTCCTCTATGAGGTCTTTTACAGCTTTTTCGGCTACCGCCGATTTTTCGGGGGACTGGCGACGCCGGCGTTGCACAACGGCTTTTGCGGTCGGGCTGATGGATAACTGGTGGCAGGCGACCTCGGGGTCGAGTCCGGGCATTTTTGCGGCGCTCCAGGCGAAGAGGTCGGCGTTCTCGCGGAGGCAGGCTTGGAGTTATCGTTTCGCGAGGTCTGAGAGTCCGACGCCGATCCTCACGGTTCTGCTCGTGTCTTCCCCGAGAGGGATGAGTTCGAATTCTCCGTCCGGGATGGGGCGCACTGGGTGTGAAGGATGCCCATTGACTTCGCTGGTCTTTGCTTCGGGGTCAATCTCGTCGGTGAAGCGACTATCCAGTTCCACAGATCCGACTAGCTTCGTTGGTTTGCCTTTTGGTGTTGTGTTTGAAGTTGTCCTCTTGGTCGCTAGAGCGATGGAGTCTAGGCCTTTCAGCGCGGCCTCAAAAGACCTTCTGGCGGCCTCGATGTCTACGTAGAGGGTCACCACGGTCCCCCGTCTTGTGTAGTATTTCATCTTCAGGTGGACGGTGGAGGGTACCGCGGTGAGTTCTGCTATCGTTGTCCTGCCCAGGATGCAGTTATAGAGGGATGGGCACTCGATGACTAAGAAGCGGATGCTGATTTCCCTAGCTATTTCCTCTTTTCCGAAGGTGACTTTCAGTTCCACGTACCCCCAAGGTCTCGTCGTCGTCCCGTTGAACCCTTGTAGGTCGGAGCCTACGTAAGGGGAAAGGTTGGATTCGTCGAGCTGGAGTTGTGAACAGGTGCGCGTACATGATGTCAACCGAGCTTCCGCCGTCGACGAGGAGGCATCTGACGTCGAAGTTCGCCATCCTTGCATGGATGAGTAGGGGAATGCTGGAGTTGGGGGATCCCCCGGGGAGTTCCTCGAGGTAAAATGTGATCGGATTGGATCGGCCTTGGAATTACTCGAGCGTGCTCATTTTTCCGGAGTTGTTCGCGATGAGTTCGTCGAATTTTCTCTTCACGGATCCTATGGACAGGCTCCTCGTGGCTCCATCAGAGATGACCATGGCTCTGGCGAAGTATTCCCATCGGCTGGTTGGTCGGATTGGCTCGTCGATTAGGCCGGGTCCTTCGGGTAGACCGAATTCTCTGTCCGCGAACCAATCCTCGGGGCGGCTGACACACAGCGCGACCTGGAGCCTGCTGTTGTCCTCTGGAGAGGGAAGTTCCTCAACTTTCTTGGCTTCTGGGGCCTCTTGCCTCGGTGGTTCGCCTCCTCGAGTGTATCTCTTCAGGTGACCGTCTTTGATCAGAATTTCGATCGCGTCCTTGAGATGGATGCAGTCTTCTGTCACGTGCCTGTGGCTCCTGTGGAATCGGCAGTATTTCGATTTGTCCACATTGGGTTTGGGAGGTGTTGGTCGCGGAAAACAGACACCTCCCTGTACGAATTCGGTTTTGGCGCATTCGGCCAGTATGCGCTCGCGGGAAGCGACTAAGGCTGTGTACTCTGTGAATCGGCCGGCAGGGCCGCGCGGTTCGCGTTGTTCGCGGGACTCGCGAGGGCGGTCTTCGCGACTGTCATACCCCAAATTTGCCCGCCAGCTTTTGTAAATATTTTTGCATTTTTTTATTTCACATTTTTCACGCCGTTTAGACACGTGTCCACCCCGATTGTACTTTTTCAGATCTTGACTATTTTTTGTCCAGTAGAAGCGTGACACGTGGCCTAAGGGCATTTTGGTAAATTTTGTTTATATTTTCATTTTCTCATTTTTCTTTTCAAATATTAAATTTTTGTTCATATTTTTATTTTATCATTTATTTAATTCAAATAGTTTGTTTTATTACATTTTTTAGAATTAGAATAGTTATTTTTTTTTCTTTAGAATAGATTCTATTTTAATAGTTTTTATATAGAATTTTAATTTAGTTAGAATTTTTATTAGAAATAGTTTTTTCTTATTTAGAATAGAGATAGATTATTTTTATAGCATAGAATTAATTTGTTTTTAGAATCATTTTAGTATTAGAATTAATTAGATTTGATTTAATTTTAGAGATATTTTAGGATTTTAAAATTAAGTTAGTAATGTTAGAGATATTTTAGGATTTTAGATTTAAGTTAGTAATTTTAGAGATATTTTAGGATTTTAGATTTAAGTTAGTAATTTTAGAATTGTTATTAGGAATTATTTTAAAATTAATTAGATTTATTATTATTATTATTAGAATTTAGATTTTAGAAATTAGAATTAAATGATTAGTTAATTAATTTTTAGAATTTTTATTAGAAATAGATTTTTTTATAGAATAGTTTTGATTAGGATTTTAATTTAATAGTTTAGAATAGTTACATAGATTTAGATTTTAAGTTAGAGTTATTATTAGAATTATGACTTTTATTAGAATAATTAGAATATTAAGTTAGTTTATTATTAATCAAAAATCAGAAGGAAAAAAAGGCAAGAAAGGACAAAACAGGGGAACACGTGGTTTTTCATAGTATATACAGATTACACTATTTATCATCTTTTTGATGGAGAGAAACCCTAAAAAAACGGCCGCCCCCCATTGTTACTATTCATCTTCTTCAATATCAGAAAACCCTAATCCAAGATACTATTCATCTCCTCTTTCCTCCAATCAAATCCACGAAACCCAAATCTTACAACTCCAAATCCTCTCCTTCGGAAAACAAAGCCAAACAAACTAAGACCCTTTTTTTTAGCTCATCTTTTTCCTAAAAAGATTTGTGACCCATTTCAAACAACACTAAACGCAACATCTCTGTCATCAGAAACCAAACCAGAATTTAAAGATGAACGATGAGAGGATATCGAGAGAATGAAGGAGATGAAAATAGAACCGAACCCATTTGCGGACGAGATCGAAGGTTGGGTCGGAGTGTTATCTTGTCGCCATGTTTGAGCTCTTAGTTTCTCTGTTTCTCTCTGAAGCGTTGGAGTGATGATAATGGTGGTAGTCTTTCAAGATTGAATTTTACTTTCTTTGCTACTGAGAATGGTGTTTCACAGTGCATTCTGTTTTGGCACTAATTTTTCTTCTAAACCGTGCCTTTTTAGCTTCACTTTTTATTTTATTTTATTCTTTTAAGATTTGTGTTTTATTTTTTTTAAAGAAGAGTGAAAGCAACTTTCCTTTTTTGCTGTTGTTGCTGGACCGTGGGTTTGAAGCCCATGTAATGTTCATTTTTCACATACATTTGTATCCCTAGCACTCCCTTTTGTTAATAATTATTTTTTTTTTAATTTATTTTTTTAGAAGTTTTGTATAGTTATATTCTAATTAATTTTTAGATTTTATCTATATTTTCTAACCAGTTTTTTAATTGTTAATAAAAATTTTCACAAATTAATTTTTTTTTAGTTTATAACATTTTTGCTACTTAAATTTTTTAGAGTTTTATATAATTATTTTATAATCTAATTTTTTTAGAAATTTTGTAAATATTTTTCTAATTAGTTTTTTAAAGTTTTTCATAGCATTTTTCTAAATAGTTTTTTTTCTTAAATTGGAAATACTTTATTTAATTAGTTTCCTTTGGAAATTGTTAATATCTTTTATAAATAGTTTTTTAGATTTATAATATATTTGTAAACTAGTTTTTTTTAAAAAAGATTGTTAATATTTTTCTAATTATTTTTTTTAGAACTTTTGAACATACTCTTTCTAAAGTTAAATCTTGGTGTTTTATTCATTTTTGAGGATTTATGATCGTATTTCCTTTTTCTTTTTTTTTTGGTCGATGACGACATTTTCATCGTTTAACCGTCAAATTATTGACGTGAAACAAGGGATCTGAGACCACCTCTTTTCTTTCTTATTTCTTATTCCGATTCGATTTTATTTTTGACTTGTGGATCGATGAAGTCTTTTTATCCGCAAGCGTCAAATTTTCGAAGTCGATAACCTTCCCGATTTCAAATCTATGGGGGATGACCATTGGGGTCATCTTCCTTACTTTGGGATCGCGATAGGCTACCTTCGATTAATCGACATTTTGTTTGTGGTTAAGACGAGATCCCATTCTTTCGAGTCCCGATTCAGTCCACTAACCAATTGACGACTAACTAACCACTAACCTTTACTTTCTGTCAAATATACAATTGCTTTAATTTTCTGTCAAATATCAACTGCTTTATTTTTCAGTCATTTATATTCTTGTACATATTATATATTCTGTATATTATTATCTTGTATATATCAAATACTTGTACATTCTCTCAAAATACTTAATAAAATATCGAAACCTTAAAATCCTAATTGGTGGACTGTTGATTATATATCTTGTATATTATCCATATCCTGTGTATATTTTTCATCTCTTTGGCAGGTTCTCGAATCATCATCAATAAGGAATCAACTTTCCTTTGTATTGGATTAAAAAGAGAGGGTTAAGTGTAGACTTCTCCCTCTCCGAGTGTCGAGATGCTCACTGTAGTGTGGGTGGTTTCAATACTCGTCTTTCAATACGAAGACGACATTCTCTCTCCTCCTAAAAACCTCGGTCCCGCACCGAGTGACTTTTCAAACCTTCCCTCCTAAAACCTCGGTCCCGTACCGAGCGCACTTTCAAACCCCTTCAATAAGGAATCATTTCTCTTTGTATTGAATTAAAGAAAGAGGATTGGGTGTAGACCTCTTCCTCTTCGAATGTTGGGATGCCCACTGTAGTGAGGGTGGTCTCGATATTCGTCTTTCAATACGAAGACACGCCTCCATCCACCACTTCTCCCTCTTTAACTTCATTCTGTAACCTTTCTCACCTAAAACCTCGGTCCCGTACCGAGTGCATTTTCAAATCTTTTCATAACAAAAACTTGAATGGTCGTGGAGTGGTTAGGCGTAGGCCTTCTCCTATCCCGAGTGCTGACGTTTACCGTAGGGTTCTCTGTCGCAAAAAGCACTTACCATTCAAAACCAAAAACACTTTAATAAGAGAATGAAGTTCTCTTTGTGTTGAACTAAAGAGAGAGGATTGAGTGTAGACTTCTCCCTTTCCGAGTGTCAGGATACTCACTGTAGTGTGTGTGGTCTTGATACTCGTCTTTCAATATGAAGACGCTATGTTCGCCACACATTTTTACAACAAAAACTTTGAGATAAAGAATCGGGTACTACCTGTAGGGGTTACTATTCGAGGACCTATCTCGCCCCAAAAACAATCTCAACCAATCAAACATGATACCTTGCCTCGCATGACGAAAACCAACCTTTCAAACAGGATATGTTACGTCCGTTATACCACAAACAGGTACGCATAAGTCTCCTCACATGCGAGCAGCAAAACACCTAAACTGCTAGAACGCGTACGATAACATCATCCACAAAACACACCGGTTATCCGCACCGTAGGCACGAACTACGTTGCTCTGATTTCTCATGTATAATGGGAATACGTAGGCATAGGATTGTGATATCCTAGCGAGCACCCTTTTTTCTTTTTCACCCTTTTCCCAGAAAGGCATGCTACGTCCGTTCTACCACAAACAGGTAATGCCTAAGTCTCCTCACATGCGAGCAGCAAAACACCTAAACTGCTAGAATGTGCACGATAGCATCGCCTACCAAAACTCACCCATCAACTGTAGGCCGAACTACGGCTGCTCTGATTCTTTACTTCGTTCAAGTAAAGATACGTAGGCACAAGGGCCACAATCCTTGCCGAGCATATTCCCCCCATATCTGTAGCCCCGAACTACGTCGACTCTGACTTTCTCACATCTGTTGAGAATACGTAGGCCTAGGACCGCGAAGTCCTACCGAGTCTGTTCTTTCTCTCTTCTTCCCCGTTACCTCTCTTTCCCTGTTTCTAACCCTTTATCTCTCTTCTTTTGGAACAACTTTTTAGCATAATATTTAAGCAAATAAAATCGCACATCGACAAACAAAAGGTTCCCATCGAGTACGATGGATGCGAGGGGTGCTAATACCTTCCCCTCGCATAACCGGCTTCCGAACCCATTCTTGGTTGCGAGACCATCTTATCCATTATTTTCTTAAGGTTTTCTCGATATTTTCCTTTCCCCACATGGGATAAATAAAGTTCGGTGGCGACTCTTCTGTCTAATCTTTTTCGCCTCCCCGTCGTTGCACGACGCATTTTTCGAGTAGCGACAGCTGGCGACTCTGCTGGGGACCCCTAGCAAGCCAAGCCTATTTTGTTTGTCGTGTTTGTGTTTTTATTTGTTTTTATTTATTTATGCTTTATTCTCTAACTGTTTGGTTTATTTGGATGGTTTGTATGGATAAAAGCTTTTTACCCGAGCTTTCGAGTATATACTAAGATAGGAGGTGGGTTCTTTCTGATTTGTGAGACTTAGGACTCGTTGAGTTGGATCGAATTCCACCGCTCAGATGAGACCCCGTAGGGATGATTATGTCTTACGTGTAGTCGTAATGACGTTTTTATTTCCGACGTGGGAGTCCGTGACTCTGAGGACCTTTGTAGAACCTTATTCCAAAGGTTGCTAAGACATGACTCTGTGTTCATCCTTTGAAAGGATTACCGTCTTACGAGTAGTCGTTATGATGGAAAACTTTTGAGGGTTAGTGCATGGGACTTTGTTTAAAAGCCTTTGGGATACCCTCTTACAAACCAATAGATAACCCACCCGATGGGAGAGATACCTTTTTGTTGTCTTGCAGGATCTGTGACTTTAATCGTTGTTGTGGATCTGTTCTCGTGTGCACTCATTGCATTGCATTTGCATAAGCATATCTGCATCATTTTGCATTTTCTTCCCTAACCAGATATCAAGAGCTTACCCGTCCTCTATCCATAACCTGCAGTTGATTTCCCGACACTCATGTTGAACTTGTGAGAGCTACAAAGAGTTTGAAGAAAGAGGAATGTAGAAGCTTCGAGAAGCCAAGTCAAAACGAAGCAAGCTGAGATAGCTATGTCAGAGAATGACCGCCAGAATGTTGATCCCCCACAAGGATTTACTGTAACGAATAATCCACTGTATGATCTTCCGCAAGTAAACATTCCTACTCGACCCCAGAGGATGCCAACGACTGATCCCATGGAAGAAAAGCTTCGTGCCCTTGAGGAGACAATTCAAGCTATAAGAGTGTCTGACATGCCCAGACTCGATGCTGCTGATATGTGTCTAGTGCTAGACTTGGTGATTCCTCCAAGATTCAAGATACCCAACTTCGAGAAGTACACAGGCTTTAGTTGCCCGAGGCGTCATTTGGTGATGTACTGTCGAAAAATGACCCCTTACACTCATGACGATAAGTTGATGATCCATTGTTTTCAAGAAAGTCTGAGTGGGGCATCATTAAGTTGGTACACAAATTTAGTAAGGAGTCATATCCAATCGTGGAGGGACCTAGCCAGCGCTTTTCTAAAGTTTTACCAGTTTAATTTGGACACTCCTCCCATCCGCATGCAGTTACAAAGCCTATCTCAGAATGAGAATGAACCCTTTAAGGGATATGCACAGCGGTGGAGAGAATTCGCAGCAAGAGTGCAACCACCACTCTCGGACAGGGAACTGATTGACATGTTCATCAACAGTTTGCAGGGCTCTTATTTTGAAAGAATGGCTGGTTGTACGCCATCAAGCTTCTCTGACCTTGTGATTGTAGGAGAGCGCCTCGAAAGCTACCTCAAAAGTGGACAAATCCATGACGCATCAGGCAGCCAGGCCAGTGAGATTGAATCTTTCGATGATTTCCATGAGGAAGAGAAGGATGAAACCAACGCACTCATAGCAAACATTGAGTATTCTCACGATGTACCAACAAAACTCTATAGTCCCTCATCTACTCAACAGGCATCATTACCAGTGCCATGTTATCCTCATGGACAATCGGCCATGCCTAAAGCTTCATCCCATAAGCCATGGGTCGCTCCTCATACAAATCAATGAGCCCATGGCCGAGGTCATCCGAATCAGCGCCACGATCAGAATAGGCCCAACAACAACTGGGAAAGAAGGACTTCTCCTCTTCATCCGGTCCCTATGTCGCACAGTCAGCTTCTCTCGCATTTGATTCAAAACTCATTAGTGGAGCCTAAAGCTCTCAAGCCTGTGCCAGAACCTTACCCTCCCGGGTACAATCCCAATGTTCAGTGTGGATATCATGGTGGATCCATGGGGCACGCAACCGAAGAATGCAAAGCCTTCCAAGCTAAGGTGCAACAACTGATTGACAAAGGGTACATATATTTTCCCAGAGGGAGTTTAGTTGTCCATGACAACCTCTCAGCTGTCTAAACTCGAAGATTTCAAGGGTCATTTCTAGAAGCCAGTGGTCCAGACGGGCATACGTCCTCAACATTGGCAGTCCTTGAGCGCTTTTACCATGTGCATCTTGTAGTTTATTTCCTGTTAATTGCTACTTGTGTTTAAACATTGTTGTTTTGAATGGTAATATTAATGGAGTTATTATGCATTTTCCGAATCAGTCACGTCGTATTCACTCATTATTTCCACTTATCACAGACACATACACTTTTATCCACTCCACTTCATCACTGTTGTGTTTAACAAATATTGGAGGGAGGATGACGAAAATTGAATACCCATAATTGCAAACTGTATGCTTTTAGGAAAAATCTCGTCAATGATGTACAGGCATTGTTTTAAATCCCCTAAACACCGGAGATATAAGGAGTTAATCCCTAGTCAACCACTTCGAGCCTAGAAGTAGGAGTTTCCTTCGGATATTTAAACCCTTACACTCAACCTGGGCAGGGTAGTGTTCAGTTAGTCCACTATGCATAAAGCAAAATCCAGAAGACGGTTGTTCATCAATGACCCACGGCATGGCAGTCACAATACTCCAACAAAATCCAAAAAAAACAAATCAATCAAAATCCTGCTAGGTCAAACACCTCAAAAGGGGACTTAGGCAAAAATCAAGGCTATCCCGATGGATCTGACAAGAAAAGTCATTCCATGCAAAAGTTAGGGATCAAAATAAAAATCAAAAGAGGTCCTCAGACCCTCAACCAAAAACAAAATAACATTCAGTGGTCACCCCAAAGGGTCACTGACATCCTTCAAAAAGCAAAATAAGGTGGCTGCCATTTCAAGCAAACCTTGAAACCATCAAGCTTACACCGTCAAATAGGTGTAGAATTAACTGAACGTAGGACTGGAAGTCATCAAGAAGAAGGGGTGGGTACAAATTAACTTTGAGCCTAATATCCTTTGTTTCTATAACCGTGAGCCAGACCACGTTACAACCCTCGAAAGACCTAATTGAGTCGAGGTTTATTTTGAAAGCATACTATCGCAAGGTTGCGTAACCTGACTCCCCACATATTTGTTAATCATCAAATTTGGTGTCAATATCCTTGCTATATCTTTTACACCAATCAAATTAGCACAACGTTTGGACTAACGGTCCATTCGTCTCACTACCACGACACTCAATAAACGACAATTCTTTCAAAAAAAACTTGCATGAACTTCGCGTTAAAATTACCATTTGTGAACAAAAACTTTACAACATTTTTACACTGTAGTGTGTGTGGTCTTGATACTCGTCTTTCAATACGAAGACGCTATGTTCGCCACACATTTTTACAACAAAAACTTTGAGATAAAGAATCGGGTACTACCTGTAGGGGTTACTATCCGAGGACCTATCTCGCCCCAAAAACAATCTCAACCAATCAAACATGATACCTTGCCTCGCATGGCGAAAACCAACCTTTCAAACAGGATATGTCACGTCCGTTCTACCGCAAACAGGTACGCATAAGTCTCCTCACATGCGAGCAGCAAAACACCTAAACTGCTAGAACGCGTACGATAACATCATCCACAAAACACACCGGTTATCCGCACCGTAGGCACGAACTACGTTGCTCTGATTTCTCATGCATAATGGGAATACGTAGGCATAGGATTGCGATATTCTAGCGAGCACCCTTTTTTCTTTTTCACCCTTTTCCCAGAAAGGCATGCTACGTCCGTTCTACCGCAAACAGGTAATGCCTAAGTCTCCTCACATGCGAGCAGCAAAACACCTAAACTGCTAGAATGTGCATGATAGCATCGTCTACCAAAACTCACCCATAAACCGTAGGCCGAACTACGGCTGCTCTGATTCTTTACTTCTTTCAAGTAAAGATACGTAGGCACAAGGGCCACAATCCTTGCCGAGCACTTTCCCCCATATCCGTAGTCCCGAACTACGTCGACTCTGACTTTCTCACATTTGTTGAGAATACGTAGGCCTAGGACCACGAAGTCCTACCGAGTCCGTTCTCTCTCTCTTATCCCCCGTTACCTCTCTTTTCGCGTTTCTAAACCCTTCTCTCTATCTTTTAGAACACTTCTTATAGTATAATGTTTAAGCAAATATAATCACACGTCGGCAAACAAAAGGTTCCCATCGAGTACGATGGATGCGAGGGGTGCTAATACCTTCCCCTTGCATAACCGGCTTCCGAACCTGTTCTTGGTTGCGAGACCATCTTATCCATTCTTTTCTTAAGGTTTTCTCGATATTTTCCTTTCCCCTCATGGGATAAATAAAGTTCGGTGGCGACTCTTCTGTCCTTTTCTTTTCGCCTCCCCGTCGTTGCGCGATGCATTCTTAAGGTTACAGAATGAAGTTAAAGAGGGAGAGGTGGTGGATGGAGGCGTGTCTTCGTATTGAAAGACGAATATCGAGACCACCCTCACTACAGTGGGCATCCCAACATTCGAAGAGGAAGAGGTCTACACCCAATCCTCTCTCTTTAATTCAATACAAAGAGAAATGATTCCTTATTGAAGGGGTTTGAAAGTGCGCTCGGTACGGGACCGAGGTTTTAGGAGGGAAGGTTTGAAAAGTCACTTGGTGCAGGACCGAGGTTTTTAGGAGGAGAGAGAATGTCGTCTTCGTATTGAAAGACGAGTATTGAAACCACCCACACTACAGTGAGCATCTCGACACTCAGAGAGGGAGAAGTCTACACTTAACCCTCTCTTTTTAATCCAATACAAAGGAAAGTTGATTCCTTATTGATGATGATTCGAGAACTTGCCAAAGAGATGAAAAATATACACAGGATATGGATAATATACAAGATATATAATCAACAGTCCACCAATTAGGATTTTAAGGTTTCGATATTTTATTAAGTATTTTGAGAGAATGTACAAGTATTTGATATATACAAGATAATAATATACAGAATATATAATATGTACAAGAATATAAATGACTGAAAAATAAAGCAGTTGATATTTGACAGAAAATTAAAGCAATTGTATATTTGACAGAAAGTAAAGGTTAGTGGTTAGTTAGTCGTCAATTGGTTAGTGGACTGAATCGGGACTCGAAAGAATGGGATCTCGTCTTAACCACAAACAAAATGTCGATTAATCGAAGGTAGCCTATCGCGATCCCAAAGTAAGGAAGATGACCCCAATGGTCATCCCCCATAGATTTGAAATCGGGAAGGTTATCGACTTCGAAAATCTGACGCTTGCGGATAAAAAGACTTCATCGATCCACAAGTCAAAAATAAAATCGAATCGGAATAAGAAATAAGAAAGAAAAGAGGTGGTCTCAGATCCCTTGTTTCACGTCAATAATTTGACGGTTAAACGATGGAAATATCGTCATCGACCAAAAAAAAAAAAAGGAAATACGATCATAAATCCTCAAAAATGAATAAAACACCAAGATTTAACTTTAGAAAGAGTATGTTCAAAAGTTCTAAAAAAAATAATTAGAAAAATATTAACAATCTTTTTAAAAAAAAACTAGTTTACAAATATATTATAAATCTAAAAAACTATTTATAAAAGATATTAACAATTTCCAAAGGAAACTAATTAAATAAAGTATTTCCAATTTAAGAAAAAAAACTATTTAGAAAAATGCTATGAAAAACTTTAAAAAACTAATTAGAAAAATATTTGCAAAATTTCTAAAAAATTAGATTATAAAATAATTATATAAAACTCTAAAAAATTTAAGTAGAAAAAATGTTATAAACTAAAAAAAAAATTAATTTGTGAAAATTTTTATTAACAATTAAAAAACTGGTTAGAAAATATAGATAAAATCTAAAAATTAATTAGAAAATAACTATACAAAACTTCTAAAAAAATAAATTAAAAAAAAACAATTATTAACAAAAGGGAGTGCTAGGGATACAAATGTATGTGAAAAATGAACATTACATGGGCTTCAAACCCACGGTCCAGCAACAACGGCAAAAAAGGAAAGTTGTTTTCACTCTTCTTTAAATAAAATAAAACACAAATCTTAAAAGAATAAAATAAAATAAAAAGTGAAGCTAAAAAGGCACGGTTTAGAAGAAAAATTAGTGCCAAAACAGAATGCACTATGAAACACCATTCTCAGTAGCAAAGAAAGTAAAATTCGATCTTGAAAGACTACCACCATTATCATCACTCCAACGCTTCAGAGAGAAACAGAGAAACTAAGAGCTCAAACATGGCGACAAGATCAACACTCCGACCCAACCTTCGATCTCGTCCGCAAATGGGTTCGGTTCTATTTTCATCTCCTTCATTCTCTCGATATCGTCTCATCGTTCATCTTTAAATTCCGGTTTGGTTTCTGATGACAAAGATGTTGCGTTTAGTGTTGTTAGAAATGGGTCACAAATCTTTTTAGGAAAAAGATGAGCTAAAAAAAAGGGTCTTAGTTTGTTTGGCTTTGTTTTCCGAAGGAGAGGATTTGGAGTTGTAAGATTTGGGTTTCGTGGATTTGATTGGAGGAAAGAGGAGATGAATAGTGTCTTAGATTAGGGTTTTCTGATATTGAAGAAGATGAATAGTAACAATGGGAGGCGGCCGTTTTTTTAGGGTTTCTCTCCATCAAAAAGATGATAAATAGTGTAATCTGTATATACTATGAAAAACCACGTGTTCCCCTGTTTTGTCCTTTCTTGCCTTTTTTTCCTTCTGATTTTTGATTAATAACAAACTAACTTAATATTCTAATTATTCTAATAAAAGTCATAATTCTAATAATAACTCTAACTTAAAATCTAAATCTATGTAACTATTCTAAACTATTAAATTAAAATCCTAATCAAAACTATTCTATAAAAAAATCTATTTCTAATAAAAATTCTAAAAATTAATTAACTAATCATTTAATTCTAATTTCTAAAATCTAAATTCTAATAATAATAATAATAATAATAATAAATCTAATTAATTTTAAAATAATTCCTAATAACAATTCTAAAATTACTAACTTAAATCTAAAATCCTAAAATATCTCTAAAATTACTAACTTAAATCTAAAATCCTAAAATATCTCTAACATTACTAACTTAATTTTAAAATCCTAAAATATCTCTAAAATTAAATCAAATCTAATTAATTCTAATACTAAAATGATTCTAAAAACAAATTAATTCTATGCTATAAAAATAATCTATCTCTATTCTAAATAAGAAAAACTATTTCTAATAAAAATTCTAACTAAATTAAAATTCTATATAAAAACTATTATAATAGAATCTATTCTAAAGAAAAAAAAATAACTATTCTAATTCTAAAAAATGTCATAAAACAAACTATTTGAATTAAATAAATGATAAAATAAAAATATGAACAAAAATTTAATATTTGAAAAGAAAAATGAGAAAATGAAAATAGAAACAAAATTTACCAAAATGCCCTTAGGCCACGTGTCACGCTTCTACTGGACAAAAAATAGTCAAGATCTGAAAAACGCACAATCGGGGTGGACACGTGTCTAAACGGCGTGAAAAATGTGAAATAAAAAAAATGCAAAAATATTTACAAAAGCTGGCGGGCAAATTTGGGGTATGACAGCGACGACGGTCCCCTCCACGTCGATGGCTCGAGGCTCCATCGTCCCGGTGCCCGCGGGGGGCCTTCCTGTCTCGGGTGTCTCGAGCGGAGTTGGCCGCTTGTGTTTCTTCGAATCGGATATAATGCGCGACTATGTTGAGGAAATCTTGGAGGGATGTTGGCCGGTGTATGCCTACGGCCTCGTAGAACTTGGAGTCGTGGCGTAGGCCCTGTTCCATTAAGTAGCGCTTCATCTCGTCTGACGACGTCAATTGCACTGCTTCTCGAGTGAATCTTTCAATGTACTTTCGGAGAGGTTCGTCGGGGCCCTGGATGATCGCCCCGAGGACGGCTTCTGTCTTCGGGTGGCGTCGGGACGCCGTAAAGTGTTTGGAGAACAGGTCCTTTAAGACTCTCCATGACGTAACTGATTCGGGCTCCAGACTTTTATACCAGGTCATGGCGCCTTTCCTCAGAGTCGTCGGGAAGAGCCTGCACTTGATAGCTCGTCGTACGTTTCGGTAGTCGAGCATGGCCTCGATGTCCTCTAGGTGATCGTCCGGGTCGGAGGTGCCGTTGTACGTCGACAGCGTCGGGGGCTTCTCCATCCCTTGGGGTATGGGGGCAGCCATGATTTCTCGGGACAGCGGAGTGCGGTAATCGTCCTCGTCGCTGGGTGCCAGGGACCGATGGGGAGACGAACCATTCAAACTGGGGCCTTGGTTTCGGGTTCTCGACCCCCTGCCTGGGTTTTCGCCTCGGGGATCCCCGGTCGGGATCGTCGCGGTGCTCTGGTTTCTCTCGCGAACGCGCCTTACTGGGGACCTGGTGCGTTCTCGCGCTACCTATGCGCGGTGTCTTTCCAGCCGCGGCCGGCGATTTCTGGGTCGAGGTGAGGGACTCCTCGAACCTCCGTCCTGGTCTTCCCGCGGGGGGTACCTCGGAGGGCCGACGCGTTCCAATGCTCCAATTCTCGCGTTTTACTGGGACAACAGCTGGTTCGTCTGGTTGATGGCCGTGAAGAGGGCGGCCACCGTCGGGTCCGCTCCCGCCGGGATGGGGACGGGTTGGAATGCTGGCGGGCCTGGGGGCCGGTGGTCGGCCTGAAGGGGCCGTTCTGTGGATGACGGTGAGGCAGTTTGGCCGTCCCTCTCGTCGGTTTCCGCCGGACGCGTCGTTTCCGTCTGCTTATTTCCGTTGGTGGCGACGTTGAGCGCGAGGTCGTGCGGAGTGTCGTCGCGGTGTGGGCTAGCCATGATCGTGGAGTGTTGGTGAAACTTTGGTTTTCTGCTCGGAGTAACGGGGAAGTTTCTTTTCCCACAGACGGCGCCACTGATCTGACCTGATCAGAAGGGGATCACAGGCCGGCCACACGCTGTTGGACTGCTGATTGCTCGCCGGTGATGAGGAAGAGAAGGGGGGTGTACCTGCAAAACACTCCGATGGCAAAGTGAGAAGTTGGGCGGAGCGATGGCGAAGTACAGAAAAAGGGGTAAGAAGTGTGTTACCTGACCCTCTTGAGGAAGAGGGTATTTATAGAGAGACCCCAGCGCTGGGCCAACGGTCATTTGAGGTGGACTGGATGACCAGACCCAACCCTAATGACTGTTAGGGCTTACGTGGCGTAGAGAAGACCAGAACGTGGTCTTCGCCCTAGTCCAACTGTCCCGTGATCACCGGAAAGTGGGTTTGACCTGCTCTTTCGGAGGTGAGCAGTTGGGAGATGACGTGTCCCCGCGGAGGGGAGCACGTGGAGAACGTGCGTCGGGCACGTTGTTCTCCCTGCGGAGGGAAGCTCGGGAGGCCCTCCGGAGGTACGTTGTTCTCCATAAGGGGAACGCGAGGATGTGGAGGACCAAAGGTCTCGCTCGACGGACCGGGGTGTGCCCTGTTCGGCCGATAAGAGAAGACGTTGAGATGCTGTCGGACGCGTCGTTTATCCCTGGGGGGCGTGCCCTGCCCGTCCTATGGGACGCGTGTGCCCGGTCAGGCTAGTTTACTTATTGGGCCGTGTGTGGTATTGGGCTGGACCGAGGTTGGGCCCAGGCCAGAACATGTTCCCACCGTTGCTTTTCCCACGTGTTTTACTTACGTCGCAAATGTTGTTTAGTGAAGTGTTTTTTGCATTAATGACGTGAAAATCATTTGGGAGGTATATAGTATATTATACTATATACACCATTTGTTGAGGTATATGAGGTATATAGTATACTATAAAATTGTATTTTTTTTATCAAATAGCTAATAACTTGTTTGTAGTAAACACAAAAAATTAATATTTTGAAAACTATTCATTTATTAACATGTTCATGCAGCACATTAATAAAAAAAACTATTGACTTAATATTAATACTAATAATAATAACAATAATAATAATTATAATTATAATTATAATAAAATTATAGTTATAATAAAATAAAAGCATGATAATAATAAAAAAATGGTTGAATATTAACATTCTAGAAAACAGAACATTGATCTGGGTACATTCTTATTATTTTTCATATAAATTATAGCACTGTGAAAATGATAATACCAAGATTTTTAATGAAAAACATCTAACAATTGATATCAAAATAATAAGAGGGGGCGAGGGCGGCCGAAAACCACGGTGCCACCGTCACCGGAAATTAACACTAGCTTGAAGACACCTGAGCATGAATCCCCTGTTAATGTTCAGACCCCTGAGATTGAACCAAGAACTACCACTGGAGAAGACAAAGATATGACAAACACAATGGCGAAGGAGAACAAGAAAACCCTAACAGATCTGACACAACCACAACCTGAAGAGCGTAAACCATGGGTTGATGCTATCAATGACAACCGGAACCCTGCAAAAGGAATGGCAATAGAGTATGTTGTGCCAAAGATCGTCAATGGAATGATTGGAATTGATATTGAACAAGAAGATATCGAAACGGAAATACAATTTTGGGATAATGCTCTAATCTTTTATGTGGTGGGGGCGACCTGAGTATGAACATGGTGAAGAACTTTATGCAGAGAATGTGGAATTTCGTGAAGATGCCAGATTTGTATTACCACGACGACAACTATTTTCTGCTCAGATTTAACTCCCAGGAAGACAAGGAAGCAGTCATGATGAAAGACCCATACACGATTCGGAACATGCCCGTGATATTGAAGGAATAACACACTGGTTTCAACTTAAAGAAGGATCTGATAAGAACTTTACCAATCTGGATCAAACTTCCCCAACTTCCCCTGCATCTATGAGGGGCCAAAAGTCTCAGCAAAATAGGAAGTGCTATTGGCAAACCGTTGGTGACTGATGAATGCACTGCAAATAAGCTTCGTGTCTCATATGCAAGACTATTGATTGAGGTAGACATTACACAACCCTTGACTGATGAAATAGCCATTAGAAATGTTGAAGGCGATATAATGATGCAGCCTGTGAAGTATGAATGGAGACCAACATTCTGTGAAACATGTCAAAAAATGGGGCATAAATGTGAAGATCGAGGGAAGAAACAACAATGGAAACCAAAACTCAAGCCACCAGAAATTCCCATGAACACAATGCTTGTTAAGCCACCAGAAACTTCCACGAACATAACACCTGTTATATCACCAGAAAGAGAGGAGACAATAGGAACAAGAAGGGGTTCTTGGACAAGAGCACGGAAGTCTGTACGAGATAAAGGCAAAAACATCATGACTGATACTTACAACAACATCAACTGTAACAATGGTTTTGATGCACTTGAGGTTTTGAATGACCATGAAGTGACCATAAACTCTGAACCATGTTAGTCTCATGGAACATAAGGGGGCTCAATAAAGTAGGCAAAATTCGTGAGATTCAGTCCCGTCTCCAAGAACTAAAGCCTACTATTATTATTTTGATTGAAACCAGAGTTAAAGAAGCTAAAGCCAAGACCATTCGAGAGAAACTAATGATATATGATAATCACATTGACAATTACAAAGACCATACAAATGGTAGATTTGGATTCACTGGGATAGTAACAGAGTAAATGTGAAGTTCTTGCGTAGTAGCAGCCAATATATTCACTGTGGCATCTATGATATTTGTGGCAATTTCAAGCACTGGCTAACTGTTGTTTATGCTCATAATCAACTAAACCAAAGGAAAACCTTGTGGACAGATATAGAACACATATATGGTAGCATCCAAGGGCCTTGGTGTGTTATTGGAGATTACAACAATATAACCAAATCCCAAGACAGAATAGGAGGAAATCTAATTACTGAAAGAGAATATGTAGACCTGACAACAATGATGGAGCATACAGGTTTAAGTGAAATGGATAGCATTGGAGATCATTTCACATGGTCCAATAAACAAACAACTGGTCCCATCTACTCAAGACTTGATAGGGTTTTAGGAAATACTGATTGGTTCCTCACCAACATGGAGACTACTCTAAAAGTCCTCCCACCTAATATCTATGATCATGCCATGCTTTATCTGGTATATCATCAAGAACATAGGAAACCCTCCAGACAGTTTAAATTTAGCAATTGCATTATAGAGCTGCCAGGTTATGATACTTTGGTAAAGAAGAATTAGGATGGCCATATTAGAGGTAGTTCAATGTTTGTTCTTTGGCACAAACTCAAGAGATTGAAGCATGGTTTAAAGCAATTCAGCAAACCTCTATCTGATATTAAAACCAAACTGATATCTACTAGAAATACCCTAGAAGAAACACAAGAACAACTGAGGAATGACATAATGAACACCAACTTGATTGGGAAAGCAAAAGACCTGAATGAAGCAGTGATATCCCTGAATGAAATGGAATGGAAGATTCTACACCAAAGAGCTAAGATTGACTGGATTAGGAAGGGAGATGGCAATAATCAGTATTTTTATGCTGCTATCAAAGGCAGACATTACTCCAACTGCCTTAGCAACCTGAAGAAGAGTGATGGCAGCCAGATAACAACCAAACCAGACATTGAAGATGAAGTGATTAAATTCTACAGCAACCTAATGGGCAAAGATGTTGAGACCATTAATCATATTGACATAGAGGCTATGAGGATGGGAAAACAACTTGACATAGACCAAAGGGAGTACCTTACCAGACCCATATCAGAAAATGACATTACCAAAGCCCTTAAAGGAATTGGAGACCTCAAAGCACCAGGGATGGATGGTTATGGAGGCATATTTTTCAAAGCCAGCTGGTCAATTATAAAAGCTGATGTGATAACATCTCTTAAGGAATACTTTGAAACAGGTAAACTATACAAAGCTTTCAATGTTGTCGTAGTATCCTCGATTCCTAAAGACCATAATGCTTGTGAAATCAAAGACTACAGACTTATAGATGTCTGCACCACTTTCTATAAGATTATTTCCAAGATTCTGACTGACAGACTAGGAACTGTCATACCAAGTGTGGTAAACCATAATCAAGCAGCCTTCGTACCAGGTCAGAACATCCATAATCACATCATGCTTGCTACTGAATTGCTTAAGGGCTACAGTAGGAAAGGAGGAACACCTAGAATCATGATGCAATTAGATCTGCAAAAAGCATATGATATGGTTAATTGGAAGGCTTTAGAGTGCATCATGAATGAGATGGGATTCCCTAACAAATTCATCCAATGGATTATGCTAGGCATCACCACTGTTTCATACAAATTTAATATCATGGGGGAATATACTGATATACTACAGGCTAAAAAGGGAATTCGGCAAGGTGATCCTTTATCACCTATGCTCTTTGTCCTTATAATGGAATATATGAACAGAATGTTGGTGAAAATGCAAAGAGACCCTAATTTCAACTATCATGCCAAATGTGAAAAGCTGAAAATCACAAACCTCACTTTTGCAGACGATGTACTGCTATTCTGCAGAGGCGACGACATATCATTGCAGATGATTCTTCGAACTTTCATGGATTTCTCCAATTCCACGGGGTTGATTATGAACCCTAACAAATGTAGGATTTATTTTGGAGGGCTGGACAATGAGAAAAGAAGGATGATGAAGGAGTTGTCGGGTTTCCAAGAAGGAACGCTTCCTTTCAAATACCTAGGAATGCCTCTCTCTGGCAGGAAATTAAACATCAACCTTTTTATGCCCTTGGTGGATAGAATTGTGGCTAGAATTCAACATTGGTCATCTAAACTTCTAAGTTATGCCGGAAGAATTCAATTGGTGAAAAGTATAGCTGCAATGGTTCAGTACTGGCTGCACTGTATTCCCTTGCCCAAATCTGTGATCAGGAAAATTGACTCCATCTGTCGCAGTTTCATCTGGACCGGTAAGGATACGGTGAGCAGAAAGTGCCCTGTGGCATGGAAACACACTTGCTGCCCTGCAACGCAGGATGGGATGAACCTGATAAATCTGCAGATTTGGAACAATGTATTACTTTTGAAGTGTTTAGGGAATCTGTGCAATAAAACTGATACTCTTTGGGTGAAATGGATCCATATTCACTACCTAAAGGGGAACCATGTGATGAATTATGCTAGCAAAAATCACAACTCTTGGATCATGCGCGGTATTTTGAAACAAAGACATATCATGGATTTAATACGGAATGAATGGGATCAACTTCTAACCACTCATAAGTTTAAGGTGTCGGTGTTTTACAAAGTAATGATTGATGATGGCACAAGGGTTGTTTGGAGAAACTTGATAAGATCCAATAAGAGCCGACTGCGAGCAGTGTTTTGTTTATGGCAAACTTGCAACCAAGGATAGGTTAAAGCGTTTTGGTATGATTAAGGACATCACACGCAGGTTATGCCACACCGAAGAGGAGACGATGAATCATCTGTTTTTCTGCTGTCTAGGGACAAGACACATATGGAAGAAAGTGCTCCAATGGTTTAACATATATCATGAACCTCAATCTTGGGAGGCAGAGTTGATCTGGATCAGTAACATGACAAAAGGAAAAGGTTGGAAAGTGGATGTTTTGAAAATGTTAGTGGCTGAAACCATCCACAGCATCTGGGGTTATCGTAATAGTATTATTTTTGGAAACACGGTAGATAATACAACCATGGATACTAACGTTATAGATAATGTGATCTATAGAGGGTGGCAAAACCTTAAAATTAGGAAGCATCTTGTTAGTTTTATGATGTAAGTTGAGTCCTTTTGGTGGGTTGGATCCTCCGGGATCATTTAATTTTGTATTAACTATTTTTGAATTAATATATTCTTCTTTTAATTCAAAAAAAAAAAAATTACCGATATTACGATTTTAATGATTGTTTGATATCGAATTATTTTAATTAGAGATAATCATTTGCATTGTATAATATGAAATATCCATTTTGTTTTGGGTTTCTGTTTGAAAATAATAATGTGGCAATTTAAAAAAATTATGAAATTTTCATACTGTGTTAGAGTATGTGTTTGAGTACAATGCGTGAAAATTCAATATGTGTTTCACTTCAATGCATTATGATAGACGTTATCATACACAGATTTTATTGCTAAGTGCCTTATCTTGAATGATTGTATAAAAGTATCATCATTTTCCAAGCAGTGTTAATTATATTAAAATTTTGTTTGTTTACTTATTTATTTATTCTCTGACAATTCTGTACGAAAAGAACTACGTTTCAATTATAATCTGTTCTGAATGTTATGGAAATACTGTGTTGAATTTGATTAACATATATATATATATATACATGAATTTCATGTTACTGTTTTATTAACACGATAAAAGAAACACGTGGCTCATAGGTGGCAATGCTTCTTGAACAGGTAGCATATATATAAATTAATTAAAGATAATGAATAAGTGAAAATATGCAAATCTTTTGTTTGTTTTGATAATGAATGATTAAAATATATAATTAAAAGTAAGTTTTGTTTCAGAATAATAATTTTTTCAAAAATTGTTTGATTTGAATAGTAAATATTGTTAATATAAATTGGGCCTGTATAATGAGATTTTTAAAATAAAAAACATGTTTTAACCTGTGATAGTATCTAAATAATTTTTGTTTTCAAATATATTATGTGAAAGCAAGAGATGAATGATATTGCATAAATGACAAAATTTATGTGTTGCGAAAGCTTTATGCACAGTAAAAGCAGTATGTTTTGTTTTTCTATTAATGTACACAATTGCACAATGTTACAAATTTATAATAATTTCAAAATTAAACATGAGCATCTCAAGGTATGTTAATGTAATTATTTTATTATTTTTATTTTAGAATTGTTATATTAAAGAAAATTTGTTAATCACAAAGTGATCAAATTAATTAAAATTTGTAATTTCAAATTATGCAATTGAGTGGTGATTTATATGCTATATTGTTTGTGCTATATGAATTGTTTATGTATGATGAAATTTATCATTATAAAACATATAAAGATTATTCAAAGATGAATCATGATTTATAATTACCACGCAAGTATCAGAATGGCTCCTTATGAAGTTTTGTATGGGAGGAAATGTAGAACACCTTTGTGTTGGATGGAAGTTGATGAAGAACGAATTTTAGGACCAGAAATTGTTCAAGAGACTACGGAGAAGATAAGAATGATTCGTGATAAGGTAAATAAAGACAAGATCGTCAGAAGTGTTATGCATATTATAGAAGAAGACCAATAAAATTTGGGGAAGGTGACCATGTATTTCTAAAGGTTACTTCAAGGTTGAGATTGAAAGGACCGTTTAAATCGCGGAAGTTAAGTCTGAGATACGTAGAACCATATCATATTATAGAGAGGATTTAAGAAGTAGCATACAGATTATCCTTACCATCTTCTCTATCTGAGATGCTTGATGTTTTTCATGTGTCTCAACTTCAAAAATTCATTCCTGATTCTTTCCAGCCTAATCTTCCAAATTCATGGGAAGTAGAAATAGACCTAACTTTTGAACCTCAACCAAGTCGTATGGTGGGAAAAGAAACTAAGGTGTTGAGAAACAAAGAGATTCCTCTTGTTAAGGTTCAGTGGGACAAATCATATCTAGTCGATGCTACTTGAGAACTTGAGTCAGAGATGCAGGAAGTTTACCTTCATCTTTTCCAGGTAATCTTTAAATTCGAGGACGAATTTTTATTTAAGGGGAGGAGGATATAATACCACGTATTTCCTTAAATAATCAAATTCATATCATTTGAGTTCAATTGAGTTCCTATGTACTCTGAAAGTTATCAGTTGGAATAAATAGAGTAACTATTGAGCTCATATTGACTTAATTAATATTATTTGAGACTGATCTTTTATTAATTGGTATAAAAAGAGACATTTTGATAACATTAATAATGAGTCATTTGCTATAGTAGAACAAATATATTAAGTATGGTACCACTTAACTTATATGTTACTAATATTACCATTACTTGTTCCCCATACAATTCTAGTAGCCACTTTATGACCACATGTTATACCACTTTTCTTACCAACATTTGTACCACTTTCGGAAGTATCAGTAGCTTTCCTAACAGAGAAATAAAAAGAGAAAAAAAAAGAGACAGAGAGAAAGAAGAGGAACTCGTGGGGACAGGAGAAGAGAGGAAAAAAGCTTTGAGGATCAAGGTATGGAATCACCATTTTCACTTCGTCTCATCATCTGGCAACAACAACTTATTCATAATTTCAAGGTGGGTTCTAGATAGACACCTCATGATTTCTAGAAATTAGTTTTTCTTTTTGAATCATAATATAGTTAGGAGAAACCCATGATAACATGATGAATGTTTTCTCTTGATTATGATAATTGCTATGAATAATGTTTCTACATGTTCTTCATGTATTACTTGTATTCTTGTGATTACATGTTGTTGTTGTTATGATTATGTGTTCATGATCTTGAGTAAATTAGGAAATGAATGTATGATGTATGGTGAAACTATGATATTGTTATGTTCTTAGAATTGGGAATGATGAAATTCATCGTGTGGAATGTTTGGACATGTTAGGAGGTGTTTATACATGGCTTAGATTGGATAAAAGTTGGGAAAATTGAGTTTTATGAGTGTTGGAACTGATTTTCGCGCTATGCCCAGCCTAGGGGCACTACGTGCAACCCCAACCGCTTCCTGGTGCTGCTAGCGCAGGGTCTTTGTTTTCCTGGCGCAAAGCGCGGATGATAGATTCATGTTTTCTCCATCTGCATTGCTTGTGGCGTAACTTGAGTTTTGTAACTCCGTTTGACACACGATCGAATGCGTTGGAAATATTTTTTAAAACTCTATATGATCATGATAATTTCTTACATGTTGTTTGTGAAAAATGAAAAATGATTTCTTTGCTTTATGTGTTCCTTATGATGTATATTGTGACATATATGCATTGATTTAACACTAATTGGATGAATTAGTAACATAGTTAGGATGTGATGAATGACATAGATGGTAATACTTGTACACAATGATACCTAGGAATGTGTCATGGATAAGTTGTTTAGATAAGGATGTTAGACATTGTATGGAACATGTTTTGTTGTTCTGAATGCTAAGGTGAATGTAATCACCTTGTGGTTGTCAAATACAATCACGTTGGGTTATGTTTAATCACGTAGTCAGAAACAACCCTTGATTGTGCCATCTCAAGTCATGATACTCATATAGCATAAGATTGGGATGAATGCATTGATACTTCGCATCAACCAAATGGGTTAGAGTCTCATATGTTCAACCAAATGGATTAGAGTCCCATAGAAGAATTTGAAGTGTTCAAGAAAGTCAAAGTATGATACAAGGAACCTTGACCCATGTCGATAATCCTAGACGTAGGGTTGGCCAGGGAAAGATACCTTGGTATGGTTTCCGATTAGTGATAGTTTGAGTTGATGAACTCAAGCTACATGGTTCCATGCATTGGATGCTTTGTGAAATCAAGTTTTTTTCCCCTTCGTGACTTGGGTTTGGATGATGATTAGAACCTTGTAGAGCCAAATGGACCCATAAGATAGGGAACCCACTGAGATTATTATCTTACCCTATATTTTTTGATTATTTTTTAGGTAGTTCTGATCAGGAGAAGGGTAAAGACAAGTTAGCATGATGCCATTGCTTCTTTTCTTGTTTTGGATGGGTTGTCCGCTGTAACGATATATTTAAGATCCTTCTATAGTGATCTAGTTCCTAGTTTTGTTTTGGGCACCCTTGTATATGTTGTGCCATAATTGTAGTATTATTTTAGGCATTTAATATGTACAATGTTGTCACTAGGCAATTATGTATTTCAGTACGAACATTACAGTTGTGTCTAATATGTAAATTCTAGACATGTATTATATATATGGGTGTTACAACTTCATCAAAGGAAGTAGGTTCAATAAAGGACACCAATCCTATAAGCATTTTTTCAGATGGTATAAATGAGGATCTGATTCTGATGGGTTATGTCTTATCTCCCATAATCAATTCCTCAGGATGTGAAGATCTTTGCCTTTGTTTCCTCAAAGGTGCTTGTGTGATAGCAACTTCTGATTCTGATTGAGCAATTTTGCGTTGAGAGTTTTCAGAGTTTTTTACTTTTGATTCCTTTCCTTCAGAGTCTAGTAGCTAATCTCTAAATCTGCAAACTTGTCTACTAGCTTTGACTTTTTCAAAATCAAGCTTATCATAAAACTTAACATGAATTGATTCCTTAACAATGCTTGTTTTAGTGTTATACACCCTGTAGCCTTTTGAGCATTCACAGTATTCTAACATGATACATTTTTGTGCTTTGAAATCAAACTTCTTTAAGTTCTCTTTAGTATTCAAAATAAAACGTGAACAACCAAAAAGATGAAAATATGAAATGTTGGATTTTTTGTTCTTCCACATTTCATAGGGAGTCTTACCCAAAATATGTCTTATTGAGATCCAATTCTAAATGTAACATGATGTGTTGACTGCTTCTGCCCATATGCCCTTTACAACATTAGTTTCATTGATCATGCTTCTGGCTATTTCTTGCAATGTGCAGTTTTTCATCTCTATGATTCCATTTCACTTAAAAGTTCTAGCGTAAGAGAAATCATAATTTATAATATACCATAGCGCGTCAACTATAATATACCATGGTATGACTAGGATTCGAACCCATGACCTTTATAGTTTTCACCACGATTGATTACTATGAATGTGGTGATATGTAGTGCGCTTAATAGTTTCTCACTTTAGTCACACGTCCGTGGTAGAAAACAACATCCCTACTACCACATCCTATCTTACAACAATTCATCAACCCTAATAATATCCCTTTTCAAACTTTGATGAAAAGACCTTTTTGTAACAGTGCATGTATCCTAAATTTGTTTACCCCTCGATTATATACTACTACTGAAAGAATTTATGGTATTTGTCTGGAAAAAAAAAGTGTGGCACATCCAGAAAAAAAATGTGTCATTTTATAAGTGAAAGTGAACCCCTTTTTCCACGTTTTTCACATTCTCTCCATCCTTCCCGATGGGAGTCTTCACAGCCTCCATAAAGGAAGCAGATTAAAGGTATCGTAGTATGATACAACACACACTACAAGAAATCATTGAATTAGCTAGGGGCATGGGCTAGGGGGAAAACCCCTCACTAAAATAAAACCATTTGCTTGGGGTTAAACCCCTCGCAAACTGTAAAATAGGGGAGGAAAAAAAATAAACATTTAGCTAGGGGATACCCCTCGCAATGAAGGAGGGAAAAATTTTTGAATTTTGAAATGCACTTTTACTAGGGTTCAGCGCATTTTTTGGTGGAAAGACTGATCAATTTGCGAGGGGGTAGCCCCTCACCATGTTACATTCCCATTTTGCGAGGGGCAGCCCCTCACTAAATGCCCTACTTTAGTCAAATCTCACTGAAAAAGCAATTATTCCTCTGCATCACTCTGCACAATGGTCTGCCACACGCAAAACGTGGCTAGGGGATGCCCCTCGCAAATTGCATGTGAGTACGCTGCATGGAGTAGCCCCTCGCAAATGCTGCCACGTCATGTGACCGTTGAGCATTGCGTGGAGTATCCCCTCGCAAACTACAACATTAAATTCTGAATTTATTTCGCAGCCCACCCATTCCTCTCTCTGTCTTCTCCATTTCTCCTCCCACATTAAATCTTCTTTCCCATTTCATTCTTCTTCTTTCCCATTTCATTCCTCTTCTTTCCCATTTTATTCTCAGATTTTCTTATCTTCTTCTTCCTCCTTCATCTTTCAACATTTATAAAAGTAAGTTATTTTATTTATGTTTATTATTTTCGTATTTATAGTTTATTTTATTATTTAGATTTATTAATTAATTTTGTTTATTTATTTGTTGTATGTACTGTGAATAAAAGAAGTTATCAAGTTTTTGTAAAGAGGAACCAGCAACAAGGAAGAAGATCAAAAGGTACACACTTTTGTTATTTTTTAAAATTTTAGATGAATATCTACTTCAAAAATTATGTGTGTGGTGGCTGTTGATAAAATACATATATATATATATATATTATTTTGTGGTGGCTGTTTATATATATATTATTTAAAACATATTTATCTGTTATAATATAAAACATATTAAGATTTATATTATAAACACATTTAAAACATATATTATAAACATATTTATAAACAAATTATTATAAAACAGATTTTTATTATATATTATTTATTTAAAACAGAATATTTAGTATTTAAAACTGTATATTTAAATGTGCTGCCCGATTATCCGACACACTTAGACGTGTTCGAATTAATTGGAAAAATAAAAGAACACGTCCTTGTTGGATAGGTGAAGATGTATTTAAGCAACTTATTGACCATTGGAATTCGGAATCCTTTAAGCAAATATCTGAAAAAGCAAAAAAAAACAGGACATCTGAAATTGGTGGCTGCAACTACGCAGCAGAAAGTATTAGTGTTGCTGAAATTGCACATAGGCTGGTAAATATATTTATTTTTCTTAAGTTTTCATTTAAAATTTAGATTATAACAAAGTATTTTTTCACTTATATGTTTTATTTTATTAGCGTGATGAGTTGGGTAGAACTCCGATGCTTAATGAGATCCATCTAGAGACTCATATCAAGAAAAATGGGGAGTTTGTCGATAAACGCTCAAAGGAAACTCAAGTAAGTTTTGCTAAAATTTAGTCATTCTATTTCTTTCTTTTATAACATGTTATTTAGTCATGTTATTTAAATTATTATAACATCTAAATTTTTTATATAGGAGGAGTATGATCGAAGACTTGCACTTTCTTTATCTGAGCATCCTGAGTTACCTCCACCACCACAGGGATACCCTGTTGATCCTTGTCTAGGTTTTCAGACTTGGTATGATGCTGCTCGCGGGAAGAGGAAAAATGGAAGGGTGTATGGTGCTGGAGGGTATGCCAAAACAATTAAGTGGCGTGATAGGACTTTCAGGATGAGACTTGATGATGGAGAAGGATCATCACGTCCACCTATATTAACCGCTGATATGCTTGAAACTGTGAGAAATTTGGCTCAGACCGAGGCAGCACGTGAGGCAGCAGCTAGACAAGCAGAGATGGAGGAAATGAGGAGAAGACAAGCTCAGATGGAGGAAGAATTGAAGAGAAAAACAGCAGAGTATGAGGAAGCAATGCGGATTGCAAATGAGCGCGCATTGAAATTTGAACAATTTATGGCAATGCATATGAATCAAGGTGTGGGAGGAAGAAATGAGGAAGATGAGGAGGATGAGGGGGATGATGAAGAAGTTGACTAAATGTGTTATGAATTATATATATATTTTTATATTTTATTTTAATTGTCATGAATTATTTTTATTTTGATGATAGATTTGAATATTTACTTTTATTATACTTTTAGTTCTAAATTATTATTTTACAAAATATATATTTTTATTTATTATATCATTATATTAAAATATATTTTTATTTATTATATAATTTTATTATTTTAATTATAATAATATAATTATAAAATGTAATAAAAATTTATTATATAATATATTATTATTCTAATATATATTTTTTATTATATAATTATATTATTCTAGGTATAATAATAGAATTATAAAATATAATAAAATTTTATTATATATATTATTATTCTATAATATAATTATTTCAATACAATTATTAAATTTAAAAAAAAATAATATAACTGCTGGCTAGGGGGTAACCCCTCGCAAATCCAAAAATGGGGGACACCTGGCTAGGGGCTATACCCCTCGCAAGTGCATTAGACAGCTGGCTAGGGGATTCACCCCTCACTAATTTAAAGAATCACGTGATTTAGCTAGGGGCTTAACCCCTCGCAATATGCTGTGACAGGTCTGAACCCCTCTCTGGCTCTACTCTGTGGCTACGTCTGTGGTGCAGAAGTGGGATTTTTTTAAATTACATTTTGCGAGGGGCTTATCCCCTCACCATTTTTGCAAGGTGCTTAACCCCTCACCAATGATTTGCGATGCCCTGATTAGCTAGGGGTTCTGTCCCCTCGCAAATGTTGGTTTTGTGATGGGTTTTTTGACTTAGTGAGGGGTTTAACCCCTAGCTAATTCCAGTTTTTCTTGTAGTGACAATGGTGCAATTTGTAGTCTCATTTCGTTCTATAAGGCATAGAGAACTAGTATGTCTAACTTTATGAGTATTAAGAAGATGTGTATGCATGTTTCACTGTTAATTTCTTTATCAGAGTACAAGTGTGTAGTAGTAATAGACCGGTTAAGAATAATATACATTGTAGAGCCGTGTGAAGTCAATTTGTAGTCTAGAGGTCATTAAGATTTAGAAATTTCACCCCATTTTCGTTGTTTATTTTTCAGTGTTTGGTTTTGTTGTATATTTTATATTCATTCCAGTATTTTGGACATCCCATATAACATTGTATATATGCAAATTTGTAACCATATATATGCAATGAGTTGGGGGTGTAACCATGTATTAGTATACTGCTATAATTCTAGACACAAATTATTTGGGGTGATACAATATTATTTGTATTATTGTATTGAGATTGTCTTATATAGTTTAAATTGTAAGATTTATTAATTTATGGATGATCTATGATATTTTGAGCTGTTTAGTTTTTCTCGTTACATATAACGGTAAGATATAATTAATTGAATGCATGCATAATATTTTATTTTTGCTAAAATGCATATAAACTAAATTCCTAGAAATTTCAAGCAAAATCACTTTAAAAATCATCAAATGAGAAATGTTCATGTAGATTATTCTAAACAATAAAATATAGAAAAATACCATGTGAAATCTAGAAGCATTTTATCATTAATAGTTTAATAAAAAAGAAGTATTATTGCACCAAAAGATAATATTTGTTTTAAAGTAAACTATGTGGTACAGTATTTAAAGGATAAAATATTTATATATATTGTGTGGAGTATTAAGGTATTTTTTAATTATATTTTATTTCATTATTATTGAAGTTTTCATTTATAAATATCAATAATTATTTAATAATATGAGCGTTCAAATTCAAGCCGAGCTAAATAAAAAATGCAAAACAATCTAAAAAATAAAAATTGCAAAAAATAAAAATTTATTTAATGTGTTTAGTTTATCTTTTTGTGAATAATTGATCTATTCGAATCAAATTTCTGATTATCTTTTCATACCAATGTAAATCAAACTGAACCCTGTGCCTATTTTTTTTTATCACTATGATTATGTTGTGTTAATTTAATATTTAATTATACTTATTTTATTTTATAGGATTTATTATTTTGTTTTAATCTATTTAATTTTGTTATTTCATTTATTTCAATTATAATTGATCATTCTCATTATATAATACTAAATTTTAATACATTAATTATATGTTATATTAAATATATTGTTGTTTATTATTTTAATAATATTCAAAATTAAAATAATTTATAATTTGGATATTTAAAAATTTATTTAAATTAAACTATATGAAATACGACCTAGTCGACCTGCATTTTTTAATCAAACATTCAAAATCGAAAAATATTGCAAATAAATTTATCTTTAAATCTAATAAATTTTTGCCTCACCGATCCAAATTGATTATCAAACACCTTTAATTTACTTTAATATATTGTGAAAAAACATAAATAAATACTAATTTTAATCAAAAAGATAACATGATTTGTTTAATAAAAAGAATTGTTGCTTGTTTGTTTCATTTTTTAATAAAAAGAATCAATATAGTTGTACATATTTTGTTTAAAGAAAACTTTTTCTTAAAATGTTATTTTACTCATTTTGTCTTTAGTATAACATTTTTTTATATCAAAATGTAAAAAAAAATCACTTAAATATAGAACTATTTTTAATAATTTTTTCAAAAAAAACATTTTTAAAACGCATCTTTTAAAAAAATAATATGATTTTGACTATGTTTAATATTCAATCATGTATATTTATGTTATATTAAAACAAATTATTTAAATTAAAAAATAATTTTAAAAAAACTTAGTTTTTTAAAAGAAGTTTTCATAAAAATTATATTAAAAATTTAGGAAAAATATGTATTTTTTAAAATTACAACAAACATGTTCTTTATTAGCATTTGCAGTTCCATTTTTGAAAATATATTTCCTTTTTTAATGATTTAATTTTTAAAATAAAACAAACATGTTAATTATTATCATGTGGAGTTCCTTTTTTGAAAATATATTTTCTCTTTATAAAGCTAATTTCCATGTAAAACACAATTACTTGTTATAAAATTAATCTTTATGCACTGTCGGTGTAAAAAGTTTTACATTATTAATATATCACTATCATCTATTTATATTATTTTTCAGATGATTAACATAGAAGTCAAACATTTTAAATAATTCAACAGTTTTGATAAATTGATAATATAAAAAACTTTTACACTGTCAGTTTATATCAATTAAATTCATTTGTAATTTTTTAAATTTATTAAAGAATCAGTTCAAATACATTGATTTTTCAATGAATTTAATTAAAATTATATTTTTTTATATATTGAAGATCAGACAAAGTATATAAATATCCGTAGAAAATTCAATAACTAATAACTTTAATAACTTTAAAGGTGTTGTTTGTCCATTAATTTTTCAAGAGAACATGGCTAATAGCATCAATCGAGTGCACTTTTTCATTGCAATTCTTTGCATTGCTTTAGTTTTGTATCCGGGTAACGCATTTATATATTCATGTATTCTTTAAAAACAATGTATAATGTAATTGATGCCGAAAACCCTTCTCAATCTAAGCTTTGAACTATCCATGCTTACTCCGCAAATGCCATTAAGAGTAACATGAAAAATACGACGAAAATAACAGTTTTGGATTTATGATAATTTGTCCACGTGAAAAATAGTTATTATTTGAGTGTAAGTGGTAACTGTTTGTATTGAATGTAGGTGGTGCAACAAGATATGAAGTAAATATGAGTGGAGATCCCGCATTGGATTGTTTTAACACAGCAGAATGTCCATTATCTGATGAAACTTGTGCACACAATTGTCAACGGGGAGGTTTGAAAACTGGCAGTTGTCATGGACATCGATGTTGTTGTGAATAAAAATTGAATACTATTATCATTTTGCCCTCCATCAATAAAAATTTAAAATAAATGCATTGAATTAAGTTTACATGGTTCTCAATTTTAATTATCAGTGTAACGTGGCTTTTATTTATAGTGGCTCGAGATAGATTTCCATTGATTCAATTAACTACATAAAATCACCATGATTTTAACGCTTTAAAATCTTTGAAACCAATCTCATCAATTTATAACATGTATGTGAGAGTACATGTTCACTTTGTCTTTGAATTTTATTGATCACTCAACCAAATGGTTGAGAAAAGATCAGCCACTATTGGATCAGTTGAAGGTGTGTGCTCTCAATGGCTTCAATTGCGACGTGTTCTCAGCCACCTGCATGTTTGATTGTTGTTGTAATAACTTTTACCCTAAATTTAACCAAGAAGAATGATGAAAATATTGTCATAAGTTTATCCGAATATTAAATTAAAACAAATTTTTTATCCAAATAACCCTACTTTTTAAAAAAAATTCCAAAATAACTCATATTTCAAAATTATTCTCAAAGTACACAAGTTAGGGTTTGGGATTACACAAGGGTGCTAGATGGATTGGCGACACCTTGTTAAGGGTATAAGGGAGCCACCAATTATATTGGAGACTCCTCATGCAGTATTCAATCCAATTGACGACTTGGTGTTGAACTTACAAAGGTGTCGCCAATTCATCTGGTGACTCCTTGTATTTTGAAAAAAAATTTCAAACAAATAGATACTTCCAAAAATAATTAATAAAATACGTCAGACGGGAAAATAAATGTTATCATTAATTAAAAAAAGTATTACATAAACTAATATTGGCGACCGGGAGGCGACCGGGTTGGTCATACCGGCCACCGGTTCTACATCCCCTAGACACCCTAACTCGTTGCGCTCGTCCCCCACGTTGTTGATTCACGCCTAGCGTTTGAGGAGTTGAAGTCTCAGGAACATTTCCAGATGGTTCCTGAAGGATCTCTTGCATTTCCATTAGATCATATGTGTTGAAACTGAGCGTGCGACCCATGACAGAGTAGTTCGGATGTGATGAAGGGGTGATTGGTGTGTGGCCTGGACGGTTGAAGGGGGACATTTGGTGTGAACGATTCGTTGGAGAAAGGTTGAAATGGTAGTGGTGTTTGAAAGCCATAAGGTTGTTGAGATGGTTGAGTGGGTAGGCCAAGTTATGATGTCAGAGCGTTTTGACTATGGAAAGATGTTTTGTCATTATGGCTATGGTATGATGTACCCTCGTTATGGCTATATCTTGATGTTGTTTTGGGGCCATAGCCATATTGGGATTCGGGGTAGTAGTCAGTGTGTGGGAGATGGTATAAGGGACGTTCTTTGTATTGTGGTTGGGTGTTTGGCATGTTTGGATAGTGAATGGGTTGATAACTTTGTTGGGTGGGGGTTGTGAGTAACATGGTCTTTCTGGTGGGTTAGACGTTGAAGCGTCTTGTGTGTAACTGGTTTGGCGTGAGTCGTATAAATATCTGTCTTTGGAGACAAACCCAGTTGCAACTGATATGTACCAAGCTATATAATCAATAGTTGGTATAGATGGTGTTGTCATCACCAGATCACGTAAGACATGGGCGCTGCGGGTCATCCATTTACGACGCTCAGATGCAGCAAAATCCTTCTAGTCGGGAAACTTCCATTGATCATTAACTCTTTTTAGATTTCATTTACTGATGTCAACAGGAGGATTTGGAATGTTTTGATTTATTCCAAATTGTAGTTTGACATGGTAACTGTTGTGCATCTCCACAATTGTGAATCTGATGATCGGGATGCATGCAGTCCAAACAGCAATATCTTCATGTTTGACTTCATGTAGGTGTTCCATGTTTAGATATTGACGCCGTATGAGCTGAAGAAGCGAAAAATATTAGATCATTAAATAGTTGATATAAAATACAAATTGATGTAGTTTAGAGGCCTTACATCTGCAAATGTTACGTGATTTAACAAATTGTGGTATTGAATGATACAATGTCTAGGGCATATATTATAAGTCATACCCTTAGCCGACCATCTAAACCAAAAACAATTCAAACTCAATTAGTTAGAAAGAATACTTATTAAGTGAAATAACCAAAGATTAAGTGATGAACTTACTTTTGTGCATACGGGAAGGAAAAGTCGTTGTGGTTGACGGGCGCTTGGGATGGCAATCTAGACCAACCCCATGGTTGGAGCAAAATGGGGCATCAAGAAAAAGTAGATATGTTTTTTTTTGCACACTTACATAAAGAGCTATATAAATAAGACTAACAAGCGGAGCCCTAACTATACTCTCTTGTTTTAGTCAAGTCTCTCAATAACGGTAAATACATTATGTGCATAGAAGAACTAGTGCCCTCGGGAAATAAAAATAAACCATGCATGCAAACACTCATAGAAATGATTTTACTAGTTCATTACTAGTTCTTTTAGTATGTCATATGCACCCAAATATATTATTAACACCCACTACAACGGACAGACATATGTCTCTGATGTATCTGGGTTTGGTTTTCAAAACACTGACACTGTCCGTTTCACAATCAATAAAAACACAAGTTTCTTGTATTTCAGAGAAAGACTGGAATCGAAATTAGGGCTCGGTCCTATAGCAAAAATAATATTTCAAAACCCGGTTTTTTTAAAATCAACAACGTTAAATTTTATCCACCTAAAGAGCGAGACAACGAAGATGTAAAAAATATGTTCCTAAGTCACGAACATTCTGGTTTCAATTACATTGAGTTGGATACGTTCATCCAACAAAATGTTCCATCTCAACAGTCTCAGATCATCGATCAATCAACAGTTTTTGACTCAGATGAAACTGAATCACAATACTCAGACGAAACGGAACCAGAGGTCAATGTCGTTGATGCAGAAGAAGAAGGAAGTGAGACGCTGGTAGATGAATTGTTGAATGACAATGTTGGAGATGACGAACAATTACCAATACCTCCAGCTCATGCATACTATCCACCTCAATATATAACAAACTTGGACTTGCAAGACGATGAGAGATCCGTAGATATGTTTCACAACTCGTATAGACGGTCATAAAATGAGTTAAAAGTTGGTGACCAGCTTCATACCAAGGCAGATTGTGTATGATCCATTAAAAAATATCACATGGATAACTCTGTAGATTTCAATGTACAGTGAACTGATTCGAGAAGGTATGTCATTATTTGTCTTAATCCATGTTTCGAGTTTTGGCTTGCTGCATCTTACAGCAAGAGAAGCGATTCTTGGATGATAGCTTCTATAGAGCCACCTCACAGTTGCACTACCACAAATATTGTTCAGGATCACCGAAAGCTAAACGCTGAATTGATATGTCAAGACATTTTTCTGCTTGTTAACAAGGATCCTTCAGTCAAGGTGAGTATAATAATCTCTCATATCGTAGGTATAATTGTACTCCATCGTACAAGAAGGCGTGGATTGTAAGGACAAAAGTTATTGAAAAAGTCTTTGGCAACTAGGAGGATTCATACAAAGAATTACTGCGACTTTTGGTAACTCTAAAGACATACACACCAGGAACTATTCCAATCATGCAGACAGTGTCTGCATGTAGGGCATATGGGACAACTATTGATGGAAATGTCATATTTCACCGTCTTTTTTGATCGTTTCAACCATGCATAAGAGGTTTTTCATTATGCAAACCTGTTATTCAAATTGGTGGAACATGGCTCTACGAAAAATACAAGGGCACCTTGCTTATAGAAGTTGCCCAAGACGGTAACAATAATGTCTTTCCCATAGCCTTTGCTCTGGTTGAGGGTGAAACTGCTTCTGCTTGGAGTTTCTTCCTTAAGAATATCAGAACACATGTCACTCCATAAGCCAATCTTTCTTTGATTTCAGACAGGCATGCTGCTATAGAGAGTGCGTACAATAACCATGATAACGGGTGGCATAATCCTCCTTCTACCCACGTGTATTGCATTAGACATATTGCACAAAACTTCATGCGTGCAATCAAAGACAAGAACCTTCACAAAAAAGTTGTGAATGTCGGGTATGCTCTAACTCAACCAACATTTCAATACTACCTTAATGAAATTAGGATGTCAAATGCAGATGCAACAACTTGGTTAGACAAAATTCCACTCGAAAAGTGGACAATGGCTTTTGATGGAGGATATTGTTGGAGCCACATGACGCCAAACCTTATGGAATCCATGAACAGGGTATTCAAAGGAATTAGAAACCTTCCAATCACCTCTTTGGTGAGATCAACATATTATAGGTTGGCATCACTTTTCGCAACAAAAGGAGAGATATGAAGTGCAGTGTTAACGTCTGGTCAGGTATTCAATGAAAGCATTATGAAATTGATGAAAGATGATACTATCAAAGCCATCACACATGCAGTTACATTCTTCAATCGTCATAGGCAAACATTCAGTGTACAAGAAACAATGGACCATAATAAGGGGAAGAGCAATTTATCTTATACCGTCAGACTAAAGAGATGTTGGTGTGACTGTGGCAAATACCAGGCCTTTCGTGTACCTTGCTTACATGTCATTGCGGCATGCGCACATGCTCGTCAGGATGCTTATGGCTATCTATCTGATGTTTACAAGGTGATTAATGTTATGAACATATATAACGAAGGCTTTTGCAGTGCTACCAATGGAGGATTATTGGCCTCCATACCAAGGTGACATAGTCTGGCACAACGATGACATGAGAAGAAAGAAAAAGGGACGCCTAAATAGTAAGCGTATAAGAACCGAAATGGATACGATTGATAAAATAATAAGATTGTGCAGTATATGTCGTCAGCCCGGACACAACCGAAAAAAATGTCCCAATGTCGGAGGCACATCTCCATCTTGATTTAGCTTGTCGTTTCATTTGTTGTAACCAAATATTTTCATATATTGATGATTCTTTGTTACAACGGTCTTAACAACAAACAAGACTAACAACACACAACACATACTAATTTCATAAAACATAAAACATTAACTAGGTGATTACGACATTCCTAACTGATTACAACAATCAAACTAATTCCTAACTGTGCTGGTATCTTTCATTCATTTTCATCACAACTAACTAGCTTGTCTCTTTAGTAGCCATTCTTTGTTGAGAAACGATACGATACAAAACAACATTTCCACCCTAACGTCCAGTGCTGTGAAACGAAACAACATATTAACCATAACATTCATCATTTATTATTTTTTTCATCAATTGTTCATTGGTTTATCATTTTTCATCGGTTCATCGTTTTTCATTCGTTGTTTATTTTCAACCCGTAGTCATCACGAGGAGAAAGACTACACACCAACACTAACACTAACACCATCATCATTATCAAGGAGGAATACAACAATAACACTATATGTTTCAACCAAAATATTCACCTTTACTTAGTCATCATGTTTACGGTACGTAAAACTTTATTCCAAAGCATCTACAATAAACTTCAGTTTCTATTGTTGTTGATGTTGTTGTTCTTGTTGTTTTTCTGGTTGTTGTTGAATGTGTATGATAAAACTTGTTTAATCTTTTGTTGTGGTTGTTGTTGTTGAATGTGTATGTGATAATAGATGAAAGAGTTTTTTTTGTTGTTTTTGAACATATATGTTGTCTTTGTCGTATTCTTCATCTAGTGGCAAGGGAACTATGACAACTGATACTCAAAACATAAATAAAAGATCACAAAGAGGTGCGGAAATGCTTACCAAAGTAACAAAAGTCTACAAATTTGGTAACAAATTTCCTATTGTGTTTGATTCATGTTACAAAGTAGTTGAGGGTAAATACTCTTCGCTTTTTAAGAGTTATATTGTGTTCCTTGGACGTAGAAAAGTTAGTATAATGATAGATGATTAGAAACAAGCGCCAGAGGCTGTCAAAGATAGAATATGGACATATGTTAAGGTATTAATTTTAGTTTTTATCTATTCGATATGACTTTCTATAATTTCAAATACATTCTTATGGATTTAAATGTAGTTGACTTTTGAGTTTATGAATGATGATAAGAACTTAAAAAAAGGTGGGTAAGTCATGCTGGTATATGTTGGAGGAGCTTTAAGTCACGACTCATGCGTGACTACATTAGGAAGCCTAAGATTGGTCTTGAGCGTTCATGGGTGAGATATAGTTATTTCTCGAAGAAGCTTTGGAAAAAGTTTGTGAAGGGTCAACGTTATGAGAAATTCCTGGTTAATACTAGTCTTATTTATCTTGATAATTTTATGCTAATGGTTTATAGATACTAATAATATTTTCACTATGTTTATAACAAGCTAAAAGTCAAGAAGAAATACAAAATAAATCAAAAAACATTTACCCCCATAGATTGTCTCATGGTGGTTACAGAAAACTAGAGGAAACAGTGATGGATGAAAAAAAAACAACAAATGGGGGATGAGGAATCCACTAGTCGTGATCGCAACATCTCTATCGTCAAGACATGAGAAGTGGAAGATGGCTCGACTAAGGCCAAATGGAGAGTACACCTCAGATGCTTCGAGAGCATTTGTTGAGATAGTTGTAAGTATGATTTGTTATGCGTATGTTATGTGTTATCTAAATATTGTGGTAATTACAATATTAATACTATCATGTATGTTGTGTGGGATGTGTTGGTTGAGGAGGCTCGTGTAGGATCATTTGTTCTAAAACCACGACATGATATAATAATAAAAGCTATTTGAATAAATGAGGGTGAATATTGATTTATTTCAACATTTATCTTGCCTAATGTATGTGGTCATATTACTTGCCTCATTCATTTATATATATTGTTACATACATGTGTGATTATAACATTAATTAAATTAGTTTATTTTGTAGACAAGAAAACAACCAAAGGGATGCGAGTGTGAGTATTATGTAATAAAACACATGGTAAACATTGTCTGCGGTGTCATTGTTGATTCATGGAATTAGGTATATATTATATATGTAATGAATTGTTTAAAATAACATATTATTATTTAAGTTGGCTATGATTATCATATATATATATAAGTTTGATAAACATTTGAGTTTGATGATGTAAATAATATTTTCTGAAATTGATGAAGTAAATATTTTTTTGTTACATGATACAATTGCTGTTTCTGTTCTAATTTGGTTCACAAAATACGGGTTAAAAATAGAGAAATTTCAAAAAGCAGAAATATATTTTTTAAGAAAGTAGATAATTTAACGACATTTGTTAAATACGGTCGTGGTTGTATAGTGAACGTTGTCTAGAATAATATATATACCAAAAACGCGTTGTTGAAAATCAAACTTGTGACCTTTAATATATTACAAAGGTTAGTTAAAGAAACAATAATAATATGTATCACACTTTCAGGCTTTCTACAACGGTCATATGACCATGATTGTAAGTAGCGCATATACAATCACACGCTACGTAACAATGGTCGGTGACGCGTAATGGTATCTCTTTTCCAACCGTTGTTGTATATGTTTTCTGTAGTAGTGATGAACTCATTTAGACAGGATTTGGAAATGGTGATTTATCTTTTAAAGATGCCTATAACTTTATTAGGAGGAATCATATTGAGTTTTCTTGGACAAAACTCATTTGACATTTCGACATACTTCTTGCTATGTTATTGGTAACTTGGAAGCTAATTTATAGTGTTATTACAACAAAAGACAACCTAATTGGAAGAGGAATACTTGTGGTTTTGAGGTGTTTTCTTTGCAATCATGATATGGAAACTACATGCCACTTATTTCCTAGATGCAGGGACACCTTATCATATGGCACTTCAGCTGTAGGGTTTTTTTTTATATAATATTTAAATTTTAATTAAAAAAATAACAAAATTTGTTGATTTTTAATATTTTGTAAAAAAAAATAATTAAAAGAAATAATAAATTATAATATTTATAATATAAAAAAGCTTCAATATTGTACAACAAATGAAAAAGGAAAATCAATGGCTGGCTCTATATTGATAACTTGGTCTAGCCCCTTCCACAATAGGGTCGGCTAAGATGTGTTGATATCGGTTCTTCCAATGCATACACATCTCTTTCGCAAAGTCCTTCCAAAGATTTATGTCGCTTGCGCGAAAATAAGGTGCCGGCATAACAGAAGAGTCGCCACCTTTCGTTATTTATCCCTCAGAGCGGGAAAGGAAACGATCGGAAAAACCTGACGAATAAGGGTAAGACAAGGTCATCGCAACCATTGTCTGGGTTCGGGAGTCGGTTACGCAAGGGGAAGGTATTAGCACCCCTCACGTCCGTCGTACTCGACGGGATCCTCGCTTGTTTGTTTACTTGGACGGGTTGGTTATAATCTATCTACCTATCAAGGCTGACTGAAAAAGAAAAGAAAAATGACTCGGCAAAGCGTCGCACTTTATGCCTACGTATTCCCGTCTGGAACGAGAAATCAGAGTCAACGTAGTTCGGCTAACTACGGGTGAAGGGGGAGGTTGCTCGCTAGGATATCGCATCCTATGCCTACGTACTTTCATCTGGTATGAAAGATCAGAGCAAACGTAGTTCGGGAAACTACGGGTTATCTCCTAAAAGAAGTGTTTTTTTATTGTGTTTGCGATTTCGACCGCACTAGAGACTATGACCTGAGAGTGAATGCGTCGTATGTCACCCAAAGGGTACCATACTAAACATCCAGACTGTGGAAAAGAAACTCTCCCACAATCCTTTCTCAGATAGCTTAAGGCTCGTAACGTACGAAAGAAATCATTCATGATTACTGTATCTTAAACTGCTTCGAGATGAGAAGAGAACAGGCCCAACTAGGAGGGAGACTATCAAGTCCTACTGTTGTCATGCCATGGATTCATCCTATGGTTGAGGTTTGAACAGGGAACTCCTAGATGTTGTCATGCATAGGTTTCAACCTAAAAGTCTATCATCAAATCCTCATCAGAGGAAATGAGAGTCCTAAGGGATCATGTCAATGATACACCAAAACAGACAAAAGCATCAGCTTTAACAGTAAAATGCATGCAATGCAAGTGAGGGAGGAAATGTGTGTGGGGCTTCAGCCTCCACAAGCTCGTCTCGACCTCAAGCCAGTCATGAAATAACAGTAATCATACTGAAAATAAACAACATGCTATCAAGCAATGACAGTAAACTGTAATCGTACAGACAGGAGAAATGAAATGTTGTCAAGCAAAATAAACACATGGGCAAGGGAGCTGGGCTCTACCGAATACCCGCAAGCAAAGCCAGGCAGTAACAATACAATCAGATGCACTCATGCTCTTAGACTGAACTTATTCTAAATGTGCTTAGGCTAATGCAGCAGACAAATCAGACAAAACACACAATACATCAAAGAAAACAGAAGAAAGTCTCAGCTCCTCCAGCAGCAACCCAGTCTTCAGACTTCAGAGATCACTTGCTTTCCAGGTATCAACCCTACAACATGAGTATCAACTCATCTTCTCCCTTGAGCTTCAGCTCCTTTGATCAGCTCTACCTTCAGGCTTCACTATCTCCAGGGATCTTCAAGCATCAACAAAGTCTTCAGACTTCAACAATCTTCAAGGAATCATCCTCTTCAAAGCTTCAGCTTCTATCTTCAATGGCTCAAATGCTCCAACAAACAAGATTCAGTCAATAAGATGAGGTGAGGATGTTGCAGTGCTCACTGACTTCCAAAGGATGCCATTGAGAACTTAACATCAAAGGAAAAGCTCTCTCAAAGTTCTACCTTATAGGGCAAGGTCACTAATCCCTCCAAAGGAGATAGGTGAATACCCTTAAGGGACTCTATGTCACAGAGAAGAAAGGAGGTGAACAAGACACTCCTTGTTTATTGAACAAAGTATTCTATCTAGGGCTCTGCCTATGCACCTATCAACCTATAAACAAAACAAACAAAAGCTATGCTAAACTCCTCTGCAAGGTCTTCAAAGCTTCCATGATGATCCACAAGGTCTTCAACTCAATCTTCAAAGCTCACACACTCAACAGAGAAGGAAAAAAAACACAACAATACAACTTATGCCTTCAAGCAACACACATACTATCCATACATTCAAAAATCAATGAAAAATACTAAAACACCATACAATATTCTAGTAAAATTCTAGGGGATCCTATTTAACTACCCTTAAGTCCCATATGTTCCCCATAGGCTAACTTGTCCTAAAAACCCCAAAACAAATTTGTTCAACTCTACCTATACAACTTAAAACCCTAATTAGAGCACCTAAATGTCTAACAATCAAACTACATCAAATTTTAATCTAACAATCAAGAGATAAATCCTACATGAAACTAGGGTTCAATATCTAATTACACAAAAAAGAATGAATTAAAAAACCTAAGGGAAGGTCCTAAAACAATTCTTGCAAGATAAGGTATCAACCAAAAGAAAATAATTGTCCTACTTAAAAGAGAATACCACCATAAATTCTACATTAAAAATAAAATTTCATTTTCATTTTTATATTTTTCTACACAAAATTATCTCAACATAGAAAAAAGAATGACCAAAAAAGAGCCATTTATCAATTTTTTATGAATTTATTAAGATTGCAAAAATATTAAGAATTAAAAAGAAATCAAAATAATATAAAAGGGAGGGGGGTGGAAATAGAAGGGTCAGATAGTTGTTTCAAATGGGCCAGCGCGCGTGGGGGGTGCAGATATGAAGCGGGTAAGCCCAGAATTTTCACTAAACCAAACGACGTCGTGTGGCTAGCTCAAGTTTCCCTCCGTTTCTGCGTTTAAACCACAACCGTGCGATTAACATTCCAGTCAATTTCCTTGACTTGATCCAACGACAGACAGCTATCTTCTTCCTCACGCCTGGTTAGGGTTTTATATAGCCATGCACGACTCTCTCATGCAGCTACCTTCTACCAGCCTGTTCTCTCTCGTTTCTCAGCCAAACTCCCTCATGTAAAAAGCAAACTTGCTCAGCTTTCTTCCCCAAACACAGCCATGCCCTCAGCTTGCACTAAAACAGCCTCAAACTGCAAACCCGAAGCTCAACCTCCATTAAAGCTCAAGGTTTTCATCCTCACGAAACCTCAAATTCTTGGTACTAAACTAATCTTTATGCATCACTGATCTACCTAAACTAAAGCATTAATAATAAAACTCAATAACCAACCAATTCTTGATCTTCAAAGTATGATGTCCAATTCTTAAACTCCACAGAATGAGCTCTAACTTCTCAGGATCCATCCCTAATGGTTGCTAGTCATAATTACCCTAACCACATGATCTAAAACTATGCAAACAGAGAGAATTGAATGAATTTACCAACCTGCAACTTGATGATGGCAGCAAGGGTTATACTCCTCTTCAATGCTTGAAACTGTCTAAAATCAATCTTTTCTTGATGATGATCTTTCTGTATGCAAAAGATCTTGTGTAGCACGCTTGAATCTTGAGATCCACTTGAAATTGCAATTTGTGTCTTGATGAAGAAAGTGCACTAAACTGAACCAATTGCAATCCAAACTTGGCTGAATTCTAATCCATGATGATGGTTGAATATGATGAAATCAGTATTGGTGATGATTTGATGAAGGTTTTGTGGAATTGGAATCAAAATGCAATGAGAAAGAATGAGAGAATTTGTGAGGTATTTGCCAAAAAATGAAAATCCAACCCTTGCTCAATGTTCATTTCATGGTTATATAGCACTCAATGGAAGTTTCCAGCACCATCTTACACTTTCCCTTGCATTCCAAGCTTGATCCAACTTGGTTATGTTTCTTTAATCATAAGTAACCTTAAGTAACTTTTATTTTTTCCTCTAAACTCAAAAATGTGCTTGAACCATTGTCTTTAGAATGGTTTTTCCAATCAAAATGATATATTGGATGACCCCATTTGTATTCCTAAATCTTCCAAACCAATTTCCAATTCCAACTTTTTAAACTTATATGCCATTTTTAGTTCATTTTTTGACCAATCATGCAACTTCATGCTATGAGCCTTTCCAACAATTCATGACCTTCTTTCTAGACTTAAAATCACATTTTGAACAACTTTCATGTTTTGAGTTTTTCCATTTGAGGCTTGGAAATAGGAGTTTTAGGCATTGGCTAAAATGACCTATAACTGACAAATGACCAAAGTACCCCTGTCTTGTTCAAACCATAAGTTGAGTTCCACAAATCCTATCAAGGACTTCTACCACTCAAATTAAATCTAAGAAGATGCCCTCCAACATTCATGTTGACCAAGAGATCATAGGAATCATCCTACTAGGGAAAAAGTTGTCTGCAAGTTGGGTGACTTTCAAGGACCCAGATTCACACACCTCAGTTGACCTGTAATTTGTCAAAACCATAACTTGAGCTCTGTAACTCCTATCAAGGACTTCCACCACTCAAATTAAAGCTAAGAAAAATCTCTACAACATTCATGTTGTGGGGAAGAGGAGATATCTATCACATCTAGAGCTAAAACTGCCTGGAACATAGGGATTAAATTAGGGTTTTTGCACTGACAATCCTCAAAAACCCTAACTCAAAACTTCTCAAACTCTTCAATCATGATGAATTGGTCTAGGAATCATCCTTATAACATCTCCATACATCATTCCATGATCTCATGGCCCTTGGATTAGGCCTTAACCTTCTTCAAATTTTCAGTTAATCTAGGGTTGACCCAGTCAAAACCCTAATTCTACCAATCATGGTTGAATCTTCTGAATTTTTGCCTAATGACCTCTCTGGGCTTCATGAAGGCTATCAAGACATCTCATAGGCTTTCTCAAAACATCAATTTCATTCTCAAAGTCTCAGAATCATCTGAGGGGTACCCACAACTCTCAAGCTATGAAGCACACAACCCTGGTTTCAATCCACTTCCTCTGAGGATCTCTTGAACTTTCTGATGAAGGTATCAACTTTCAAACACTCAATGAATAAATAAATGTTGGTCAAATTTTGGGGTGCAACATCTGCCCCTATTCAAACGGCTTGAACCTGACTGGGTGAGAAGCGAACGGCTCTCAACCAATCAAGGTGCGAGACGGTTGAATACCGGTAAACCCGAAAATTTGCCAACTGCACGAGCACACGGTACTCTGCGGGGAACAAATCTTCGAATATTGCAATGCTAGCTGCTCGGCCGCTAGCTGGAGAGATACTGGTCTGACATCGCCGCCAGTTATCCACATCAACTTCTTCTGACATTGCCTTCGGACAAGCACAACATCCAACATCGCCGCTGGAAGCCTAAATCACCTGACATCGCCGTCGAGAACAACCGTAACTCGGGGAAATAAGCGTCCAACATCGCCGCCGGAGACCTAAACCTGAATCACCAAATTACCCAACATCGCCGCTGGAGAAAATACAATAATGAACAAAATACCCCGCATCGCCGCTGGAGAAAATACATCTCTGAACAAAGTACCCCGCATCGCCGCTGGAGAAAATAAAGGATCTGCATCACCTAACATCGCCGTCAGAAGACTGGATCACCTTGACATGCCCAACATCGCCGTCAGAAACAAACATCCTCTTGGAGACACTCGACATCGCCGTCGCACAAACATCATCTCTACTGGGGATTTAAAGAGTCTGACCTCGCCGCCAAACGTTCAACCTCGCTGTCGAACAAACATCCAACCTCGCCGTCGGACCAAATATAATCTGAACGAATCTAACCTGGGGTTCACAAAAGGTACACTTGAAACTACTCCGCTGGGAAGGAGAGACTTAACCAAGCACACTCTGATCTAGGGTTCACCCTCAGAGCCATAACGAATATCGGAATACTGCTGCACACTGCCCGCCGTATAACTTCAACATTAAAGATATATGAAACCCTGGCCCCTGGCCATTTCCAGCTTCAGCTAGAAAAAATCCTCAAGTATTTCTGAATACGAATGAAACCCTGGCCCCTGGCCACTCCAGATCCGCTGGAGAAACTTCAAGTATTTCTGAAGAAAGATGAAACCCTGGCCCCTGGCCACTCCAGATCCGCTGGAGAAACTTCAAGTATTTCCGGATATAGATGGAACCCTTCCCGTCGGCTATTTCCAACTTCAGCTAGAAAGAACATCCTTGGCCTTCAAGGATGTAAACTTTGCCCGTCGGCAACTCTGCAGAAGGTATCTTCGACTTCAGTCTGAAGAAATGGTCCTTGGCCTTCAAGGATACATGGATATTCCTTCAGGCAACTCTGCCTCTGCTATAGAGCATCCGAGACTTCAGTCAGGGATATACTTCGGCCTTCAGTCCGAAAAATGAATCCTAGGTCATTCATGACCTTGGGGATAACCTTGCCCTCAGGCACCTTCGCTTCAGCTTAGGAAAATTGTGACTTCAGTCAGAGAAATGGTATCCTGAGCCATTCATGACTCTACGGGGATTCAAACACTTTGCCTTCAGGCAAAACTCCACTTCAGCTGGAGAAACATCTTCGACTTCAGTCAGAAGAAACACTATTCACTAGATCGCGATCAATCATCACCTCAGGGCAACTGACTTGGTCTTCAGACCAACACGGATCATCTTGGTATATCTACAAACTTTGGAACCTTGTCTTCAGCCACACGTTGATTCATCAACAAGGACATCTGAGCTCACAGGAACCTTCTGATACCGCCTTCAGGCGTTTACGCAGTCAATCTTCAGATTAGACAACACTGTTGGAGCAGACATATCACGCTGCTAAGGACTTCAAGAATCATCTTGAACAAACAAATCCGTCAGGCACCTTCAAGAATCATCTTGAACCGATAACCATTCTGGAGACTTTATTCTGCGGGGTATTCCAGGAACCTTCCTGGGCAACTCTTGCTGGGGACGCTACTGGGGAGCTCAAGCATCATACTAGGCGAACAACTCGGGAAGCTGTACTGAGGTCTTAAGAATCATCTTAAGCAAACGGCCCTGCTGAGGAATTCAAGAATCGTCTCGGACTGAAGACTTCACTGGGGATCTCCAAAATCATCTTGAGCGAGCGAATGTGGGGATCACACCGGGGTCTCGGGAATCATCTCAAGGAAGCGACCTTGTTGGGGAGAATATCAGGGATCGTCCTGAGCAACTGGTCTCTTGGCTGAAAACCTGTAAGGCAAGAATAACAATGACCTAGATCATGCTCATGATGCATATGCTTCTGCGCTATGCCCCACTCAGTGGGAATGATATGCGTTTATGCTAAATGCTGTGCAATCATGCACAATGCTATGCAGCGTTAAATGCTATGCAGTGTTGAATGCTATGCAGTCACGCACAATGCCATCCCGTCAGCAAACTAAATGCTGGGGGGAGATCCTCCTGTCAAGGAGAAAGAACTACTCAGATAGAGGAGTCATCCTGCTGAGGAGAACGTGGGCACGCCGATATCAATTGGACTCCTCCTGGGGAAATGATCTTCCGGTTGACTGCTGCAGGGCAAACAACTTCAGCTGACTGCTGCAGGGGACGAAGCTCTACGAGAACCCGAACCTGCTGAAGGAAAGCGATGTCAATCGCGGGAGTGAACTGCGTGGCTGTCTCGGCTAACTCTTCTGGGGATGATCACTCTGTGGGGAAACAACTTCAGCTGCTCCACACTCCGCTGGGGAAAGACCAATCATGATCTGATCAACTTCCAAGGACTCGGCTCTCTTGGATATCTGCAAACTCGGCTGAGGAAGGAGAAGTCATTCTGCTTCGCTGGAGAGAGTACGACTCTGGGGAAATACCGCATCGGCTGTTCAATGCTCTGCTAGGGAGAATCCATCATGGTCCCAACTGTTTCCGGGGATTCGGCTCTCTTGGGGGTTTGCGGACTCGGCCGGGGAGAGAGAAATCATTCTACTTCACTGGAGAGTACGACTCTGATGAGGAATTTCAATTCCGCTGGGGAAGAAAGAATCATCTGACTTCGGGGAGAGAACAACCCTGCAAGGGAATACAACATCGGTTGTTCCAATACTCTACTGGGGGAAGAGGGAATCATCTGACTTCGGGAGATAATACGGCTCTGGTGAGGAATTTCAATTCCGCGGGAGACTTCAGTCTGGCACCATCAGTTACTGCATCCTTCGGCATACGAACAACTTCCTACAAGACTTGCACTTGTGACCCGGTGTTGGGGCAACACCTGCTGCGGCGACTTTACTGGGGAAAACACGAGCTTCGGCACCCGAACATTTCTATGAAACCTACACTTATGACCCGGTGCTGGGGGAGAATACGAGCTGCTGCGCGCGACTCAGCCGATGAGGTGGCGTTCCTTCAGGACGCGTCCACTTGGGGACAAGTATCATCTCTGCATGGGGAGACATATCAATGCTCACTATTCTGATTCTGATTCTACGGAGGAGAGACTACTGAACTCTGCTGGGGAAGGAGGACTCGCCCTGCTTCGGGGATACGCACGGCATATCCTCTGGAAGGTGCTACACCTGCAACAACACGAACAAACAAGACAGGATTCCCTCCTCAAAGGGTCCTATCCAAGTTATTATCTCGTGACAACATTCAGTTAACCAATTGTTTCAACAATCGATGGGCCCAGGCCCGCAAGTTTATGTATGCGCATTTTATCAAAAACATCGGCGTTCTCATTCGCAAACAAAACAGATAAATGCTAAACAGACAAGTAGAATTGCTGAATAATGTGCATTTTATTGATGATGAACCCCTGAATGGGCAAAAATGTTTTACAACAGAGGCAAGCTCCTGGAATGAGGAAACCGCGCAAAAAAGAAAACATAAATATACATCAGTATATACAAATGTCGGCAACGAGGCGTAGACGAACACCATGAGTTGATCCCTCTAAGACCCACTCGACTTCGATACTTCTCTGACGCTTCAGCTTTGGAAGAGATTGATTCAGATAAACGACCCTCAGGTCTTCCGAACCACTAAACAATGAAAGTCCATACGCGGAACGCAGTCATTTGCTTATTCAAATCCCTAACTTTTGCGTGAACCGCCCTTTCGGGTTTTCAGTTCACCGGGATACCCTTTTTTGCCGAAGCCGCCCAGTGTAGGTTTTCGACTTCGCGGGTGTACATTTTTCAATATATCCCTAATTTTTGCCCGAACCTTTTATTCTGTTTTTGGTTCGCCGGGATGCCCCTTTTTTGCCTGGACTCTTTCCTTTTTTGTCCAGCGGGTCTCTTTCAAGCAAAGTATTTTTTAACTGCGTCCGCGTTCACCGGGGATGCAAAATCTTCACCATCCATCGTGGATAACAACAAGGCTCCTCCTGAGAAGACCTTGCTGACGACATACGGCCCTTCGTAATTCGGAGTCCACTTGCCCCGGTGATCGGAGTGTGGCGGAAGAATTTTCTTCAGGACGAGATCACCCGTCTGAAAGCTTCTAGGACGCACCTTCTTATCATAAGCTTTCTTCATTCGGCTTTGGTACAGACGACCAAATGCAATCGATGCTAACCTCTTCTCGTCCATCAGGCTGAGTTGGTTCAAACGATTCGTAACCCATTCTGCCTCATCGAGTTTTACATCAACCAAAACTCGCAAAGAGGGAATCTCCACTTCTAACGGTAGGACAGCTTCCATACCGTACACCAAGGAGAAAGGAGTTGCCCCGGTCGACGTACGCACCGTCGTACGATAACCGTGCAAGGCAAACGGCAGCATCTCGTGCCAATCTTTGTACGTCACAACCATCTTCTGAACAATCTTCTTGATGTTCTTGTTGGCTGCTTCAACGGCGCCATTCATCTTCGGCCGGTAAGGAGATGAGTTGTGGTGTTCAATCTTGAAGCTCTGGCACAGCTCCTTCATCATCTTGTTGTTCAAATTCGAACCATTATCAGTAATGATCCGCTCGGGAATTCCATAGCGACAGATGATGTCCCTCTTTATGAACTTAGCCACCACCTGTTTGGTCACATTAGCGTACGAGGCTGCCTCCACCCATTTGGTGAAGTAGTCGATAGCTACCAGAATGAGACGATGACCATTGGATGCGGTGGGCTCGATCTTGCCTATCATGTCGATGCCCCACATGGAGAACGGCCAAGGGGAAGACATGACATTCAATGGGCACGGCGGCACATGAACTTTATCAGCATAAACCTGGCATTTATGACATTTCTTCGCGAATCTGAAGCAATCCGACTCCATAGTCAGCCAGTAATATCCTGCTCTCAGGATCTTTCTCGTCATGGCGTGCCCGCCGGCGTGCGTACCAAATGTGCCCCCATGGACTTCTTCCATGAGCATACTCGCCTCTTTTTCATCCACACATCTGAGTAGCACGAGATCGTGGTTTCTCTTATACAGCACCCCATCAGGATTGAGATAAAAGTTTCCAGATAGCCTCCTCAGAGTCTTCTTATCCTGGGTTGACGCACCCGCAGGATACTCCTTAGTCATAAGGAAGGTCTGGATATCGTGGAACCATGGCTTGTCGTCAGTGGCATTCTCGATTGCAAAGACAAATGCCGGTCTATCAAGACGCGAAAGTACAATTCTGGGAGCCTCATTCCAGTAATTGACTTTATACATTGAAGCCAACGTGGCTAAGGCATCGGCCATCTGATTTTCGGCCCTGGGCACATGATGAAGTTCCACTCGATCGAAGAACGGAAGCAGCCTCCTGGCATAATTCATGTACGGCACTAGATTCGCTTGACGAGTTTCCCACTCCCCTTTGATCTGATTGATTACAAGCGCTGAGTCACCATATATGTCTAGATTCTTGATTCTCAAATCAATTGCCTCTTCTAGACCCATAATACATGCTTCATACTCTGCTTCATTGTTGGTAACTGGAAACGTCAGTCTCGCAGTAAACGGGATGTGGGATCCGTGAGGAGTCGTAATGATAGCCCCGATACCACTTCCATAGGAATTAACCGCTCCGTCGAATATCAACTTCCACTGAGACTTCCTATCTGGTCCCTCGTCGGGCAATGGCTCATCGCAGTCCTTCGCTTTGAGAAACATAATGTCCTCGTCAGGGAATTCGAACTTCATTGGCTGGTAGTCCTCGATTGGCTGTTCGGCAAGATAATCAGACAATACACTTCCCTTAATGGCTTTCTGAGAGACGTACTGAATATCATATTCTGTTAACACCATTTGCCACCTGGCAATCCTGCCCGAAAGAGCCTGCTTCTCGAAGACGTACTTGATCGGATCCATCTTCGAAATCAGCATAGTGGTGTGATTGAGCATATACTGTCGTAGACGTTTGGCGGCCCAAGCTAATGCACAACACGTCTTCTCCAGCATCGAGTATCGAGACTCACACTCAGTGAACTTTTTACTCAAATAATAAATGGCATGCTCCTTTATGCCCGTCTCGTCGTGCTGACCGAGAACACACCCCATACTATTCTCCAGAACCGTCAGGTACATGATCAATGGTCGCCCAGCCACTGGGGGTATCAAGATTGGAGGTTCTTGAAGATACTGCTTTGTTTTATCGAATGCCTTCTGGCAATCCTCATTCCAAGTAATCGCCTGATCTTTCTTTAAAAGCTTGAACATCGGTTCACAAGTGGCCGTGAGCTGAGAGATAAACCTTGCAATGTAGTTTATTCGGCCCAGGAAACCACGAACTTCTTTTTCCGTTTTCGGCGTTGGCATTTCTTGAATAGCTTTTATTTTCGCAGGATCAACTTCAATACCTCGTTCACTAACGATAAACCCCAATAACTTTCCGGACCGCACTCCAAAAGTGCATTTGTTAGGATTCAGCCTCAGCCTGAACTTCCTAAGCCTTTCAAACAGCTTCAATAGGTTGACCAGATGCTCTTCCTCCGTTTGGGACTTTGCAATCATGTCATCAACATAGACCTCGATCTCATGATGAATCATATCATGAAACAAAGTTACCATTGCCTGCTGGTAAGTGTCCCCTGCGTTCTTCAGACCGAAGGGCATTACCTTATAGCAGAATGTGCCCCAGGGAGTGATGAACGTCGTTTTCTCCATGTCCTCCGGTGCCATCTTAATCTGATTGTAACTGGAGAAGCCATCCATGAACGAAAACACGGAAAACTGGGTTGTATTGTCGACCAACACATCGATGTGAGGCAACGGGAAATCATCCTTAGGGCTCGCCCTGTTCAAATCCCGATAATCGACGCACATGCGTACCTTACCGTCCTTCTTCGGTACAGGCACTATGTTGGCGACCCACGGAGGGTAAGTGGTAACGGCTAGAAATCCTGCGTCCAACTGCTTCTGGACTTCTTCTTTGATTTTTACAGCCATGTCTGGTCTCGTCCTCCTGAGCTTTTGTTTGACTGGAGGGCAATCTTCCCGCAACGGTAAGCGATGAACCACGATATCAGTGTCAAGTCCGGGCATATCCTCATATGACCAAGCAAAGACATCACTATACTCTCGAAGCATCTCGACCAGTCTATGCTTGACATCACTCTGCAGCGCAGCCCCCACTTTGACATTTCTGACGAGCTCCTCAGAACCCAGATTTATGATCTCAATATCCTCCTCGTGAGGCAGAATAACCTTCTCCTCTTGCCTCAACAAGCGGGCCAATTCTTCCGGGAGGTCTTCGTCTTCATCAATCTCATCCTCGGCTTGATAGATCGGGCAATCAAAGTCGTAGTGAGCCGTAGAGGGTCCAGAGTCGATGTCATCTGTTACGTGGATCCTGCAATAACAAGGGTTAAGTTTAAAGCAGGAATATGCAGGTTAGCACGAACCTCGTTGCCATTTTGATGTTTTTTCGAAATAAACATAAAATAGGAATAACAGGGAACACAATATTTGATTACGAAGAAAACGCCTTTTATTCATTAACAAAATGCATACACATAATCCAACAAGGCCCTGACAATAAAACCACTATGCCCCGGGCAGGACATAGGGTTGTACAAAGATTGCAAAAAGCAAATCATTACTCTTCACTTGTCAGCTTGATAATCTCCTTGATGGTCCAATTGTGGAGGCGCTCGCCCGGCTTGCTCGGTTGAATCCAGGCGTCAAGATCACAATCACTGTCCCCACTGTCCTCCGACGCTGCGTTGATGCTCTCGAAAATTACTCCCCCCTTGGTGAATAGGATCGGCCCTTTCCCACGAGACGAGCTGCCAGAAGAAGATGAAGCTTCAGCTTCCGGAGAATATCCCAATCCAAACTTATCCTGCTTGATGGGTATATCCAAAACATGCCCCCAGCCTGGGGTGGAGCCGGCTTCGACAACGGCCCTAGCTTCCTTAAACGAGGAGAGGTTCAACTCTTGCCTCTCTGCGACGACAGGAGCCACCTCCTTCACCCTGACGGTTTCAAATGCCTGGCAAAGAGTCTCATGGATCTCACCATCCATTTCAACGTATTTAAAGGACGACAGGTGGCTTACCATGATGTCCTCCTCTCCACAGACTGTCACTATGCTGCCCCCAACAGCATATTTAAGCTTCTGATGCAGCGTGGACGTTACGGCGCCAGCAGAATGGATCCATGGCCGACCTAAGAGGCAACTATAGGCGGGCATGATATCCATGATATAGAAAACCGCATTGAACGTCTCTGGACCAACCTGAATTGGCAGGGTCAATTCTCCGAAGACGTGGCGCTTGGTTCCGTCAAAGGCTTTCACGACCAGATCACTGGGCGTGCACAGCAGTCCACGGGTATCCAACTTCATCAGTGCCTTCTTCGGAAGCACATTAAGCGAGGAACCCGTATCCACCAGGACATGTGACATAATCGTGCCTCTGCACTCTATCGAGACGTGCAAGGCGCTGTTGTGATCTCTTCCCTTAGGAGTCAGCTCTAGATCTGTAAATCCCAGCCCATTACCAGCATTAACATGGGCTACTACTTCCTCGAGTTGATTTACTGATATCTCCTGCGGCACGTATGCAGCATTCAATACCTTCAGTAACGCGTTGCGGTGCGCCTCAGAGCACAGCAACAGGTTAAGAATCGAGATCTTTGACGGGGTCTGATGAAGATGATCTACAATTTTGTAGTCACTTTTCTTGATTAGTCGCATGAACTCTTCAGCATCTTTAACCAGCAAGTCCTTCTCTGCCCCTGCAGGGACCTCTTCAACAGCTTTACCTTTACCCTTATCCACAGCATCAGCCCGGACCACTTTCTCTGCTGCAACCTCTGCTGGCGCAAACACCCTTCCGCTTCTAGTGATACCACTGACTTCAGTAAGATTCTGCATAGTTGACCCGAACGGCTCAAGCTCTATCTTCTGACCATTACAATAAACTTCGGCGCCATAATGCCATGGAATGGCATTGGTACTCTCGAATGGGATTGGTCCGGCCCTGGTGATGGTGATGGTAGGCGGACGAGGCGCAGAAATGGTAATAGGGTGGCGAGGAATGGTAATGGTAGCAACTTCGTCTGCCTGCTTCAGCACAATTTCCCCTGATGCATTCTCAATGCTCCGGCTGAACCGTAAAATACCCTCGGACATCAGACTTTGGATACCTTCGATCAGCTGCTCACACCCGTCAGGAAGTGTAGCACAAGCCATACATAATTCTCCGCATCCAGGAAAGAAGCCCTTCTTTAGCAACTTAGCCTTGACAAAACTCAACGGCGTCTTCAAATCTTTGACATCAGTCAGCAAGTCCGCACTCTCCTCGGTGATAACAGCATTCACTCCGCCCCCCTTATGATGAGGCATCGGGTTTTTGGTGACGTTAGGCACGTTGTCAGAAAAGTTGATAACCTTGGCGTCCACCAAATCCTGGACTTTGTGCTTAAAAGCTTTACAATTCTCAATCATATGGCCAGGTGCCCCAGTATGGAATTCACAAGTAGCACTGGCATCATACCCCGGTGGTGGTGCCCCTGTTAAGGGAGCCAACGTCCTCTTCTGAACTAATTGGAGCTGAAGCAGCGTTTGCAGAAGCTGTGCATATGACATAGGTGGAGTATCAAAATGACGGCTTGCCAGGGGAGCCCGGTTCTGATATCTTTTATACCCCTGATTATTCTGCTGCTGAGGCGGCTGCGGAGCAGCTGGGATGTTTATGCTGGCGATCTGAGGCTGAGGGCCCTTGCCCTTTCTCCTAGCATTAGTGACAGCACTGGCATCTCCCTCTCGACGCTTGCCAGTATAAGGTTTCTTGCTACCCCCTCCAACTGAGGATGATTCGCCCTGAATTTTTCCGATCTTTATACCGTTCTCAACATGCTCGCCCAAAGTGATAAGAGCCGAGAACGTTCCCGACATGCCACTTACCAGCTTTTCATAATAGATTCCAGGAAGGGTAGCCACGAACATTTGCACCAACTCACGCTCAAACATCGGCGGTTGAACCCGAGCAGCCAATTCACGCCACCGCTGGGCGTATTCTTTGAAGCTTTCATTGTTCCGCTGTGAGAGATTCTGGAGTTGAACTCGGTTGGGAGCCAAGTCGCTATTGTATTGATAGTGGAGAACAAACGCTTCTGCAAGATCTTTCCAGGTGCGCACAGTAGCGGGCTCCAAACCCATATACCATTCGAGCGATGGGCCAGAAAGACTATCCTGAAAGAAGTGCATCAGCAGCTTCTCATGGTCAGAATAAGCGGACATCTTTCTGTAATAAGATCGAAGGTGGACCCGGGGGCAAGTAGTGCCTTTATACTTCTCAAAGGTGGGCACCTTGAATTTGTGAGGTACTTTAAAGTCAGCAATCAATCCTAGGTTGGACATGTCAACGCCTAATGTGTTCTGATTTTCTATGCTTCTCATCTTGTCTTCCAGCGCCTTGAACCTGAGTCGAGCCTCGGCATTCAACTTTGCCTCCACACCTCTCTGAGAGAATATATCATCCTGGTGGTCCTCCAGCCACGGTTGAGGCACCACCAGATTTCCTGCTCCAGCATTGCCGTTGACCGGCCCCATGTTAACATTGGCTCCCAAACTACCATTTACGGCGCCAGCCGCGTTGAGTCCGAGGTTAGTCATCAAATTGCCGTTGGCACTGCCGTTGCCCCCGGCCGCAGGAACAACGTTCTGTGGAGTATCTCCGGGAGGAGGAGTAGGCACGGCCCCTCCGTGAAGTATGCCATTACTATCAACCCTGGAGATCAGAGGTTGAACCAGAGTACGAAGCTGGTCTTGACCATTCGCGACCACCTGCATCAGCTCCATAAAACGATCCATCCGCTCACGGAGTTCCTGAACATCTGACTGTACCTGGTCCATGATTCTCGTCTGATTAGCGCGGGTTGAGTAGCGGTGGATGAGTCTTTGATCAATCCTGGAGATCGAAAGCAACTCGGAATCTGAAAAACCTGCAAGTAATAAAGGTTAGGAAAAGCAATAAGATATACACCATGCAAATATGCTTCATGCAGATGCATGCGTGTGCCTGTGTGCGTGGGAGATTTTTCCCCGATCCTAGTGCCTTAGTGACGGTGCTGATAATAACAAGAGGAAGAAGAAATCCGAGCCCAATCATGGAAACATCAATCTCATATATATATGGAAAGGCCTGTCAAGGCAGTACACAGTATCAGCGAGTACAAATCAACAGCATGACCTCAGCCAACAAGTCTGGTGATGGTCAGCATACATCACAGATCAGAAACAACAGGGATATATAACTAGTCAAGTACGGCCACGGGCGCGATACTCTGCTAATAGCTCCTTTGTCTCTGAACGATCTAGCGAAGTGAGCAACCCCTCGACGAGTAGTTCCCTCTGCCTGATAGTATGCTGAAGCCCCTGAACTGAACTCTCCCAAGCGCCTTCGCCAAAGCAATCCTCCAGCTTCCGCTTCTTAGACTCAAACATCAGCTTGTGCTCCTTCAGGCTAGCAATGGCTTTGTTGAGACGGGCTTCAGCGGAGTACCTACGGGCGGTCTCTTCATCAAACCTCCGCTCACTGTCCTTCACTTCGGTCTCTAGCTTAGAAATCTGCAGCATCAGCTTGTCTTCTCGCTCCTTCCTGGTGGCCATGGAAGTCTTCCAATGCTGGTCGAACTTAGATATTCTTCGGTATGCTTCCTCCAAATGCTGCTTCTTCGTAGCCAGCACATCATTAGCAGCTCTGAAGTCTTGACCTAAGCGTTCCCGATCAGCAATCTGCTTTGCCAAGTCTGCACTCAGCTGGCTCACCGTCTCTGTTTGCTTCTTGAGAGCATGCACGGCTTCGTTCCTTTCACTTCGAAGCTGAGCTAACTCCTTCTCTAATTCTGCATTTGCCCTCTTCAGCTCATCACGCTCAGCTAATACCTGGTTGTGCTGATGAATGGACACAGTGGTAGGCTCTTCGACTGGTGGAGGACTCTCCGGTCTGACATGAGGGAATGGCATCCCTATAGTGCTGGCTCTGGCTCTGATCCAATCTAAATAAGGAGGGTAAGCTTGGTTGTTGCTCTTCCCCAACAAAGGCTTTCCTCTCGTGCTGATATTGTTCCATGCATACTGAAGCTTGGACAACAAATCCCCCTCTAGAATACCCGTGAGGTACAGAGATTCCCGTACCTCTTCTTCCTTCGGTGGAGTCCTCAAAGCATATGCAAACTGGCAAATTAGCAATGATGGGTTGTAGTTGATGCAACCCTTCCTACCTATCAGAGGTACGTTAGGAAACCCACTACAACTGAAGATCATCTCGGTGCCTAACCTGCCTCTGTCAATGAACCAAACAATGTCTTCTGCCGACAAGCTCATCAGACGCTCAGGCCACTCAGCTGTGGCTGCAGACAAGACAGAAGAACCCCTCTTGGGCAAATGACTATCAAACCACTTGTACAACAACGGTACGCAGCATGAAACATTCTTTCCTCTCCGGTTCTCATTCTTGTAATGCACTGAATGGTAAACGTCTCCGATCAGAGTAGGGACTGGATTCCCTGAGGCAAAGATATGGAATGCATCAAAATCTACGAAATCAGGCATGCTGGGAAATAGGATGATGCCATATATGCATAAAGCAAGGATGGCGCTGAAGGCGTCCCAACATTTGTCCTTGGCACATTGCTGGGCTTTAGCTACCAGAAACTGCAGAGAGAACCCTGGGACCTTGTTCCAACTCGTTACCACTAACTCAGAAGCGCTCAAATGGAGTGAGGAAGCCAAGCTAACCAGATCAGGTTCAGCATCCATGTGGACAAAAGGCATCTGCCTTTTGACAGGCACACCCAGCATATCAGCATACTCTTCCAATGTTGGCGCGAGAATAAAGTCATGAAAAGTGAAACACCTCAAGGGAGGGTCATAAAACTGCAGAAGAGTATGTAACCCATTCAACTCGGACGTAGAAGGTTTGCAAACCAGACTAAGCAACTTGCCATAAGACTTCCTGAACCTATCCTTCACAGAATCCCCTGCCAGGGCTACCAAGCCAGTCAGCTTCGACACATCGGGGGTCGGGAACTTGTATGCAACAGTCTTCCTGAGAGAAGCCATAATAACAGTAGGAGACGGGAAATCCTGGATCGGGGAAACGGTACCTGCAACACAGACACACGTTAATGGAATGCAGATGAATGCGTAAACTAATGCAAAATGCAGGTATGCAATAATATATCCAAGTGGCTGCTGCGGAGATTCGGTATCAACAGTCACTGATGAGAAGTAAACCCCAGTGTAAGACCACTAATCTGATCTGCTGAGAATAACCATCTGGTGGGACCGAGATCAAAATTCTGTTCTGGCAAGAGTAAGTGACTGATAATAAGGACCCCGGGTGCAAGATCAAGGAACATCTGTTGAAGTCTTCAGACCCCAAATCAAAATCTGCCCTACCAAGACAAACACACAGCTGCTGATGAGATCTTCAGACCTCACTCAAAATCTGCCCTATCAAGAACAAATAACATCTGCCGATGAGGTCTTCAGACCTCACTCAAAATCTGCTCCATCCAGAACAAACCACCGATGATAACATACTGATCAAAGCCTGCTCTATCAAGAACAGACAAACACCCGGCGACAAGATCCTCTGATCAAAAACCTCTTGCTCTATCAAGAACATGTCTGCAACTGAGAACCCAACATAACTGATTCACTGTCAAGAAAACCAGGTAGTCTGAAGGTCTAAGTTTCCTGCAATAAACCCAGTCCCACTCACAGGTATGAACCTAGACTGACTCAAGGTATGGCATCCTATGCGTTCATCAGCGTCACAGACTTTCAAAACTGATGATACGATTCCCAGAAGGAGTGGCATCATCAAGTCCTGAAGAGGCCTCACTTAGCTGAATCACAAATGATCGGTCCCCAGAGTCGACAATCCACCAAACCAGCAACCGTCTCAACCCAAAGGGTTGAAAGTGAAGCCAACCGGATGAACCTCGTCTGAGCGTGGATTTCATGAGACACTAGTGCCTGCAAAGCAAGCACGCGCCCACTAATTTCCACTCTAAGTCTATGGTGCACTCAAGCCTGGGTCTGGCTTCTCACTCATCAGAACTCCCATCCCACAACAGCACAAATAATCATATTTTACTGAATATAAAAATGCGGGAAATAAAGTGCGAGAAGTAAAAATGCGATAAATAAACGCAACCCAACAAGCACACACACAAATGATAGGATTGACTCGCACAGGGAACCGTTGGAGTCCCCAGCAGAGTCGCCAGCTGTCGCTTGCGCGAAAATAAGGTGCCGGCATAACAGAAGAGTCGCCACCTTTCGTTATTTATCCCTCAGAGCGGGAAAGGAAACGATCGGAAAAACCTGACGAATAAGGGTAAGACAAGGTCATCGCAACCATTGTCTGGGTTCGGGAGTCGGTTACGCAAGGGGAAGGTATTAGCACCCCTCACGTCCGTCGTACTCGACGGGATCCTCGCTTGTTTGTTTACTTGGACGGGTTGGTTATAATCTATCTACCTATCAAGGCTGACTGAAAAAGAAAAGAAAAATGACTCGGCAAAGCGTCGCACTTTATGCCTACGTATTCCCGTCTGGAACGAGAAATCAGAGTCAACGTAGTTCGGCTAACTACGGGTGAAGGGGGAGGTTGCTCGCTAGGATATCGCATCCTATGCCTACGTACTTTCATCTGGTATGAAAGATCAGAGCAAACGTAGTTCGGGAAACTACGGGTTATCTCCTAAAAGAAGTGTTTTTTTATTGTGTTTGCGATTTCGACCGCACTAGAGACTATGACCTGAGAGTGAATGCGTCGCATGTCACCCAAAGGGTACCATACTAAACATCCAGACTGTGGAAAAGAAACTCTCCCACAATCCTTTCTCAGATAGCTTAAGGCTCGTAACGTACGAAAGAAATCATTCATGATTACTGTATCTTAAACTGCTTCGAGATGAGAAGAGAACAGGCCCAACTAGGAGGGAGACTATCAAGTCCTACTGTTGTCATGCCATGGATTCATCCTATGGTTGAGGTTTGAACAGGGAACTCCTAGATGTTGTCATGCATAGGTTTCAACCTAAAAGTCTATCATCAAATCCTCATCAGAGGAAATGAGAGTCCTAAGGGATCATGTCAATGATACACCAAAACAGACAAAAGCATCAGCTTTAACAGTAAAATGCATGCAATGCAAGTGAGGGAGGAAATGTGTGTGGGGCTTCAGCCTCCACAAGCTCGTCTCGACCTCAAGCCAGTCATGAAATAACAGTAATCATACTGAAAATAAACAACATGCTATCAAGCAATGACAGTAAACTGTAATCGTACAGACAGGAGAAATGAAATGTTGTCAAGCAAAATAAACACATGGGCAAGGGAGCTGGGCTCTACCGAATACCCGCAAGCAAAGCCAGGCAGTAACAATACAATCAGATGCACTCATGCTCTTAGACTGAACTTATTCTAAATGTGCTTAGGCTAATGCAGCAGACAAATCAGACAAAACACACAATACATCAAAGAAAACAGAAGAAAGCCTCAGCTCCTCCAGCAGCAACCCAGTCTTCAGACTTCAGAGATCACTTGCTTTCCAGGTATCAACCCTACAACATGAGTATCAACTCATCTTCTCCCTTGAGCTTCAGCTCCTTTGATCAGCTCTACCTTCAGGCTTCACTATCTCCAGGGATCTTCAGGCATCAACAAAGTCTTCAGACTTCAACAATCTTCAAGGAATCATCCTCTTCAAAGCTTCAGCTTCTATCTTCAATGGCTCAAATGCTCCAACAAACAAGATTCAGTCAATAAGATGAGGTGAGGATGTTGCAGTGCTCACTGACTTCCAAAGGATGCCATTGAGAACTTAACATCAAAGGAAAAGCTCTCTCAAAGTTCTACCTTATAGGGCAAGGTCACTAATCCCTCCAAAGGAGAGAGGTGAATACCCTTAAGGGACTCTATGTCACAGAGAAGAAAGGAGGTGAACAAGACACTCCTTGTTTATTGAACAAAGTATTCTATCTAGGGCTCTGCCTATGCACCTATCAACCTATAAACAAAACAAACAAAAGCTATGCTAAACTCCTCTGCAAGGTCTTCAAAGCTTCCATGATGATCCACAAGGTCTTCAACTCAATCTTCAAAGCTCACACACTCAACAGAGAAGGAAAAAAAACACAACAATACAACTTATGCCTTCAAGCAACACACATACTATCCATACATTCAAAAATCAATGAAAAATACTAAAACACCATACAATATTCTAGTAAAATTCTAGGGGATCCTATTTAACTACCCTTAAGTCCCATATGTTCCCCATAGGCTAACTTGTCCTAAAAACCCCAAAACAAATTTGTTCAACTCTACCTATACAACTTAAAACCCTAATTAGAGCACCTAAATGTCTAACAATCAAACTACATCAAATTTTAATCTAACAATCAAGAGATAAATCCTACATGAAACTAGGGTTCAATATCTAATTACACAAAAAAGAATGAATTAAAAAACCTAAGGGAAGGTCCTAAAACAATTCTTGCAAGATAAGGTATCAACCAAAAGAAAATAATTGTCCTACTTAAAAGAGAATACCACCATAAATTCTACATTAAAAATAAAATTTCATTTTCATTTTTATATTTTTCTACACAAAATTATCTCAACATAGAAAAAAGAATGACCAAAAAAGAGCCATTTATCAATTTTTTATGAATTTATTAAGATTGCAAAAATATTAAGAATTAAAAAGAAATCAAAATAATATAAAAGGGAGGGGGGTGGAAATAGAAGGGTCAGATAGTTGTTTCAAATGGGCCAGCGCGCGTGGGGGGTGCAAATATGAAGCGGGTAAGCCCAGAATTTTCACTAAACCAAACGACATCGTGTGGCTAGCTCAAGTTTCCCTCCGTTTCTGCGTTTAAACCACAACCGTGCGATTAACATTCCAGTCAATTTCCTTGACTTGATCCAACGACAGACAGCTATCTTCTTCCTCACGCCTGGTTAGGGTTTTATATAGCCATGCACGACTCTCTCATGCAGCTACCTTCTACCAGCCTGTTCTCTCTCGTTTCTCAGCCAAACTCCCTCATGTAAAAAGCAAACTTGCTCAGCTTTCTTCCCCAAACACAGCCATGCCCTCAGCTTGCACTAAAACAGCCTCAAACTGCAAACCCGAAGCTCAACCTCCATTAAAGCTCAAGGTTTTCATCCTCACGAAACCTCAAATTCTTGGTACTAAACTAATCTTTATGCATCACTGATCTACCTAAACTAAAGCATTAATAATAAAACTCAATAACCAACCAATTCTTGATCTTCAAAGTATGATGTCCAATTCTTAAACTCCACAGAATGAGCTCTAACTTCTCAGGATCCATCCCTAATGGTTGCTAGTCATAATTACCCTAACCACATGATCTAAAACTATGCAAACAGAGAGAATTGAATGAATTTACCAACCTGCAACTTGATGATGGCAGCAAGGGTTATACTCCTCTTCAATGCTTGAAACTGTCTAAAATCAATCTTTTCTTGATGATGATCTTTCTGTATGCAAAAGATCTTGTGTAGCACGCTTGAATCTTGAGATCCACTTGAAATTGCAATTTGTGTCTTGATGAAGAAAGTGCACTAAACTGAACCAATTGCAATCCAAACTTGGCTGAATTCTAATCCATGATGATGGTTGAATATGATGAAATCAGTATTGGTGATGATTTGATGAAGGTTTTGTGGAATTGGAATCAAAATGCAATGAGAAAGAATGAGAGAATTTGTGAGGTATTTGCCAAAAAATGAAAATCCAACCCTTGCTCAATGTTCATTTCATGGTTATATAGCACTCAATGGAAGTTTCCAGCACCATCTTACACTTTCCCTTGCATTCCAAGCTTGATCCAACTTGGTTATGTTTCTTTAATCATAAGTAACCTTAAGTAACTTTTATTTTTTCCTCTAAACTCAAAAATGTGCTTGAACCATTGTCTTTAGAATGGTTTTTCAAATCAAAATGATATATTGGATGACCCCATTTGGATTCCTAAATCTTCCAAACCAATTTCCAATTCCAACTTTTTAAACTTATATGCCATTTTTAGTTCATTTTTTGACCAATCATGCAACTTCATGCTATGAGCCTTTCCAACAATTCATGACCTTCTTTCTAGACTTAAAATCACATTTTTAACAACTTTCATGTTTTGAGTTTTTCCATTTGAGGCTTGGAAATAGGAGTTTTAGGCATTGGCTAAAATGACCTATAACTGACAAATGACCAAAGTACCCCTGTCTTGTTCAAACCATAAGTTGAGTTCCACAAATCCTATCAAGGACTTCTACCACTCAAATTAAAGCTAAGAAGATGCCCTCCAACATTCATGTTGACCAAGAGATCATAGGAATCATCCTACTAGGGAAAAAGTTGTCTGCAAGTTGGGTGACTTTCAAGGACCCAGATTCACACACCTCAGCTGACCTGTAATTTGTCAAAACCATAACTTGAGCTTTGTAACTCCTATCAAGGACTTCCACCACTCAAATTAAAGCTAAGAAAAATCTCTACAACATTCATGTTGTGGGGAAGAGGATATATCAATCACATCTAGAGCTAAAACTGCCTGGAACATAGGGATTAAATTAGGGTTTTTGCACTGACAATCCTCAGAAACCCTAACTCAAAACTTCTCAAACTCTTCAATCATGATGAATTGGTCTAGGAATCATCCTTATAACATCTCCATACATCATTCCATGATCTCATGGCCCTTGGATTAGGCCTTAACCTTCTTCAAATTTTCAGTTAATCTAGGGTTGACCCAGTCAAAACCCTAATTCTACCAATCATGGTTGAATCTTCTGAATTTTTGCCTAATGACCTCTCGGGGCTTCATGAAGGCTATCAAGACATCTCATAGGCTTTCTCAAAACATCAAGTTCATTCTCAAAGTCTCAGAATCATCTGAGGGGTACCCACAACTCTCAAGCTATGAAGCACACAACCCTGGTTTCAATCCACTTCCTCTGAGGATCTCTTGAACTTTCTGATGAAGGTATCAACTTTCAAACACTCAATGAATAAATAAATGTTGGTCAAATTTTGGGGTGCAACAATTTACACTCTATTGTGTATCCACCCTTAACTGATGCCAGTGTCCCAATGACATTGGAGCGACTGGAATATCATGATGCATCTCGAACTGCAGTTTCACCCAGTCACTTTGACTGTAATAAAGGTTGATTCAGTATTGCCGAGTCAGTTGATTACAATGAAGGAAGGCCTAGGGGATGTTACCGAATGGAACTGGATATGATTTGGTGTGACTGTGGAAAGTTTCAGGCGTTTCGTATGCCTTGCTCCCATGTTATAGCAACATGTTTGAAGGCACGCCGAGACCCAACCAACTATCTTTCTGTTGTTCACCAAGTGATAAGTTTATGCAATATCTACACATGCAACTTTCAAGTGGTGGAAAAGGAGGAGTATTGGCCTCCATACGAAGGAGAAATTGTCTGGCATAATAATTTGATGCGAAGAAAGAAAAAGGGTCGCCCTAATAGCACGCGCATTCGAACTGAGATGGATGCAACAAACAAAATGATCAGATTATGTAGTTCTTGTCGGCAACCAGGACACAATCGTACAAAATGTCCCAATGTAGGATCAAGCACAGGATCATAGTTTCTAATGTAACCGTGTTCCTTTAAATCAACAACAAATTTCATTCCATTGAAAGCATAGCTAAGCGATTACAATTAACAACAACATAAATTAAACAAACATAACTTAATATCAAAACAACATTCCGAAAATAACAACATAACCTAATATCAAAATAACAATCCGAAAATAACAACAACAAACCCACATAAAACAACACAATGCATCAACTTGTCTAGGATATCACAACCATCAAGGTAATCTTCTTTGGTGTTAACATCATCACAAGGACACCAACATCATTTTCCACATTTCTGCAATCACGAGAAACTCTGTTTCTCCCTGACTCCTCAACTAACCTCTCAATAATCTTTTCACCTACAACAATATCTCCTTCTAGCCAGCGGTTCAGTCTCATATGCAAATGCTCTAAAGTTTGCATGTTCCACAGTAGCACCTTCATCGGAGGCTTTATTGCTGAAAAATAAACTAGGGCATTTCTTTTCATTAGATGAAATGTTGGAAACGGTTCCTCCGATGATGATGACGACGATGAGCGTTGATTTAGAAATGCGACATTCTAGACTGATTTAAAAATTATGAAGAGTTGAGCCTATTGGTGAAAATTGTTGTGAAAAAAGTGATGACTGTGCAGACTTATTTATAGAATAATGAAATAGTACGGACCACATATGATTTGTCGTAAATGCCCTTACAAATTCATGATGAAACAAAACACAAAACAAATAGTTAGAAGGAAAAAAAAAGATGAAACAAAACACAAAACAATGAAACATTAAGAGATGAGTATGCAGTCTTATCTATAGAAAAAAAATTTCACAAAATTTATTATTTCTTTTAATTATATATTTTTTTTACAAAATATTTAATGTGAACAAATTTTATTATTTTTTTATTATATTTCTTTTACAAAATATTAAATATGAACAAATTTTATTATTATTTTAGTTATATTTTTTTTTACAAAATATTAAATAATATTAAAAAAAACCCTACAACGTCATATGGTATGACGACTCAGTTGTAGGGTTGGGTTTGTGTTTTTAAGGGTGACGCCATATGAAATGGCGACTCAGGCCAATGTGATCTTGATCAACCATTTCATATGGCGACTAAGTGGAGAAACATGACCACTTTTATAATTTTTTTGAATTTCATATTTAATTGGTATTTTTATTTAAAAATAGTGATATTTTTTTTAAAAAAAATCCATTTTTGTAATGTATGGAACTTTAATTCGAAATTTATTAATTATTATTTTACTATTTAGAAAACTAAATGCAATTTGATTTTTGAAATTGTGTTTTCAACAATTTTGGAATTCAAACAGGTTTGATAGCTTTTGAGGTTTGAGAAAAAGAAAACTATGGCGCTTTATTAAAAAAGAAGCTCTAAATTTTTTTGTTAGTTAAAAAAAATTATAAATAATATAATAATATAATAATTAGTGAAGGTATAAAATATAAATTTAATTCTAGTGATGATCAACTATTGCTCGTAGGAAAATTCTACCGAGCATTTTTGTTGTAGTAAAGGATTGTTTAATTTGTTGTACGAGTCATCTAAATTGAAGAAATTATTTTCTTTTTTAAACATCAATCTTCCATAAAAGAATTCTTTTTATCATTCACAATTGAGGGCATATATTTAATTGTAATTGATTCAATGGATTTTTTTCGAAGGAATATTAATGAAAAGAGTATTAAAATTATTTTAATCCTTGATATAAAAAATTCTAAAAAAACAAAAGAAAATTTAAACCAACTGAAACTTAAGACAATTAATTTAACGGCTCCCGACAAAAATCATAAAAATTGTAGTTGAAATATAAATTTTCTCTTATAACTGACCACTTCCAAGCCATAAGTTTAATGTCCCACAACAAATATGGAATACTACAAAAAAACTCTCTTGAAAAGGATAGTGTTCATAACTTTCTAAATATTTCACACTACCGCCGATCAAATTATACCTGAATTACCTTTCTTCATCCCTTTAAACCTATTAGCATTTATCCAACTCAAATAATTTTTCCACAAAAGCTCCTCATGAATCCACTCTAAACCAACTCACTCAACAATTTAAACCCAAATAAGCTTAGAAACCCTGCACTAAAAGAAAAAGTGGCTAAAATTTTCATCAACTTGGAAGCCGAGAACACACATGAGGAGAATGTAAAATACTTCTATGAATGGTATAACATAGATCTTTAATATTTGTTTAAAGGTTTTAACTTGACGTTCCGATAAACTATTAACAATATTTTCATCATTCTCCTCTATTAAATTTATTGCAGAATCAAATGCAACAAAGATCAAGTGAATGTCTCAGAACACATTGAAATTGAAGCCATTACATGTACACACCTTCAACTTAACAAATAGTGGGTGATCTTTTCTCGACCACTTGGTTGAGAGATCAATAATACTTAAAAGAAAAGTGAACACATACTATCGTCACTACGCCAGAATTGATTTTTAGCAGCGCACAAAAGACAACGCTTTTAAAAAAAGCGCTGCTAAATAGTCAGTAAAAAAAAAGAAAAAAATTACCTACCAAAGACAGCGCTTTTTTAAAAAGTGCTGCTAAAAGGGGACCCTTAGAAAGCGCTTTTTAAAAGCGCTGCTAAAAGGGGACCCTACGAGAGCGCTTTTTTAATAAAGCGCTGCTATATGTCATTGTTAATGCACCCTATGAAAGCGCTTTTAAAAGCGCTGCTAAAGGCCTTTAAAAAGCGCTGCTAAAGGTATTAGTATAATAATTTTTATATACCCTCCAGAATTGTAAACGAAACAGAACACGCGTTTTTTCGTTTTCTTCTTCGTTTCTTCATTTCTCCATTGCCCTATCTTCCATTTTCGCCCTCCGTTGAAGCTTTCGTCGCCGTCCGTTTGCGCCGCCGTCTTCCATTTGTTTTCTCGTTCCCTTTCGCCGCCGTTCACCGTTCGTTCTCCTCCACCGTTACGGTAAATCCGCGACTGTTACGCCATTTTTATGGATTATTGTCTTAGTATTGCATTTTTCTGGATTAGATGATGTTAGTGCTACTTCTTTCTGAGTTATTGACTTGTTTTTGTTGATACCATTGATGAGCATTACTCTTTTGATATTGGCTTGAGTTTTGTATGCAAGGTGTTTGTTGAAATGCCACAATGAATTTTGAGCATTATAAATTAGTTTAGAATAATTTAGTCCATTACCAAAATTTTTGAGAGTATGCTTTAATAATTTAGAATAGTTTAAAATCATATTAATCCAATAGTTTAGAATAGTTTAGAATAATTTAGTCCATTTCCACCATTTTTGAGAGTATGATTTAATAGTTTAGAATAGTTTAAAATCATATTAATGAAATAGTTTAGAATAGTTTAGAATAATTTAGTCCATTTCCACCATTTATGAGAGTATGCTTTAATTTAGTCCATGTCATTTTGAGCATTATAAAATAGTTTAGAATAGTTTAAAATCATATTAATGAAAGTATGCTTTAATAGTAGAATAGTTTATTATAGTATATCTACTTTTTTTTAATATGATTTGTTTTGTTGGATTATCTAGTTTTTTTGTTTTGGTTAATTATTAATATGATTTTAATAAAATATATATATTGTCTGTTATAGGGGTTACCTGAGAAGAGCAAGGTTGTGATTGTTTCCAAGCATCCTACTGTACAACTTTCTTAGAAGTAGTGATTTCTTTACAGGTATTCTCTGTTTTTGCCTAACTTTCATAGTATGGATAAAAATTGGATGTCTGTTAATCGATTGTCAAAAGAGTACGAGAATGGGGTATCGAACTTCGTTAAGTTTGTTGTTGAACACGCCAAAGACCCCAGTAGGATCACATGTCCTTGCTTAGGTTGCTGTTATGGACGTCGAATTGACGCGGTTCAGTTGGAATCTCATTTAATGAGACATGGAATTGATCGAAGTTACACATGTTGGACATTACACGGTGAGATAAGTAACGAGAATGTTGAACCCCAGAACAATACGACCTCTACTTCAAAGGACAATGGTAGGGATACATACGATTGTGATCGAGTCAAAGATATTGCAGAAGCACTTGAAGAAGATCTTAAAGATTGTCCAAAGATGTTTGAGAGGTTGGTAAGCGATGCAGAGAAGCCGTTGTATAAAGGTTGCACTACTTTCACAAGATTGTCTGCGGTATTAAAGTTGTACAACTTAAAGGCGGGTAATGGATGGTCGGATAAAAGTTTCACAGAGTTGTTAGCCCTACTTCAAGAGATGCTTCCGGAGGATAATGTTCTTCCCAATCGAACCTATGAAGCTAAAAAAATGTTATGCTCTATTGGTATGAGCTATGATAAGATACATGCTTGTCCAAATGATTGCATTAAAGGTCAATGTGCGTGTCCTATCTGTGAAGAAAACACAGATTGGACGCGGTTGGAATTTGGTCAGAAGAATGTCTTTCTTGGTCATCGTAGATTCTTAAGTTCTAATCATCAGTACCGTGGGTGGAGACAAGAATTCAATGGAAATTCAGAACAACGTAGAGCACCACCTACATTGACCGGCGATCAAATTTTTGCAAAGGTGAAAGATGTGAGTACTCAGTTTGGCAAGCTTTTTGCTCATACGCTTACCACGCGTGGGTGGAAGAAGAGGTCAATTTTGTTTGAGTTGCCGTATTGGAAGTCGTTGTATGTACGACATTTTCTTGATGTTATGCATATTGAAAAAAATGTATTTGAAAGTGTTATTGGTACGTTACTCAATATACAAGAAAAGTCTAAGGATGGCCTTAAAGCAAGAAAAGACTTGGTAGCAATGGGAATAAGAAATGAATTAGGACCCCAGAAGAAAGGAAATCACACTTATCTACCACCTGCTGCATATACTTTGTCTAGAAAGGAGAAAAAGATAATGTGTAAGTTTCTTAGTGAAGTTAAAGTTCCAGAAGGATACTCTTCAGATATTAGAAGACTTGTTTCTATGAAAGACCTAAAGTTAAAGAGTTTAAAGACACATGATTGCCATGTTCTTATGGAACACTTTCTACCAATAGGTATACGTTCTATTTTGCCAGAAAAAGTGAGAGGCGCAATAACAAAATTGTGTTTCTTTTTCAGATCTATTTGTAGTAAGGTGATCGATCCTGTGATCTTACCAACATTGCAAAAAGATATAATTATTACTTTGTGTGAGCTTGAAATGTATTTTCCTCCGTCATTCTTTGACATAATGGTACATCTAGTTGTGCATCTCGTGAAAGAGACACAACTGTGTGGACCTGCATATATGAGATGGATGTATCCAGTTGAACGTTATATGAAAATATTGAAAGGGTATGTGAAAAACCGAAGTCGACCAGAGGGATGTATTGTTGAACGATACATTGTTGAAGAAGCTATTGAGTTTTGTACTGAATATTTGTCCAACGTTCAATCCATTGGCCTCCCAAAATCTGATGTTGTTGAAAAAGTAGTAGGTAAACAGTTAATTGGAAATAAAGTTGTGACAGTTTCAAGGGATGAACGGGAGCAAGTGCATTTATATGTTCTGCACAATGACATTGAGGTTGAGCAGTACGTTAAATTGCACAAGGACGTTCTCCGAGGTTTAAATCTGAATAGAAATGAAAATTGGATAGTACGCGAGCACAATTGAAGTTTTATAACATGGTTCAAAGAGCATATTTATTCAAAGTTTTATTCTGATCCCGCTTCAATAACAGAAAGGTTGAGATGTTTAGCATATGGTCCAACTTTGCATGTGTTTTCTTATAGCGCATACGCAATTAATGGATACACATTTTATACCAAGAAGTAAGATGATAAAAGTACAATGCAAAATAGTGGTGTCACTGTGCTTGCCGAATCAATGCACATTTCCTCGTATTTTGGGGTAATCGAGCGCATTTGGGTGTTTGATTATGAGAAGTTTCAGATTCCTATCTTTGGATGCAAGTGGGTTGAAAGTAATAGTGGCATACGTATGGATAAGTCAGGTTTTTTGCAAGTGGATCTTAATAAGGTGGGGTACAAAGATGAGCCTTTTATTCTAGCCACGCAAGCTAAACAAGTGTTCTATGTCACTGATCCGAAAAGTACGAAATGGTCTATAGTTCTTTTTTCCAACAAAGTAATCAACGATAACATTGGAGAAAAGGGGGAGGTTGATGTTGAGAATGAATCTTATGTTAGGGATGATCCAGATGAGAATATTATAGCAGACAAATCATATATTAGAAATGATCATAGCGAGGGAATTTGGATCAATCCATCCGTCCGTGTTGTTAAGAGACAAGTAAAGCACCTTCGAACTAAAAAAAGAAAAAGATGTTAAAGGTACTTGTAAAATTACATATTGTCTCATTCAATAAAATAACATATTATTTCTTATTTATACGTTTCTTATGTGTGTGTATATATATATATATATATATATATATATATATATATATATATATATATATATATATATATATATATATATATATATATATATATATATATATATATATATATATATATATATATATATATATATATATATATATTTCTTATTTACATATTTGAATGTCATTCATTTGATACTTTAATTTTCCTGAATTACAGGTATATTATGGCCAGCAATGAAGATTGGAAGAAATTAAAGTAGAATTGTATAATTTGTGATGTTGAATTTCGAGTTGAGAATTGTATATAATTTGTGATGTTGAATTGTGAAGCTTTTGAATTATATATATTAAAGTGGAATTGTATATAATTTGTGATGTTGAATTGTGAAGCTTTTGAATTATATATATTAAAGTGGAATTGTATATAATTTGTGATGTTGAATTGTGCATATAATGCCAAAGTGTTGAATTGTGCACATAATGCCAAAGTGTTGAATTGTGTATATAAAGCCAAAGTGCTGAAATAAAGGGCTAAATTATATAAGCAGGTATTGTAATATAAGCAGGTTTATTGGAAAATATATAAAAAATGCTATTAATCAGGAAATTTTTTTTTTCAAAACGTGCACATTAGACAGCGCTTTTATGTATAAGCGCTGCTAAAGGGGACAAAGAAACTGCTAAAAAAGCGCTGCTATAGGTGGGGAAAGAGGGGTCTAAGACAGCGCTTTCATAAAGCGCTGCTATAGGGGGGGGGGGGGTCTAAGACAGCGCTTTAATAAAGCGCTGCTAAAGGGGGGGAGGGGGGGGGAGATTAGGCAGCGCTTTAAAAAGCGCTGCTAAAGGGGTAAAAAAGCGCTGCTAAAGGTGATGTCTTTAGCAGCGCTTTTTCCACAAAAAAAGCGATGCCTTTACCTTTAGCAGCGCCACTTTAGGCAGCGCTTCAAAGCGCTGCTAAAGGTCAAAAAAAGCGCTGCTAAAGGTCTTTTTTGGCATAGTGCGTGTACATACCACAAATTTAATTAGGTTGCAAAAATTAATCAAATCTTAATCTTGCCTTCATCTTTATTTTAGTCCGTTGTTTATTATTTATTTACCTTTTATCTATTATTCTTGCAATTTTTTTAATTTGTTTATTATTATTGTTCATCTCACCATGAGTGAGTAGACCCTTAAGGACATGGGGTAATGAGAGTCCATCTCATGACTAACCACTACTAAGTTATTCATTTATAATGAATAAGAAATCTAAGTTGGATTTATTTTAGAACTTGAATTCTAATTCATGTATATTACGGTTGCAAAAGCAAAGTCAAAATAGAGATTGATCATGTATCATAAGATAATGATTCGACATCCGAAAGCAAGTTAGTAAATAATGAGTTTGAGGTGCCACTAACAAGGCGACTTGATCTCAATTGAGAAACAATCATGATGCGTTGTCACGTGACAAGGCGTAGCACTTTTGATTGAATTACTTAATTGTGCCTGAAACACGTTCAGATGCGCACGTCACAAAAGAGAGTGACACCCATGTTTGTCAAAAAATTTTATAAAAACATAGCTCAAAACTTCTCGTAGTTCAAATATGAATGATCTTAAGGGTGAATTTTGATGGAGGATCATATCTCCTAGTCCTACTTTTTAACTATGGTGTGCCCACCTTCAAGATCTTTTTAACCACGGTGTGCCCGTTGGCATGCGTCCCGAAAGATCCTTCATGAACTTCATTTATGATTCGGTCTACTTCGTGTCTATCCATGCATCTGAGCAGGACCGAGTCATAGTTCCTCTTGTAGAGCACATCTCCACTCAGGAAGAATTTTTATGAGAGCTTACTTAAGTATTTCTTGTCAGTGGCGGTGTGTTTTCTGGATACTCTTGTGTTTCTAGATACCGCTTGATATCATAAAACCAAGGATGACCATCAGTTTCAGTTTCTGTATCCTCAGATGCCAAACAGTAAGATGGCTCATCAAGGTACTCAGACGAATGACCGACACTTCATTCTTCCATTTGAACTTAAACATGGATGCTAGCGTGGCTAGGGCATCTGTAAATTAATTATTTTCTCTAGGGATGTGATTGAAAGTAATCTCGTTAAAATATAGGATCAACTTCAAGACATGATCTTTGTATGGGATGAGCTTGATATCACGAGCTTCCCAATTTCCTTTAATTTGACTGATGACTAAAGCAGAGTCCCCATAGACTTTTAAAATTTTGATCTTGTGGTCAATGGCAGCTTCGATCCCGAAGATGCAAGCTTCATATTCGGCCATGATGTTAGTGCATTCGAAGCACAACCTAACAATGAAGGGAATATGAAATCAAGTGGGTGATGTAATCATTTCCCTAATTCCACTGCCTTGAGAATTTGCGGTACCATCGAACACGAGCGTCCATCACGATCTTGGTTTGAGTCCGTCATCTGGGCCTAGAATTTCATAATCTCTGAAAAATATAACATCTTCGTTGGGAAAATCAAGATGCATGGGTTGATAATCTTCCACAGGCTGATGGATAAGATAATCAGATAATACGCTTCCTATGATGGCCTTCTGCATAACGTATTGAATGTCATATTCTGTTAGTACCATTTGTCAGCGAGCAACTCGTCCAGTGAGAGCAGGTTTCTCAAAGATGTATTTGATGGGATCCATTTTAGAGATACAGAGAGTTGTATGGGTTAGCATGTATTGCCTCAGGTGTTTGGCAGCCCAGGATAATACATAACAAGTCTTCTCGAGTATCGAGTATCTTGTTTCACAGTCATTGAATTTCTTGTTGAGCTAGTATATAGCATGTTCTTTCCTACCGGTTTCATCATACTGCCCCAACATGCATCCATGGATCCATCCAACACAGTCAAGTACATGATGAGGGGTTTCCCTAGCACATGAGGTATCAAGATCGGTGGTTCTTGCAGATATTCTTTTATCTTCTCGAAAGCTTTCTGACAATTATCATTTCACACGACTGCTTGATCCTTTTGAAGCAAATTAAATATGGGATCACAAGTGGCCTTCAATGAGATATGAATCGAGCAATGTAATTCAATCTCCCTAGGAAACCACAGACTTCCTTCTCAGTCTTTGGTGCTGCATATCTTGGATAACTTTCACTTTGCCTGGGTAGACTTCAGTCCCTTTTTGGCTTACTATGAAACCTAACAATTTTCCAGATCTCACACCAAAAGTACACTTGTTGGGATTTAGTCTTAATCTAAACTTCCTCGGTCTTGCAAACATCTTCTCCAGATGAGTGAGGTGTTCTTCCTCAGTCTTTGACTTTGTGATCATATCGTCAATATAACATTCAATTTCTTTATGAATCATGTCATGAAAGAGTGTCACCATTGCTCGCTGATATGTCGCGCCTGCGTTCTGTAAACCAAATCGCATAAACTTGTAACAAAAGGTTCCCCAAGGGGTGTGAAGGTTGTTTTTTCCATATCTTCAAGGGCGATCTTGATCTGATTGTATCCAGAAAACCCATTCATACAAGAAAAGGCAGATAATTGGGTTGTGTTGTCCATCAATACATCGATGTGCAGTAAAGGAAAATCAACCTTTGGACTGGCTTTATTAAGATCTCTGTAATCAACATACATGATCACTTTCCCATATTTCTTGGGCGCGGGCACAACGCTCGCAACCCATTAGGGGTAATGGGATATGGCCAGAAACTCTGCGTCTAGCTGCTTTTGGACTTCTCCTTTGATTTTAAATTCCATATCAGGCCTAATCCTCCTCAACTTCTGCATCATCGGCGGGCATTCTTCCTTGAGGGGTAGCTTGTGCATTAAAATATCTTCATCTAGTTTGGGCATGTCTTGGTAAGACCATGTGAACACGTCCTTATACTCTCGTAGCAACTCGACCAACCTTCTATTCACATCTTCCTCTAGAGTGGTGCCTATCTTGACTTCTTTTCTATCATCTTCAGTCCCAAGGTTGATAATGTCTATTGCTTTCTTGTGCAGTTGAATGACCTTTGATTCTTGCTTCAGCAGTTTGGGCAACTTCTCATGGAGCTCACAATCTTCCTCGCAGTCTTCACCAATGTGGTAAATTAGGTTATCAAAGTCATAGCGGACCATAGCAGTATCTTTATCAACAGAAACCAAAGAGGATATGCACAATGGATGATTTCATGCTTTTATTTTTAAGAAGATGAAAAAGGAAAATGCAGAGGAAAAACATTTCCGTTTTGTTTATGCAAAATAAAAAATGAAAAATAGGGAGCACAATTGAATGCAAAAGTTTTGTTTTATTCATGATAAGCGTGCTTTGAAAGCAAAGTGGCTTTACAACATAATCTATATGCCTTGGGCAGAGCATAACATATTGGAAAAAAATGCAGGAAATTACTCTTCTCCTAGAGTGACTTCTGGTATCTCCATGACAATCCAATTGTTGAGTTATTGATTTGGTGCTCTTGGATACACCATGCAGACTTCATCGGGTATGTCGTCTTCAGCTTCCACGAAAGTAATCTAGCCATCCACCAAATGTCTGCCACTAGTGAACACCATTGGAGAAGTGAGTCCTTTGCCTTTGTCAGAGGTTGTCTTCTGCTGAGCTGCATGGTTACCTGGGTAACCCAAGCCAGCTTTATTCTTGTTGACAGGTAGCTCCAACAGTCTTCCCCAACCTTCGGGGTGACCGGCCTCAATGACAGTCTTTGCGTCCTTCGAAGTAACCATAGAGGACCCATACCTTTCTGATTTCTTTTCCTCCTTCCCAACAGAGATCATCTCTATTTTTATCACCTCAAATGCTTGAAAAGGGGTCTCATGGATTTCCCCTCCCACTTCAACATAGCGGAATGAGGACATGTGACTCACTAGTACATCCTCTTCTCCCTCAATAACAACAAGCTGATTGTTGATCGTGAACTTTAATCTTTGATGGATAGTGGATGTTACAGCACCGACAACATGAATCCATAGGCGACCTAGAAGGAAACTGTAGGCTTGATAAATATCTATCACATAAAATGTGATGATGAAAGTATGAGGCCCAATTTTTATAGAGAGGTCAACCTCCCATATTACAGTCCTCCTAGCCCCATCAAAAGATTTCACTATCAATGAACTGGGCTTCATCATCAACCTCTCAATGGTCAACTTAGACAAAGAATTATTGGGTAAAACATTTAGTGATGACCCAGTATCTACCAACACCCTCGATAAAATAAAATCAACACATTCAATGGAAATATGAAAAGCTTTGTTGTGATTCTTCCCCTCAGGGGAAATTCTCCATCATTGAAGCTTAAAATATGCGAGAGGCGATACTTGACACAACTCCTTCGAACTGCACAACAAAAATTTCCTGGGGGACATGGGCAGCCTTTAGAAACTTTATCAACGCTTCCTGATGGGCATGAGAGCACATTAGCAATGACAACATGGAAATCTTGGAAGGTGTTTGGTTGAGCTGGTCAACCACCTTATAGTCACTTTTTCGGATAATTCACAAAAACTCTTCAACATCATCACCAGAAATTGCTCTTTGAGTAGAGGTCTACCCCTGCTAAACTGTTGTCTGTTTTCCACTTGTCTTATCCATAGCTCCATGGTTATTGTTTGGTGGTGGTGTGGGTGCAAAAACCCTCCTACTTCTGGTTACTTTGCATATTCTTGTAATCTTTTCTACAAAACTCTTAACTATCACAAGATCTTCTTCCACCTTTTACCCATTGATGTAAACAGTTGAATCATAATTCCAAGGGACAACCTTGGTGCTCTTAAAGTGGAAAGGAGAAGACACAAATATCACTAGTGGAGCAATTGAAAGCGGGGACAGTGGGATCTCAACTTGGTCATATGGTATTTCCAACAGTACACGAACTTGATCATAGGGAATCTGGATAGGACACTAACCATAATCACACATGATCTCCAAAGGTACGTGGGGTTGATCATACAGAATCATCAATGGTACAACATCATAGGGAATTTGTAGTGGTATAAGGACTTGACCATATGGATTGCTCAATGGTTCATCATCATAAGGAATTTTAATTAGATCATAGGGGATTTCCAGAGTTGACACTTCTTCAGCAGTTGATATCTGTTATACCAATATGACACCTTGGTCTAGCAACTTCTAAATTTCCATCTTCAAGTCATCACAACTTTGGGGATCTGCCAAACAGTATTGACAATCCACGGTACATCCTGCGAAAATGTTATTCATTAGTAACTGCTCTTTGAAGACTGCAAAGAAAGTCTTCATCTTGTCAACTTTCGACACTATCTTTTTTCCTTTTGACGATTCAATCATGTTTGTGGCTTGATTATGATTTGGCATAGGGTTATTGGTAATATTGGGAGTATTCTTGGTGAAACTGATGGCTTTAGAATCAATAATTTCTTGTACTGTGTAGTTTAGAGCCTTACAATTTTCGATGTTATGTCCAGGAGCTCCATAGTGGAACTCACAATGAGCATTCACATCGTAGCCAGGAGGTAGAGTGGTTAGGGGAGCCTTCATCTCTCTCAATTGTACCAATGACCCTCTTAGCAAAAATGAGAGTAACTTAGCATAAGTTGTTGGAATGGGATCGAATTTCTTCTCAGGTCTTCTCTGTCTTGGCTGACCTTGATAGTAATTTTAATGTTAAGGTGCGTATTGTTGTTGGTAAGGAGCTTGTTGTTGAACAACTGGATGGCTTACATGAATGGAGAGAGATTGATGGTATTGATTCGAGGTAATGGCAGCTACATGGTGATATCCTTCATATGCTCTAGCTTTTCCCTTATCCATCGAAGCAGCATTAGCCTCACCATCTTTCTTCTTCGAGAAACCTTGGTAGGGCTTTTGGGATCCACTAGGAGCTCCAACGGTGTTCTGAATCTTCCATGTTTTCATCATGTTCTGGAGCCTTTCTCTAGCCATAACTAAATCTAAAAACATAGACGATGTACTTGATTCAAGGCGCTAAAGGATAGGTCCTTGGATAGTTCTCATAAACATGTTTGTTAGTTCTCTTTCAAGGAGAAGAGGCTAGACCCTAGCAGCTAGGTCCCTCCATCTTTGAGCATAGTTCTTGAACGACTCACTAGACCTCTGAGTTAACCCTTAGAGTTGTGTACGATTGGGCGTCATGTCTGAGTTATACTGGTAGTGCTTCAAGAAGGCTTCAGCTAATTTCTTCCATGTTCTGATATGAGTGCGTTCCAACTGCGTGTACCATTCAAGAGAGGCCCCACGGAGGCTATCTTGAAATAAATTCATCAAAAAATTTTTATCATCAGAATAAGCGGCCATCTTCCTACAGTATGACCGGATGTGTGTTCTTGAACAGCTGGTTCACTTATATTTTTCAAAGTCCGGGACCTTGAATTTGGGAGGAATCCTGACGCCAGGCGCCAAGCACATGTCGGCGGCATCTAAACCAAACATGTTTGGTCTTTGCAGGCTTTTTACTGTATCTTACAAGGCATGCACTTTCTTCTTTGAGTCAGTATTCGATAGTCTAAAAGCATTCATGACCGAGTCATCAAGGGGACTGTAGAAATCTTCATGATCATTAATATTGACTGGGGTTGGAAGCATACCACCGGTATTAGGAATTGCACCACCGGGAGTAGGAATTGCACCAGTAAGAGTGGGAATTGCACCACCGAGAGTTGGAACTGCGCCGGCAAGGGTAGGAATTGCACCAACAGTAGTTGAAATAAGAGTGTTAGTAGCATTTCTCTCTATAGCCTGTCTCATTTCTTCCTGTCCTCTAGCCATATTCTGTATCACATCCATCAGCTGAGTGATCTGAGTCCTCATATTCTGCATCTTTTCTCTCATGGTAGCTTTATTCTGCTCCAACTGATCCATGATCCTTCTTTGATTGTTTCTGGTGTTGTAGTAGTGTCAGGAAGTCATCTTGTCCTACTGCAGAAGGCCAAGTGGTTGTGAGATCGGGTTTCATGAAATGTAGAATGATGTGTATGTATATGCAATGCTTGAATGATGTTCAAAAGACCCTTGAGACTTATGGTTATCATAAGTATTATAGAAATGCGAATAAACAAAGTAAATTGCACAGCTTTGAAAATAACAGCAGATTTTCATTAATTCACTGGAAGAGCAAATACAAATGACTGATTATTGTTCATTAAGTTGAGTACAAGAGTTATGAAATAAAGTAAGAGACAAAGCAATAATCAAATGGTTTTCTTTCAGATGCTCTCCTCAAGTTTCTTTAACTCGAACACAAATCTACCAACCATCTGATCACAAAGGTGGATGAAGTGATTAACTGAAGGGGGAGCATTGTTACCATCCAAATCTTGTATTGTGCTTTCCAACCTCAAAGGTATGTCATTAATCATGAGGTTGTAATACTCAATTAGACCATTATACCTAGCACGGTACATGTCTAAGGCAGGATGACAAATCCTGAGTGACTCAACATGGGTATTTAGTAGCATGTTGAGATTTTTCTCCCTCTTAAGCCAATATGAGTTATCTCTCTTCAAGTTCTCAAAGCGCTTCTTCCAATGTGCAACCAATCCTTGGGAAGTTTCCACCTCTTTACATTTTTTGTTCTACATTTTGGAAGTCTAGCTTGAAGTTCTTATGGCTTCCTCTTTAAGGTAGCGCATATCTTCATCTAAGGTCAATGCATCCCTTACTCGGGACTCCAACTCATCAATATGGACTTCGAGCTTCTCTTTGTTCTTCTTATTTGCAACAAAAATTGTTTCATAAAAGTGCCATGCTCTTTTATAGTAAGCTTCAGCCTCTTTCAGGCGTTGTTGAAGAGTCTTCACTAATGCATCATCCCCTTCAAAGCCATTTTGATGCATGACCTTCAGATCGGTTTTTATCTTCAGCCTTTTGTTGCTTCAGCCACTCGCTCTTTTCAAATCTCCACCTTCCTTTTGAACTTGCTAGTTTCTATACCAGCTTGGTGAATTTCTTCTTGGAGCTCTTCATTTTCCTTTGTCAGTTTTACCACCAACAACTTCAATTTGTCATACTCCTCTATAGGCACATGAGTGGGTACAGGAAGTTTTGCTTGCATGGGAGGTTCGGGAGGAAATGGTAACAACCTTTCTGCAACCCTAGCCAACAACCATCTATTGTATGGTTCTTTTGCCACACAATTCTTTTCTTTCAACTCCCTTCTTCCTCTTGTATGGATCTGGGTCCACGCCTTATTAATCTTTCTGACAAATCCAGGATCCTCTATTTTGTTGATCAAGAAAAAACTTTGGATCTTCTCTGCCTCAGGCTCATCCTCTATAGCATAACCCAATTGACGTAACGTCGTGATCGGGTTGTAATTAATACAACCTGCTCTTCCAATTAGAGGCACATTATATAACTCTCCACAACTGAAAATGATTTCTACATATTAGTACTCATGGGAATACAACCTGCTCTTCCAATCAGAGGCACATTATAGAAGACATTCTAAAGAAGTTTGAGTTTGTTCAGTAGCATGATGATAGATTAAAGTGGTGGCCAAAACAAGATGACATCTACACAATAAAATCATCTTATAATGTTATGAGAGAAAAGGCTGTTGCAGCTAATCCATTGCAGGTTGAACTAGTTCAATCCTTGTGCAATCTATGGAAAACAAGCACACCTTCAAAGATCAAAGTTTTTGGATGGAGGTTATTGGTTGATAGGTTGCCAACTCGAGACCACCTAGTTAGAATAAACATTATACAAGGTGAATATAGCAGAGTATGCGTTTTATGCTTTGAAAGGGAAGAAGACTTATCCCCTTCTATTCTTCCATTGCAACCAAAGTAGAGAAGTGTGGGAGAGCACATACAACTGGCTACGAATGGCGAATGTGGTGAGAATTTCAGCATCTCAACACTTCAACAATTTATGTTCCAATTGAAGGGAAAACTGAAGAAGAAGATTAAAGGCGGATGTTGACTGGCGGTGGTGTGGAGCATTTGGAAAATGAGAAACGATGTCTTTTTTAATGGTATGGTTCATAACTCAGGAAAAATTATTAACCGAAAGGCTTGGTATTGGCCAAACCTAGAGTAAACAAATAACAACTATGTATCTTTTTACTATTGATTTTGCTATCCTACTTGAGTCATTTGGATTTGTATTGTAGATTGCATTAAATTGTTTTGTCCCTTGTACTTCAATTTATTACATATTTTACCTATAAAAAAATTATTTGCATGATTCTTCTGGATTAAATTTACTGCAAAAGTTGTTAAGCAATAGCTATTGCAACAAGAATCAAAACAAGTAAGTGTCTGATAATGCATTGCAATTGAAATCATTGCAGACACACACCTTCAACTGATGAAATAGTGGGTGATCTTTTCTCAACCACTTGGTTGAGTGATCAATAAAACTCAAAGGCTATTGGGGTCAATTTGGCGGAGAAATACGATAGAGTATTTCTACTTTGGAGTCTTTCTTTTTATGAGCAACATATTTTTTGTGAAAGATACATTACATACTCATTCAAAATTTTAAAATAATTGATTTGTTAGTTCTTTCATATACAAAACTAATGTGAAACTTTCCCACATTAGTTACACTTATTAGTCTCTTTTAACAAAGGCAGCGTAAAGAGTAACATACACTCTCATGATAAATTGATTTGTTATGCAACAATTGATCAAGGAATTGTCTCCCACATGAAATATTACATTAATTGGTTAATTGAAACAATAGAAAACTATCTCCAAACACGAGAAATTAAAACTATATTGCACGTAAAAGTTAAAATTGAGATCAATATAAACTTATTTTAACGTGTACTTTATTTTTATTTTTTATTGATGTAAGCCATTGTGATAATAGTATTCGTACAATGGCATAAATCTAGATTAAAATACATTTATTTGGCAACAACATCGATGTCCTTGACAACTGCCAACACTCAAACCTCTTCGTTGACAATTCTGTAAACAAGTTTCATCAGATACTGGACATTCCGCTGTTTCATAACAATCATATTTGGGATCATCACTCGTAACACCTACAGCAAATACAAAGAGTTACCTCTTACACCCAAATAACCATTTACTGATATATTTAAAAACTTGGCAGAGAATAAATAAATGTCTTACCTGGAAGCAAAACTGAAGCAATGCAAAGAATTGCAATGAAAAAGTGAACTCGGTTCATGCTGATAGCCATGTATACTTCAAAGATGATTTGGACAAACACCTATAAAATAATTATGTATTGGGTCTTCTATGGGTATTTATATAACAATTATGTTTGAGTGTAAAAAATTAAGAATACTGAACAAACTAATTGTGTTTTACATGGAAATTATCTTTATAATACATTGTGTAGAGCTAACAATAATTAAAAATATAAAAAAAATAGTTAAAAAGGAAAATATATTTTTAAAAAAGGAACAGTGCATGCTAAGATAAAGGGCTCATTTGTTTTAGTTTTTTTTTTTTAAATTTCTTTGTATTTCTAAAAATAATTTTAACTATTTTAAAATACTAAAAGTTTTTAAAACTTATTTTTATAAATTAAAAAGGACCAATTATTACTATATATAACATAAATATACATTATTGCACATTAAATATAATTAAAATTACATAATTTTCCAAAAAGTTGTGACTCAAAAAAGATTTTTTATTTTAATTTATTCAAAATAACTTAAAATTTAAATGATTTTCTAAAATTCTACTATAAAATTTTTTTTATAGTAAAAGAATGAAATAAGTAAATTAATTTTTAAGAAAAACTAATTAATTTATTTTTTCTTTTGATAAAATTATATTTTCAGAAAAGCAACACTACATACTAAGACAAAGGGCCCATTTGTTTTAACTTTAGAAAATAAACTTTTTCTTTATATTTCTCAAAATAATTTTACTTTTTTTTAAATGTTAAAAATGTTTTAAAATGTATAATTTATAAATTATAAAATATTAACATTTTTCCTTTAACATAAAATTAATTATTAAATATTAAATATAACTAAAATTACATAATTTTTCAAAAAGATGTGACTTAAAAAATAATTATTTTTTTGTATTTCTAAAAATAATTTTAACCATTTTAAAATAATAATTTTTTTTAACTCATTACGTAAAAGTAAAAATACTAATTTTGATAGTATATAACATAAATACATATTAATATATATATATATATATATATATATATATATATATATATATATATATATATATATATATATATATATATATATATATATATATATATATATATATATATATATATATATATATATATATATATATATATATATATATATATATATATATATATATATATATATATATATATATATATATTTAAAATCACATAATTTTTCAAAAAGATGTGACTCAAACATAGTTTTTAAAATATTAGTCAAAATAGTTCGGACTGAAATTATTATAAAAAATTTAATAGTAAAAACTTAAAATAAAAAGATGAAATAACTAAATTAATATTTTTAAGAAAAAAAATTAAATCATTTTTTTAAAACTAAATTTAGAATGTCCAAACATTTAGAAGAAATTAAACATTCCAACAATGTTGCTATCCTTAAAGATTCATATCCTTTACTGATAGGTCATATATATATATATATATATATATATATATATATATATATATATATATATATATATATATATATATATATATATATATATATATATATATATATATATATATATATATATATATATATATATATATATATATATATATATATATATATATATATATATATATATATATATATATATATATATATATATATATATATATATATATATATATATATATATATATATATATATATATATATATATATATATATATATATATATATATATATATATATATATATATATATATATATATATATATATATATATATATATATACGTCTCATAAGAGAATATCATTTTTTTGTGAAAACATAAAAATGAATCTGAACCGTTAGATTTTAAAATAAATGGTGGAGATTACGTGTCATTTTTTTGTTCTTTCTCCTCCATCATTTATTTTAATAATGGAGGAGAGAGAAAAACGAAAATCACACATAATCTCCACAATTTATTTTAAAATCTAAAGATTCATATTCATTCTTATGTTCTTAAATAAAAATGACATTCTCATAGGATATGTATCCTATATATATAATGGTGCAAGCTTTGATGTTTTTCCTCCTTGAAGCAAAAGTTGATTTTTGAGGACAGTTTGAGAAAAGAGATTCCTAGCTGATTTTTAATGACTTGGACAGTTGGTACACCTCAAACCAAAGGAATTTGGAGTGTTGATATGGTTGAAACAAGTTTGAGCAAAGAGTTTTCTGGTTTTGTATGAGAAAGTCAAAGTTTTATAGGTTGAAGGTTGACTTTTGGATATATGAGGTTTTGGACTGGTTTAATGGTTGGAACACCTCCTAATCATGATTTTGAGGTTGTATGGATGATTTTTGAGGTGGTTGGATGATTAGAAATGATGCTGGTGTGAAGTTTGCATATGACAGATTTTGTGGTTTTTTGGGAGAATCTGAAAATGCAAGCTCTGGTTTTTCTCTCTTGCAACAATGAGGGTTGCTGTCTAGGGTTTTTGGTGAATGTTATTTAGCTTAAATATGAAGTAAAAGGGGTAAAATAGCAAGCTATACCAAGGTGAAAAATGAAGGGGCAGATTTGCATTCTTCACGAGCTTTTTGAATCAAGGGTGGATGGTGATCAAGGACAAACAACCCATAGGGCTATGCAGTAGCTGAAATGACAGCTGCTTTTAGAGAGAGGTATGGGGCTGTGACAGCTTTTGGCAATGTTTGGCATGCTCCCAATGCAAGCCCTTTGCATGATTAACAGGCTGTATGATGAAGATGCAAAGTTATGCCAAAATATCTTGTAACAAATGCCTTACAAATATGTTTAAATCACCCACTTTGGACCATGATAACTTGATGCTCAAAGATCACTTTGCCCTAAACTCAAGTTCCATGTAAAAAGGACATGGCAAGAAGCAATTTCCATGTTGAAGTTATCTTGATTTGAGGATTGGAATATCATGAAATTTGTGGTTGAAAGTCGTGGCAAGCAAACTGCTCATGAATAACTTAGAAAAAATTCTAAGTAATGAAATTGTCTTATTTTTCCCCAACTTTGCACATCCATAACTTGAGCTTCTTAAATTCAATGGAGGACTTCTTGGACTCTTTGGAAAGCTTGGAACACACTCTAAAACTTTCATTTGGGACAAATTTTCATTTGACATCAGGAAGGTGATGAAAATTGGCTTGCAAAGTGGTGTAAAAATCTGCCCAAACTTAACTTTTAAAATCATTGAAATCTCCAACTTTGATTGATCATAACTTGAGTTCCAAATATCATATGATTATGAATTGGTACTCAAACGAAATCTTGAGATACAAGAAAAAAATTTAATGTTGGCCAAAATTCATTTGAAACCTTGATCATGAAGAAAAATGGCTTTGAAGATGGTTGTTCCAAACATAAAACTTTCCAAAAATGTAAAGTTTCTAAAACCCTAATTCCCAAAATGGCAACTTTCAACAACCTTTGATTTTTCATGATTCCCTTGACTTTTCTTGATCAAATTCCACCCATTGTTCATATTGAAATTAAGGATCATGATCTTGACCTCAAAAAGTCAGGAGTTGACTTTTTTCACTACATAGTTGACTTTTCCCCAAACCTCTTGATTTTCAATCAACTGATCAATTGAAGCTCCTCTGATTAAAATTGATGGTCAATCTCCCATCCCCAAACACCTTAGGACATATGTAGGGCCATGGAAATAGGTTTTCTTCAAGAAACAAGTTCTATCCTGATTAAAATTGAAACCCTAATTCCACCTTTTTCAACTGTAGCCACTTGCACGTGGTATAAACACTTGGATGAGCTTCACAATGACCCTCAAGGTCTCCAATGAGCTTAAATGACAATCTCCCTCCATAACCATGGACTTGTGGTCTTCAGATGATCCTCAAATGACTTTCTAAATAGGAGGCGAACCACATACATTGATTTGTTTTCTCAAAGGGCTATGTCCTTCTTTTGATGATGATAACCACTTGAAAACATGAATACAAACTCTTGATTAGGCTTAGAATCCTTGGAAAATTCCTCTTGTTATACACACATCTCTTGATCCCCTGTAAATGCAAAATGCTATGCAATGTAATATGCTAGAACAATGAAATGAAACATAAACCAAGTAAAGAAAAGGTTGGGCATATTTTGGGGTACAACACCCATGAATGTTGATATATGGAAATCCATTCAAAGTGATGCAAGCATCCTCTCCTCACTCGTTTGGGTAGAGCAATATTTTTTGTCAAACACAACTTAGTATCTCTCAATAAAATCAAACCAACATCCGTAGTCCGAACTACAGACGCTCTGATGTCTCATTTGTCAATGAGAATACGTAGGCATAGGATTGCGAGATTCTAGCGAGCAACAGCAAAAATGCAACATAGCCTCTTGCATGGAAATGGAAAGAAAGAGAGTGACATAAGAAAAGGTGGTAGGAGACATCACCCCATGAAAAAATCTGATATGTGGGGAGAAGAGAAAACCCTAGAGTGGAGAGATAAGAAGGAGGGGGCTGTAAACAAAAAGAGGAGACTCTTTACACATTCAACATCCACTACACATTGCAAAAAACCAGAAAAAAAAAAAGAGTGAGAAAGGAAACCAGCAAGAATCAAGAGAGTTCCATAGAAACCTATAGAGAACCTTTGAGGAGAAGCACCTTCAAAGCATAGAAGGAAGAAGGAAGAAAACACACAACCAAACCAATGGAAGCTTAACAATGAAGGAGGAAGCTCTTGGGTATCCATTTTGAACTCTTTCTCTCTTTATATTTCTGCACTTGCCATTTATTATCATTTGTTAAGTGCGTTTGTGCTGGGTGTATTGTGTGAGGTCCCAAGGTAACCAAGAAACCCTTTTTAAGAACCAATAGAAAGGAGAGAAAACCATAAAAAACAGCAAAAAAAAGAAAAATATTGCATTTTTTGCTTCAGGTTGCGGCGCGAACATGCAAAAAGCAGAATGAAAAATTTCCCAGTTCGCGGCGTGAACATGCAAAAAACAGAACGTTCACTTTTCTCAGTTCGCGGCGCAAACTGATCAGTTTGTTTATTTTCTTGCTGTTTTTACCTTATGTTTTTTTTGCAAAGGGTGTAACCCCATATGTTTGTATGATTTTAGTGTAAATATTTCTATTGTCCTTGTTGATTTTTGATTCCAAAAACCATTTTCAAAAACAAACTCTCGATTTTATCGATCCATTTTCAACCTTGTAAGTCGGTTGTCTTGTGCACCGCCATCGACCTTGATCGCCTCACTTCAAACATCTTTACAAACAATAAACCTTGATCCAACGTCAAGTGGTTCTCTTTTCTCATAAAAATCCAAAACACAATAAAATATACGATTAGAATTATGCACCATGAACTTTAAAATGGTGGAGAAGGAATGAGAATGGAATCCTCCTACACTCGTTCTGAATGTTTTGATTACAAGGCGCTCGACTTGGTTATTCGAGACATTCATCTCTATCCAAAGTCTTTTGTATAATCCTAGTCAAGGATAAATTCTTCCCTAAAATACCCTAAAAATAATATCAACTCATCAAAATTCTTTTGCCTTAGAGCATCAATCCGAAAACCCTTTTTCAAGGTATAAAATCAACCAATACGAAATTATTTCTTAAGTGGCCGAACTACAGCTGCTCTGATTTCTCACACAGGTTGAGAATACGTAGGCATAGGATTGCGATGATCCTAGCGAGCACAATTTTCTTTCTTTCCCATCTTTAATCATCCATATCCTTTAACCCAAGGACATGTTACGTCCGTTCTACCGCAAACAGGTAAAGCATAAGACTCCAAGAGCGAGCCGTAATACACCTAACTGCTAGAATGCGCATGATAGCATCGTCCACCCAACATCCCGTTTTCCACCGTAGTCCCATGAACTATGAATGCTCTGATTCTTCACTTCATACAAGTGAATATACGTAGGCACAAGGGCCCCAATCCTTGGCGAGCACTCTTGTTGAACCCCAAATTTGTCCTACCTTTACATAGTTTCTAGTGCCATTTTATTTCGAATGAATAAAATGGCACAATTGGCAAGAGACTGTGTGTAAGTAGTTGTGAGTGCGAGAGGTCGAGAGTTCGAATCCCACCTTCTTCACTTTTTGTTTTGGTTCTTTTATTTTTATTCTAACTTTTCTATTTTCATAAAAAAAATAACAAAAAAAAAAGTGGGCATTAGGTTAGAGTTAACCCTAATTTGTTACCTATATAAACATGAGTTGCATTTGAGAAAAAGGGGAGAAGGACACAAAAGAAAAAAATGGTGGCCGTTACAAATCAATTTCCAGCCTGTTTCAATCCCTTCCAAGCATTCCAACACGTTCCTTGAAGGTTTCTAATTCAATTCCAATACTCACATGAGCCTGAAGCACTTCAAAATCACGAGATCACCATCAACGGTTTGCATTTTTTTTCTTTTCAAACTTTGATTATCATGATTCATGCATCATAAACGTTTTATGATTATATATTTGTGTTGGTATGAATGCGTATGACGTTTCTGGGTTGTTTAATTGAAGCTTAAAGGTATGAAACACAAGATGTCATTGTTAGGGTTTGGAGCTTCGAATTGGGGTTTTGCAAATTAGGAGTAATTGGACAAAACCAAGGGCATAGGCGTGCTCAGAAGCTTTATTCCAAGTGATCCATGGTCTTAGAACTAATTTATTTTGCGTATTTTGAGATATTTGATTTCAGGTGCTATGGCAATGTTTGAAAACCGTGGGCAAAGGAGTACGGCAACGCGTGAAAAGCGTGGGAAAAGGCATAAGGAAACGCGTGAAAACCGTGGGCAAAAGCATGGTCAATGCGCGTTTTCAGGTTTGAATGTTTTGTTTTATAATATTTATTTTATATATAATTAATAACTAATTAGTGTAGTTTAGTTGGCAAGGGAGAGGAGTATGAAAACTAGAAGTCCTGGGTTCAATTCCAGCCTCATGCACCTTTTTGTTTCCCTTTTCTTTTTCTAATCTTATTTCATATTGTTTGCATTTTTATTTTTTACTTTTAATTGATGTTATCCTTTCCTTTCTATTTGTTAAAAAAAAAGTTTATTAATTCCCTTTTAAAAAAAAATTAAATAATTATTTTAAATTAATATTAGGTTAAATTTCTTTTATTTAAGCTAACTTTTTTTTTCTCTTTTAAATTTAAAAGTTAAAATATCTTTTAAAATTAAAACTAATTTTTCTTTTAATAAGAATAAAATTTCCTTTTAAAATTAAGACCAAAATCTTTTTCAAAATTAACCTAAAAACATTTTCTTTAAAAATTCAAATTAACATTTTCAAAATTTAACTAAACTTCTTTTTAAATCAAGAATAAAATTCTTTTTTTTTAATAATATTAATGTTAAATAAAACAATAATAAAATTTTCCAAATTGCATTTTTGCCCTTCTTTACGTATTAATTGTTTCATTATTTGCCATATTTCCGTCTAACTCTTGTTCTCTGTTTTCTCCCCAGATTATATTTAAATTCCGATTAATATTTATTCATTTTATTTTGTTCCATGGATGTAATTTACGCGAGGCCATGGTCGCGGTTTTATTTTATCTTTCTTTTTTGGGGATTTGTAATTTACGCGAGTGATCGTCGCGACGCTTTCTTTACTTTCCGCATTTTAATTTCTGCCATATAATAATTTGCCATGTTTTGCATGATTTACCGTTATGTTCACCTCCGAAGGAATTAGGTTTAGTCGTTTGACCGCCGAGTCAATAACCAAAATTTTTTGACCGTTTCAAACCCTAATAGTTTAAGCGTCCCGCAGTGGACGAAAACACCCTTTACCCTAGCTTTTAGGTCAAAGAGCCGCCGTGCTCTGCTTTAGGGTTTCCCGCCGTGGAATCCCTAATTTCAAACCTAAATTTTCAATTAACAAATTCAACATAGAAATAGGAGTTTCAAAGACTCCACGTATGCATTTCCTTAAGAGATGTTTATTCCCCATTGAAACCTTGACCACAGTCAAGAAGTTTCTAACCTCCCTTTCGAGGGGAACTACAATTACTCTGATTCCATTCCCGTCAGGATATGTAGGCACAAGATGCGACGTCTTGCCAAGTAAACTTAGGACTAACCCTTAGGTCTTTGGGTCACTCTATCCCTTTAGCAATATATTTCAAACAGATAATAAAATAAAAAAAAGCATACAATAAACAAAAGGTTCCTGTAGAGTACTACAGAAGTTTAGGGTGCTAATACCTTCCCTAAGCTTAATCAACCCCTTACCTAGGTCTCTCCCCGCATTGTCTTTACGATGCAAAATTAGGTTTTCCTCTTTTGACCTTTTCCTTCGGATAAATCAAAGAGCGATTGTGAACCAAATATGCGATTCAAATTAATTAATAATTTGATATCATATTCTAACCGCAACAAAAAATGGCGACTTCATTGGGGACCCTCCTAATTTTTAAGGGTTACCCCTATTTTGTTTATTGTATGATATTTTATTAATTATTTTTATATGTCATTGTACCTTGTGGGGATACCTGTTATTGTGAGATAAGTCCTAACCCGGACTTAAGTGACCTTATTATAGGAAGGTGAGATATTCGACGAGGCTTGCCGGGAGTGAGTCCCGACCAAGTCGACTCGAGAATCACCGCTCAGTTGAGACCTTTTCGAAAATGGTTCGGTTGATCGAGTGCAGTCGTGAAAATTTTTACTATTTTCAATTGGAGTCTGTGATACTGGGGACTGTAGTACCTTAACACCACCTTGGCCTTATATAGGACGTAGTGCGGGAACTATGTGGGAGTAGTCCTACAATGGTTGCTACGCGATACTACACTCAAATGAGGTTCTCTTGAGAATATTATCGACCCCCGAGTCATTCGGAAAGTTGATAATATCCGAAAGATGGATTGGTGACTTTGGGCACCGCTTTAGAACCTTGTTCTGCAGGTACAACTACCCCATAGTACATACCTTTTGGGAAGGGTAGACCTTAACTTCATTCATTGTTCCTCTAACTTAGGACTTTGTTGTTTGAGTGTATTTGTGCATGGCATTCATAAAACATCATTCCTAGTTTCAAGGAATTCAACAGTCCTTTGCGAATTCAAAAGTCCTACATTTCAAAGTTTAAAACTGTTTCCAACTTTCCTAAAAAAGAAATGTTTGCAATCGACCGTTGAAGTTCTTAGAACTATTGCATTGCATTAGCATCATGTCTTGCATTGCATTTTCCCCCGGGTTTCTCATGTCCAGTTGTCTTTATCTTCCAGTGTTCCGTTGAGTCGTCAAGCTGATTCCTCGACACAGATATCAGACTAGAGCTAACTATAGACGCCAAATGTCAGAACAAGAAGAACATAATGCGGAGGTCCGAATGGAGATTGATGAGTTGAAAGCAGGCATGACCAGGCTTACCGAGATGCTTCAAGTGTTGATTTCCAGAGGAGAGCCACCTCAGAGGACTATCATTCAGGAAGTTTCAAGTGTTGATCCACCTCTTGTTTCATTGCCGCCCTCTACTTGGCCTGAGTTTGGTTTACCTCCTAACTACTCTCCACCTGTTGCATCTGCTGCTATGATTGGTCAGGCTGTCAGACCAGTTTTTCAAGCTCCTGTCCTTACCGAGGCCTAACCTGTGGTCCACACGGTTAATTAGACTATCCAAGCTCCCGTTGAGAATCCTCCCTATGAGTACAATATTTCCGGTGTTCAAGAAGATTTTGTTGAGCCTGAGATCACCCGTGAACAGTTTCAGATCATAAACAAGAGACTCCAAGCTGTCGAGGGTACTGATTTCTTCAACGTTGATGCTGATAATATGTGCCTAGTTTCTGGTCTTGTTTTGCCTGCCAAGTTCAAGACTCCTGAGTTCGTGAAGTATCAAGGTCATTCATATCCAAGAGCCTATCTAGTCATGTACTTCCGAAAGATGGCAGCTTACACCAACAATCAGCCATTGCTTTCAGGATAGTTTGAGTGGTGCTTCTCTTAAATGGTATATGAACTTAGAGCATAACAATGTCCACTGCTTCCAAGATCTCGTCAACGCTTTTATGAAGCAATACAAATACAATTTGGATATGGCTCCCGATCGTCGTCAGCTTCAAAGTATGTCTCAGAAGGAAAACGAGTCGTTCAAGGAGTATGCTCAGCGTTGGAGGGAGTTAGCTTCCCAAGTCGAACCCCCTATAGCAGAGAAGGAACTGACAGGAATATTCATGGATACTTTGTCTCCTTTCTATTGGGAAAAGATGATTGGGAGTGTCTCTTCAAGCTTTACAGATCTGGTGACTATTGGCCAAAGGTTAGAAGAAGGTTTGAAAAATGGGAAAGTATCCAAAGCTGCCGAATCTTCTAATGGTGCAAAGAAATCCTATGGGAATTTCCATAAGAGGAAGGACGAGTAGACCAATGCTGTCATGACTGAATCAAGAAAGCCTTGCCAGGGATCTCAACCTGTTGTTGCTCCGCAGCCAGCTCAGAATCCTCAACGTCCAGTATCAAAATAGGAATGAATTTGATCCTATTCCCATGACTTACATAGAACTTTATCCTTACCTGGTTCAACGAGGGCTAATCACTACAAAGGCTTTACCACCTCCTCCTAATCCTCCTCCAACTGGATTTAGGGCTGATTTCCAATGCGCTTTTCATGAGGGTGCCTTAGGCCACGACTTGGAGCATTGTTTTGCACTGAAAGCCAGAGTGCATGAGCTGATGAGAGCAGGGATACTTGATTTTCCAGACAATCCTCCGAACATCCAGAAGAATCCTTTGCCAGGGCATCAGAAGTGAAGCTTCAAGCTGACCTCAGCAGGCTATTTATTTGTTTTAGACATGACAGTTTATCTTTGTATTGTTTTAATCACAGACCTTTGTTTCTCATTGTTTGTATTTTCCTTATTTTATTAGTTGTTTTCTTTCGAACTATGTTTATACTTTTATATTGATGAACTGAGCATTGCAACTTTTGATTTAATTCATTTTATCTATTATTTTCATCTCTATGCTTTATCTTTCAAATATTTACTTTTGTCCGAATTTTCGGTATGCAAAGATTGGAGGGAGGATGACGAAAACGTTATACCCATAACTGCTGTCAGTATGCTTTCAATCAATCCTTGTTGACGATGTGAGTCATTGTTTCAACTCCCAAACACTGGAGAAATAAGGAAGTTATCCCCTTGTCACCCCCTTCGAGCCTAGAAGTTGGAGTTTCTTTCTTTACAAAAAAGCCCGCAATTTTAACCTTGGGGCAGGGGTAGCTCTCAGTTAACTTGGTTGTGTTTTCCTACAATACGCCTTTCATATAAAGGTCGCACTCACAATTTTACTTCGTGCACAGCAAGTGTTGAAAATGCTTTTTTTAAAGCCAAAACACCAATGATGGTTCACCGTAATCATTTAAGATAGGCAATCTCTTTCTTTCGGAAAAAACAAAATAAAATATAAAAAGCCCGCTAAGTCAAAACCTATGAAGGAGACTTAGGAAAAACTGGGGCATCCCGCTGACTGTAATCTTCACAAAAAAAAAACAGTTCAGGCAAAAGTTAGGGATAATAAAAAGAGGAGATCTTTAAATCCTTACCCTGAAAATCCACAATGTCAAAAGAACCATATGTTGTAAAGAAGCAGTGGCTGCCTTTTCATAGGTCCCTTGACTTCTGAACCATCATTGCTACCATCAGTCCAATTCCTAACCTATAGGAACCTGAATGCAAATATGAGTTAACTAGCATAGGACTGGAGATCATCACGTAGATTGGGTGGGTATAAATAAATTTTGAGCCTTTATCCTTTGTTTCATAAACCGTGAACCAGACCACGTTACAACCCTCAAAAGACCTAATTGAAACAAGGATATTTTGAAAGCATGCTACAGCAAGGTTGCGTAAGCTGACTCCTAAAGATCTTTGTGAATCATTTATTTTGGCCGTATACCTGTATTAAACTTTGAGTGTCCTGGACCACCGCGTTCTAACCAACGACTCATTTATTTTTCATCTTTCAAAAAAAAAATTTGATTTCAAAAGTTGCATGAACTTTGCATTACCATGTTTATATGAATATTTTTGTTTGCAAACTGGCTTTCCTCTAAGGAATTTTCAAACAATCGAGAAACTTGGTCAAGTGATCCTATCAGGGGCAAAGTCTTCTCAGATCTGGTTCATCCATGAGATTTTCAAGACTCGGACTGGGGAAAACCTTCCGAGGGTACAGTAAAACAGTCATTTTCAGAATCAGACAAGCTGAAGCAATTATCAGTACATCTGTAATGGACAATTTAATCTGGGGCACTTTACTTGAAAGATCTCCAAGCGGCTTTCCATCCTTCCTACGAGGACCATCAACCTAATTACAATTTAGCAAGTGGCAGTGATCTCCGGGTTGAGGAATCAATTTTCCAGTCTTGTCATCTTACCAGAAGAGTCGAGCCTTGTCGTCGACATCTGCATTTGCATTTGATCATAACTCATAACATAATTCATATACATATACATATAATACCTATGCATAGCATGAGTGTTTCATCCTCATTTGCGTTTCTCCCGAGGGCGTGTTTTATTCCAGTTTTACCTTGTGGTCAAAGTCCAACTTACTTGGCACCTACCAAACAACTTTATGTCGTGTCTATCTGATGTTCTTCCAGATATGACGTTTTTCTTATCCGATGGTTTTCCAGATATGCTTGTTCCTTTTGCATCCAATACTATCCTCATATATTGTGTTTATACCTTTCATTCAAAGCCATTATTGGATGTCTGGTACCCTGATTTTAATGTCTCTTTCTGATGGTTTTCCAGATTGAGTCTCGTTGTTCTGATGTTCTTCCAGAACTTCGTTGTTACGTATCTGATGGTTTTCCAGATATTTTCCCTTGATTCTAATGGTTTTCCAGAATCTATCCGATGGTTTTCCGGATATGTTTCTCTTTCTGATGGTTTTCCAGATTGAGTATCTTTTATCTGATGGTTTCCCAGATATTTTCCTTCGATTCTGATGGTTTTCCAGGATTTATCCGATGGTTTTTCGGATCTGTTTCTCTTTCTGACGGTTTTCCAGATGGAGTATCTCTTATCTGATGGTTTTCCGGATATTCTTTTACGATTCTGACGGTTTTCCAGAATCTTTCCGATGGTTTTCCGGATAAATTCCTCCTTCTGATGGTTTTCCAGATCGAGTCTTTGTTCTGATGTTCTTCCAGAACTTTATCTGACAATTTTCCAGATACCCCTGTGATTCTGATGGTTTTCCATAATCTTTCCAATGGTTTTCCGGATCTGTTCTCTTTCTGAGGTTTTTGCAGACTGATTTTTTGTTCTGACGTTCTTCCAGAACCCCTTTGCTGCTTATCTGATGTTCTTCCATATAGGTCTTCAAAACTTTCCCCGTACATTTATTGCTTTCCTAAATGTTTCGGATTTACCTTCAGAAACTTGTCTTCATCTCATGCTCCTATAGATTTCGTCCTTTTGTTTCTGGATATAGCCCAGGGTTTATTCGATGGTTTTCCGAGTAACTCTGGTATGTTTTAGAGTTCATTCGATGTTCTTCCGGATGTCCCTGAAATGTGTTTCTTTGACCCTGAGGTTATTCGATGGTTTTTCCGAGTATCTCTGGTGTTTGTTTCTCTCTGTATAATTTCCGATGATTACTGAAGATCCCGCTCGATCTCTTCGCTTAAAGGAATGACCCGGAAATTCCAGCACTTGTCGTTTACCTGATCCTACCGCCGTGTAGATCCTGTGTTACTGTTCGTTCTAAAGTGACAATTGTCGCGCTATTCCACCAGTGCGTCGTATTCCCCAGTGTAGTTACTCGTCGCGTCTGTCCCCTATATCGTCGTGTCGTCTGCATCCTTGCATTCATCATTCCATCATACGCATCATATAAGATTCATGGCATTGTCAGCATTATAGTTCGTGTTATTTTGTCCATATCATTGCATCTAGGGACCAAATTTTCGGTTATCTGTATTTAAATCCCTTTCACCGCGATTTCTCGAGTCTCTGCTGCTCAAATCATCCGGTGAAGCTATTTAAATAGGGGCATCTGTTGCACCCCAAATTTGTCCTACCTTTACATAGTTTCTAGTGCCACTTTATTTCAAATGAATAAAATGGCATAATTGGCAAGAGACCGTTGTCGCACCTCGAAAAATCACGGAGATATTTCAGAGAAAACGACCCTCGCGCGAAAGGCGCGGAAATGCGGTTCGACAGAGTCGCCACCGAACTTTATTTTTCCCGAATAAACGGGAGAGGAAAATATCGAGAAAACCTCTTAAAAACGAAAGGATAGGAACAGGGCTGTCGCAACCATGTTCCGGGTTCGGGAGTCGGTTACGTGAGGGGAAGGTATTAGCACCCCTCACGTCCGTCGTACTCGACGGGAACCTCTTAAGGTAAATGTGGGGAGTGTTGTTTAGGTTTACTTGTTTTCTTCTCGTTGATAAAGGTAGAATTGGTAGGTTATCAGGATAAAGACGCTAAGGGGAGGTGGAAGGTTAGAAGATAGGGTGCTCGCCAAGGATTGGGGCCCTTGTGCCTACGTATGCTCATTCGGTCAAGAATGAGAAATCAGAGCGTCGTAGTTCGACTACGGGAAAGGATGGGGGAAAATGGAAGATGGAGGGGATTGTGCTCGCCAAGATCATCGCAATCTTGTGCCTATGTATCTTATATTCAAGAATGAATAAAGAATCAGAGCGTCCGTAGTTCGTGGTAACGACCACGAAAAGGATACTGGGAAATGGGAGGATGGATAGAAGGTAGCTCGCCAAGATCATCGCAATCTTGTGCTTACATATCTTATATTCCAAAATGAATAAAGAATCAGAGCAGTCATAGTTCATGGTAACGACCACGAAAAGGATGAGGTTGAGTAGGTTGGAAGTTGAGAAAGAGACGAAAGAGTGACTGACAAGCAACCCAAGAGCGCGTCTCAAGAGCTTGTCACTCAAGAATTCAAGGAATGCGAGGTTCCAAGAACTCAGTTCCTTCGGGAATTGACTGAATAAGCTGAAGATAAAGAATTGGATGTTTCGAAATCGAAAGAATGAATTAATAAAAACTCAAGGGCGCGCCTCAAGAGTTATTCATTCGAATATTCAGAGAATGCTAGATTCTAAGAATATCCCTCTTTCATAAGTTTTGGAAATGTTTGTGAAAGGATCGAATCGAAAAATGGCATGCGAGGCCAAAGGAAGTTGTTTTGAAGCGGCTCGACGACGTGTCGAGGATTTGATCGAAGATGGAACCGACTTGACGACGTGTCAAGTGTTAAGATTGTGAGAAACGATATTAGTCCCTGAGGGTGCTCCTAATATCGAGACCACGAGGAATTGTGAATGAAATGTGTTGCGAATGCGGACGAGCATTCGACTTAGGAGAATGTTTGAAAATGGTGGAATTTGAAAGAATCGAAAGGTTGAGTGAATAACAACTCATGAGCGTGCCTCGAGAATTATTCACTCGAAGACACAAGGAATGCTAGACTCCAAGTATCTCATTCTTTCGGAGTTTTAATCGAAAAAACGATATTGAGAATATGTTTGAGAAAATCAAAAGATTGAATGAATAACAACCCAAGAGCGTGCCTCGAGAATTATTCACTCGAAGATCCAGGAAATGCTAGATTTCAAGAATCTCCCTCTTTTGGAGTTTTAATCTATAAAATATTGCTGAAAGTAATTTGAAATGAAATTAGGAGTATGAAAATGAGTTTACGGCACGAGAGGTGAGAATACGTGATTGAATTCGAAAGGTATAGGAGAAATGACGATTACTTAATAAATGAGACGTTGGCCTCACAACCAATTAATCGAGGTATCATTTGGATGCTAGATCCTAACGACACTTCTTCAATTCGAAAAATATTTATATAAACAACGGAAATTTCACACGAAATGCTAGATTCCTATGATATTTCTTTATTCAAAAAGAGAGTATTTTAAAAATAAAAAGTCGAATAATACATTATTTAAGGTGTACACCTCAATAATGATTGTCCAAAAATCCAAGAAGTGCTAGACTTCAAAGATTTAGTTTTTCATAATTTTGATTGAAAACAATTTCAGTGTTGAAAAATATATTAAAATAGATTAGAAAAATAAATCATGTTTTGAAAATGATTTAATTAAGAAAATGGTTTGTATGTTAAAAAGAAATTGAATTTAAGATTAGAAAAAATAATTAGTCAAATTTTGGAAATAAGTTTAAAAAAATAGTCCATGAATTTTATTTAAAAAATATTTAGAATTATCTTGAAACAAACTAATTACTAAAATAAAAAGTGACTTTAGTTAAAAAACAATTATTTTATTAGCAAATAAAATATACTTGGAAAATTCTACCTTAAATTTTATTAGAGAAAAAAAAATTGTAATAATTACTTGATTACTAAAAAAAATAATTAAATAACAACAAGATAATTGAAAATGACTAAAAGCACTTTGGAATAAAAAATGAAATATCCTTCCAAGCCAAACACTAACGAGTTCAATTAATTGGTACAATATTTAGGCAAAATGCAATTTTTATCAAACCATGTTGTTATCCTAAGTATACTAATAATTAGCATTTAAGTTTCTTTTTTAAAAAAAAAGGTCATGCTAAATAGCATAATGAAATCTGTACAATTAGCAACTCCAACAGCAACTTGAATGCCATCAAATTGAACTATACGTGAGAACTTTTACCATTCACCACACCAACAGCAACTTGAATGCCGTCAAATTGAGCTATACATGAGAACTCTCAACATTCACCACAGTAATGAAATTACACAAGAATGGGCGTAACCGAATTGAAACAGAACAGAAAATACATCAAATCGGAACCGAACAGAAAATACAGCAAATCGAAACCGAACACACCAAAAAAAATGAAACTCAGAATTTTAAATACAACAAGTCCACAATCACAACCGACGTTGCGAAATTCCAAAAATAATAATATAAAGTTTAATGGTCAAAATATTTACCGAATCGAAACAAAACAACACGACAAAACCAACTTGGATTTCAAAACAGAACAAAAGCTGCAACCCACACACTCCCTTCCGAGTTTCTTTCTTTTAAAACCTGCAATGAAATCTAACAGATAGCAGAAATAACCCTATGGCCTTAAACCCTACCAAGCGGGATCATCTTGAAAATCACACGGAGAGCTGGCAAGCTGCAGTGGTGCGACTTGGGAAAACGGCGGCGGCGGCTTATGGTTGAGAAAAGGGTTTGTGAAAGAGATGCAGATGGTGATGATTGATGATGATGGTGAGGTTACGCCGGTAGGGTATACGGCGACAATGGAGGAAGTTAGGAAGGAGCAAAGAAAGGTTTTTTTGGAGAGAAAGAATGAGGATTAGGTTCGGGGAAGAGTTTTGGTCGGTGGATTGATGGGGTTTCGCCGGAAATATTTGGTGACGATGATTACAGTAGATTGCCGCGTTGGTTTTGGATGATTGGGAGGGATCGTGAACCATCCCCCTAGGTTTTCCTTCAGCTTCTTTTAAAGCTAAACCAAACGGGCCTCCCATCGTTGGCCTTATGTAAATCCAAACATTACATCAAACATTTTTCTTTTGTTTTTAATTAATTAAACATATTAACTACTAATTAATATTAACAATACTAACTATTAACTATAACAAGCAAATTGATAAAACTATAAGAAAACTAATTAATACAAATAAATTGATATAAACATAATTAATATTATTTAACATAAATAATCTAATATATATATATATATATATATATATATATATATATATATATATATATATATATATATATATATATATATATATATATATATATATATATATATATATATATATATATATATATATATATATATATATATATATATATATATATATATATATATATATATATATATATATATACAAAATATTTTTATTATTAGAAATATTTTAAAAGGAAAGGAAAAGTTAAGAAATTGAAATAAAATAATATTCACAAAGAATCTTAGGATACATGTCACGCTTTAATTGGTCAAAACGAACAAAATTTGAAAAACGCCCAATTTCGGGTGGACACGTGTCTAAACGGCATGAAACAATAAATGCGAAAATATTTACAAAATGGGTAGGACAAATTTAGGGTATGACAGATGCCCCTATCTAATTGGCTTGATACTCGTAAGATGAAATACTATGGAGTTCATTCTTTTGAAGTACGAGACAATTAGATATAAAGTAAACCCTGAATTTGTCCGAAAAGAAAAAAATGCTCGGGGGTTGGAATGCCGGATGAGGTAAACCTCTGAACCAACGGTAAATAACTGGCAAAAATGGTCCACATCACCAAAAGGATGATGGGACAAAGCACACACGGCTACTTCCATCAGAAGGGTGACAGAGCAAAACACATTTGCAAAATCTGACTATGACAGACCCCTCACCAAAAGGGTGACGGAGCGAAATACAAACAAAGGTCGCACAATCTATCATTAACGACTATGATAGACCCCCCACCAAAAGGATAACGGAGCAAAACACAAAACACACTATCGCACAATCTATCATTAATGACCATGATAGACCCCCCACCAAAAGGATGACGGAGCGAAACACAAATAAACACATCGCACAATCTACCATTAATGACCATGATAGACCCCTCACCAAAACAATGACGGAGCGAAACACAAATAAACACATCGCACAATCTATCATTAATGACCATGATAGACCCCTCACCAAAAGGATGACGGAGCGAAACACAAATAAACACATCGCACAATCTACCATTAATGACCATGATAGACCCCTCACCAAAAGGATGACGGAGCGAGACACATGCCAAACAATATCGCACAATCTGACATTGACGAAATGTCAGACCCACCACCAAAAGGATGGCAGAGCGAAACACAAAACATATCGCACAATCTATCATTAATGACCATGATAGACCCAACACCAAAAGGATGATGGAGCGAAACACAAACAAGATATCGCACAATCTAACATCGACGAAATGTCAGACCCACCACCAAAAGGATGGCAGAGCGAAAACACAACACACAGGTCACTATCACCAAAAGGATGATAGGACAACACAGATTTGAGGTTTACCAACACCAAAAGGATGCAGGCTAGGTTGAACTGACGAAGTTCGACTATCACCAAAAGGATGATAGTAAGGCAATTGACAACGGTCACGCTTGCTGGGTACAACTCATTGGGGAACCCCTGAGAAGAAGATTGAATTGAAATGAGTCAATGGGGTACGCCCACCGTCTTGTTTGGAGATCATCGTCTTGCTGAGATGGTTTCATGGTTACGCCCATGAATTCTGAAGAGGATGCCCCTGACTGGGCTGAATTTGTCTTGAAATGTCTTATTTTGGTCAACAAAAGGTTGAACAACTTCATGAGGAACGCCCATGGCCTTGCTGAAGATGCCCCTGCTCGGGTTGGATCTTGCACTGAACTTCTTGGATTTGCTCAACAAAAGTTTGAATAGCTTAGTGGGAATGCCCACGGTCTTGAACGGTATGTCCCTGACTAGGCTGAATGTTAATTTGCATATCTGATCAACCACAAGGTTGAAATTCTTCATGGGAGACGCCCATGGTCTTTGAAAAATGCCCCCTGATTGGGCTGAATCTTGTTGTGAATATCTTTTGAATTTTGTGGGAGATGCCCCGGACTGGGCGGTCGATGGTCTTGGAAATCTTCGGGATTGATCCTGGACCTTGACTTGCATATATGAATGTTGGATGATAAATGATATTCCACATGAGTGGACGTGCAAATGCAAATGCTGACGAGAGGAGATGCAAGAGCTGGGGAAGTATGATACGACTGGTTATGCAAAACGATGTAAAATGCTTATGATGATGAATGTAATGTGTATGATGCATATGATGCAGACAGGTAGTTGAAAATGCGTGTGAAGCCAGCATGGTAGATTTTGGTAGTTGCCAATGCGAATTGGACTTCGGGTGGTGGGAGAGATTGATTTCCCCGACACGCAGTTTGTTGAAGACGCCACGATTGAAGCAAAAGATAACGCCCTGGATGCCCCAAGTCTGGGTACTTGGTGATTTGTAGTGAATTTCCTTAAAAGAAGGTTGCAATTTTGTTTGATGGTCAGGATGACCTGGCCTTGCCCCAGTCTGAATATGGTAATGATATGCCCCTGCTCGAGCTGTTTGAATGATTTGCCCCAGCCTGTGGGTTTTGAGGTAGTCAAGTTCCTCCTTGATTGCTCCTTGCTGGAGTGCCTTTGAATACCTAGCACTGATTTGCAAATAAAATTGCACATTCATAAACGGTGACGTTAATGCAAAGTTCGATGCAAGATTTGAAAAAGTATCATTTTATTGAAGTGCCATGAAAGTGTGAGACGAATGGACTGCTAGCCCAGATGTTGTGCTAATTTGATTGGTGTGAAAGATATATCAAGAGAAATGACACCAATGCTGATGATTAGAAATCATGTGAGGAGTCAGGTTACGCAACCTTGCGACAATATGCTTTCAGAATAAACCTCGCCTCAATTAGGTCTTTTGAGGGTTATAACGTGGTCTGGTTCATGGTTATGAAACAAAGGATATTAGGCTCAAAGTATGATTTGTACCCACCCCTGCTTCTTAATGATCTCCAGTCCTACGCTCAGTTAATTCTATACTTGTCTGGACGGTGTAAGCTTGAAGGTTCAAGGTTTGCTCGACATGGCAGTCACCTTATTTTGGTTTTTTTTTTGATTTTGTTGAGGATTTCGGGGTCCTCTTTTGCTTTTGTTTTGATCCCTGACTTTTGCATGGATTGACTTTGTTTGTCAGATCCATCAGGATTGCCTTGATTTTGCCTAAGTCCCCTCTAAGGTGTTTGACTTAGCAGGCTTTTGATGTTTTTTGGATTTTGTTGGAAGGTTGTGACTGCCATGTTATGGATCATTGAAAAACAACCGTCTTTTAGATATTGATTCGAATACGGGATTGGATTAACTGAACACTACCCTGCCCCAGGTTGAGTGTAAGGGTTTGAATATCCGAAGGAAACTGCTACTTCTAAGTTCGAAGTGGTTTACTAGGGATTAACTCCTTATATCTCCAGTGTTTGGGGGATTGAAGCAATGCCTGCACATCATTGACAAGATTCTGTCTGAAAGCATATGTTTTGCAATTATGGGTATCTCGTTTTCATCATCCTCCCACAAATCATGCTAAACAACAGTGAATATAGTGGAGTGAATAAATGTGTCGATGATAAGTGAAAATGAGTGAATACGACATAACCAATTCAAAACACGCATAAACGGTACATTAATGAAAACCAAATACGAATGGCAATTGTTCAAAGCATACAGTACTTAAACAAACAAAGACAAATATAAGAAATGCGAAATATTAAATGGCAGCATGACGGCCTTCTTCAGAGAATGGGCTTTGACTTGATTGGATTCGATGTTGGCACTAGTTGGCCGATGGCAATGGATCGTTGATGATATTCGGAGACTTCCCATTGAAGTTGATAGCGTCTTTATCGATCATGTCTTGAATTATGTGCTTGAAAGCTCTGCAGTCCTCAATGGTATGACCTAGAGCGCCCTTATGAAACTCACAATGAGCATTTGCATCGTAATCGGCAGGAATGATGGTTGGAGGAGCTAAATCTCTCGGAACAACAGCTTTCTTCTCCATCAACTGAGCGAAGATACTAGCATATTTCATCGGCAGGCGATCAAAAACTCTATCTGGCCTCCATGTTCTCTGCGGACGCTGCGGGCGAGTACCTTGTCGTTGCTGTGTAGCTTGCATCTGCTGTTGCTGAGGAGGATACTGATATCCTTGCTGGTTGTAGACTTGTTGCTGAGGAGCTTGTTGCCGTGGCATCTGAGCTTGCGCTGCTTGAACAGCTGGCTGATAAGGCATTGGAGCATATTGCGCAGCAACAACATATGGATACTGATAGTAGGGAACTTGATAAGGCATAGGAGCAGGAGCTTGTTGAGAAGCTTGCCCTTTCTGCAAAAAGATGGCATTTGTTTTGCCCTCTTTCTTCTTGTATCCGTTGAAAGGCTTCTTGGCATTATCCTGACTGTTAGAACCTCCTGGGATCTTCCCACTCTTCAGCCCTTCTTCAATTCTCTCACTGATGATCACCAAGTCAGAGAATCCAGCGGAGACACTACCGATCAGCTTTTCGTAGTACTGGCCTTGCAAAGTACCCATGAAGATGTCAATAAGTTCACGGTCAACAAGAGGTGGATGCACCCTCGCGGCTAGCTCTCTCCATCGTTGCGCGTACTCCTTGAAGGATTCACTGTCCTTCTGAGTCATACTCTGAAGCTGAGTACGGTTAGGAGCAAGGTCGGTGTTGTACTTGTACTGCTTGACAAATGCATCGGCTAAATCGGCCCAAGTGCGCACACTGTTACGCTCCAGCTGCATATGCCACTCGAGTGATGCCCCAGACAAGCTATCTTGGAAGCAATGGATCATGAGCTTTTCGTCCCTGGCATAGGCAGCCATCTTGCGACAGTACATCTTCAAATGAATGTTTGGGCAACTGAGACCCTTGTACTTCGAAAATTCGGGCACCTTGAACTTGGGAGGAATGATAACATCAGGCACCAAGCACAATTCCAAAGCACTGAAAGAATTTGAGTTATGCCCCTCCATGGCGCGGAGTTTCTCGGCTAGATCTCGGCACATCTTCATAGCTTCTGAATCCTGAGCAGCAACAGGACTAGCAATGGGGATAGCAGCATGATAGTTCTGAACGTCGTCATACTGATCCATCAGAGTATCTTCGATATGGGGAGCTGGGATCTGCACAGCAGTAGGCTGGGCCTGTGGGATAACTCCAACAGTAACTCCATGCGCTGGGATTGGCTGACAAGTGTTTCCCTCGACTGCTTTGTTGAAGTTCAACGGCATCCCATGAGAATTTGGAATTGGAACCAAAGGGATAGCAGTAGACCCTTGTCCATTGACGACAGCGGCGGCTTCACGCTGTTCTTCCTCTCTCCTGGCTGCGAGGATGGCTTCGAGGATCTGGTCGATCTTTCCTTTCATAGAATCCAACTCTTCCCTGAAGGCAACCTGCTCCTGCTGAATCTGCTCCATCATGCGTCTGGTATTGGCTCTAGTTGCGTACTGGTGTCGCGGAATCAGCTTGATTTACTGGAGAAGAAGGAACGGAGACATAAGATTCCGTTGAAGGACTGGAAATGCAAAATGCACAACATATGAAATGCAATGCAAATGATATGCAATATGAAATGCAAGATACAAGATCCAGGATCACAGGATCACGAGATCATAGTTCGAACAACTCCCGAAGCTGGTAACTGTAACAGATAAGTAACCATAATTCCTGCTCAAAGAAAAAAAGACAAGTACGACCTATGCGGGAAGATCTAAATACTCTACCCATAAACCCACTTATGGGATGGTTTCTACGTTCGGTTTCCAGGATCACGGACACTATTCGTATTAGCGTCATGCAACAGGCTGGCTGTATTACGACGATAATAACGATAAGGTCTCTCCTGGGCGGGGTCCTCATGCTAGGCGCACAAGGAGCGAGTCCTTGGAGGCTAACACTATAAGACCACTAATATCGGAACTGGTGCTAACAAAAGGTTCCCAGAATCACAGACCCTTTATTAATCAAGTCGTGCAACAGGCTAGCTGTGTTACAACAAGATCTACGAATAGGCCTCCTCTGGAGGAGCTTTCATGCTAGGCCCATAAGGAGCAAGTCCTCGGAGACTAACACTACTTGACTACCAACTCTAAACTATGTGTTCTCTCTGCTTTTACCAAAGCTCGGGCGTAGAGCTTTACTCATGATGTCATCCCGACAGGCAACCAAGATAACAAGCACAAATAAAAACCACAAGAGAACGAATACAAAAAGAAAACAAATTAAAAAACAAACACTCCTCACAAACCAAAAGATAGGCTCAACTCTCTCTTTGCATGGCACAAAACGTCCCCAGAAGAGTCGCCAGCTGTCGCACCTCGAAAAATCACGGAGATATTTCGGAGAAAATGACCCTCGCGCGAAAGGCGCGGAAATGCGGTTCGACAGAGTCGCCACCGAACTTTATTTTTCCCGAATAAACGGGAGAGGAAAATATCGAGAAAACCTCTTAAAAACGAAAGGATAGGAACAGGGCTGTCGCAACCATGTTCCGGGTTCGGGAGTCGGTTACGTGAGGGGAAGGTATTAGCACCCCTCACGTCCGTCGTACTCGACGGGAACCTCTTAAGGTAAATGTGGGGAGTGTTGTTTAGGTTTACTTGTTTTCTTCTCGTTGATAAAGGTAGAATTGGTAGGTTATCAGGATAAAGACGCTAAGGGGAGGTGGAAGGTTAGAAGATAGGGTGCTCGCCAATGATTGGGGCCCTTGTGCCTACGTATGCTCATTCGGACAAGAATGAGAAATCAGAGCGTCGTAGTTCGACTACGGGAAATGATGGGGGAAAATGGAAGATGGAGGGGATTGTGCTCGCCAAGATCATCGCAATCTTGTGCCTATGTATCTTATATTCAAGAATGAATAAAGAATCAGAGCGTCCGTAGTTCGTGGTAACGACCACGAAAAGGATACTGGGAAATGGGAGGATGGATAGAAGGTAGCTCGCCAAGATCATCGCAATCTTGTGCCTACGTATCTTATATTCCATAATGAATAAAGAATCAGAGCAGTCGTAGTTCGTGGTAACGACCACGAAAAGGATGAGGTTAAGTAGGTTGGAAGTTGAGAAAGAGACGAAAGAGTGACTGACAAGCAACCCAAGTGTGCGTCTCAAGAGCTTGTCACTCAAGAATTCAAGGAATGCGAGGTTCCAAGAACTCAGTTCCTTCGGGAATTGACTGAATAAGCTAAAGATAAAGAATTGGATGTTTCGAAATCGAAAGAATGAATTAATAACAACTCAAGGGCGCGCCTCGAGAGTTATTCATTCGAATATTCAGAGAATGCTAGATTCTAAGAATATCCCTCTTTCATAAGTTTTGGAAATGTTTGTGAAAGGATCGAATCGAAAAATGGAATGCGAGGCCAAAGGAAGTTGTTTTGAAGCGGCTCGACGACGTGTCGAGGATTTGATCGAAGATGGAACCGACTTGGCGACGTGTCAAGTGTTAAGGTTATGAGAAACGATATTAGTCCCTGAGGGTGCTCCTAATATCGAGACCACGAGGAATTATGAATGAAATGTGTTGCGAATGCGGACGAGCATTCGACTTAGGAGAATGTTTGAAAATAGTGGAATTTGAAAGAATCGAAAGGTTGAGTGAATAACAACTCATGAGCGTGCCTCGAGAATTATTCACTCGAAGACACAAGGAATGCTAGACTCCAAGTATCTCCTTCTTTCGGAGTTTTAATCGAAAAAAGATATTGAGAATATGTTTGAGAAAATCAAAAGATTGAATGAATAACAACCCAAGAGCGTGCCTCGAGAATTATTCACTCGAAGATCCAGGAAATGCTAGATTTCAAGAATCTCCCTCTTTTGGAGTTTTAATCTATAAAATATTGCTGAAAGTAATTTGAAATGAAATTAGGAGTATGAAAATGAGTTTACGGCACGAGAGGTGAGAATACGTGATTGAATTCGAAAGGTATAGGAGAAATGACGATTACTTAATAAATGAGACGTTGACCTCACAACCAATTAATCGAGGTATCATTTGGATGCTAGATCCTAACGACACTTCTTCAATTCGAAAAATATTTATATAAACAACGGAAATTTCACACGAAATGCTAGATTCCTATGATATTTCTTTATTCAAAAAGAGAGTATTTTAAAAATAAAAAGTCGAATAATACATTATTTAAGGTGTACACCTCAATAATGATTGTCCAAAAATCCAAGAAGTGCTAGACTTCAAAGATTTAGTTTTTCATAATTTTGATTGAAAACAATTTCAGTGTTGAAAAATATATTAAAATAGATTAGAAAAATAAATCATGTTTTGAAAGTGATTTAATTAAGAAAATGGTTTGTATGTTAAAAAGAAATTGAATTTAAGATTAGAAAAAATAATTAGTCAAATTTTGGAAATAAGTTTAAAAAAATAGTCCATGAATTTTATTTAAAAAATATTTAGAATTATCTTGAAACAAACTAATTACTAAAATAAAAAGTGACTTTAGTTAAAAAACAATTATTTTATTAGCAAATAAAATATACTTGGAAAATTCTACCTTAAATTTTATTAGGGAAAAAAAATTGTAATAATTACTTGATTACTAAAAAAAAATAATTAAATAACAACAAGATAATTGAAAATGACTAAAAGCACTTTGGAATAAAAAATGAAATATCCTTCCAAGCCAAACACTAACGAGTTCAATTAATTGGTACAGTATTTAGGCAAAATGCAATTTTTATCAAACCATGTTGTTATCCTAAGTATACTAATAATTAGCATTTAAGTTTCTTTTTTAAAAAAAACGGTCATGCTAAATAGCATAATGAAATCTGTACAATTAGCAACTCCAACAGCAACTTGAATGCCATCAAATTGAACTATACGTGAGAACTCTTACCATTCACCACACCAACAGCAACTTGAATGCCGTCAAATTGAGCTATACATGAGAACTCTCAACATTCACCACAGTAATGAAATTACACAAGAATGGGCGTAACCGAATTGAAACAGAACAAAAAATACATCAAATCGGAACCGAACAGAAAATACAGCAAATCGAAACCGAACACACCAAAAAAAATGAAACTCAGAATTTTAAATACAACAAGTCCACAATCACAACCCCTCTTTGATATCATATTCTAACCGCAACAAGTCCACAATCAACTAATAATTTGATATCATATTCTAACCGCAACAACTCTAATAAAAACCAACCCCTCTTTTCCTTAAGCAAGCAAACTCTTAATAAAAACACCCATTCACGCGAAACAACCTAGGAGGTTCCCATTGAGTACGATGGATGCGAGGGGGTGCTAATACCTTCCCCTCGCATAACCGACTCCCGAACCCTAAGACTTGGTTGCGATGACCATGCTCCTTTCCCAAAGGTTTTATCGCTATTTCCCTTTCCCTCCTTGGGATAAATAAAATCCGGTGGCGACCCTGTGTCATTTTTCGCGTAGCGACAGCTGGCGACTCTTCCCTAAGCGAGTCAAGCCTAACCTAGGTCGTTTTTTGCGTTTTTGGGTTCTCTCTTTTATATGTTTGTTTATCGCTTTCCCTTATTTATTCAATTGTATCTCACCTTGTTTGGTTTCATTCTTCGTGGTATGGATTGGATACATTGGCGGCAAAACTTGAGGGAAAGACTCTATACCCGAGTCTAGATGTTAAAATTGAGATAGGAGAGGTTGAGTAGTATTGGTTTCCGAGATGCTCATCTCGTGATAGTCGATACGAGAACCTCGCTTAGAGTAGATTTCTTTGAGAATGATGGAAACCGTCAAGCTCTTGGCGTGTTGAACCAATATTTTCTTGGGAATCCATTACTCTAAGGACCTTTTAGAACCTTAAACCATTGGCCAACTAAGATTGATGGTCACATAGTATGGGTCCTCGAGAAGCTCTTCTCATATGGATCGATACGAAGACCTCGTTCAGAAGAGACTTTCTTGATGGGTTTGTTTCCTGGCAATGACTGACATACGTAACAAACAGTCAAGGAAGTCCATGACTCTGAAATCCTTGTCTAGAACCCAATGTCGACGTGTCTCGTAGTATGGGTCCCCGAGAAGTTCTTCTCATGTGGGTCGATATGAGGACCTCACCCAAAAGAGATTCATGTGATGGAGTCATCCTCCGACATATTCATGTCATGTATGATGAACAGTCATGTGGATCCATGACTTTGGGATCCTAATTAAACCTTAGATCACATCTGGTGAGAACCTTGTGTTACGATCAATTAACTGTTATCCTCGATCCGTACCTATGATCCTGTGTGCTAAAATCAGATTAAGTACATTGCATCCTAGTGCATTCAATCCATTTCATGTGCATTGCATCTGCATTTTGCATATCATTTCCCGAGAACCTCATACCACCTTTTGTTTCTAACTAACTGACTGATTTCCCGACACCCGCTCAGAACTGGAAACATGTCTCAGATTACTATGGGAGAGCTTCAGAAAGGTCAAGAATTATTAAAAGAGGAGGTCAAGCAACTGAAAACTCAGGTGAACTTGATTATGGAGATCCTGCAAACACTGATGAGGAAGGAAAGTAACCCCGCACCAGTTGTTGCCACAAAAATGCTTGATCCTATGGAAGTACTTAAGTCCCCCTCAAGTCAAGAGATGCCTCGTGAGCATGACCTACCACTTGGACCTATGAAGCGTACTTATCAACGACCATTACTTAATCCTCAGTCAGGTCCAAGGAATCAACTGCAAAGTAAGAATCCATATCCAAATCAGCATTGAGGCTCTGCCCAACGAGGCCCAAACAGACCAAGGAGGCCAGAGAAACACTTTGACCCAATTTCTATGTCGTACAGTCGACTCCTCCCTTTATTGCTCAGTAACTCTTTGGTTCAGCTAAGAGAACTTGGTCCTTCTCCAATACCTCCTCCTCTAGGCTATGATGCAAATGTCAGGTGTGTATTCCACTCTGGAGTGCCTGGACACACGATTAATGATTGTAAAAGTTTGAAGTACCAATTACAAGGGTTGATTGAGTCTAGATTGATTTTATTTACGCCTCAAGGCCTTCAAATTAAAGTCAACCCTTCATCTGGTCGGGCAGGTTCATCAGTTTCTGGCATGGAAGAAAATTTTGAAAGTGGGCATGGAAAAGGTTATCATAGTGGTCCCAATGAGCAAGAAGGCTAGCCTAACTGTGAGTCAAGAAAGAAAAAGCCCAGTACCCAATGCTGACAATTTTTATATGTTGTCTTTTCTAAGCATTTGTAATTTATTTCCTGTCATTTGCTACTTGTTCTTAAACATTGTTTTGTTTTGAATGGTAATATTAATGAAGTAATCATGCTTTTTGAATTAATCATGTCGCATTCACTCATCTTTTCTTCACTTACAACAACCAGAAAAAACGAAAAAAAATAATATAAAAAAGGTTTCATCTACCTCTCGTCCACTTATTTTATCAAACCTTTTTTTTAGCAAAGATTGGAGGGAGGATGACGAAAACGAAATACCCATAATTGCAGTTGTATGCTTTCGGATAAAATCCTGCTGATGATGTACATACATTGTTTCAAATCCCCTAAACACCGGAAATATAAGGAGTTAGTCCCTAGTCAACCACTTTGAGTCTAGAAGTAGGAGTTTCCTTCGGATTTAAACCCTTATGACAAACCTGGGGCATGGGTAGTGTTCAGTTAATCTGATTGCACGTTCAGTCGCAAGATGAAATCCTTGTTATGGCATTTGTTCTTCAACGACCAACGACTTGGCAGTCACAGGCCTTTCAAAATATATATATATATATATGTTAAAAGAAAAGCCCGCTAAGTTGAACACCCAAAGAGGCAACTTAGGCAAAAGTTAGGGATCAAAAACAAAATCGAAAGAGGTCCTCAAACCCTCAACAAAAATAAAATAAGATTTAGTGGCTACTCAAATCAAAAAGGGTCACTAACATCCATCAAAACCAAATAAGGTGACTGCCACGTCGAACGAACCTTGAACCGTCAAGCTTACACTGTCAAGATAAGCACGTGTGGAATTAGCTGAACATAGGACTAGAGATCATCACGAAGAAAGGGTGGGGACAAATAATACTTTGAGCCTTATATCCTTTGTTTCTATAACCGTGAACCAGACCACGTTACAACCCTTAAAAAGACCTAATTGAAGCAGGGTTTATTATGAAAGCATGCTACAGTAAGGTTGCATAAGCTGACTCCTCACATATTTGCTAATCTTCAATATTGGTGTCATATTTTTGCTATATTTTTCACACACCAATAAATCAACACTACGTTTGGATCAATGGTCCATTCGTCACACACTTGCACATCATTCCTAATAAAATGATCTTTCAAATTTGCATGATGTTGCACCCTAAAATTTGCCCAACCTTATTCACTTGGTTTATGTTTCAATATCATTAGCATTTGCATATAGAGTCATGTACATAGCCTAACCATCTGCATAGCATAAGCATAGCAAGTCATCCAGCAGGGGGCCAATCATTGTTATCATCTCTAGAGGCCTATCAAGAGGTTATTATCCTAATTCAATCTCATTCAAGTCATCAGAAAAGAATTTGAAAGCAGGGAGTTCAGTGGATCAAGCATTGAGTATATCTCCTAACTGAGGGTGTCTGAGGATCAACAAGGGAATTATGGGCTGTGAATTGAGAGCATGGGGAGTATCTAGATATCTTGGAGGACTTAGAAAGTCATTTGGAGAAGAAAACAAGTTGTTGATGTGATCACAAGAATTGCAGTTGAAGACAGTCAACTAGGGTTTCATCTGGGTCAACCCTGGGTCAACCCTAGGTCAAAGGGCTGTTGGAGAGGCATTAAGGGCTATTGAAGAGATGTGGGGTTCATCATTTGACATGGAGAATAAGGATATGTTGTTATGCTAAGAAGAAATCAAGAGAAATCAAGGAGAAGAGGAGTTTCTAAATTAGGGTTTCTATGTAAAATCCCCTAGTTTAGGTCAAATTTCCAAGCAAGATAAGTCAAAATGCAAGCTTCAAATGGATTCTTGGCCAACATGGAACTTGTATAGGATCTCAAGACCTTTAATTTTAGTGGTGGAGGACATCAAGGAGATTTATAGAACTCAAGTTATGGTCCTTGCAAGTCACAGGTCATCTGAGGTATCTGAAATTTTGTCTGTGAAAGTGACTTGACTTCCAAGCAATTTTTACCCCTCAAGGAGATTTCAAATGGATTTATGGTCAACATAAGAATTGTTCCTTATTGTCTTAGCTTTCTATAATGGTATGGTATGCCTTAATATGATTTGGGGAACTCTACTTATGGTCTTGGCAAGCAAAGGGTATTTTGGTCATTTGTGAATTACAGGTCATTTTAACCTATGCCCAAAACTCATACAAGGAAGCTTCAAATGGAAAACTTTACAACATCAAACTTGTTCCAAATGACATTTTGAGTCTAGAAAAGTGACCATGAGAGATTAGAAAGATTCATAGCACAAGGTTTCAAAATTGTTGGATTTAATGAATAAAAATGGCCTAAAAAATGAGATTTTTCATATCTTGGCCAAATGAAGCAAAATTATAGGTCATTTTGAGTGGAAAGGGAATTTTAAATACATTGGATAAAGTGGAATTTTGAGCTTAGTTCATAATTTGTGAGTTATCCATGGTTGCTTGCAATGTAAGAAACATAATCAAAATCCAAGGGAATTTGTGCAAGGGAAACTTCTCCAAGTTTCTAGGAGGTTCTAACCTCATCTATATATTGATGCAAGATGTTTCATGTTTTTGTTTTGGTGATCTCATTTGTTCATAACACAAGTTTCATATCAATTTTCCATCTTTGCAAAACCAATCCAAACTCTCTCAATTTCTCATCAATCTTCACTATTCTTGATTGAATCTTCACCATCATCATACAAGGATCAGAATCCACACCTTCATTTGGAAAATTGAAGAAGGAATTGTTCCATTCATCATCATCATTCAAGAAGCATAAACTTTGGAATTGAGAGATTCACATCTTTGGAGTCATACCTGTTGCATACAGAAGTCACCATTGAGTTCTTGGATCATTTTCCACTCATTTCAAGCTATAGATCAAGAGGTTCTGGTAGCTGTTTCCTTCATTTTGCATAAGGTAAGTTTTCATTCGAATTGCTTAGTTTAGGTAGAATCTTAGGGATTTGGTAGTGTAGAATGGTTAAGCATAAGTAGATGATTGATTTTGGTAAGTTTGGTGGAGTTTCATGGAGTTTAAGCACGAGGTACCAAAACTGTTGAGACTTGTAATTGCTAGGATAAGGCACGAAAATGTGATTGGATTAGCATGTTGCGATCAGGATGAGTTGTAGATTAGTTTAGGATGAATTTTGTGGAGAATTGGAGTAGTTGAGGACAGGTGATAATGGTGGATTCTATCTGGTATCACTATCGGGTTTGCTCCTTGAATGAGTTTCAGAATGAGATAGTGCCATGGCTGTATAGGGGGAGAAATGTGGGTCATGTTTGCTCTTTGGATCGTGGAATTTGGATGAGAGTTGAAGGAGATAGAGGAGGTGGAAGAATCGTGCATGAGAAGGGTTTTCTGAAACCCTAAGTGGCTGGAGGTTGAAGAAGGGTCAGGAGCCACACGATTGCATTCTGACCTTTGACTTGGAGACCCAATCCAACGGACACGATTAAACTTCAAAACGGAGGGAGATTTTAAAAACTGAAACGCGCCGTTTCATTTAGTGGAGGGAAATGGGCTCAGATGGCTATTGACACCCCCCGCGCGTATGAAGCCCAATCTTTTGAACTGATCTTCTTGCTATTCTCACCCCCTCCCTTTATTTCTTTCTATTTTTTTTTTAATTTCTTTTTATTTTCATTCATTTTTAAAAATTCATAACAAATCAGAAATTGCATATTTTCAATTCATTCTTTTTTTAACATTTTCTTTAAAAAGTCAAGAAAATTATAAAAAACAAAAATTGCATTTTATTTTTTATTTTATATTTTTCCCATATTTTCCAAATAAATAGCATTTTAAATAGTTTCATTTCATACATGATTTTGCTAATTTTTGTTCTATTAGATGCTTTAATATTTTTTGTCCATTCTTTTTAGGTTGTTTAGTTTAGACATTAAACTTGTAGATACAATTTAGTTCCCATTTTTAGAAATTAATTTTAGGTGTTTAGTTTAGGTGTGAACAACATGAACAAACTAGGGTTTTAGGTGATGACTTAGGAGAATTAATTTACTTCCCTTAGGACTTAGAGATTGAATAGGTTAGCTATGGGACTATAGGGGCTATGGGTAGTTATTAGATCCCCTTAGAAAAAAGTCAGGATTCCCCTACTGCTATTAATGTACTGTATATATCTGATTGACTGGTGTGGTGTGCCCTCTGGGGATTTCTGCTTGCTTGTTTGGGGTATTGGGGTTGCTTGGGGACTTGGGAGAGCTGAAGACTTGAGAAGATGAAGCCATTGGAGATCCAGATGCTGAAGTCCAACTTCCAGAGTTGAAGAGAAGATTCTTGCTAGCAGATGCTGAGGAGACTAGGGTTTAGGAGCTAGGCAGAGCTCAAGATTAGAAAGCTTGTTTCTCAAACATGGATTGCCTTGTCTGCATCTATTCTTCTCTATGATACAGAGTCTCTCTAAGACACTCACCCCCTTCCTTTGGAAGGCTTGGTGATAGTGTCTAAGAGATAGAACTCTTGAGAGAAAATGTCTTTTGTGTTAGAAGCAGTCTGTTCACCACCCTTGGTAGTCAACTGATTGCTTAACACCTAATTCACTCTTGTGACTGATCCCTCATCCTGGAGGTTTGAACTTGAAGAAAAGCCATTGCAGATAGAAGACTGATGATCAAAGCCCTTGCCTGAAGGCCATGAAGATGGAGATTGATGCTTGTTGAAGCCTGTAGCTGATTGGAGATTACTTGAAAGCCAGATGTGGATTCAGAGCTGCTGATGATGTTTATTTTTGCTGTATTGCATTTCTGATGTATTGATTGGTTTTCTGGACTGTATTGTGTGCTGTTTAACCTGTTGGGTTGAAAGTGAATGCTGTTCACTTTCGCCTATTGTTTTCTAGGTTCGAGGTTGAGTGGGACTCCCTTGCCTCGCTTGTATTGCTGCATCCATGCATTTTACCGCTTTATTATCTGTTATTGTTGCTGTTTCCGTCTATTCCCTTAGGATCTCTGTTTCTCTCTGTGCAAGAGAGGAGCATGATAGACACTAGGTCTTAACCCATGCATGATAACATCAGGTTAGTTTGTTTCCCTTTTCAACCGTAGGTTAGAATTCTATCTCTTTCTTTCTCAAAACAAACAGAAAAACACATAAAGATTTCAAACACAATAAAAGACACTTCTTTCGTAAAAGAACGTGAACTCATCAAGCCGTCATTTTTGTCCGCCGGGACTGTTAATCGGAAACACCTTTTTCAGAAGGAATAAAATCAACCAAGGCAGACCTGTGTCGTACGTGGCCCGAACTACGTTTGCTCTGATCTTCCATGCCGTGTGGAAGTACGTAGGCATAGGATGCGATATCCTAGCGAGCAACCTTCCCCTCCTTTCCCGTAGGTAGGCGAACTACGCTGACTCTGATTTCTCGTTCCAGACGGGAATACGTAGGCATAAAGTGCGATACTTTGCCGAGTCATTTTTATTTTCATTTTATTTTCTTTTTAACCCCTGACCTATAGTTTAGATAGAATAACAATCCATACCCGAAAACAAGCGTGGATCCCGTCGAGTACGACGGACGTGAGGGGTGATAATACCTTCCCCTTGCGTAACCGACTCCCGAATCCAGGTTTTGGTTGCGACGACCATACCTTTCCCGTGTTGTGCAAGGTTTACTCTGAGCGTTTCCTTTCCCTCCCGTGGGATAAATAACGCACGGTGGCGACTCTTCTGTTCAGCCGGCGCCGATTTTCGCAGTAGCGACAGCTGGCGACTCTGCTGGGGACCCAACGTCCCCTGGCTGCTAAGGACTGCGATAGTTCTTATGCATTTGGGATCCAACGTCCCTTACGAGAGTCAATCCTAACGCTTGTTTTCCCGTCGAGGATTTTGTATGGATTTATATTTCTGACCTTTATTTTTCAGCAGTATATATATATTGATTATTATTGCTGTATGTTGGGGTGTGACGGGTGTTCTGATATTGAGAGATAAGCCGGACCTGGGCTTGAGTGCACCTAGAATTAGAGTAGAAATTAGTGGGCGCCCGCTTGCTTTGCTTGCTTTGGTGTCCCATGAAATCTACACTCAGACGAGGTTCCTCTGGTTGGCCTCCTGCCCCTTCCTTTGGTTGGCGTGGGTTGCTGGTTAGTTGGATTGTCGACTCTGGGGACCGATCATTTGGAAGTTGGCTAAGTGAGGCCTCTTCAGGGATTGATGATGCCACTCCTTCTGGGAATCGTATCATCAACCCTGAAAGTCTGTGACGCCGACGACCGCATAGGATGCCGTACCTTGTGCCAGTTATAGGGCCACCCACCTGTGAGGGGATTCAGGGTTATGTAGGTAACTAGACCTTCAGACCACCGGTTTGTTTCTTGATCAGGATCCTGGATATTTATGGAGGGTTCTAAGGTCTGTCAGAGACCAGGTGGAGATGTGTTCTAAGGTCTGTCAGAGACCAGTTGGTGTGTTCTAAGGTCTGTCAGAGACCAGTTGGTGTGTTCCGAGGTCTGTCAGAGACTATTTGGAGATGTGTTCTGAGGTCTGTCAGAGACCAGTGGGAGATATGATCTGAGGTCTACCAGAGACCATTCAGGTTATGATTATGGGGTCTATCAGAGACCAGTATTGGATCTTTGTTTGAGGTCTATCCGAGACCAGGATTGGATGACTTCTGGAGGGTCTGGGACTTTCTTGATTGGGTTCAGACTATTCAGCTACAGTTTTGGTCCCTATTGCATGTTGCTTGCATTGCATTACTGCATATCCATTACCATTTGCATTTCACTAACGTGTGTCTGTGCTGCAGGTGCATTTGCATTTCCCTAGTTCTAGTGCCCAGACTCCTGAGTGTTTGATCATGACTAGCTTAAGAAGGACAGTTGCTTACAAATTGCCTACTCCTGATGTTGTTCCCTTGCTTGGGTTGATCTCTCTGGCTGATGAGAATGTCCGTAGGAGCTTCAGAATGAGCTATGGAAGACTATTGAGATTGGTGTGCAAACCTACAGAGGTAGAGTTAGATGGGTTGTATGCTCTGATGCAATTCTACGACCCTGCTTTGAGGTGCTTTACGTTCTCTGACTTTATTATGGGACCAACCCTGGAGGAATACGCTGAGTATGTTGAGCTGCCCGTGCAGAACCAGGTTCCATTCATCCATTCTGGCGCCAAGCCCAAGCCGGAGGACTTGGCAAAAGCTTTGCATATTGATGCTTCTGAACTATTGACTACTGTTTCCCGTGGAGTTCCAGGCTTCTCACTTCAGTTCTTAGTTGGTAAAGCCCAGGAGTACGCTAAGAGCGGGTGCTGGGTTGCTTTCAATGCTGTGTTGGCCTTGTGCATTTATGGCATAGTCTTGTTTCCCAATATACCGGATTTTGTGGACTACGACGCCTTCTACTTGTTTGCCGCTGGTAATCCTGTACCTACCTTACTCGGAGATCTCTATCACTCACTGCATTACAAGAACGAGAAAGGGAGAGGAAAGAATGTTCATCTTTGTGTACCCTTGCTGAGTATGTGGCTCGAGAGTCACCTTCCTAAGAGAAGATCTGTTGCAGAGACTACAGTCCCAGTTGGTTGGCCAGAGCGCCTGATGAGGCTATCGTCGGAAGATATGGAGTGGTTTGATCGAGACCTGTTGGGATCCGAGCTCATCTTCAGTTGTTCTGGGTACCCTAATGTGCCGCTGATAGGAAGAAAAGGGTGTATCAATTACAACCCTTCTCTATTCATTCGCCAGTTCGGATATGCACTGAAGAATCCACCTCAGGAGGAAGAAGTACAGGAATCTTTGTACTTCACAGGTGATTTGAAGGGAGAATTGCTAGCTTAGTTGCAACATGCCTGGACACGTATTAACCGCAAAGGGAAGCCACTATTGGGTAAGAACGATTGCCAGGCTTATGCGCCATACCAAGTCTGGATCCAGGAAAGGGCAAGTTAGTTATTAATGCCATTTCCAGCTGCACCCGTCCTTGTTCCTATTCCGGCAGAAGAGCCAACTACTGTTTCTAGGGAAGCCTACGAGCAAGTTGTAAAGGAAAAGGAAGCCTTGATGAAGATCAACGAAGAGTTAGAGCAGGAGCTAGCTCAGGTACGCAGTGAGAAAAACAAGGCCGTATATGCTTTCCAACAACAAATCGAGCTGTTAAACAGGTTAGGGGCTGAGTTGACTGAGGAAAAGAAAAAACGCGAACGTCTGGGGCAAGAGTTCAGAAGCTCCCATGACATGCTGGAATCCAAAAAGAAAGCGCTCGACGCAGCACACCGAGAGATCTCTTCTTGCAATAAGACTTGGAATGCTACACTCACTAACAATAAGAAGAGGGAAGATAAGCTGAAGCAGCAAATCTCCGACCTCGAAGAGAAGTTGAAGTCTAGCATCAAGAAGTGTAAGGAAGAAGTGATGACCCGGTATAGTGTCCAAAATGCACTGAACAAGGCAATCAAATGCAGAGATGAAGCTGTGTCTCAAAAGCGAAAACTAAAAGATTGCTTCGGGGAAGCGACATGGGAAGAAACTGCTGGAGACGTGCGTCGTGTTCTTAAGAGAAGGAATCAGTTGGTAGAAGGACTGCTCACCCGACCAGGTCACCCAGAGACCAAGAAGTTGATAGAAGAATACCAGACTTTTGGAAGGATTTGATCATTTCATGTAGTAACTTGTATGCTTTATTTGCATAGTGCTGACCATCACCAGGATTGTTGGTTGAGGTCATGCCTTCTTGTTGTACTCTCAGCGACATTGTATTCTGGTTTTCTCAGCAATATATGAGGCTTTCTGTGATTCAACTCCGATCTTTATATCATTAGCACTGTCACCGCACTGGCACCTTCACACCAGAACTGGGGGAATGAACTTCCCTAATGCACAGACACATTGCATTGCATTCATATCCATATTGCATTACAGGTAATCATTGGATGGTATCTTATTTCATGCTCTGTATTAGGTACTTTCCAGGATTGCAGATCAACACCCGCACCGCTATTCCACCCGCACCAACTGTCGAAGAATCATGGATCAAATGCAGAACGAGATGCAAGATGTGCGTGAGAAGCTCGCTCTCTTCATGCAGACCATGGAAGCTATTGCAAAGGGTCAGGAAAATCTGCAAGCCATGGTCCAACCTCTGTTGGCTCGGAATGCTGGTCACGGTAATGGGGATCATTAGTCTGTACGGGTCGATACTGTTCATGGAGACGGCACTCCCACGCCAGTGGCTCCGCCCGTAGTCAATATACCTGCTGCTAATGTCAACAACGCTACCGCTGCTGTGAATGGTAACGTCGGAGTTGGGAATGAGACTGCTGTCCATAACGTGGGGCTTGGCGACGTCAACTTGGGTGATAATATGGGAGGCAACGGCTTTGTCAATGCTGGATTCGGGTTCAATGATCAGGGATTCGATAATGCTGGGAAATATGGTTTCAATGCTCAAGGCTTTGGGCAAGATGGTTATGGTGCGACCAATCAGGGTTACGGAGGTTTTGGAAATGGAAACGGCGCGGGGTTTATGGCTTTTGGGCCTGCTGGAGGTGTTCAAGGGTACGACAACAGAGGCCGAGGTCCGGGGATGAATCAGATCAGGGCTGGCCGTAATAATGGATATGATGGGTATGGAGCTGGGAATGGTATGTGGCAAGAAGATCAGCAGGAGGATGCTTTCTCCGGCGGGGGTTTCGAAGGGCCAATTGATGACTCCCAGAAGATCAGAATGCTGGAAGAGCAGATGAGGGGGGTCCTGAACCAAAGTGTTGTGGGCTTGGACATGGCAACAATGGGTTTGGTACCTGGCTTGAGGGTGCCAATCAAATTCAAAGCTCCTGCGTTTGATAAGTATAAAGGGGACACATGTCCGAAAGTGATTGTGCGAGCCTATTACAGAAAGATGTCTGCATACTCAACTGATGAAAGAATGCTAATGCATTTCTTTCAAGATAGTCTGTCGGGTCCTTCCCTAGAGTGGTATATGGGGTTGGAGCCAACCAATATCAAGACATGGAAGCAATTGGCGGAGGCGTTCGTAGCTCACTACAAGTATAACAGCGACTTGGCGCCCAATCGGGTCCAATTGGCGGGACTGTCGCAGAAGAAGGGAGAGAGCTTTAAAGAGTACGCGCAAAGGTGGCGCGGTATGGCTGCCAGGGTCCGTCCTCCTGTAGAAGACAAGGAAATGAATGACATGTTCGTCGGCACATTCACAGGCTTGTTTCATGACATGCTGTTTCACACGTCTCTGGCCAGTTTTTCAGACCTGATTCTGATGGGAGAAAAAATTGAACGTAACATTAAGCAAGGAAAATTCCAGGTTGAGGAATCAAATGCATCTGGCGGTAATAGGAAGGCTTTTGGTGGGCGCCGTCAGGGCGAGGCAAGCGCAGTATTTGGAGGCCGAGGCCGAGGCCGAGGCAGGGGACGAAACCAATATCATCAGCCACAGCAGGTGGCGAGTGTTACTATTCCATATCAGCAACAACAACCGTCTCAGCAGCAGCCAATGCAGCAGCAGCAGCCTCAGCAGGGGGCACAACAGGCTCAACGAAGATTCCAGGGTGGCAAACCGAGAAGAGTGTTCGAGAAGCCTCCCTCAACCTATGCAGATTTGTTGCAGACATTGTTAGGTTTGAACCTGGTAGAGAAGAGAACTCTGGCACCGATAACGGGAGCTCCCCCGTTTGGTTACGATGCAAGCAGGCACTGTGAGTTTCATTCTGGGGCCCCGGGCCACGATATAGAGGGTTGCCATGCTTTTAAGCATGTTGTGCAGGATCTTTTGGACAATAAGACTATCAATTTCGGAACGGCGGGTCCGAATATAGTGCAGAAACCCATGCCTAATCATGGGGTAAACGCTATTCTGACTGAGGAAGGGTTGAATCTGATTATGAATGTTAAAGATTTAAAGACGCCACTGAGCGAGATAAAGAGTCGACTGTTGCAAGGGGGTGTTTATCCAGGGTGTAACGAGTATTGCTTAGAATGTTGGACCCTAGCTGGGGGTGTGATGATTTGAAGAAAGGCATTCAGGCTTTAATTGATGAAGGCATATTGCAGTTTGACCGTGCAGCAATCGAAGAGCCCGCAGGGGCAATAGCAGATGATCAGAGTAATGTGGCCATGGTAACGATTCCTCGAAAGACAATCACTATTGCAGCACCAGCCCAGCGACCACCGATCACCATAACTAAGGCCGGGCCGATCCCGTACGAGAACACGAAAGCAGTCCCATGGTCATACGGGTTGGAGGTGTATTGTGGCGGGATAAAGATTGATGTTAATAAGCAGCCAGCCGAGACTGTGGATAATGTTGTTGGTTCGGGAGGTATGACAAGGAGTGGTAGGATCTTTATATCCCCTGAAGTGGAGGCTGAAAGACTAGCAAAAGGAAAAGGGAAGATGGTTGAGAATGTCCCAGTGCAAGCGAGCAAAAAAGAAGCAGCATCGAAGGATGTAGAAGAGTTCATGCGCTTGATCCGAAAAAGTGATTATAAGATTGTGGAACATCTGCAACAGACGTCGTCCAAAATATCTATCCTATCATTGCTCTTATGTTCGGAAGCTCACCGGAATGCTTTGTTGAAGGTCTTGGATACTTCTTTTGTGCCCCAAGATGTCTCTGTAAATCAGTTGGAAGGAGTGTTGGCACATGTGAATGCAGGCCACAACTTGGGCTTTATCGACTTCGATTTGACCCCGAAAGGGAGAGATTATAATATGGCGCTGCACGTATCTGTCGAGTGTAGAGGATCAGTAATGTCGCATGTATTGGTCGACACCGGATCGTCTCTGAATGTGATGCCCAAGAAGGCGATGATGAAGCTGGATGTTAGAGGAATCTTGTGCACGCCCAGCGACTTGGTAGTCAGAGCGTTTGACGGCACGCGGAGAACAGTCTTTGGATCGATCACATTGCCTCTACAGGTGGGGCCGGAGGTGTTTGCAACTGAGTTTTATATCATGGATATACAGCCTGCGTACAGCTGCTTGCTTGGAAGACCCTGGATTCATGGGGCGGGGGCAGTCACGTCTACCCTGCATCAGAAGTTGAAGTATATGGTCGGAGACAGCGTAGTCACTGTATGCGGAGAAGAGGACATCCTGGTCAGCCATCTATCATCATTTAAATATGTGGAGGTCGACGGAGAGATCCACGAAACACCCTGCCAGGCATTTGAAGGGTTGCGCATCAAGGACAAAGGTCCCGGGCCGAGCAAAGTGCCAGAGATAGCCGTCTCATCGTATAAAGAAGCTCAAGCTCTAGTGGAAGCAGGAGAAGCAAAGGGCTGGGGCAAAGTGCTGGACATTCCTGTGAAGATGGACCGGTTCGGGCTAGGATACCAACCGTCGTCGTCAACTCCTGCCGTGGGGGCGCCCCGTTTCAGAGGGCCAATCACCATCTCTGCCAGTGGAGTGTGTCATGAAACCATCAACGCTGCTTCGGAGTCTGACGAAGGAGATAGCGACTGCGATATGGATGCCTGGATTCAGCCAAGCACGCCAGGACAAGGACTGTGCAACTGGTCTATTCAGGAGCTTGTTCCTGTGACTCTTAAACAGTAATGCTTTGCTTTATTAATTGTTGAATAATCTGATGTCTTGCCCAGGGCATCAGTACTTGCTTAGGGCTGTGTTGTTATGAACATTGCGTGTTAATTATTAAATAAATGGCGTTTTTTCATGTGCAAATACTGTAATCCCTGTCTTTCTTGTTTTATATTTTTTAATAAAATGGCAACGCGGTTATTCGCTTTATACGCATTTTGAAGCACTTAACCATTCCTTTTGCAGGATAACATTTTCAGATGACATCCTTGAACCACCTATGACTCGTCCCGACTTTGAACACCCGGTATTTCAGGCCGAAGAAGAGGTTGTCGAAGATAGCGACGTCCCTGAAGAACTGTCTTGGTTGGTGAAGTAAGAGGAAAGAGCCATTCTGCCTCACGACGAGGTCATCGAAATTATCAACTTGGGGTCGGAAGGGGTTGAGAAGAATATTCGTATCGGAGCCGCGCTGCAGGGTGATATCAAGCGAAGATTGGTTGAAATGCTTCGAGAGTATAGTGATGTATTCGCTTGGTCGTATGAAGATATGTCGGGGCTCGATACAGATATGGTTGTGCATCGCCTGCCACTGAAAGAAGATTGCCCGCTAGTCAAACAAAAGCTTCGCAGAACTCGACCAGATATGGCAGTGAAGATCAAAGAGGAAGTCCAAAAACAGTGGGACGCTGGTTTCCTGGCTGTGACAAAGTATCCCTCATGGGTTGCTAACATCGTACCAGTGCCAAAGAAAGATGGCAAGGTTCGAATGTGCGTGGATTATAGAGATTTGAATAAAGCAAGCCCAAAAGACGATTTTCCACTTCCTCACATTGACGTGTTAGTTGATAATACTGCTCAATACTCCGTATTCTCCTTCATGGATGGCTTCTCGGGCTATAATCAGATTAAAATGGCGCCAGAGGACATGGAGAAGACCACTTTCATAACGCCTTGGGGAACATTTTGCTACAAAGTGATGCCCTTTGGTTTGAAAAATGCTGGGGCAACATATCAGCGTGCGATGACGACTCTTTTCCATGATATGATGCATAAAGAGATCGAAATTTATGTGGACGATATGATTGCCAAATCCCAGACGGAGGAAGAGCATCTGGTGAATCTGTTGAAGTTATTTAAAAGGCTTAGGAAGTTCAGGCTGAGGCTGAACCCTAACAAATGCACCTTTGGGGTGAGATCGGGTAAACTGCTGGGGTTTATCGTAAGCGCAAGAGGAATAGAGGTCGATCCTGCTAAAATAAAAGCGATTCAAGAAATGCCGACGCCTAAAACAGAGAAAGAGGTGCGCGGGTTTTTAGGGAGGTTGAACTACATCGCCCGGTTCATATCTCACCTAACGGCTACGTGTGAACCATTATTCAAGTTGTTGAAAAAAGATCAAGCTGTAACATGGAACGAAAATTGTCAAAAGGCGTTCGATAAAATAAAGCGGTATTTGCAGGAGCCTCCTATTTTGATACCCCCAGTGGCAGGGAGACCCTTGATCATGTATTTGACGGTTCTTGAGGGAAGCATGGGTTGTGTTCTCGGTCAACACGACGAGACAGGAAGAAAAGAGCATGCCATCTATTACTTGAGCAAGAAATTTACAGATTGTGAATCTCGATACTCAATGCTGGAGAAAACTTGTTGCGCACTAGCTTGGGCCGCCAAGCGTTTGAGGCAATACATGCTGAATCATACAACCATGCTCATCTCGAAGATGGATCCTATCAAATATGTATTTGAAAAGCAGGCGTTGTCAGGGAGAATTGCCCGTTGGCAGATGGTCTTAACTGAATATGACATTCAATATGTCTCGCAAAAGGCTATAAAGGGGAGTGTGCTGTCTGAGTATCTGGCGGAGCAGCCTATTGAAGAGTACCAATCGATGAGGTTTGATTTTCCTGACGAGGATATCATGTACCTAAAGATGAAAGATTGTGAAGAGTCGTTGCCAGACGAAGGACCAGAGTTGGGTTCCAAATGGAATATGATATTTGACGGAGCTGTGAATGCTTACGGTAGCGGAATAAGGGCAATCATCACTACGCCACACGGGTCGCACATCCCGTTTACTGCCCGATTGACCTTTGCCGTTACCAATAATGAAGCCGAATACGAAGCTTGTATAATGGGGCTCGAAGAAGCCATTGATTTGCGAATCAAGAATTTAGACGTATACAGAGACTCAGCTCTGGTAGTGAATCAGATCAAAGGGGAATGGGAGACGCGTCAGCCCAACTGGATACATTACATGAATTATGCAAGGAGATTGTTGCCTTTCTTCGACAAGGTTGAATTGCATCACGTACCGCGGGCAGAGAATCAAATGGCTGACGCCCTGGCCACTTTGTCTTCCATGTACAAAGTCAACTTCTGGAACGAGGCTCCCCGAATCGTTATCTCTCGGCTTGACAAACCAGCTTATGTATTTGCTATTGATGAAGCATCCGATGACAAGCCATGGTATTTCGATATCCTTAATTTCCTGAAGAATAAAGAGTATCCGGCTGGGGCATCCAGTCAAGATCAGAAGACTCTCAGGAGGTTAGCAGGTAATTTCTATTTGAATCCGGATGGCGTCTTATACAGAAGAAACCACGACTGGGTGCTGTTGCGTTGTGTAGACGAAAGAGAGGCAAAGCTGCTCATGGAGGAAATACACGAAGGTACTTTTGGTACGCATGCTGGTGGACATGCTATGACAAGAAAGCTGCTGCGGGCAGGCTACTTTTGGCTGACCATGGAAACTGATTGTTTCAAGTTTGCGAGGAAATGCCACAAGTACCAGATCTATGCCGATAAGATCCACGTGCCTCCGAGTCCTCTGAATGTGATGTCATCGCCATGGCCATTCTCGATGTGGGGAATCGATATGATTGGAAAGATTGAGCCGACAGCTTCTAACGGGCATCGTTTCATTCTAGTAGCGATCGATTATTTCACCAAGTGGGTAGAGGCAGCGTCATACGCAAATGTAACTAAGCAAGTGGTGGCCAGATTCATCAAGAGAGATATCATTTGCCGATATGGGATTCCCGAGCGGATAATCACGGACAACGGTTCGAACCTGAACAACAAAATGATGAAGGAGCTCTGTCAGAATTTCAAGATCGAACATCACAACTCCTCCCCTTACCGACCCAAGATGAATGGCGCTGTTGAGGCGGCCAATAAGAATATCAAGAAGATCGTTCAGAAAATGGTGGTGACCTATAAGGATTGGCACGAGATGCTACCTTTCGCTTTGCACGGTTATCGTACGACGGTACGCACATCAACCGGGGCAACCCCGTTCTCGTTAGTATACGGAATGGAAGCGGTATTACCACTGGAAGTTGAGATCCCTTCTCTGAGGGTATTGCGAGACGTTCAGCTGGACGAGGCAGAATGGGTGAAAAATAGATTGAACCAACTGAGTTTAATGGACGAGAAGAGGCTGGCTTCTCTAGCATATGGTCGTTTGTACCAGAGCCGAATGAAGAAAGCATATGATAAGAAGATACATCCGCGAAGCTTTCAGACGGGAGACCTTGTGCTGAAAAGGATTCTCCCGCCGCAAGCAGATCACAGGGGCAAGTGGACCCCCAACTACGAAGGGCCATACGTTGTCAGGAAAGTATTTTCAGGAGGAGCGTTGTTGTTGTCCACTATGGACGGTGAAGACTTTACGTCGCCTGTGAATTCGGACGCAGTTAAAAAATACTTTGCTTAAAATAGACCCGCTGGACAGAAAAAAGAGAGTCCAGGCAAAAATGGGGCATCCTGGCGAACCAAAAACAGAATGAAAGGTTCGGGCAAAAGTTAGGGATAAAATTGAAAAAAATGTACACCCGCGAAGTTGAAAACCTACACTGGGCGGCTTCGGCAAAAAAGGGTATCCCGGTGAGCTGAAAACCCGTAAAGGGCGGTTCACGCAAAAGTTAGGGATTTGAAAAGCAAATGACTGCGGTCCGAATTTGATATTGCAATGAGCATCAGTGCGGGAGAATGCCTAAGGGATCGGTTATCTGATACAATCTCCACAGAAGTGTGAATACCGGGAAAGCATTAGAGTCGGATGAGTCATAGGAGGATCAATTCGTGGTGTTCATCTGCATCCCGTTGCTGACATGTGTACAAATTTAGTTTGTCAATATATTTATGCTTCTTGTGCATACTTGTATATTTGCTTTGCGTAGCTTCCTCTTTTCAGGAGTTACATCCCATGTACAAAACTCCGCCCATTCAGGGGCCCAATCAATAAAATATGTTATTCAGTACTTGATGCTGGTTCTTTACTGTTTTGTGCATGATAAAGCGCCTAAGTTTACTGAAACTAGCATGTGTATAACCTCACTGGCCCTTGCCAACGATTGCTAAAGCTTTGAATTAACTGAGAATAACGTCACTAACCTGGATCGATTTAGTTGCATAGACTTGTCTTGTCTTGTTTGTGTTGTTGCAGGTTTCGTAGCTGTACGAGAAAGAGGATCAAAAGGTTGCGTTAACAAAAGACTCGACCCCCACGCAGGTCATGCATGTTCCTTACTGAAGAAAGATCGAATCCCCCAGCTAGTCGTAGCTTATCCAAAGGACATGCTCCAGCAAAGTCATTTATCCTCAACAGAATTGACGATTCCAAGATTGTAGGCTGTATTCAGACAGTGTATCTCAAGCAGAGTGGTTTAGCCGCAAAAGATTAACATCTGTGAGTTGTATTCAGACAGTTTACCTTTCCTCGCAGGGTCATTTACTCTCCCCCAGCGGAGTCAATTGATTTTCCCAAGAGAATCATCCCATCCCCAGCGGAGTTCTCTTTCCAACTAGGGTATTCATTCCTCCCAGTGGAATTTGAAGATTGAGGCTCTCCCCGGCAGAGTTGGTGTGGCGCATTGGCATTTATTTTGTCAAGATACCGTGTGATATCCGTTCACTCTCCAGCAGAAGTTCAATCATACCAGGCGCATATCCCCCAGCAGGGTGTTACTTCAACGAGATGTTTGGTTTAAGTTCCCTATTTCCCAGCCGAGTCGACTCCCCTATTCCAGCATTTATTTTGCTGGAATAATTCTGCAGCATCTGGCTATCCCCAGCGAAGTTGGCACCATCTTCAGCATTTATTTTGCTGAAGCAGTTCCTGTATCCCAGCAGTTCAAGTCTGCATTTGCATCGGCATATAGGGTCATACTTGCATCCACCACATAAACGTGTAGCATTCCCATGTCGAATGGAGCATTGCATCATTGATAAACACATGCATTGTGAAACATAAACTAGGTTGGCTAACCGTTTGTTCCAAGTATTGTTTCTCTTGCAGGAAGAGAGAGCCCTTGCTCAGGTGAATCAATAAACATTCAGGATTTCGACGTGAGACATCCGACGAAGTGTCAGTTGTGGCGCTACTCCCCACAGAGTCGGCAGGATAAGTTTCTCCTTATCCCCAAGCAGAGCTATTGGTCATCAAAGGATTCATGAATCAGAATTTCAGAGGCTACCGCCGGTTATCAGAACAGGCATCCGGAAGTTTGGTTTCCAAATGTCCCTAGTAGAGTCAGCCTCAAAGTTGCTGTAACGTCAGTGATAAGAAATTTGCGGACCAATGGAAGGATGAGTCCTAACGTGGACAATTTTATTGACGGGTTTTCTTTGTGCTAGAGAAGATTGTTGGAATGTGGAGTCCTAACGTGGACATTTCCTCAAGTTGACGATGTGTGTTAGTCTTAACGTGGACAGGTTCGAGTTCTCGGTATTGATTGAGTGTGGAGTCCTGACGTGGACAAGATTGATTACTCTTCGTGTTGGTGTCCTGACATGGACAATTTATTTCCAGCAGATAGCTTTATTCGTAATGGTGAAATGTGCGTCCCGACGTGGACGTTTATAGTTCTTTGAGAGGACAAGATGCGAGAGTCCTGACGTGGACAAGTTTATCTTTCTTTGTGATGTGGGCAAAGTGTGAGTCCTGACGTGGACAAGTCTTATTTCCCCAGCAAGTCAAAGACGCGCAAGTCCTGACGTGGACAAGTTCTATTACTTCAGCGGGTCAAGAGGTGAGTCCTGACGTGGACAAATCAAGACGAAATGTGAGTCCTGAAGTGGACAAGGTTATTCCTTACGAGGAAAGAGAAGTTTCAGTTCCTTACGTGGAAAAGCAAGTTCAGTCCTGACGTGGACAGATGCAGAAAAGACGAGTTGTATTCCTAACGGGGAAAGATGAAGATTCCTTACGTGGAAAGTTTGAAGATGATGATTCCTTACGTGGAAAGATTGAGTCCTTACGTGGACATATCAAGAGCGTTCCTTACGTGGAAGAAAAATGGTTTCCTTACGTGGAAAGACGAGTTTATTCCTTACGTGGAAAAATTGAGTCCTGACGCGGACATATCAAGATGGATCGCCAACGTGGAAAGAAGTTGATTCCTGACGTGGAAAGAGAAGTTGTTTCCTTACGTGGAAAAGTTTAGTCCTGACGCGGACAGATCAAAGAAGTTATTCCTAACGTGGAAGAAGAAGATGGATTCCTTACGTGGAAAGGTGAGTCCTAACGTGGACGATGTTATTCCTAACGTGGACGGTGTTATTCCTAATGTAGAAGAGTTTATTCCTAACGTGGACGATTTATCTCTGACGAGAAGGCAGACGAGCCATCCCCAGCAAAGTTATTGAGGTTTTCCAAATCGACGAAGCAGGCGTCCTGACGTGGACAGTGTTCTGTCTCTGCGATGATAGAATCTTTTTCAGAACGATGAAAATAATCCCTAGCACGGTCGCGCGAGACCAGTGGGTTGTCATAACAGTCAGATTCAGCTGATGAATGTCGTTCCCCAAGCAGGAGCACAGTTTATTTCTGCGGTTGGCAAATTTCTGGTTTCATTGGTATTCAACCGTCTCGTACCGCGAATGTCTGAAGGCTCCGGGCTCTTCACCCAGTCGGGTCCAAGTCGCTTGAATAGGGGCAGCTGTTGCACCCTAAAATTTGCCCAACCTTATTCACTTGGTTTATGTTTCAATATCATTAGCATTTGCATATAGAGTCATGTACATAGCCTAACCATCTGCATAGCATAAGCATAGCAAGTCATCCAGCAGGGGGCCAATCATTGTTATCATCTCTAGAGGCCTATCAAGAGGTTATTATCCTAATTCAATCTCATTCAAGTCATCAGAAAAGAATTTGAAAGCAGGGAGTTCAGTGGATCAAGCATTGAGTATATCTCCTAACTGAGGGTGTCTGAGGATCAACAAGGGAATTATGGGCTGTGAATTGAGAGCATGGGGAGTATCTAGACATCTTGGAGGACTTAGAAAGTCATTTGGAGAAGAAAACAAGTTGTTGATGTGATCACAAGAATTGCAGTTGAAGACAGTCAACTAGGGTTTCATCTGGGTCAACCCTGGGTCAACCCTAGGTCAAAGGGCTGTTGGAGAGGCATTAAGGGCTATTGAAGAGATGTGGGGTTCATCATTTGACATGGAGAATAAGGATATGTTGTTATGCTAAGAAGAAATCAAGAGAAATCAAGGAGAAGAGGAGTTTCTAAATTAGGGTTTCTATGTAAAATCCCCTAGTTTAGGTCAAATTTCCAAGCAAGATAAGTCAAAATGCAAGCTTCAAATGGATTCTTGGCCAACATGGAACTTGTAGAGGATCTCAAGACCTTTAATTTTAGTGGTGGAGGACATCAAGGAGATTTATAGAACTCAAGTTATGGTCCTTGCAAGTCACAGGTCATCTGAGGTATCTGAAATTTTGTCTGTGAAAGTGACTTGACTTCCAAGCAATTTTTACCCCTCAAGGAGATTTCAAATGGATTTCTGGTCAACATAAGAATTGTTCCTTATTGTCTTAGCTTTCTAGAATGGTATGGTATGCCTTCATATGATTTGGGTAACTCTACTTATGGTCTTGGCAAGCAAAGGGTATTTTGGTCATTTGTGAATTACAGGTCATTTTAACCTATGCCCAAAACTCATACAAGGAAGCTTCAAATGGAAAACTTTACAACATAAAACTTGTTCCAAATGACATTTTGAATCTAGAAAAGTGACCATGAGAGATTGGAAAGATTCATAGCACAAGGTTTCAAAATTGTTGGATTTAATGAATAAAAATGGCCTAAAAAATGAGATTTTTCATATCTTGGCCAAATGAAGCAAAACTATAGGTCATTTTGAGTGGAAAGGGCATTTTAAAGACATTGGCTAAAGTGGAATTTTGAGCTTAGTTCATAATTTGTGAGTTATCCATGGTTGCTTGCAATGTAAGAAACATAATCAAAATCCAAGGGAATTTGTGCAAGGGAAACTTCTCTAAGTTTCTAGGAGGTTCTAACCTCATCTATATATTGATGCAAGATGGTTCATGTTTTTTTTTGGTGATCTCATTTGTTCATAACACAAGTTTCATATCAATTTTCCATCTTTGCAAAACCAATCCAAACTCTCTCAATTTCTCATCAATCTTCACTATTCTTGATTGAATCTTCACCATCATCATACAAGGATCAGAATCCACACCTTCATTTGGAAAATTGAAGAAGGAATTGTGCCATTCATCATCATCATTCAAGAAGCATAAACTTTGGAATTGAGAGATTCACATCTTTGGAGTCATACCTGTTGCATACAGAAGTCACCATTGAGTTCTTGGATCATTTTCCACTCATTTCAAGCTATAGATCAAGAGGTTCTGGTAGCTGTTTCCTTCATTTTGCATAAGGTAAGTTTTCATTCGAATTGCTTAGTTTAGGTAGAATCTTAGGGATTTGGTAGTGTAGAATGGTTAAGCATAAGTAGATGATTGATTTTGGTAAGTTTGGTGGAGTTTCATGGAGTTTAAGCATGAGGTACCAAAACTGTTGAGACTTGTAATTACTAGGATAAGGCACGAAAATGTGATTGGATTAGCATGCTGTGATCAGGATGAGTTGTAGATTAGTTTAGGATGAATTTTGTGGAGAATTGGAGTAGTTGAGGACAGGTGATAATGGTGGATTCTATCTGGTATCACTATCGGGTTTGCTCCTTGAATGAGTTTCAGAATGAGATAGTGCCATGGCTGTATAGGGGGAGAAATGTGGGTCATGTTTGCTCTTTGGATCGTGGAATTTGGATGAGAGTTGAAGGAGATAGAGGAGGTGGAAGAATCGTGCATGAGAAGGGTTTTCTGAAACCCTAAGTGGCTGGAGGTTGAAGAAGGGTCAGGAGCCACACGATTGCATTCTGACCTTTGACTTGGAGACCCAATCCAACGGACACGATTAAACTTCAAAACGGAGGGAGATTTTAAAAACTGAAACGCGCCGTTTCATTTAGTGGAGGGAAATGGGCTCAGATGGCTATTGACACCCCCCGCGCGTATGAAGCCCAATCTTTTGAACTGATCTTCTTGCTATTCTCACCCCCTCCCTTTATTTCTTTCTATTTTTTTTTTAATTTCTTTTTATTTTCATTCATTTTTAAAAAATCATAACAAATCAGAAATTGCATATTTTCAATTCATTCTTTTTTTAACATTTTCTTTAAAAAGTCAAGAAAATTATAAAAAACAAAAATTGCATTTTATTTTTTATTTTATATTTTTCCCATATTTTCCAAATAAATAGCATTTTAAATAGTTTCATTTCATACATGATTTTGCTAATTTTTGTTCTATTAGATGCTTTAATATTTTTTGTCCATTCTTTTTAGGTTGTTTAGTTTAGACATTAAACTTGTAGATACAATTTAGTTCCCATTTTTAGAAATTAATTTTAGGTGTTTAGTTTAGGTGTGAACAACATGAACAAACTAGGGTTTTAGGTGATGACTTAGGAGAATTAATTTACTTCCCTTAGGACTTAGAGATTGAATAGGTTAGCTATGGGACTATAGGGGCTATGGGTAGTTATTAGATCCCCTTAGAAAAAAGTCAGGATTCCCCTACTGCTATTAATGTACTGTATATATCTGATTGACTGGTGTGGTGTGCCCTCTGGGGATTTCTGCTTGCTTGTTTGGGGTATTGGGGTTGCTTGGGGACTTGGGAGAGCTGAAGACTTGAGAAGATGAAGCCATTGGAGATCCAGATGCTGAAGTCCAACTTCCAGAGTTGAAGAGAAGATTCTTGCTAGCAGATGCTGAGGAGACTAGGGTTTAGGAGCTAGGCAGAGCTCAAGATTAGAAAGCTTGTTTCTCAAACATGGATTGCCTTGTCTGCATCTATTCTTCTCTGTGATACAGAGTCTCTCTAAGACACTCACCCCCTTCCTTTGGAAGGCTTTGTGATAATGTCTAAGAGATAGAACTCTTGAGAGAAAATGTCTTTTGTGTTAGAAGCAGTCTGTTCACCACCCTTGGTAGTCAACTGATTGCTTAACACCTAATTCACTCTTGTGACTGATCCCTCATCCTGGAGGTTTGAACTTGAAGAAAAGCCATTGCAGATAGAAGACTGATGATCAAAGCCCTTGCCTGAAGGCCATGAAGATGGAGATTGATGCTTGTTGAAGCCTGTAGCTGATTGGAGATTACTTGAAAGCCAGATGTGGATTCAGAGCTGCTGATGATGTTTATTTTTGCTGTATTGCATTTCTGATGTATTGATTGGTTTTCTGGACTGTATTGTGTGCTGTTTAACCTGTTGGGTTGAAAGTGAATGCTGTTCACTTTCGCCTATTGTTTTCTAGGTTCGAGGTTGAGTGGGACTCCCTTGCCTCGCTTGTATTGCTGCATCCATGCATTTTACCGCTTTATTATCTGTTATTGTTGCTGTTTCCGTCTATTCCCTTAGGATCTCTATTTCTCTCTATGCAAGAGAGGAGCATGATAGACACTAGGTCTTAACCCATGCATGATAACATCAGGTTAGTTTGTTTCCCTTTTCAACCGTAGGTTAGAATTCTATCTCTTTCTTTCTCAAAACAAACAGAAAAACACATAAAGATTTCAAACACAATAAAAGACACTTCTTTCGTAAAAGAACGTGAACTCATCAAGCCGTCATTTTTGTCCACCGGGACTGTTAATCGGAAACACCTTTTTCAGAAGGAATAAAATCAACCAAGGCAGACCTGTGTCGTACGTGGCCCGAACTACGTTTGCTCTGATCTTCCATGCCGTGTGGAAGTACGTAGGCATAGGATGCGATATCCTAGCGAGCAACCTTCCCCTCCTTTCCCGTAGGTAGGCGAACTACGCTGACTCTGATTTCTCGTTCCAGACGGGAATACGTAGGCATAAAGTGCGATACTTTGCCGAGTCATTTTTATTTTCATTTTATTTTCTTTTTAACCCCTGACCTATAGTTTAGATAGAATAACAATCCATACCCGAAAACAAGCGTGGATCCCGTCGAGTACGACGGACGTGAGGGGTGCTAATACCTTCCCCTTGCGTAACCGACTCCCGAATCCAGGTTTTGGTTGCGACGACCATACCTTTCCCGTGTTGTGCGAGGTTTACTCTGAGCGTTTCCTTTCCCTCCCGTGGGATAAATAACGCACGGTGGCGACTCTTCTGTTCAGCCGGCGCCGATTTTCGCAGTAGCGACACATGAGAATTGCATTAAAATTACCATTTGGGAATGAACAATTTAAATTGCAAGTCGGTATTTGACATCAAGGAAAGGCTAACAAAGAGTAATCAAAGAGGATTTGACCGTTCATCAAAATTGACCAGAATCAAAAGCACCTTGTGGTCCTGTGGATCAGGGGCATTGGCATCCAATGATGGTGAAATAGGCTAGTCTAAAGCAAGCCCCCAAGCATCATTTGATTAGGGGACGAGTCATGCAAAAATTGGTTGATCAGAAGAGAATCATCACAAGACTCTACCAACTAGGGGCAGGTCATTCAAAGGTTCTTTGATTAAAAGAAAAGTCCTTCCAATGCTTAATCAACGCAGGTCGAATTGCTTCAATGCTCATTCTGGGTGCAAGCTACTTTAAGAGTACGTCGAGGCCCATCACTCCAAGAGTCGGTTAATCAAGGACTAACCTCTCCATCACACAAGATTCTGAGGCAGGCCATCTCGAGGTCATCTCATGACGAGCTACCTCCAATCTCTCTTTTAAGGAGAAATTCTCCAGAGACCCTTTCATACTGGGCCAAGTTGAACTAAAAATGGGGCAATTCTCCTCCGTGTTTCAAAGGAAAATCCTCCAAAGACCCTCAGACTGAGGCAAGCTGAACTAAAAATGGGCCAAGCTCTTTCCATGCCTTTAAGATTATCAAGCAAGCTCTTTCCATGCCTTTAAGATTATCAAGCAAGCTCTTTCGAGTTCAAGAAGAGTGTTGGGGAATCATGCTATTAGCCCACCCGACCAAACCACCCTTTTCTTTAGCCAACTTTCAGACTCCGGTTCTCGTTTGGTAGTCAATTTTCCTTTCAAAGTCCAGTTATTGTCTGGCAAACCGTAAAAATAGTTCCCATTTGACAATAAAATAAAGAGTCAGTTTTTGGCCTAACAAGTTAACCTTTTTGCCACCATTTCTCATCTGGTAATTCACCTCCAAAGCCCAACCATACTTGGCACAACCCTCACCCGTAATCACCGTGTCCTTGCATCCCCGACATTTTTGCATACATCCTGTATTTTTACATACGTGCTTAGCCAGCCGTTCTCAAAGATACAAATTTCCTGTGGACATCCTAGTAGGATCCTTTAAGAGTGATATCCCTTCACTTACCTTTCATAAGTCCATTTTGAGATGTCTTCTCACCTTACCTTTCGTAAGGGATTTCATGGCCTTTCGCATGAAATCTTATCCTTTCGCTTCCCTTTCGTAAGCGTTTTCTCGCTGTTTTTTACATGCGGCAAAGCTTTGTGTTGGGTATCTTCGATCAATTTGGATGCTTGATGCCTACGTGCCCAAGAACTAAATGGTCGTCATACTTAAAGAATGTCATCTCCGTCGTTGTGCCTGTGAGGTCAAATGATGTTCTGATACCCTTTTCAAAGTCCCTCTGCCTTTGCAAGAGGATGGTTATTACCCTTCACTTACATTTTGTAAGCTTTTTCGTGTCTTTTCCACGAAGTATCTCCTCTTTGCCTTTCGCATAGGAGTCACCTTACCTTTCGTCAGGGATTTCATGGCCTTTCGCATGAAATCTTATCCTTTCGCTTCCCTTTTGTAAGCGTTTTCTCGCTGTCTTTTACATGCGACAAAGCTTTGTGTTGGGTATCTTCGATCAATTTGGATGCTTGATGCCTATGTGGCCAAGAACTAAATGGTCGTCATACTTAAAGAATGTCATCTCCGTCGTTGTGCCTGTGAGGTCAAATGATGTTCTGATACCCTTTTCAAAGTCCCTCTGCCTTTGCAAGAGGATGGTTATTACCCTTCACTTGCCTTTTGTAAGCCTTTCCGTGTCTTTTCCACGAAGTATCTCCTCTCTGCCTTTCGCATAGGAGTCACCTTACCTTTCGTAAGGGATTTCATGGCCTTTCGCATGAAATATTATCCTTTCGCTTCCCTTTCATAAGCGTTTTCTCGCTGTCTTTTACATGCGACAAAACTTTGTGTTGGGTATCTTCGTTCAATTTGGATGCTTGATGCCTATGTGGCCACGAACTAAATGGTCGTCATACTTAAAGAATGTCATCTCCACCGTTGTGCCTGTGAGGTCAAATGATGTTCTGATACCCTTTTCAAAGTCCCTCTGCCTTTGCAAGAGGATGGTTATTACCCTTCACTTACCTTTTGTGAGCCTTTCCGTGTCTTTTTCATGAAGTATCTCCTCTCTGCCTTTTGCATAGGAGTCACCTTACCTTTCTTAAGGGATTTCATGACCTTTCGCATGAAATCTTATCCTTTCGCTTCCCTTTCGTAAGCATTTTCTTGCTGTCTTTTACATGCGACAAAACTTTGTGTTGGGTATCTTCAATCAATTTGGATGCTTGATGCCTATGTGGCCAAGAACTAAATGGTCGTCATACTTAAAGAATGTCATCTCCCTCGTTGTGCCTGTGAGGTCAAATGATGTTCTGATACCCTTTTCAAAGTCCCTCTGCCTTTGCAAGAGGATGGTTATTACCCTTCACTTGCCTTTTGTAAGCATTTCCGTGTCTTTTCCACGAAGTATCTCCTCTCTGCCTTTCGCATAGGAGTCACCTTACCTTTCGTAAGGGATTTCATGGCCTTTCGCATGAAATATTATCCTTTCGCTTCCCTTTCGTAAGCGTTTTCTTGCTGTCTTTTACATTCGACAAAACTTTGTGTTGGGTATCTTTGATCAATTTGGATGCTTGATGCCTATGTGGCCAAGAACTGAATGGTCGCCATGCTTATAGAATGTCATATCCGCCGTTGTGCCTGTGAGGTCAAATGATGTTCTAATACCCTTTCCATGTTTCCTCTACCTTTTGCAAGAGGATGGTTATTGCCCTCAACTAACCTTTTGTGAGTCTTTTTGTGTCTCTTTCACGAAATATCTTCACCCTGCCTTTCGCAACAAATTTAACTTACATTTAGTAAGACCCACTGTGCCTTTTGTACAGGTTCTTGTCAGCTTACCTTTTTTAAGTATCCTCTCTACCTTTTGTGGAAGGAATTTTTCTCCTAACCTTTTGTTCAGGGGCCTGTTCTGTCTTTTGCAGAAGAAAGTATGATCGTCCTCTCCTGAGGGAGTTTCCTATCTACCTTTTGTAGAAGGAATTATCTCCAAACCTTTTGTTCGGGAGTCCTATTTACCTTTTGTAAAAGGAAATTTTTCTCCTAACCTTTTGTTATGGAGTCCTTTCTGCCGTGATAGAAGGAAATACGATCATATTCTCCCGAGGGAGTCTCCGCTATTTGATGTAGAAGGAGTTACTATCTCTCCAAACCTTTAGTTCCAGAGTCCTCTCTACCTTTTGTAGAAGGAATATTTCTCCTAACCTTTTGTTATGGAGTCCTCTCTACCTTTTGTAGAAGGAATATTTTTCTCCTAACCTTTTGTTCAGCAGTCCTCCTTGCCTTTTGTAAGAGGAAAACCGTTTATTTCCGAGTCCTCTCTACCTTTCGTAGAAGGAATATCTCATTACAGTTATTTTTAGAGTCCTCTCTACCTTTCGTAGAAGGAATATCTCACAACTGTTTATTTTCGAGTCCTCTCTATCTTTCGTAGAAGGAATATCTCATTACAGTTATTTTTAGAGTCTTCTCTACCTTTCGTAGAAGGAATATCTCACTGTCGTTTTTTTTCGAGTCCTCTCTACCTTTCGTAGAAGGAATATCTCGCAATCGTTTATTTTCGAGTCCTCTCTATCTTTCATAGAAGGAGTATCTCACAGTCATTTATTTTCGAGTCCTCTCTATCTTTTGTAGAAGGAATATCTCCAAGACAATTTTGGATTCCCTATTATGAGACAGCTCTTTGACTTTTTGCAGAAAGAGTTTTAGATAACTTGTTTGTAGTATAACTTATCCTCTTGGAATTCTACAGGAGTCCTCCTCTTCCGGCCAGCAAAGCATTCAAGTTCATTCCGCATTGTATCTCAAGCATATCATCATATCCCCCTTAACCCTTGTTCGCTAACAGACACATTCTTTAAACCATCTCGGTGACCATCTACTTCCATCCCACACCTCTCCAGTTGAAAATCCCGGGTATTCTAGTATTTAGTTCTCTTCTACCATGAATGTCCGGGTGTTGCACCCCAAAATTTGACCAACAATTATTTATTCATTGAGTGTTTGAAAGTGGATACCTTCATCAGAAAGTTCAAGAGATCCTCAGGAGAAGTGGTTTGAAACCAGGGTTGTGTGCTTCATAGCTTGAGAGTTGTGGGTGCTCCTCAGATGATTCTGAGACTTTGAGAATGAACTTGATGTTTTGAGAAAGCTTATGAGATGTCTTGATAGCCATCATGAAGCCCAGAGAAGTCATTGTGCAAGAGTTCAGAAGACTCAACCATGAATGATAGAATTAGGGTTTTGACTGGGTCAACCCTAGGATAACTGAAGATTTGGAGAAGGTTGAGACCCAATCCAAGGGCCATGAGATCATGGAATGATTCATAGAGATGATATAAAGATTATTCCTAGGCCAACTCATCATGAGTGAGGAGTTTGAGAAGTTTCAAGTCAGGGTCTCCAAGGATTGTCAGTGAAAAACCCTAATTTGATCCCTATCTTCCAGGCAGTTTTAGCCCAAGATGTGATTGATATCTCACCTTCCCCATAACATGAATGTTGTAGAGCTTGTTCTAAGCTTTAATTTGAGTGGTGGAAGTCCTTGATAGGAGTTACAGAGCTCAAGTTATGGTTTTGACAAATTACAGGTCAGCAGAGGTGTGTGAATCTGGGTCCTTGAAAGTCACCCAACTTGCAGACAACTTTTGCCCTAGTAGGGTGATTCCTATGACTTCTTGGTCAACATGAATGTTGAAGAGCATCTTCTTAGATTTAATTTGAGTGGTAGAAGTCCTTGATAGGATTTGTGGAACTCAACTTATGGTTTGAACAAGACAGGGGTATTTTGGTCATTTGTCAGTTATAGGTCATTTTAGCCAATGCCTAAAACTCCTATTTCCAAGCCTCAAATGGAAAAACTCAAAACATGAAACTTGTTCAAAATGGGATTTTAAGTCTAGAACGAAGGCCACAAATTGTGGGAAAAGCTCATAGCATGGATTTACATGATTGGTCAAAAATGAACTAAAAATGGCATATAAGTTTGAAAAGTTGAATTTGAAAATTGATTTGGAAGATCTAGGAATCCAAATGAGGTCATCCAATATATCATTTTGATTGGAAACATTATTTTGAGAACTTTGGTTCAAATAGATTTTTCATTTGAGGTCTAAAAAAGGGACTTTCTTTGTAAATCTATTACTTGCATTATAAGGCAATGTTGAAAAACCTTACACAAGCCAAAGATGAGCTTGTTTTTCACTCATCCACACTCAATATCTCTCATAAGGAGAATTTGGCACAAAATGGTAAGGCATAAGGCATGAGATGAGAGAAGTTCAACTTGTCCCCACATGAGATTTTCAAGAACTTTCCACCATATTCTAGATGAATCTAGAAGTGTCTAATGATCATTATAAAAAGAGAGCCATGAAGAGAGTTCAAGGTTGGTGATAGAGAGAGATTTCAGAGGAGAGAGAGAGAGAGAGAAATAGCCATTGAAGTTCTTCCTTCAAGTTCAAGCAATCCAAGAAACCTTTCACTACAAGGCTTCTTCTCCAAAACCAGTGCAAACAGAATCATTTCCACCATTGGAGGATCATCCTGAAGCAATTACAAGGCTTGCAACATCCTCCACGAGCCCCTACCATCATCACTTGACAGGTTGGTTTCTCTCCATAATTCTCTTAATTTATGCACTTTTAATTAGTTTTATAGATGTAGGATTGATGCATTAGGTTAGTTGATGAAACCCTAGAAGTTATAGCACGATCCATGGAGTTCCATAACAGAGCCATGAAGCTTTAGAGATCAAGAACATGCACCCTAGGCTGCTATATTCTTAGGTTTTTAGCTTAGTGTAATCCCCTCAGCATGTAGAACATTCTAGGTTAATATGGATTCATTCTATTACCATGCATATCAGTGTGAATCAAGTGTGCCCGAAACTTCCAGCTTTCATAATTCTTTGAAGAGGGAGAGTTAGGGAATTCTGGTGCCATGGCTGTGTAGAGGGAGAGGAGTAGAATAAGTTTGATGTTTGGATCGAGGAAAATGGTGGAGAAACGAGAGAGCTAGATGAAGGAGAAGGCATGGCGCGTGGAAGCCGTTCTGAAACCCTAACATGCCAAAGGTTGAAGATGCAATCTTCACCGTTAACTCGTTTGGAATATTTGACCTTTTATGTTTATCCAACGGCTCAAATTCAATCTGAAGATGGAGGGAAAAGTTTAAAAAATGAAACGCGGCGTTTTGTTTAGTAACGCGCTTGGGCTTAATTCACTAACCACACCCCCTCTATTTCTGGCCCATCTCAAATCCAACTGGTGCACCTTACTCATCACACCCCCCCTCCCTTTATTTGTTTTAAATTCTTTTTAATTCTTTTAATATTTTTCTGTTTTAGAAAATTCATTAAAAATTGATAAATAACTCTTTTTTGTCCATTCTTTTTTCTATGTTGAGATAATTTTGTGTAGAAAAATATAAAAATAAAAAGGGAATTTTATTTTTAATGTAGAATTTTTAGTGGTATTTTCTTTAATATAGTGTATTTTCTTTCTTTTAGTTGATACATGATTTTGCAAGAATTGTTTTAGGACTTTCCTTTAGTCTTTTTAATCCATTCTTTTTTGTGCAATTAGATGATGAATCATAGTTCCCCATAGGATTTATTCTAGAATTTTAGAATTAAATTTTGGCTAGTTTAATTAGGGTAGATGTAGGGTATCCTAATTAGGGTTTAGGTTGTGCTTAGGTGAAGAATTCACTTTCTTTGAATAAGTTTTGTCTTGATTTTTAGGTAGAGGCCTATGTGGATGTTATGGGTAGATAGTGTAGACCCTTGTGAATGATTGTTAGATTTTTCCCCTTTAGTGTAGCATTTTTAGGTATTTTCTGAAGTTGCCTATTGATTTTGTTTACCCTGTGGTTATCTGTTCATCTTTGGGGTCCATTGTGGGGAATTTGTTGTGGGGCTTGTGTTGTCTTGAAGACCTTGTTGGAGAGCATCATGAAGTGAAGATTGTAGATCAAGACTCAGAGACCCAGAGCTTGGCTTGTCCCCTGTTTGTGAGGTTTGAGATCCTGAAGTTTGAAGGAAGTTCGTGGTACTTTCCTGAGGAAGGCACTATGAATAGCTTTCATTCTTTATTCTCACCTCTTTCTTAAGTATCCAATGATGTTGGAGCCAACTTGTGAGTTTAATTTCTTCTGAGGAGGAATGTAAACTGATCACATGTTGTTGAGCCACATGGGATACAACTCCTAAGTGGAAGCCTCCTAGTACTTTCCTGAGGAAGGTCCTATGGGTCTATTCACTTAGTTCCCTTAGTTTATTTAGGATTTCTCAAGTATCCAATGATGTTGGAGCCAACTTGTGAGTTTAATTTCTCCTGAGGAGGAATGTAGACTGATCACAGGTTGTTGAGTCACATGGGATACAACTCCTAAGTGGAAGCCTCCTAGTACTTTCCTGAGGAAGGTCCTATGAGTCTGTTCATTTAGTTCCACTAGTTCAGATAGGATTTCCTAAATATCCAAAGATGTTGGAGCCTGCTTGTGAGTTTAGTTTTGTTGCACCCCAAAATTTGACCAACAATTATTTATTCATTGAGTGTTTGAAAATGGATACCTTCATCAGAAAGTTCAAGAGATCCTCAGAGGAATGGGTTGAAACCAGGGTTGTATGCTTCATAGCTTGAGAGTTATGGGTGCCCCTCAGATGATTCTGAGACTTTGAGAAAGAACTTGATGTTTTGGGAAAGCCTATGAGATGTCTTGATAGCCTTCATGAAGCTCAGATAGGTCATTATGCAAGAACTCAGAAGATTCAACCATGAATGGTAGAATTAGGGTTTTGACTGGGTCAACCCTAAGTCAACTAAAAATTTGGAGAAGGTTGAGACCTAATCCAAGGGCCATGAGATCATGGAATGATGTATAGAGATGTTGTAAGGATGATTCCTAGACCAAATCATCATGATTGAGGAGTTTGAGAAGTTTTGAGTTAGGGTTTCTGAGGATTGTCAGTGGAAAAACCCTAATTTGATCCCTATTTTCCAGGCAGTTTTAGCTCTAGATGTGATTGATATCTCATCTTCTCCACAACATGAATGTTGTAGAGCTTGTTCTTAGCTTTAATTTGAGTGGTGGAAGTCCTTGATAGGAGTTGCAGAGCTCAAGTTATGGTTTTGACAAATTACAGGTCAGCAGAGGTGTGTGAATCTGGGTCCTTGAAAGTCACCCAACTTGCAGACAACTTTTGCCCTAGTAGGAGGATTCCTATGGTTTCTTGGTCAACATGAATGTTGAAGAGGATCTTCTTAGCTTTAATTTGGGTGGTATAAGTCCTTGATTGGATTTGTGGAACTCAACTTATGGTTTGAACAAGACAGGGGTATTTTGGTCATTTGTCAGTTATAGGTCATTTTTAGCCAATGCCTAAAACTCCTATTTCCAAGCCTCAAATGGAAAAACTCAAAACATGAAAGTTGCTCAAAATGTGATTTTAAGTCTAGAAAGAAGGTCACAAATTGTTGGAAAAGCTCATAGCATGAGATTACATGATTGGTCAAAAATGAACTAAAAATGGCATATAAACTTGAAAAGTTGAAATTGAAAAGTGATTTGGAAGATCCACCAATCCAAAATAGGTCATCCAATATATCATTTTGATTGGAAAAATCATTTTGAGAACATTGGTTTAGCTAGAATTTTGATTTGGAGCTTTAAAATGGGTGATGCTTTGAAAAGTTGTTACTTGAAAAAGAAGGCAATGTTGGAAAACTTAACACAAGGTAATTACAAGGCATGTGAGCTTCCTTACCATTCCATATTATCATGTGATGAGATTTTAAAAGGTGTAAGTTGGTTAGAGGTGATATATCATGAGATCCCAAAATACCATAATAGGAGAATTTCATGAAACTCCTAGAACTTCCTTGGATCAAGTTAGAATCTTCTAGATTTTTCCATTCATGTATATATAAGGAGAAGTGATCATGAGGGTGAGAGGTTGGTGATAGAGAGAGATTTCAGGAGAGAGAGAGAGAGAAGCATCCATTGAAGAGGTTTCTTCAAGTTGAAGCAACTTTGGTTTTCTTCCACTACAAGCCATCTCCACCATCACAAGTGCAAACAGAAAGTTCCTCACCATTGTAGGATCATCTTGAAGCAATCACAAGGCCTGCAAGCATCCCCACGAGCCTCCTCCATCATTACTTGACAGGTTCTTTCTCCTCCTTAATCCTCTTAATTTAAGTAGTTTTAGTTCATTCTTTAGGTGTATAATTGATGTATTAGGGTGGATGGTTAGATCCTGAGAAGTAGGGCACGATTCATTGAGTTTCATAACAGGTGTAGGAATCTTTAATTTTCAAGAACTAGCTGGATTTTGAGTGTTAGTTAATATGCTATAGATAAGAATGATAAGAGTAGTGTAAGGAACAAGGTCATGCCATTAGATTGAAGCTTTACTAAGATTGATATCAGATGAACATGGTTGTACCAAGATGTTTAAGTCTTCTGTTAGGGCTATCTAGGGCGAGTTAGGGGAAGGTGAGCATATGGTTGTGTTGCTCTTGAGTAGTAGAGCATTTTTTGTTTTGGAATCGTGTGAAACCATGGCGTAAGCAGAGAGAACGAGGGAGAGGAAGATTAGGGCATGGGAGGAGGGTTCTGAAAACCCTAGTTTGTGTTTGGGACGATGAAGGAGGTCCCTTAGATTGGCTCCAGAGTTTGACCAATTCATCAGATCTAACGGCCACGGTTCAGTCTGAAGAATGGAGGGAAAATTCAAAGAGAATCCAAACGCGGTCGTTTCATTAAACCAGCGTTGTGGGCTTAGTTTCCTATCCGCCCCCCCCCCCTTTTGCTGGCCCAATTGATTTTAACTGGCGCTCATTGCTATTCATACCCCCCTCCCTTTTATTTGATTTAATTCTTTTATTTTCTTCTTTTATTTTTTCTGTTTTGATTAATTCATTAAAAGTTGATAAAAAATGATTTTTTAACTCTTCTTTTTTCTATGAGTAGATGATTTAGTGTAGAAAAATATAAAAATAAAAATGGAATTTTATTTTTAATGTGGAATTTTTGATGATATTTTCTTTAACATAGTGTATTTTCCTTATTTTAGTTGATGCATGATTTTGTAGGAATTATTTTAGGACCTTCCCTTAGGTTTTTTAATCCATTCTTTTTTGTGCAATTAGATGATGAATCATAGTTCCCCATAGGATTTTTTCTAGATTTTTAGAATTAAATTTTGATTAGTTTAATTAGGGTAGACTTAGGGTATCCTAATTAGGGTTTAGATTGTGTTTAGGTGATGAATTCCTTTCTTTGAATAAGTTTTGTCTTGATTCTTAGGTAGAGGCCTATGTAGATGTTATGAGTAGGTGTTGAGGACCCTTGTGAATAATTGTTAGATTTTTCCCCCTTGGTTTAGTATTTTTAGGTATTTTCTGAAGGTGCCTATTGATTTTGTCTACCCTGTGGTTATCTGTTCATCTTTGGGGTTCATTGTGGGGAATTTGTGAGGGGCTTGTGTTGTCTTGAAGACCTTGTTGGAGAGAATCATGAAGAGAAGATTGTAGATCAAGACTCAGAGACCCAGAGCTTGGAGCTTATTCCCTGTTTGTGAGGTTTGAGACCCTGGAGTCTGAGGGAAGTTCATGGTACTTTCCTGAGGAAGGCACTATGAATGACTTTCATTCTTTCTTCTCACCTCTTTCTTAAGTATCCAATGATGTTGGAGCCAACTTGTGAGTTTAATTTCTCCTGAGGAGGAATGTAAACTGATCACATGTTGTTGAGCCACATGGGATACAACACCTAAGTGAAAGCCTCCTAGTACTTTCCTGAGGAAGGTCCTATGGGTCTATTCACTTAGTTCCCTTAGTTTACCTAGGATTTCTCAAGTATCCAATGATGTTGGAGCCAACTTGTGAGTTTAATTTCTCCTGAGGAGGAATGTAAACTGATCACAGTTGTTGAGCCACATAGGATACAACTCCTAAGTGGAAGCCTCCTAGTACTTTCCTGAGGAAGGTCCTATGAGTCTATTCATTTAGTTCCACTAGTTCAAATAGGATTTCCTAAATATCCAGTGATGTTGGAGCCTGCTTGTGAGTTTAATTTCTCCTGAGGAGGAATATAAACTGATCACAGTGGTTGAGCCACATAGGGTATGACTCCTGAGTATACACCTCCTAGTGTTCTCCTGAGGAAGACACTATGAGTCTGCTTGCTTAGCTCCCTGTCTTTGGTAAGTTTGTGCTGAAGCTTGAAGACTGGGATTGATTCCTCCTGTTCAGGGATTGCTTTAGGGCTAGTGCTTAGATTTGATTCAGACTCTGTGATTAGGGTTAGGATTAGGGAGTAGATTCTTTCTTTCTCAAGCATGTGTGTTTTGTTTACCTGATGGTACTTCCCTTCTTTTATCTGGTTCATTGCTTGATAGCATGTTGATTATTTTCAGTATGATTACTGTTATTTCATGATTGGCTTGAGGTCGAGACGAGCTTGTGGGGGCTGAAGCCCCACACACATTTCCTCCCTCACTTGCATTGCATGCATTTTACTGTTAAAGCTGATGTTTCTGTCTGTTTTGGTGTACCATTGACATGATCCCTTAGGACTCTCATTTCCTCTGATGAGGACTTGATGATAGACTTTTAGGTTGAAACCTATGCATGACAGCATCTAGGAGTTCCCTGTTCAAACCTCAACCATAGGATGAATCCATGGCATGATAACAGTAGGACTTGATAGTCTCCCTCCCAGTTGAGCCATTTTTTCCCGTAGTTTCCCGAACTACGTTTGCTCTGATCTTTCATACCAGATGGAAGTACGTAGGCATAGGATGCGATATCCTAGCGAGCAACCTTTCCCTTTTCCCCCGTAGTTAGCCGAACTACGTTGACTCTGATTTCTCATTCTCTGACGGGAATACGTAGGCATAAAGCGCGACGCTTTGCCGAGTCATTTTTCTTTTCTTTTTCAGCCAGCCTTGATAGGTAGATAGATTATAACCAACCCATCCAAGTAAACAAACAAGCGAGGATCCCGTCGAGTACGACGGACGTGAGGGGTGCTAATACCTTCCCCTTGCGTAACCGACTCCCGAACCCAGACAATGGTTGCGATGACCTTGTCTTACCCTTTTTTCGTCAGGTTTTTCTGATCGTTTCCTTTCCCGCTCTGAGGGATAAATAACAAAAGGTGGCGACTCTTCTGTCATGCCGGCACCTTATTTTCGCGCAAGCGACAGCTGGCGACTCTGTTGGGGAGTATAATGGTTCCCTATTCGAGTCTCGCCTCGGGTTTTTTCCTGGCTGTTTGGGGCAATCCCCAGCAGCTGGCGACTCTGCTGGGGACTTCGCATCTAGGGACTTTTCCCATCCCTTATGCTGGGACCGTTTCCCATCCCCTACGCGAGTCAATCCTATCGTTTGTGTGTTTGCTTGTTGGGTTGTGTTTATTTATCGCATTTTTACTTCCCGCATTTTTACTTCCCGCATTTTATTTCCCGCATTTTATTTCCAGTTCGATATGATTATCTGTGCTGCTGTGGGAGAGGGATGTTACTGTGAGTGAAAAGCCGGACCTGGGCTTGAGTACACACCTAGATATAGTTGCGGAGAAGTAGTAGACGAACCTGTCTGCTGAGCAGGCACAGTTCCCTACGAAAATCTGCGCTCAGACGAGATTCTTGCAGAGGTGCTCCTTTCCGGTCCTGAGGATCTGAGGGGAGTCCAGACGTGAGGATTGTCGACTCTGGGGACCGATCACTTGGAAGTCAGCTAAGAGAGGCCTCTTCATGACCTGACGATGCCACTCCTTCTGGGAATCGTATTGTCACTCATGAAAGTCTGTGACGCTGACGACCGCATAGGATGCCGTACCTTTGTCCGTGGATTAGGTCCATCATACCTGTGAGTGGGGTTGGGATATTGCAGGAAACTTTGACCTCCAGACTACCTGGTTTTCTTGACAGTGAATCAGTTATGTTGGGTTCTCAGTTGCAGAGATGTTCTTGATAGAGCAAGGGTTTGATCAGAGGATTTTATCATCGGGTGTTTGTCTGTTCCTGATAGAGCAGGTTCCGATCAGAGTATTGTTATCAGAGGTTTGTTCTGGATGGAGCAGATTTTTGAGTGGGGTCTGAGGACCTCGTCAGCGGTTGTTATTTTGTTCTTGATAGGGCAGATTTTGAGTGGGGTTTGAAGATCTCATCAGCAGCTGTGTGTTTGTTCTTGAGAGGGCAGATTTGTGATTTGGGGTCCGAAGACTTCTTCAACAGATATTCCTTGATCTTGCATTCGGGGTTTTTATTATCAGGCCTTCGTTCTTGTCAGAGCAGAATTTTGGTCTCGATCCTACCAGATGGTTATTCACAGCAGATCAGATCAGTGGTTTTACACCGGGGTTTCCTTCTCATCAGCGACTGTTGACATCGAATCTCCACAGCAGCCACCTGGATATATTGTTGCATACCTGCATTTTGCATTAGCTTGCATAATCATTCCATTAGCGTGTGTCTGTGACAGGTACCGTTTCCCCGATCCAGGATCTTTCGTCTCTTATTGTGTTACTGCAGCCTCTCTCAGGAAGACTGTTGCGTATGAATTCTCGGTCCTTGATGTGTCGAATCTGACTATTGCTATGTGAGGTTGCTATCTCCATGATTGGGCCCAGATTCCTCTCCTTATTATTGTCAGCAGGTGCCAGGATCGGGGGAAATCTCTCAAGCACACAGACTCACGCATGCATTTGCATGAAGCATTCTTGCATGACATACATTCTGTTACCTTTTCCTAACCTTTGATCTTGACAGGTTTTTCAGGTACTTAGGTTCCGAGCTGTTTTCGATCTCCAGGATTGATCAAAGATTCATCCACCGCTACTCAACTCGCGCCAATCAAACGAGAATCATGGACCAGGTACAGTCAGATGTTCAAGAGCTTCGTGAACGGATGGATCGTTTTATGGAGCTGATGCAAGTAGTTGCGAATGGGCAAGACCAGCTGCGTACTTTGGTTCAACCTCTCATCTCCAGGGTTGATAGTAATGGAATACTTCACGGCGGGGCCGTGCCCACTCCTCCTCAAGGGGATACTCCACAGAACGTTGTTCCTGCTGCCGGAGGCAACGGTAGTGCTAACGACAATCTCATGACTAATCTCGGACTTAATGCGGCGGGCGCCGGCAATGGTGGTTTGGGAGCCAATGTTAACATGGGGCCAGTCAACGGCAATGTTGGTGCAGGAAATATGGTGGTGCCTCAACCGTGGCTGGAGGACCATCAGGACGACATTTTCTCTCAGAGAGGTGTAGAGGCTGAGTTGACTGCTGAGGCTCGACTCAGGTTCAAGGCGCTGGAAGATAAAATGAGAGATATAGAAAATCAGAACACATTGGGCGTTGACATGTCCAAACTTGGGTTGATTGCTGACTTTAAAGTACCTCACAAGTTCAAGGTGCCTATCTTTGAGAAGTATAGGGGCACTACTTGTCCCCGTGTTCACCTCCGATCTTATTACAGAAAGATGTCCGCTTATTCTGATGATGAGAAGTTGCTGATGCACTTCTTTCAGGATAGTCTTTCTGGCCCATCGCTCGAATGGTATATGGGTTTGGAGCCCGCTGCTGTGCGCACGTGGAAAGATCTCGCTGAAGCGTTTGTTCTCCACTATCAATATAATAGCGACTTGGCTCCCAACCGAGTTCAGCTTCAGAATCTCTCGCAGCGGAGCAATGAAAGCTTCAAAGAATACGCCCAACGGTGGCGTGAATTGGCTGCTCGGGTTCAACCGCCGATGGTTGAGCGTGAGTTGGTACAAATGTTCGTGGCTACCCTTCCTGGAGTCTATTATGAGAAGCTGATTAGTGGCATGTCCGGAACATTCTCGGCTCTTATCACTTTGGGCGAGCATGTTGAAAATGGTATAAAGATCGGAAAGATTCAAGGCGAATCATCCTCATCTGGAGGAGCTAGCAAGAAACCCTATACTGGCAAACGTCGAGAGGGCGATGCCAGTGCTGTCACTAATGCTAGGAGAAAGGGCAAGGGCCCTCAGTCTCAGATCGCTAGCATAAATATCCCAGCTGCTCCCCCGCAACCGCAGCAGCAGCCCCAGCAACAGAATAATCCGGGATATAAGAGATATCAGAATCGGGGTCCCCTCGCAAACCGTCATTTGGAAACTCCTCCTATGTCATATGCACAGCTTCTGCAAACGCTGCTTCAGCTCCAATTAGTTCAAAAGAGGACGTTGGCTCCCTTGACAGGGGCACCACCACCGGGGTATGATGCCAATGCTACTTGTGAATTTCATTCGGGGGCACCTGGCCATACGGTTGAGAATTGCAAAGCTTTTAAGCACAAAGTCCAGGACTTGGTTGACGCCAAGGTTATCAACTTTTCTGACAGCGTGCGCAACGTCACCAAGAATCCAATGCCTCATCATAGGGGAGGCGGAGTAAATGCTGTTATCACTGAAGAGAATTCAGACTTGCTGACTGATGTCAAAGATCTGAAGACGCCGTTGAGTTTTGTTAAAGCTAAGTTGCTAAAGAAAGGCTTCTTTCCCGGGTGTGGAGAGTTTTGTATGGCATGTGCTACACTTCCTGATGGGTGTGAGCAGTTGATCGAAGGTATCCAAAGTCTGATGACCGAGGGTATTTTGCAGTTCAGTCGGAGCGTTGAGAATGCGTCAGGGGAAGTCGTGCTGAAGCAGGCGGACGAAGTTGCTACTATTACCATTCCTCGCCACCCTATCACTATTTCTGCACCTCGTCCGCCTACTATTACCATCACCAGGGCCGGACCGATCCCATTCGAGAGCACTAATGCCGTCCCATGGCATTACGGCGCCGAAGTGTATTGTAATGGTCAGAAAATAGAGCTTGAGCCGCCCAGATCGACTGCGCAGAATCTTGCTGAAGTCAGTGGTATCACCAGAAGTGGTAGAGTGTTCACGCCGGCAGAGGTCGCAGCAGAGAAAGTGGTCCGGGCTGACGCTGTGGATAAGGGCAAAGGTAAAGCTGTTGAAGAGGTCCCTGCAGGGGCAGAGAGAGACTTGTTGGTTAAAGATGCTGAAGAGTTCATGCGACTGATCAGGAAAAGTGACTACAAGATTGTGGATTATCTTCACCAGACTCCGTCAAAGATCTCGATTCTTAACCTGTTGTTGTGTTCTGAGGCGCACCGTAACGCATTGCTGAAGGTATTGAATGCTGCATACGTGCCGCAGGAGATATCAGTGAACCAACTCGAGGAAGTAGTAGCCCATGTCAATGCTGGTAATGGGCTGGGTTTTACAGATCTAGAGTTGACTCCCAAGGGAAGAGATCACAACAGCGCCTTGCACGTCTCGATAGAGTGCAGAGGCACGATTATGTCACATGTCCTAGTAGATACGGGTTCCTCGCTTAACGTGCTTCCGAAGAAGGCACTGATGAAGTTGGATACCCGTGGACTGCTGTGCACGCCCAGTGATCTGGTCGTGAAGGCCTTTGACGGAACCAAGCGCCACGTCTTCGGAGAATTGACCCTGCCAATTCAAGTTGGTCCAGAGACGTTCAATGCAGTGTTCTATATCATGGATATCATGCCCGCCTATAGTTGCCTCTTAGGTCGGCCGTGGATTCATTCTGCTGGTGCCGTGACGTCCACGCTGCATCAGAAGCTTAAATATGCTGTTGGGGGCAGCATAGTGACAGTCTGTGGAGAGGAGGACATCATGGTAAGCCACCTGTCGTCCTTTAAATATGTCGAAATGGATGGTGAGATCCATGAGACTCTTTGCCAGGCTTTTGAAACCATCAGGGTGAAAGAGGTAGCTCCCGTTGTTGCAGAGAAGCAAGAGTTGAACCTCTCCTCGTTTAAGGAAGCTCGGGCTGTTGTCGAAGCTGGTCCCACCCCAGGCTGGGGGCATGTTTTAGATATACCAATCAAACAGGATAAGTTTGGATTGGGGTATTCTCCTGGAGCTGAAGCTTCATCCTCTTCTGGTAGCTCGTCTCATGGGAAAGGGCCGATCTTGTTCACCAAGGGGGGAGTAATCTTCGAGAGTATCAACGCTACGTCGGAGGACAGCGGGGACAGTGATTGTGATCTTGATGCCTGGATTCAACCGAGCAAGCCAGGCGAGCGCCTCCACAACTGGACCATCAAGGAGATTATCAAACTGACAAGTGAAGAGTAATGATTTGCTTTTTACAATCTTTGTACAACCCTATGTCCTGCCCGGGGCATAGTGGTTTTACTGTCAGGGCCTTGTTGGATTATGTGTATGCATTTTGTTAATAAATAAAAGGCGTTTTCTTCGTAATCAAATATTGTGTTCTCTGTTATTCATGCTTTATGTTTGTTTCGAAAAACAGCAAAATGGCAACGAGGTTCGTGCTAACCTGCATATTCTTGCTTTAAACTTAACCCTTGTTATTGCAGGATCCACGTAACAGATGACATCGACTCTGGACCCTCTACGGCTCACTACGACTTTGATTGCCCGATCTATCAAGCCGAGGATGAGATTGATGAAGACGAAGACCTTCCGGAAGAGTTGGCCCGCTTGTTGAGACAAGAGGAGAAGGTTATTCTGCCTCATGAGGAGGATATTGAGATCATAAATCTGGGTTCTGAGGAGCTTATCAGAAATGTCAGAGTTGGGGCCGCGCTGCAGAATGATGTCAAGCATAGACTGGTCGAGATGCTTCGAGAGTATAGTGACGTCTTTGCTTGGTCATATGAGGATATGCCCGGACTTGACACAGATATCGTGGTTCATCGCTTGCCGTTGCGAGAAGATTGCCCTCCAGTCAAGCAGAAGCTCAGGAGGACGAGACCAGACATGGCTGTAAAAATCAAAGAAGAAGTCCAGAAGCAGTTGGACGCAGGATTTCTAGCCGTTACCACCTACCCTCCGTGGGTCGCCAACATAGTGCCTGTACCGAAGAAAGACGGTAAGGTACGCATGTGCGTCGATTATCGGGATTTGAATAGGGCGAGCCCCAAGGATGATTTCCCGTTGCCTCATATCGATGTGTTGGTCGACAATACAGCCCAGTTTTCCGTGTTTTCGTTCATGGATGGCTTCTCCGGTTACAATCAGATTAAGATGGCGCCGGAGGACATGGAGAAAACGACGTTTATTACCCCCTGGGGCACGTTTTGCTACAAGGTAATGCCCTTCGGTCTGAAGAACGCAGGGGCCACTTACCAGCGAGCAATGGTAACTTTGTTTCATGATATGATTCATCATGAGATCGAGGTCTATGTTGATGACATGATCGCAAAGTCCCAAACGGAGGAAGAGCATCTGGTCAATTTGCTGAAGCTGTTTGAAAGGCTTAGGAAGTTCAGGCTGAGGCTGAATCCTAACAAGTGCACTTTCGGAGTGCGGTCCGGAAAGTTGTTGGGGTTTATCGTTAGTGAACGAGGTATTGAAGTTGATCCTGCGAAGATAAAAGCTATCCAAGAAATGCCAGCGCCGAAAACAGAAAAAGAAGTTCGTGGTTTCTTGGGCCGAATAAACTACATTGCAAGGTTTATCTCTCAGCTCACGGCCACTTGTGAACCGATGTTCAAGTTGTTAAAGAAAAATCAGGCGATTACTTGGAATGAGGATTGCCAGAAGGCATTCGATAAGATAAAGCAGTATCTTCAAGAACCTCCAATCTTGATACCCCCAGTGGCTGGACGGCCATTAATCATGTACTTGACAATCCTGGAGAATAGTATGGGGTGTGTTCTCGGTCAGCACGACGAGACGGGCAGAAAGGAGCATGCCATTTATTATTTGAGTAAAAAGTTCACTGAGTGTGAATCTCGATACTCGATGCTGGAGAAGACGTGTTGTGCATTAGCTTGGGCCGCCAAACGTCTACGACAGTATATGCTCAATCACACCACTATGTTGATTTCGAAGATGGATCCGATCAAGTACGTCTTCGAGAAGCAGGCTCTTTCGGGCAGGATTGCCAGATGGCAGATGGTGTTAACAGAATATGATATTCAGTACGTCTCTCAGAAAGCCATTAAGGGAAGCGTATTGTCTGACTACCTTGCCGAACAGCCAATCGAAGACTATCAGTCGATGAAGTTCGAATTCCCTGACGAGGACATTATGTTTCTCAAAGCAAAGGATTGCGATGAGCCATTGCCCGATGAGGGGCCAGATAGGAAGTCTCAGTGGAAGTTGATATTCGACGGAGCGGTTAATTCCTATGGAAGTGGTATCGGGGCTATCATCACGACTCCTCACGGATCCCACATCCCGTTTACTGCGAGACTGACGTTTCCAGTTACCAACAACGAAGCCGAGTATGAAGCATGTATTATGGGTCTAGAAGAGGCAATTGATTTGAGAATCAAGAATCTAGACATATATGGTGACTCAGCGCTTGTAATCAATCAGATTAAAGGGGAGTGGGAAACTCGTCAAGCGAATCTAGTGCCGTACATGAATTATGCCAGGAGGCTGCTTCCGTTCTTCGATCGAGTAGAACTTCATCATGTACCCCGAGCTGAAAATCAAATGGCTGATGCTTTAGCCACGTTGGCTTCAATGTATAAGGTCAATCTTTGGAATGAAGCTCCAAGCATTGTTCTTTCGCGTCTTGACAGACCAGCATATGTGTTCGCAATCGAGGATGCCACTGACGGCAAGCCATGGTTCCACGACATCCAGACCTTCCTTATGACCAAGGAGTATCCTGCGGGTGCGTCAACCCAGGATAAGAAGACTCTGAGGAGGCTATCTGGAAACTTTTACCTCAACCCTGATGGAGTGCTGTACAAGAGAAACCACGATCTCGTGCTACTCAGATGTGTAGATGAGAAAGAGGCAAGTATGCTCATGGAAGAAGTCCATGAGGGCACATTTGGTACGCACGCCGGCGGGCATGCCATGACGAGAAAGATCCTGAGAGCAGGATATTACTGGTTGACTATGGAGTCGGATTGCTTCAGATTCGCGAAGAAATGTCACAAATGCCAGATTTATGCTGATAAAGTTCATGTGCCGCCGTGCCCATTGAATGTCATGTCCTCCCCTTGGCCGTTCTCCATGTGGGGCATCGACATGATAGGCAAGATCGAGCCCACTGCATCCAATGGTCATCGTTTTATCCTGGTAGCTATCGACTACTTCACCAAATGGGTGGAGGCAGCCTCGTATGCTAATGTGACCAAGCAGGTGGTAGCTAAGTTCATAAAGAGGGACATCATCCGTCGCTATGGAATTCCCGAGCGGATCATTACTGATAATGGTTCGAATTTGAATAATAAGATGATGAAGGAGCTGTGCCAGAGCTTCAAGATCGAACACCACAACTCATCTCCTTATCGGCCGAAGATGAATGGCGCTGTTGAAGCGGCCAACAAGAACATTAAGAAGATTGTTCAGAAGATGGTTGTGACATATAAAGATTGGCACGAGATGCTGCCGTTTGCCTTGCACGGTTATCGTACCACGGTGCGTACGTCGACCGGGGCAACTCCTTTCTCCTTGGTGTACGGTATGGAAGCTGTCCTACCGCTAGAAGTGGAGATTCCCTCTTTGCGAGTTTTGGTTGATGTGAAACTAGATGAGGCAGAATGGGTTACGAACCGCTTGAACCAGCTCAGCCTGATGGACGAGAAGAGGTTAGCATCGATTGCATTTGGTCGCCTGTACCAAAGCCGAATGAAGAAAGCTTATGATAAGAAGGTGCGTCCTCGAAGCTTTCAGACGGGTGATCTCGTCCTGAAGAAGATTCTTCCGCCACACTCCGATCACCGGGGCAAGTGGACTCCGAATTACGAAGGGCCGTATGTCGTCAGCAAGGTCTTCTCAGGAGGAGCTTTGTTGTTATCCACGATGGATGGTGAAGATTTTGCATCCCCGGTGAACGCGGACGCAGTTAAAAAATACTTTGCTTGAAAGCGACCCGCTGGACAAAAAAAGAAAGAGTCCAGGCAAAAAAGGGGCATCCCGGCGAACCAAAAACAGAATAAAAGGTTCGGGCAAAAATTAGGGATATATCGAAAAAATGTACACCCGCGAAGTCGAAAACCTACACTGGGCGGCTTCGGCAAAAAAGGGTATCCCGGTGAACTGAAAACCCGAAAGGGCGGTTCACGCAAAAGTTAGGGATTTGAATAAGCAAATGACTGCGTTCCGCGTATGGACTTTCATTGTTTAGTGGTTCGGAAGACCTGAGGGCCGTTTATCTGAATCAATCTCTTCCAAAGCTGAAGCATCGGAGAAGTATCAAAGTCGAGTGGGTCTTAGAGGGATCAACTCATGGTGTTCGTCTACGCCTCGATTGCCGACATTTGTATATACTGATGTATATTTATGTTTTCTTTTTGCGCGGCTTCCTCATTCCAGGAGCTTGCCTCTGTTGTAAAACAATTTTGCCCATTCAGGGGTTCATCATCAATAAAATGCACATTATTCAGCAATTTTACTTGTCTGTTTAGCATTTATCTGTTTTGTTTACGAATGATAACGCCAATGTGTTTTTGATAAAATGTGCATACATAAACTTGCGGGCCTAAGCCCATTGATTGTTGAAACAACTAATTAACCGAATATTGTCACGAGATAATAACCCTGATAGGCCCCTGTGAGGAGGGTATCTTGTCTGTTTGTTTGTGTTGTTGCAGGTGTAGCACCTCGCCAGAAGATGTGCCGTGCGTATCCCCGAGGCAGGATGAGTCCTCTTTCTCCAGCAGTGTTCAGAAGTCTCTCCTCCGCAGGATCTAAACGCAAGATAGTGAGCATTGATATGTCTTCCCCAAGTAGAGGTGATTCTCTTCCCCAAGCAAGCGCATCCTGAAGGAATGTCACCTCATCAGCTGAGTCAAGCACCGAAGAATGATGTCGTCTTTCCCCAGCACCGGGTCACAAGTGCAGATTTCATAGAAGTGTTTGGGTACTGAAGCTCGTGTTTTCCCCCAGTAAAGTCACTGAAGCAGGTGTCTCCCCCGCACCGGGTCACAAGTGCAGGTTTCGCAGGAGTCCGTTCGTATGCCGAAGTATGCAGTAACTGATGGTGCCAGACTGAAGTCTCCAGTAGAATTGAGATTCCTCACCAGAGTCGGGCTCTCTCCTGAAGTTGGACGATTCCCTCTTCCCCAATAGAGTGTTGGAACAGCTGATGTTGTATTCCCCTGCAGAGATGTACTCTCCCCCGAAGTCAGATAATCCTTTCTTCCCCGGCGAAATTGAGTTTCCCCATCAGAGTTGCACTCTCCAGCGAAGTAGAATGATTTCCCTCCCCGGCCGAGTCCGCAGAAAAGCAGAATCTTTGAACATTGATCGGATCATGATTGATTTTCCCCAGCAGAGCGTGGGGCAACCAATGTTGTGTTTCCCCAGAATCGCACTCTCTCCATCAAAGCAGAATGATTTCTCCTCCCTCAAGCCGAGTTTGCAGATATCCAGAAGGGCCGAGTCCTTGGAAGTTGATCAGATCATGATTGGTCTTTCCCCAGCGGAGTGGTGAGCAGCTGAAGTTGGTTCCCCATAGAGTGGTCATCCCCAGAAGAGTAGCCGAGACGGCCACGCAGTTCACTCCCGCGATTGACATCGCTTTCCTTCAGCAGGTTCGGGTTCTCGTAGAGCTTCGTCCCCTGCAGCAGTCAGCTGAAGTTGTTTGCCCTGCAGCAGTTCGCGGAAGATCAATTCCTCAGACAGAGCCTGATTGATATTGGCGTGTTCACGTTCTCCTCAGCAGGATGATTCCTCTACCTGAGTGGTTCTTTCTCCTTGACAGGAGGATTCCCCCTTCGGCATTTATTTTGCTGACGGGATCGCATCATTGTGCATGATTGCATGTCATTGTGCATGATTGCATAGCATTGAGCATGATTGCATAGCATTGAGCATGATTGCATGGCATTGAGCATGACTGCATAGCAGAAGCATATGCATCATAGGCATGATCTAGATCATTATCATTCTTGTCTTACAGGTGTTCCCCCAAAAGACCAGTTGCTCAGGACGATTCTTGATGTTCTCCCCAGCAAGGTCGCTTTTGAGATGATTCTCAAAGACCCTGGTGTGATCCCCACAGTCGCTCGCTCAAGATGATTTTTGAGATCCCCAGCGAAGTCTTCAGTTCGAGATGATTCTCAAGTCCCTCAGCAGGGCCATTTGCTTAAGACGACTCTTAAGACCCCAGTACAGCTTCCCGAGTGGTTCGCCTAGTATGATACTTGAGCTCCCCAATAGCGCTTCCAGCAAGAGTGGCCCAGGAAGATTCCTGGAATACCCAACAGAATGTTTGCTCCAGAAAGGTTATCAGTTCAGGACGATTCTTGAAGATGCCCGACGGATCTGTTGGTTCAAGTTGATTCTTGAAGACCAGAGCAGCGTGATATGTCTGCTCCAACCACGATGTCTAATCTGAAGATGGATTTCGTAAGCGCCCGAAGGCGATATCAGAAGGTTCCTGCAGGTCCAGATTTCCGTGTTGAAGAATCAACGGGTAGCTGAAGACAAGGTTCCGGAGTTGTAGATACAACAGAGTAATTCGTGTGAGTCTGAAGACCAAGTCAGTTATCCTGAGGTGATGATTGAGCGCGATCAAGAGAATGATACATCTTCTGATTGAAGTCGAAGACGTTTCTCCAACCACGATGTCTAATCTGAAGATGGATTTCGTAAGCGCCCGAAGGCGATATCAGAAGGTTCCTGCAAGTCCAGATTTCCGTGTTGAAGAATCAACGGGTGGATGAAGATAAGGTTCCAGAGGTTGTAGATACAACAGAGTGATTCGTGTGAGTCTGAAGACCAAGTCAGTTATCCTGAGGTGATGATTGATTGCGATCAAATGAAGGATATGTCTTCTGATTGAAGTCGAAGATGTTTCTCCAACAGTGATGTCAGCTTTGGTTCTCCAGCTAGTTGTTGAGCAGCTAATGTTGCAGGATTCAAAGATTTGTTCCCCGCAGAGTACCGTGTGCTCGTGCAGTTGGCAAATTTTCGGGTTTACCGATATTCAACCGTCTCGTACCTTGATTGGTTGAGAGCCGTTCGCTTCTCACCCAGTCAGGTTCAAGCCGTTTGAATAGGGGCAGCTGTTGCACCCCAAAATTTGACCAACAATTATTTATTCATTGAGTGTTTGAAAATGGATACCTTCATCAGAAAGTTCAAGAGATCCTCAGAGGAATGGGTTGAAACCAGGGTTGTATGCTTCATAGCTTGAGAGTTATGGGTGCCCCTCAGATGATTCTGAGACTTTGAGAAAGAACTTGATGTTTTGGGAAAGCCTATGAGATGTCTTGATAGCCTTCATGAAGCCCAGAGAGGTCATTATGCAAGAACTCAGAAGATTCAACCATGAATGGTAGAATTAGGGTTTTGACTGGGTCAACCCTAAGTCAACTAAAAATTTGGAGAAGGTTGAGACCTAATCCAAGGGCCATGAGATCATGGAATGATGTATAGAGATGTTGTAAGGATGATTCCTAGACCAAATCATCATGATTGAGGAGTTTGAGAAGTTTTGAGTTAGGGTTTCTGAGGATTGTCAGTGGAAAAACCCTAATTTGATCCCTATTTTCCAGGCAGTTTTAGCTCTAGATGTGATTGATATCTCATCTTCCCCACAACATGAATGTTGTAGAGCTTGTTCTTAGCTTTAATTTGAGTGGTGGAAGTCCTTGATAGGAGTTGCAGAGCTCAAGTTATGGTTTTGACAAATTACAGGTCAGCAGAGGTGTGTGAATCTGGGTCCTTGAAAGTCACCCAACTTGCAGACAACTTTTGCCCTAGTAGGAGGATTCCTATGGTTTCTTGGTCAACATGAATGTTGAAGAGGATCTTCTTAGCTTTAATTTGGGTGGTATAAGTCCTTGATTGGATTTGTGGAACTCAACTTATGGTTTGAACAAGACAGGGGTATTTTGGTCATTTGTCAGTTATAGGTCATTTTTAGCCAATGCCTAAAACTCCTATTTCCAAGCCTCAAATGGAAAAACTCAAAACATGAAAGTTGCTCAAAATGTGATTTTAAGTCTAGAAAGAAGGTCACAAATTGTTGGAAAAGCTCATAGCATGAGATTACATGATTGGTCAAAAATGAACTAAAAATGGCATATAAACTTGAAAAGTTGAAATTGAAAAGTGATTTGGAAGATCCACCAATCCAAAATAGGTCATCCAATATATCATTTTGATTGGAAAAATCATTTTGAGAACATTGGTTTAGCTAGAATTTTGATTTGGAGCTTTAAAATGGGTGATGCTTTGAAAAGTTGTTACTTGAAAAAGAAGGCAATGTTGGAAAACTTAACACAAGGTAATTACAAGGCATGTGAGCTTCCTTACCATTCCATATTATCATGTGATGAGATTTTAAAAGGTGTAAGTTGGTTAGAGGTGATATATCATGAGATCCCAAAATACCATAATAGGAGAATTTCATGAAACTCCTAGAACTTCCTTGGATCAAGTTAGAATCTTCTAGATTTTTCCATTCATGTATATATAAGGAGAAGTGATCATGAGGGTGAGAGGTTGGTGATAGAGAGAGATTTCAGGAGAGAGAGAGAGAGAGAAGCATCCATTGAAGAGGTTTCTTCAAGTTGAAGCAACTTTGGTTTTCTTCCACTACAAGCCATCTCCACCATCACAAGTGCAAACAGAAAGTTCCTCACCATTGTAGGATCATCTTGAAGCAATCACAAGGCCTGCAAGCATCCCCACGAGCCTCCTCCATCATTACTTGACAGGTTCTTTCTCCTCCTTAATCCTCTTAATTTAAGTAGTTTTAGTTCATTCTTTAGGTGTATAATTGATGTATTAGGGTGGATGGTTAGATCCTGAGAAGTAGGGCACGATTCATTGAGTTTCATAACAGGTGTAGGAATCTTTAATTTTCAAGAACTAGCTGGATTTTGAGTGTTAGTTAATATGCTATAGATAAGAATGATAAGAGTAGTGTAAGGAACAAGGTCATGCCATTAGATTGAAGCTTTACTAAGATTGATATCAGATGAACATGGTTGTACCAAGATGTTTAAGTCTTCTGTTAGGGCTATCTAGGGCGAGTTAGGGGAAGGTGAGCATATGGTTGTGTTGCTCTTGAGTAGTAGAGCATTTTTTGTTTTGGAATCGTGTGAAACCATGGCGTAAGCAGAGAGAACGAGGGAGAGGAAGATTAGGGCATGGGAGGAGGGTTCTGAAAACCCTAGTTTGTGTTTGGGACGATGAAGGAGGTCCCTTAGATTGGCTCCAGAGTTTGACCAATTCATCAGATCTAACGGCCACGGTTCAGTCTGAAGAATGGAGGGAAAATTCAAAGAGAATCCAAACGCGGTCGTTTCATTAAACCAGCGTTGTGGGCTTAGTTTCCTATCCGCCCCCCCCCCCCCCTTTTGCTGGCCCAATTGATTTTAACTGGCGCTCATTGCTATTCATACCCCCTCCCTTTTATTTGATTTAATTCTTTTATTTTCTTCTTTTATTTTTTCTGTTTTGATTAATTCATTAAAATTTGATAAAAAATGATTTTTTAACTCTTCTTTTTTCTATGAGTAGATGATTTAGTGTAGAAAAATATAAAAATAAAAATGGAATTTTATTTTTAATGTGGAATTTTTGATGATATTTTCTTTAACATAGTGTATTTTCCTTATTTTAGTTGATGCATGATTTTGTAGGAATTATTTTAGGACCTTCCCTTAGGTTTTTTAATCCATTCTTTTTTGTGCAATTAGATGATGAATCATAGTTCCCCATAGGATTTTTTCTAGATTTTTAGAATTAAATTTTGATTAGTTTAATTAGGGTAGACTTAGGGTATCCTAATTAGGGTTTAGATTGTGTTTAGGTGATGAATTCCTTTCTTTGAATAAGTTTTGTCTTGATTCTTAGGTAGAGGCCTATGTAGATGTTATGAGTAGGTGTTGAGGACCCTTGTGAATAATTGTTAGATTTTTCCCCCTTGGTTTAGTATTTTTAGGTATTTTCTGAAGGTGCCTATTGATTTTGTCTACCCTGTGGTTATCTGTTCATCTTTGGGGTTCATTGTGGGGAATTTGTGAGGGGCTTGTGTTGTCTTGAAGACCTTGTTGGAGAGCATCATGAAGAGAAGATTGTAGATCAAGACTCAGAGACCCAGAGCTTGGAGCTTATTCCCTGTTTGTGAGGTTTGAGACCCTGGAGTCTGAGGGAAGTTCATGGTACTTTCCTGAGGAAGGCACTATGAATGACTTTCATTCTTTCTTCTCACCTCTTTCTTAAGTATCCAATGATGTTGGAGCCAACTTGTGAGTTTAATTTCTCCTGAGGAGGAATGTAAACTGATCACATGTTGTTGAGCCACATGGGATACAACACCTAAGTGAAAGCCTCCTAGTACTTTCCTGAGGAAGGTCCTATGGGTCTATTCACTTAGTTCCCTTAGTTTACCTAGGATTTCTCAAGTATCCAATGATGTTGGAGCCAACTTGTGAGTTTAATTTCTCCTGAGGAGGAATGTAAACTGATCACAGTTGTTGAGCCACATAGGATACAACTCCTAAGTGGAAGCCTCCTAGTACTTTCCTGAGGAAGGTCCTATGAGTTTATTCATTTAGTTCCACTAGTTCAAATAGGATTTCCTAAATATCCAGTGATGTTGGAGCCTGCTTGTGAGTTTAATTTCTCCTGAGGAGGAATATAAACTGATCACAGTGGTTGAGCCACATAGGGTATGACTCCTGAGTATACACCTCCTAGTGTTCTCCTGAGGAAGACACTATGAGTCTGCTTGCTTAGCTCCCTGTCTTTGGTAAGTTTGTGCTGAAGCTTGAAGACTGGGATTGATTCCTCCTGTTCAGGGATTGCTTTAGGGCTAGTGCTTAGATTTGATTCAGACTCTGTGATTAGGGTTAGGATTAGGGAGTAGATTCTTTCTTTCTCAAGCATGTGTGTTTTGTTTACCTGATGGTACTTCCCTTCTTTTATCTGGTTCATTGCTTGATAGCATGTTGATTATTTTCAGTATGATTACTGTTATTTCATGATTGGCTTGAGGTCGAGACGAGCTTGTGGGGGCTGAAGCCCCACACACATTTCCTCCCTCACTTGCATTGCATGCATTCTACTGTTAAAGCTGATGTTTCTGTCTGTTTTGGTGTACCATTGACATGATCCCTTAGGACTCTCATTTCCTCTGATGAGGACTTGATGATAGACTTTTAGGTTGAAACCTATGCATGACAACATCTAGGAGTTCCCTGTTCAAACCTCAACCATAGGATGAATCCATGGCATGATAACAGTAGGACTTGATAGTCTCCCTCCCAGTTGAGCCATTTTTTCCCGTAGTTTCCCGAACTACGTTTGCTCTGATCTTTCATACCAGATGGAAGTACGTAGGCATAGGATGCGATATCCTAGCGAGCAACCTTTCCCTTTTCCCCCGTAGTTAGCCGAACTACGTTGACTCTGATTTCTCATTCTCTGACGGGAATACGTAGGCATAAAGCGCGACGCTTTGCCGAGTCATTTTTCTTTTCTTTTTCAGCCAGCCTTGATAGGTAGATAGATTATAACCAACCCATCCAAGTAAACAAACAAGCGAGGATCCCGTCGAGTACGACGGACGTGAGGGGTGCTAATACCTTCCCCTTGCGTAACCGACTCCCGAACCCAGACAATGGTTGCGATGACCTTGTCTTACCCTTTTTTCGTCAGGTTTTTCTGATCGTTTCCTTTCCCGCTCTGAGGGATAAATAACAAAAGGTGGCGACTCTTCTGTCATGCCGGCACCTTATTTTCGCGCAAGCGACAAGTTTCTCCTGAGGAGGAACGTAAACTGATCACAGTGGTTGAGCCACATAGGGTATGACTCCTGAGTATACTCCTCCTAGTGCTTTCCTGAGGAAGACACTATGAGCCTGCTTGCTTGGCTCCCTGTCTTTGGTAAGCTTGTTCTGAAGCTTAGAGGCTGGGATTGATTTCTCTTGTCTAGGGTTTGGCCTTAGTGCTTAGATTTGATTCAGATTGTGTTTTAGGATAGGAGAGTAGATTCTTTCTTTCTCAGGTATGTGTGTTTGTTTACCTGATGGCTTCACTTCTTCTATTTGTTCATTGCTTGATGGTATGTTGTTTATCTTCAGTATGATTACTGTTATTTCATGACTGGCTTGAGGTCGAGACGAGCTTGTGGAGGTTGAAGCCCCACACACATTTCCTCCCTCACTTGCATTGCATGCAATTTACTGTTAAAGCCGATGCTTTTGTCTGTTTTGGTGTACCGTTGACATGATCCCTTAGGACTCTCATTTCCTCAGATGAGGATTTGATGATAGACTTTTAGGTTGAAACCTATGCATGACAACATCTAGGAGTTCCCTGTTCAAACCTCAACCATAGGATGAATCCATGGCATGACAACAGTAGGACTTGATAGTCTCCCTCCTAGTTGGGCCTGTTCTCTTCTCATCTTGAAGCAGTCTAAAACATAGTAATCATGAATGATTTCTTTCGTACGTTACGAGCCTTAAGCTATCTGAGAAAGGACGTATTCCCTCTCAGGTCATAGTCTCTAGTGCGGTTGAAATCGCAAACACAATAAAAAACACTTCTTTTAGGAGATAACACGTAGTTAGCCGAACTACGTTTGCTCTGATCTTTCATACCAGATGAAAGTACGTAGGCATAGGATGCGACGTCCTAGCGAGCAACCTTCCCCCATCTTCCCCCGTAGTTAGCCGAACTACGTTGGCTCTGATTTCTCATTCTCTGATGAGAATACGTAGGCATAAAGTGCGACGCTTTGCCGAGTCATTTTTCTTTTCTTTTTCAGCCAGCCTTGATAGGTAGATAGATTATAACCAACCCGTCCAAGTAAACAAACAAGCGAGGATCCCGTCGAGTACGACGGACGTGAGGGGTGCTAATACCTTCCCCTTGCGTAACCGACTCCCGAACCCAGACAATGGTTGCGACGACCTTGTCTTACCCTTTTTCGTCAGGTTTTTCCGATCGTTTCCTTTCCCGCTCTAAGGGATAAATAACGAAAGGTGGCGACTCTTCTGTCATGCCGGCACCTTATTTTCGCGCAAGCGACAGCTGACGACTCTGCTGGGGAAGCTCATGGCATCTAGGGACTTTTCCTATCCCTTATGCTGGGACCGTTTCCCATCCCCTACGCGAGTCAATCCTATCGTTCGTATGTTTGCTTGTTGGGTTGCGTTTATTTATCGCATCTTTACTTCCCGCATTTTATTTCCCGCATTTTATTTCCAGTTTGATATGATTATCTGTGCTGCTGTGGGAGAGGGATGTTACTGTGAGTGAAAAGTCGGACCTGGGCTTGAGTACACACCTAGATATAGTTGCGGAGAAGTAGTAGACGAACCTGTCTGCTGAGCAGGCACAGTTCCCTACGAAAATCTGCGCTCAGACGAGATTCTTGCAGAGGTGCTCCTTTCCGGTCCTGAGGATCTGAGGGGAGTCCAGACGTGAGGATTGTCGACTCTGGGGACCGATCATTTGGAAGTCAGCTAAGAGAGGCCTCTTCATGACTTGACGATGCCACTCCTTCTGGGAATCGTATTGTCACTCGTGAAAGTCTGTGACGCTGATGACCGCATAGGATGCCGTACCTTTGTCCGTGGATTAGGTCCATCATACCTGTGAGTGGGGTCGGGATATTGCAGGAAACTTTGACCTCCAGACTACCTGGTTTTCTCGACAGTGAATCAGTTACGTTGGTATCAGGGTTCTCAGTATCAGATGTGACTGTTCTTGATAGAGCGAGGGTTTGATCAGAGGATCTTATCATCGGGTGTTTGTCTGTTCTCGATAGAGCAGGCTTTGATCAGTGTATTATCGTCAGTGGTTTGTTCTGGACGGAGCAGATTTTAAGTGGGGTCTGAAGATCTCATCGGCAGTTGTTGTTTGTTCTTGATAGGGCAGATTTTGAGTGGGGTTTGAAGATCTCATCAGCAGCTGTGCATTTGTTCTTGAGAGGGCAGATTTTTGATTTGGGGTCTGAAGACTTCATCAACAGATATTCCTTGATCTTGCATCCGGGGTCTTTATTATCAGGCCTTCATTCTTGTCAGAGCAGAATTTTGATGGTTATTCACAGAAGATCAGATCAGTGGTTTTACACCGGGGTTTCCTTCTCATCAGTGACTGTTGACACCGTATCTCCACAGCAGCCACCTGGATATATTGTTGCATACCTGCATTTTGCATTAGCTTGCATAATCATTCCATTAGCGTGTGTCCGTGACAGGTACCGTTTCCCCGATCCAGGATCTCTCTCCTCTTATTGTGTTACTGCAGCCTCTCTCAGGAAGACTGATGCGTACGAGTTCTCGGTCCTTGATGTGTCGAATCTGACTATTGCTATGTGAGGTTTCTACTTCCATGATTGGGCCCAGATTCCTCTCCTTATTATTGTCAGCAGGTGCCAGGATCGGGGGACAATCTCTCAAGCACACAGACACACGCCTGCATCTGCATAAAGCATTTTTGCATGACATACATTATGTTACCTTTTCCTAACCTTTAATCTTGACAGGTTCGACAGGTACTCAGGTTCCGAGCTGTTTTCGATCTCCAGGATTGATCAAAGACTCATCCACCGCTACTCAACTCGCGCCAATCAAACGAGAATCATGGACCAGGTACAGTCAGATGTTCAAGAGCTTCGTGAACGGATGGATCGTTTTATGGAGTTGATGCAAGTAGTTGCGAATGGGCAAGACCAGCTTCGTACTTTGGTTCAACCTCTCATCTCCAGGGTTGACAGTAATGGAATACTTCACGGCGGGGCCGTGCCCACTCCTCCTCAAGGGGATACTCCACAGAACGTTGTTCCTGCTGCCGGGGGCAACGGCAGTGCTAACGGCAATCTCATGACTAATCTCGGACTTAATGCGGCAGGCGCCGGCAATGGTGGTTTGGGAGCCAATGTTAACATGGGGCCGGTCAACGGCAATGTTGGTGCAGGAAATATGGTGGTGCCTCAACCGTGGCTGGAGGACCATCAGGATGACATTTTCTCTCAGAGAGGTGTAGAGGCAGAGTTGACTGCTGAGGCTCGACTCAGGTTCAAAGCGCTGGAAGACAAGATGAGAGATATAGAAAATCAGCACACATTGGGCGTTGACATGGCCAAACTTGGGTTGATTGCTGACTTTAAAGTACCTCACAAGTTCAAGGTGCCTATCTTTGAGAAGTATAGGGGCACCACTTGTCCCTGTGTTCACCTCCGATCTTATTATAGAAAGATGTCCGCTTATTCTGACGATGAGAAGCTGCTGATGCACTTCTTTCAGGATAGTCTTTCTGGTCCATCGCTCGAATGGTATATGGGTTTGGAGCCCGCTGCTGTGCGCACCTGGAAAGATCTTGCAGAAGCGTTTGTTCTCCACTATCAATACAATAGCGACTTGGCTCCCAACCGAGTTCAGCTTCAGAATCTCTCGCAGCGGAACAATGAAAGCTTCAAGGAGTACGCCCAGCGGTGGCGTGAATTGGCTGCTCGGGTTCAACCGCCCATGGTAGAACGTGAGCTGGTGCAAATGTTCGTGGCTACCCTTCCTGGAGTCTATTATGAAAAGCTGATCAGTGGCATGTCTGGAACGTTCTCGGCCCTCATCACTTTGGGCGAGCATGTTGAGAACGGTATAAAGATCGGAAAAATTCAGGGCGAATCATCCTCAGCTGGAGGAGCTAGCAAGAAACCCTATACTGGCAAGCGCCGAGAGGGAGATGCCAGTGCTGTCACTAATGCTAGGAGAAAGGGCAAGGGCCCTCAGCCTCAGATCGCTAGCATAAACATCCCAGCTGCTCCCCCGCAGCCGCAGCAGCAGCCCCAGCAGCAGAATAATCAGGGATATAAGAGATATCAGAATCGGGGTCCCCTAGCAAACCGTCATTTGGAAACTCCTCCTATGCCGTATGCACAGCTTCTGCAGACGTTGCTTCAGCTCCAATTAGTTCATAAAAGGACAATGGCTCCCTTAACAGGGGCACCACCACCAGAGTATGATGCTAATGCTACTTGTGAATTTCATTCTGGGGCACCTGGCCATACGGTTGAGAATTGTAAAGCTTTTAAGCACAAAGTCCAGGACTTGGTGGACGCCAAGGTTATCAACTTTTCTGACAGCGTGCCCAACGTCACCAAAAATCCAATGCCTCATCATAAGGGGGGCGGAGTGAATGCTGTTATCACTGAGGAGAATTCAGACTTGCTGACTGATGTCAAGGATTTGAAGACGCCGTTGAGTTTTGTCAAGGCTAAGTTGCTGAAGAAGGGCTTCTTTCCTGGATGTGGAGAGCTATGTATGGCTTGTGCTACACTTCCTGATGGGTGTGAGCAATTGATCGAAGGTATCCAAAGTCTGATGACCGAGGGTATTTTGCAGTTCAGTCGGAGCGTTGAGAATGCGTCAGGGGAAGTCGTGCTGAAGCAGGCAGACGAAGTTGCTACCATTGCTATTCCTCGTCACCCTATTACTATTTCTGCGCCTCGTCCGCCTTCTATCACCATCACCAGGGTCGGACCAATCCCATTCGAGAGTACCAATGCCATTCCATGGCATTATGGGGCCGAAGTTTATTATAATGGTCAGAAGATAGAGCTTGAGCCGTGTGGATCGACTGTACAGAATCTTACTGAAGTCAGTGGCATCACTCGGAGCGGTAGAGTGTTCGCACCAGCAGAGGTTGCAGCAGAGAAAGTGGTCCGGGCTGACGCTGTGGATAAGGGTAAAGGTAAAGCTGTTGAGGAGGTCCCTGCAGGGGCAGAGAAAGACTTGCTGGTTAAAGATGCGGAAGAGTTCATGCGACTAATCAAGAAGAGTGACTACAAAATTGTAGATCATCTTCATCAGACTCCGTCAAAGATCTCGATTCTTAACTTGTTGCTGTGTTCTGAAGCGCACCGCAACGCATTATTGAAGGTATTGAATGCTGCATACGTGCCGCAGGAGATATCAGTGAATCAACTCGAGGAAGTAGTAGCCCATGTCAATGCTGGTAATGGGCTGGGATTTACAGATCTGGAGCTGACTCCTAAGGGAAGAGATCACAATAGCGCCTTGCACGTCTCAATAGAGTGCAGAGGCACGATTATGTCACATGTCCTGGTGGATACGGGCTCCTCGCTTAACGTGCTTCCGAAGAAGGCACTGATGAAATTGGATACCCGGGGACTGCTGTGCACGCCCAGTGATCTGGTCGTGAAGGCCTTTGACGGAACCAAGCGCCACGTCTTCGGAGAATTGACCCTGCCAATTCAAGTTGGTCCAGAGACGTTTAATGCGGTGTTCTATATCATGGATATCATGCCCGCCTATAGTTGCCTCTTAGGTCGGCCGTGGATCCATTCTGCTGGTGCCGTGACGTCCACGCTGCATCAGAAGCTTAAATATGTTGTTGGGGGCAGCATAGTGACAGTCTGTGGAGAGGAGGACATCATGGTAAGCCACCTGTCGTCCTTTAAATACGTTGAAATGGATGGTGAGATCCATGAGACCCTTTGCCAAGCATTTGAAACCGTCAGGGTGAAGGAGGTAGCTCCCGTTGTTGCAGAGAAGCAAGAGTTGAACCTCTCCTCGTTTAAGGAAGCTCGGGCTGTTGTCGAAGCTGGTTCCACCCCAGGCTGGGGGCATGTCTTGGACATACCAATCAAACAGGATAAGTTTGGATTGGGGTATTCTCCTGGAGCTGAAGCTTCATCTTCTTCTGGCAGTTCGTCTCATGGGAAGGGGCCGATCTTATTCACCAAGGGGGGAGTAATTTTCGAAAGCATCAACGCAACGTCTGAGGACAGCGGGGATAGTGATTGCGATCTTGATGCCTGGATTCAACCGAGCAAGCCAGGCGAGCGCCTCCACAATTGGACCATCAAGGAAATTATCAAGCTGACAAGTGAAGAGTAATGATTTGCTTTTTACGATCTTTGTACAACCCTATGTCTTGCCCGGGGCATAGTGGTTTTACTGTCAGGGCCTTGTTGGATTATGTGTATGCATTTTGTTAATAAATAAAAGGCGTTTTCTTCGTAATCAAATATTGTGTTCTCTGTTATTCATGCTTTATGTTTGTTTCGAAAAACAGCAAAATGGCAACGAGGTTCGTGCTAACCTGCATATTCTTGCTTTAAACTTAACCCTTGTTATTGCAGGATCCACGTAACAGATGACATCGACTCTGGACCCTCTACGGCTCACTACGACTTTGATTGCCCGATCTATCAAGCCAAGGATGAGATTGATGAAGACGAAGACCTTCCGGAAGAGTTGGCCCGCTTGTTGAGACAAGAGGAGAAGGTTATTCTGCCTCACGAGGAGGATATTAAGATCATAAATCTGGGTTCTGAGGAGCTTATCAGGAATGTCAGAGTAGGGGCTGCGCTGCAGAATGATGTCAAGCATAGACTGGTCGAGATGCTTCGAGAGTATAGTGACGTCTTTGCTTGGTCATATGAGGATATGCCCGGACTTGACACAGATATCGTGGTTCATCGCTTGCCGTTGCGAGAAGATTGCCCTCCAGTCAAGCAGAAGCTCAGGAAGACGAGACCAGACATGGCTGTAAAAATCAAAGAAGAGGTCCAGAAGCAGTTGGACGCAGGATTTCTAGCCGTTACCACTTACCCTCCGTGGGTCGCCAACATAGTGCCTGTACCGAAGAAGGACGGTAAGGTACGTATGTGCGTCGATTATCGGGATTTGAACAGGGCGAGCCCTAAGGATGATTTCCCGTTGCCTCATATCGATGTGTTGGTCGACAATACAGCCCAGTTTTCCGTGTTTTCGTTCATGGATGGCTTCTCCGGTTACAATCAGATTAAGATGGCGCCGGAGGACATGGAGAAAACGACGTTTATCACCCCCTGGGGCACGTTTTGCTATAAGGTAATGCCTTTCGGTCTGAAGAACGCAGGGGCCACTTACCAGCGAGCAATGGTAACTTTGTTTCATGATATGATTCATCATGAGATCGAGGTCTATGTTGATGACATGATTGCAAAGTCCCAAACGGAGGAAGAGCATCTGGTCAACTTATTGAAGCTGTTTGAAAGGCTTAGGAAGTTCAGGCTGAGGCTGAATCCTAACAAGTGCACTTTCGGAGTGCGGTCCGGAAAGTTATTGGGGTTTATCGTTAGTGAACGAGGTATTGAAGTTGATCCTGCAAAGATAAAAGCTATCCAAGAAATGCCAGCGCCGAAAACAGAAAAAGAAGTTCGTGGTTTCTTGGGCCGAATAAACTACATTGCAAGGTTTATCTCTCAGCTCACGGCCACTTGTGAACCGATGTTCAAGTTGTTAAAGAAAAATCAGGCGATTACTTGGAATGAGGATTGCCAGAAGGCATTCGACAAGATAAAGCAGTATCTTCAAGAACCTCCAATCTTGATACCCCCAGTGGCTGGACGGCCATTAATCATGTACTTGACAGTTCTGGAGAATAGTATGGGGTGTGTTCTCGGTCAGCACGACGAGCCGGGCAGAAAAGAGCATGCCATTTATTATTTGAGTAAAAAGTTCACTGAGTGTGAATCTCGATACTCGATGCTGGAGAAGACGTGTTGTGCATTAGCTTGGGCTGCCAAACGTCTACGACAGTATATGCTCAACCACACTACTATGCTAATTTCGAAGATGGATCCGATCAAGTACGTCTTCGAGAAGCAGGCTCTTTCGGGCAGGATTGCCAGATGGCAGATGGTGTTAACAGAATATGATATTCAGTACGTCTCCCAGAAAGCCATCAAGGGAAGCGTATTGTCTGACTACCTTGCCGAACAGCCAATCGAAGACTATCAGCCGATGAAGTTCGAATTCCCTGACGAGGACATTATGTTTCTCAAAGCAAAGGATTGCGATGAGCCATTGCCCGATGAGGGGCCAGATAGGAAGTCTCAGTGGAAGTTGATATTCGACGGAGCGGTTAATTCCTATGGAAGTGGTATCGGGGCTATCATCACGACTCCTCATGGATCCCACATCCCGTTTACTGCAAGACTGACGTTTCCAGTTACCAACAATGAAGCCGAGTATGAAGCATGTATTATGGGTCTAGAAGAGGCAATTGATTTGAGAATCAAGAATCTAGACATATATGGTGACTCAGCGCTTGTAATCAATCAGATCAAAGGGGAGTGGGAAACTCGTCAAGCGAATCTAGTGCCGTACATGAATTATGCCAGGAGGCTGCTTCCGTTCTTTGACCGAGTAGAACTTCATCATGTACCCCGGGCTGAAAATCAGATGGCTGATGCTTTAGCCACGTTGGCTTCAATGTATAAAGTCAATTATTGGAATGAGGCTCCAAGAGTTGTGCTTCCGCGTCTTGACAGACCAGCGTTCATGTTCGCAATCGATGATGCCACCGACGGCAAGCCATGGTTCCACGATATCCAGACCTTCCTTATGACCAAGGAGTATCCTGCGGGCGCGTCAACCCAGGATAAGAAGACTCTGAGGAGGTTATCTGGGAACTTTTACCTCAACCCTGATGGAGTGCTGTATAAGAGAAACCACGATCTCGTGCTACTCAGATGTGTGGATGAGAAGGAAGCAAGTATGCTCATGGAAGAAGTCCATGAGGGCACATTTGGTACGCACGCCGGCGGGCATGCCATGACGAGAAAGATCCTGAGAGCAGGATATTACTGGTTGACTATGGAGTCGGATTGCTTCAGATTCGCGAAGAAATGTCACAAATGCCAAATTTATGCTGATAAAGTTCATGTGCCGCCGTGCCCATTGAATGTCATGTCCTCCCCTTGGCCGTTCTCCATGTGGGGCATCGACATGATAGGCAAGATCGAGCCCACCGCATCCAATGGTCATCGTTTCATTCTGGTAGCTATCGACTACTTCACCAAATGGGTGGAGGCAGCCTCGTACGCTAATGTGACCAAGCAGGTGGTAGCTAAATTCATAAAGAGGGACATCATCTGTCGCTATGGAATTCCTGAGCGGATCGTTACTGATAATGGTTCGAATTTGAATAACAAGATGATGAAGGAGCTGTGCCAGAGCTTCAAGATCGAACACCACAACTCATCTCCTTACCGGCCAAAGATGAATGGCGCTGTTGAAGCGGCCAACAAGAACATCAAGAAGATTGTTCAGAAGATGGTTGTGACGTACAAAGATTGGCACGAGATGCTGCCGTTTGCCTTGCACGGTTATCGTACGACGGTGCGTACGTCGACCGGGGCAACTCCTTTCTCCTTGGTGTACGGTATGGAAGCTGTCCTACCGCTAGAAGTGGAGATTCCTTCTTTACGGGTTTTGGTTGATGTGAAACTTGATGAGGCAGAATGGATTACGAATCGCTTGAACCAACTCAGCCTGATGGACGAGAAGAGGTTAGCATCGATTGCATTTGGTCGCCTGTACCAAAGCCGAATGAAGAAAGCTTATGATAAGAAGGTGCGTCCTCGAAGCTTTCAGACGGGTGATCTCGTCCTGAAGAAGATTCTTCCGCCACACTCCGATCACCGGGGCAAGTGGACTCCGAATTACGAAGGGCCGTATGTCGTCAGCAAGGTCTTCTCGGGAGGAGCTTTGTTGTTATCCACGATGGATGGTGAAGATTTTGCATCCCCGGTGAACGCGGACGCAGTTAAAAAATACTTTGCTTGAAAGAGACCCGCTGGACAAAAAAGAAAGAGTCCAGGCAAAAAAGGGGCATCCCGGCGAACCAAAAACAGAATAAAAGGTTCGGGCAAAAATTAGGGATATATTGAAAAAATGTACACCCGCGAAGTCGAAAACCTACACTGGGCGGCTTCGGCAAAAAAGGGTATCCCGGTGAACTGAAAACCCGTGAAGGGCGGTTCACGCAAAAGTTAGGGATTTGAATAAGCAAATGACTGCGTTCCGCGTATGGACTTTCATTGTTTAGTGGTTCGGAAGACCTGAGGGCCGTTTATCTGAATCAATCTCTTCCAAAGCTGAAGCATCGGAGAAGTATCAAAGTCGAGTGGGTCATAGAGGGATCAACTCATGGTGTTCGTCTACGCCTCGATTGCCGACATTTGTATACACTGATGTATATTTACGTTTTCTTTTTGCGCGGCTTCCTCATTCCAGGAGCTTGCCTCTGTTGTAAAACATTTTTTGCCCGTTCAGGGGTTCATCATCAATAAAATGCACATTATTCGGCAATTCTACTTGACTGCTTAGCATTTATCTGTTTTGTTTGCGAATGAGAACGCCGATGTGTTTTTGATAAAATGCGCATACATAAACTTGCGGGCCTAGGCCCATTGATTGTTGAAACAACTAGTTAACTGAATATTGTCACGAGATAATAACCTGGATAGGCCCCTTTGAGGAGGGTATCTTGTCTGTTTGTTTGTGTTGTTGTAGGTGTAACACCTTGCCAGAAGATGTGCCGGGTGTATCCCCGAAGCAGGATGAGTCCTCCTTCCCCAGCAGAGTTCAGTAGTCTCTCCTCCGTAGAATCTAAACGCAAGATGGTGAGCATTGATATGTCTTCCCCAGGTAGAGGATTTTTTTTTCCCGAGCAGGCGCATCCTGAAGGAATGTCACCTCATCGGCTAAGTCAAAGGCCGAAGCTCATGTCCCCCAGCACCGGGTCACAAGTGCAGAGTTCATAGAAATGTTTGGGTACTGGAGCTCGTGTTTCCCCCAGTAAAGTCACCAAAGCAGGTGTCTCCCCCCGCACCGGGTCACAAGTGCAGGTTTCGCAGGAGGCTGTTCGTATGCCGAAGGATGCAGTAACTGATGGTGCCAGACTGAAGTCTCCAGCGGAATTGGGATTCCCCACCAGAGTCATGCTCTCTCCTGAAGTTCGATGATTCCCTCTTCCCCAATAAAATGTTGAAACGGATGATGTTGTATTCCCCAGCAGAGTTGTACTCTCCCCCGAAGGCAGATGATCCTTTCTTCCCCGGCGAAATTGAAATTCCGCACCAGGGTCGTACTCTCCAGTGAAGTAGAATGATTTCCCTCCCCGGCTGAGTCCGCAGAAAAGCAGAATCCTTGGAAGTTGATTGGATCATGATCGATTTTCCCCAGCAGAGCGTGGGGCAGCTAATGTTGTGTTTCCCCAGAATCGCACTCTCTCCATCGAAGCAGAATGATTTCTCCTTCCTCAGCCGAGTTTGCAGATGTCCAAGAGATCTGAATCCTTGGAAGTTGATCAGATCATGATTGGTTTTTCCCCAGTGGAGTGTTGAGCAGCTGAGGTTGGTTCCCCACAGAGCGGTCATCCCCAGAAGAGTAGCCGAGACGGCCGCGCAGTTCATTCTCGCGATTGATATCAGCAGATCCAAGTTCTCGTAGAGCTTCGTCCCCTGCAGCAGTCAGCTGAAGTTGTTCCCCTGCAGCAGTTCGCGGAAGATCAATTCCCCAGAAAGAGCCTGATTGATGTTGGCGTGTTCACGTTCTCCTCAGCAGGATGACTCCTCTGCCTGAATGGTTCTTTCTCCTTGACAGGAGGATTTCCCCTTTTGGCATTTATTTCGCTGACAGGATCGCATCATTGTGCATGACTGCATAGCATTTAGCGTTGCATAGCATTGTGCATGATTGCATGGCATTTAGCATAAACGCATATCATTCCCACTGTGTGGGGCATGGTGCCGAAGCATACGCATCATAAGCATGATCTAGGTCATCATCATCCTTGTTGAACAGGTGTACCACCAAAAGACCGGTTGCTCAGGACGATTCTTGATGTTCTCCCCAGCAAGGTCGCTTTTGAGATGATTCTTAAAGACCCCGGGGTAATCCCCACGGTCGCTCGCTCGAGACGATTTTCGAGATCCCCAGCGAAGTCTTCAGTTCGAGATGATTCTCAAATCCCTCAGCAGGGCCATTTGCTTAAGACGATTCTTGAGACCCCAGTACAGCTTCCCGAGTTGTTCGCCTAGTATGATACTTGAGCTCCCCAATAGCGTCCCCAGCAAGAGTTGCCCAGGAAGATTCCTGGAATACCCAACAGAATGTTTGCTCCAGAAAGGTTATCGGTTCAGGACGATTCTTGAAGATGCCCGACGGACCTGTTTGCTCAAGATGATTCCTGAAGTCCTCAGCAGCATGATATGTCTGCTCCAACAATGATGTCTAATCTGAAGATGGATTTCGTAAGCGCCCGAAGGCGATATCAGAAGGTTCCTGTGAGTCCAGATTTCCGTGTTGATGAATCAACGGGTGGCTGAAGACAAGGTTCCAGAGTTTGTAGATACAACAGAGTGATTCGTGTGGGTCTGAAGACCAAGTCAGTTATCCTGAGGTGATGATTGATTGCGATCAAGTGAATGATATGTCTTCTGATTGAAGTCGAAGATGTTTCTCCAGCGGTGACGCAGGGTACTTCGATCGTCCGACGGTGATGTCAGGTTTAGTTCTCCAGCGGTGACGCAGGGTACTTCGATCGTCCGACGGTGATGTCAGGTTTAGTTCTCCAGCAGTGACGCAGGGTACTTCGATCGTCCGACGGTGATGTCAGGTTTAGTTCTCCAGCGGTGACGCAAGGTACTTCGATCGTCCGACGGTGATGTCAGATTTGGTTCTCCAGCTAGTTGTTGAGCAGCTAGTGTTGCAGTATTCAAAGATTTGTTCCCCGCAGAGTACTGTGTGCTCGTGCAGTTGGCAAATTTTCGGGTTACCGATATTCAACCGTCTCGTACCTTGATTGGTTGAGAACCGTTCGCTTCTCACCCAGTCAGGTTCAAGCCGTTTGAATAGGGGCAGCTGTTGCACCCCAAAATTTGACCAACAATTATTTATTCATTGAGTGTTTGAAAGTGGATACCTTCATCAGAAAGTTCAAGAGATCCTCAGGAGAAGTGGTTTGAAACCAGGGTTGTGTGCTTCATAGCTTGAGAGTTGTGGGTGCTCCTCAGATGATTCTGAGACTTTGAGAATGAACTTGATGTTTTGAGAAAGCTTATGAGATGTCTTGATAGCCATCATGAAGCCCAGAGAAGTCATTGTGCAAGAGTTCAGAAGACTCAACCATGAATGATAGAATTAGGGTTTTGACTGGGTCAACCCTAGGATAACTGAAGATTTGGAGAAGGTTGAGACCCAATCCAAGGGCCATGAGATCATGGAATGATTCATAGAGATGATATAAAGATGATTCCTAGGCCAACTCATCATGAGTGAGGAGTTTGAGAAGTTTCAAGTCAGGGTCTCCAAGGATTGTCAGTGAAAAACCCTAATTTGATCCCTATCTTCCAGGAAGTTTTAGCCCAAGATGTGATTGATATCTCACCTTCCCCATAACATGAATGTTGTAGAGCTTGTCCTAAGCTTTAATTTGAGTGGTGGAAGTCCTTGATAGGAGTTACAGAGCTCAAGTTATGGTTTTGACAAATTACAGGTCAGCAGAGGTGTGTGAATCTGGGTCCTTGAAAGTCACCCAACTTGCAGACAACTTTTGCCCTAGTAGGGTGATTCCTATGACTTCTTGGTCAACATGAATGTTGAAGAGCATCTTCTTAGCTTTAATTTTAGTGGTAGAAGTCCTTGATAGGATTTGTGGAACTCAACTTATGGTTTGAACAAGACAGGGGTATTTTGGTCATTTGTCAGTTATAGGTCATTTTAGCCAATGCCTAAAACTCCTATTTCCAAGCCTCAAATGGAAAAACTCAAAACATGAAACTTGTTCAAAATGGGATTTTAAGTCTAGAAAGAAGGCCACAAATTGTGGGAAAAGCTCATAGCATGGATTTACATGATTGGTCAAAAATGAACTAAAAATGGCATATAAGTTTGAAAAGTTGAATTTGAAAATTGATTTGGAAGATCTAGGAATCCAAATGAGGTCATCCAATATATCATTTTGATTGGAAACATTATTTTGAGAACTTTGGTTCAAATAGATTTTTCATTTGAGGTCTAAAAAAGGGACTTTCTTTGTAAATCTATTACTTGCATTATAAGGCAATGTTGAAAAACCTTACACAAGCCAAAGATGAGCTTGTTTTTCACTCATCCACACTCAATATCTCTCATAAGGAGAATTTGGCACAAAATGGTAAGGCATAAGGCATGAGATGAGAGAAGTTCAACTTGTCCCCACATGAGATTTTCAAGAACTTTCCACCATATTCTAGATGAATCTAGAAGTGTCTAATGATCATTATAAAAAGAGAGCCATGAAGAGAGTTCAAGGTTGGTGATAGAGAGAGATTTCAGAGGAGAGAGAGAGAGAGAGAAATAGCCATTGAAGTTCTTCCTTCAAGTTCAAGCAATCCAAGAAACCTTTCACTACAAGGCTTCTTCTCCAAAACCAGTGCAAACAGAATCATTTCCACCATTGGAGGATCATCCTGAAGCAATTACAAGGCTTGCAACATCCTCCACGAGCCCCTACCATCATCACTTGACAGGTTGGTTTCTCTCCATAATTCTCTTAATTTATGCACTTTTAATTAGTTTTATAGATGTAGGATTGATGCATTAGGTTAGTTGATGAAACCCTAGAAGTTATAGCACGATCCATGGAGTTCCATAACAGAGCCATGAAGCTTTAGAGATCAAGAACATGCACCCTAGGCTGCTATATTCTTAGGTTTTTAGCTTAGTGTAATCCCCTCAGCATGTAGAACATTCTAGGTTAATATGGATTCATTCTATTACCATGCATATCAGTGTGAATCAAGTGTGCCCGAAACTTCCAGCTTTCATAATTCTTTGAAGAGGGAGAGTTAGGGAATTCTGGTGCCATGGCTGTGTAGAGGGAGAGGAGTAGAATAAGTTTGATGTTTGGATCGAGGAAAATGGTGGAGAAACGAGAGAGCTAGATGAAGGAGAAGGCATGGCGCGTGGAAGCCGTTCTGAAACCCTAACATGCCAAAGGTTGAAGATGCAATCTTCACCGTTAACTCGTTTGGAATATTTGACCTTTTATGTTTATCCAACGGCTCAAATTCAATCTGAAGATGGAGGGAAAAGTTTAAAAAATGAAACGCGGCGTTTTGTTTAGTAACGCGCTTGGGCTTAATTCACTAACCACACCCCCTCTATTTCTGGCCCATCTCAAATCCAACTGGTGCACCTTACTCATCACACCCCCCCTCCCTTTATTTGTTTTAAATTCTTTTTAATTCTTTTAATATTTTTCTGTTTTAGAAAATTCATTAAAAATTGATAAATAACTCTTTTTTGTCCATTCTTTTTTCTATGTTGAGATAATTTTGTGTAGAAAAATATAAAAATAAAAAGGGAATTTTATTTTTAATGTAGAATTTTTAGTGGTATTTTCTTTAATATAGTGTATTTTCTTTCTTTTAGTTGATACATGATTTTGCAAGAATTGTTTTAGGACTTTCCTTTAGTCTTTTTAATCCATTCTTTTTTGTGCAATTAGATGATGAATCATAGTTCCCCATAGGATTTATTCTAGAATTTTAGAATTAAATTTTGGCTAGTTTAATTAGGGTAGATGTAGGGTATCCTAATTAGGGTTTAGGTTGTGCTTAGGTGAAGAATTCACTTTCTTTGAATAAGTTTTGTCTTGATTTTTAGGTAGAGGCCTATGTGGATGTTATGGGTAGATAGTGTAGACCCTTGTGAATGATTGTTAGATTTTTCCCCTTTAGTGTAGCATTTTTAGGTATTTTCTGAAGTTGCCTATTGATTTTGTTTACCCTGTGGTTATCTGTTCATCTTTGGGGTCCATTGTGGGGAATTTGTTGTGGGGCTTGTGTTGTCTTGAAGACCTTGTTGGAGAGCATCATGAAGTGAAGATTGTAGATCAAGACTCAGAGACCCAGAGCTTGGCTTGTCCCCTGTTTGTGAGGTTTGAGATCCTGAAGTTTGAAGGAAGTTTGTGGTACTTTCCTGAGGAAGGCACTATGAATAGCTTTCATTCTTTATTCTCACCTCTTTCTTAAGTATCCAATGATGTTGGAGCCAACTTGTGAGTTTAATTTCTCCTGAGGAGGAATGTAAACTGATCACATGTTGTTGAGCCACATGGGATACAACTCCTAAGTGGAAGCCTCCTAGTACTTTCCTGAGGAAGGTCCTATGGGTCTATTCACTTAGTTCCCTTAGTTTATTTAGGATTTCTCAAGTATCCAATGATGTTGGAGCCAACTTGTGAGTTTAATTTCTCCTGAGGAGGAATGTAGACTGATCACAGGTTGTTGAGTCACATGGGATACAACTCCTAAGTGGAAGCCTCCTAGTACTTTCCTGAGGAAGGTCCTATGAGTCTGTTCATTTAGTTCCACTAGTTCAGATAGGATTTCCTAAATATCCAGTGATGTTGGAGCCTGCTTGTGAGTTTAGTTTCTCCTGAGGAGGAACGTAAACTGATCACAGTGGTTGAGCCACATAGGGTATGACTCCTGAGTATACACCTCCTAGTGCTTTCCTGAGGAAGACACTATGAGCCTGCTTGCTTGGCTCCCTGTCTTTGGTAAGCTTGTTCTGAAGCTTAGAGGCTGGGATTGATTTCTCTTGTCTAGGGTTTGGCCTTAGTGCTTAGATTTGATTCAGATTGTGTTTTAGGATAGGAGAGTAGATTCTTTCTTTCTCAGGTATGTGTGTTTGTTTACCTGATGGCTTCACTTCTTCTATTTGTTCATTGCTTGATGGTATGTTGTTTATCTTCAGTATGATTACTGTTATTTCATGACTGGCTTGAGGTCGAGACGAGCTTGTGGAGGTTGAAGCCCCACACACATTTCCTCCCTCACTTGCATTGCATGCAATTTACTGTTAAAGCCGATGCTTTTGTCTGTTTTGGTGTACCGTTGACATGATCCCTTAGGACTCTCATTTCCTCAGATGAGGATTTGATGATAGACTTTTAGGTTGAAACCTATGCATGACAACATCTAGGAGTTCCCTGTTCAAACCTCAACCATAGGATGAATCCATGGCATGACAACAGTAGGACTTGATAGTCTCCCTCCTAGTTGGGCCTGTTCTCTTCTCATCTTGAAGCAGTCTAAAACATAGTAATCATGAATGATTTCTTTCGTACGTTACGAGCCTTAAGCTATCTGAGAAAGGACGTATTCCCTCTCAGGTCATAGTCTCTAGTGCGGTTGAAATCGCAAACACAATAAAAAACACTTCTTTTAGGAGATAACCCGTAGTTAGCCGAACTACGTTTGCTCTGATCTTTCATACCAGATGAAAGTACGTAGGCATAGGATGCGACGTCCTAGCGAGCAACCTTCCCCCATCTTCCCCCGTAGTTAGCCGAACTACGTTGACTCTGATTTCTCATTCTCTAATGAGAATACGTAGGCATAAAGTGCGACGCTTTGCCGAGTCATTTTTCTTTTCTTTTTCAGCCAGCCTTGATAGGTAGATAGATTATAACCAACCCGTCTAAGTAAACAAACAAGCGAGGATCCCGTCGAGTACGACGGACGTGAGGGGTGCTAATACCTTCCCCTTGCGTAACCGACTCCCGAACCCAGACAATGGTTGCGACGACCTTGTCTTACCCTTTTTCGTCAGGTTTTTCCGATCGTTTCCTTTCCCGCTCTAAGGGATAAATAACGAAAGGTGGCGACTCTTCTGTCATGCCGGCACCTTATTTTCGCGCAAGCGACAGCGGGCACCTTTATCCTCCAGACATTCAGGTCCAAGAGGATTAAATAGGGGCAGCTGTCACACCCTCATTTTCACCTTTAGCCTTTCATACTCTGCATTCGTCATATCACACATTATTCCATTGCATATCGAGCATGTGGGTTCACAAGGTAAGGATTGGGTTGATTTGTTATTTTCCATTTCATATGAGACAATTTGCTTATCATGGGCTACTTGAGAGAAAAGGTCCATCACCTAAGTTTTGATCTAAGATGGAAAGTCTACTCATGTAGATTCCTTTAAGGAGAAGTTACTTGAAATCAATATTCTTAATGAACATGAAATGCAAGGCCAAATTCAAGTTTGTTTCATCCAATTCTTGGTCAAGTGGAGTTCAAATTTGCAAAGCGTGAGTCAAGATCACAAGTCCATAATTCAAGACTTCATCCATTTCAAGTTTAATGTTTCTAGGGAAATCCATCATGAATTCATGAATTAAAGGCAAGAATATTACAAAGAGAAATTTTATGACATTACAAGAATGTCATTTGTTGCAATATTTACAACTCTAAGTAATGTTTAGAAATTAGTTTATTTCTAATCTTCATTCAAGTCTCTAATCAAATTCATGTTATGGTAATTCCACACCAAGTCCACATTGTGCTTACAAACATCCAAGAAATATGCAAGAATTAAATCAACATTGGAATGTTTTAAGACCAAGAATATGCATGTTTAATCATGGGCAAAACAGCCCCATGCAAGAGGTGGCAAATTACCTCATGTCACAAAATCTACATGTCACAAAATCAAGAGGATAACATATGATAATACATCTAAATATCAGATTTTGAAAATGCTGTCAAGAATAAGTAGCATTGACCAAGAGGAGCTGTCCAAGCACAAGCCAACAAAATGGGTGCAAGGCACAAAGTGCTGCAGAAAAAAAACAGCATAGGCAAAGTGCAACAGCAAAAATGCAACATAGCCTCTTGCATGGAAATGGAAAGAAAGAGAGTGACATAAGAAAAGGTGGTAGGAGACATCACCCCATGAAAAAATATGATATGTGGGGAGAAGAGAAAACCCTAGAGTGGAGAGATAAGAAGGAGGGGGTTGTAAACAAAAAGAGGAGACTCTTTACACATTCAACATCCACTACACATTGCAAAAAACCAGAAAAAAAAGAGTGAGAAAGGACACCAGCAAGAATCAAGAGAGTTCCATAGAAACCCATAGAGAACCTTTGAGAAGAAGCACCTTCAAAGCATAGAAGGAAGAAGGAAGAAAACACACAACCAAACCAATGGAAGCTTAACAAAGAAGGAGGAAGCTCTTGGGTATCCATTTTGAACTCTTTCTCTCTTTATATTTTTGCACTTGCCATTTATTATCATTTGTTAAGTGTGTTTGTGCTGGGTGTATTGTGTGAGGTCCCAAGGGAACCAAGAAACCCTTTTTAAGAACCAATAGAAAGGAGAGAAAACCGCAGAAGACAGCAAAAAAAAGAGAAATATTGCATTTTTCGCTTCAGGTCGCGGCGCGACCCCATGTTCGCAGCGCGAACACCCTTCGTGGTGCGAACATGCAAAAACCAGAATGAAAAATTTCCCAGTTCGCGGCGCGAACATGCAAAAAACAGAATGTTCACTTTTCTCAGTTCGCGGCGCGAACTGATCAGGTTGTTAATTTTCTTGCTGTTTTTACTTTATGTTTTTTTTGCAAAGGGTGTTAACCCCATATGTTTGTATGATTTTAGTGTAAATATTTCTATTGTCCTTGTTGACTTTTGATTCCAAAAACCATTTTCAAAAACAAACTCTCGATTTTATCAAGCCATTTTCAAACTTGTAAGTCGGTTTCCTTGTGCACCGCCATCGACCTTGATCGCCTCACTTCAAACATCTTTACAAACAATAAACCTTGATCCAACGTCAAGTGGTTCTCTTTTCTCATAAAAATCCAAAACACAATAAAATATACGATTAGAATTATGCACCATGAACTTTAAAGTGGTGGAGAAGGAATGAGAATGGAATCCTCTTATACTCATTCCAAATGTTTTGAATACAAGACGCTCGACTTGGTTATTCGAGACATTCATCTCTATCCAAAGTCTTTTGTATAATCTATCACGGTGAAAATCGGATACCAAACTATTGATTAGTTTGAATCTTTAATTCATTTTGCAACCGAACTTTGATTTGTCCAAAGGAAGGGATAAAGATCGAAATTCCCACAATGCAATGCAAATGCAAGGTTTAGAGAGTTATAGGTTTGGGGGTTGGTTAAACTTAGGGAAGGTGCTAGCATCCTAAGTTTCTGTAGTACTCTACAGGAACCTCTTGTTTTATGTTGTTTATTGCTAAAGTGTTTATCTGCTTAATGGTTGAAAGACCTAGGGGTTTATTTCTAAGTATACTCGATAAGATATCGCATCTTATGCCTACATATCCTTACGGGAGTGGAATCATAGAATTTGTAGTTCTCCTAAAGGGTTTGAGAAGTTCTTTGACTGTGGTCAAAGTTCCTACGGGTTTAGGGTAGTTGATTGATTGATTTTAGGAGAAGGAGATGAGTTGTCATTTAAAGGGAGATTTAACCGCCACAAGTTGTAGGAAAATAGTCTTTGCATCGTCTTAAGAGAAGGGCTCAAGTACTCGGATATGGATCGACGAGGTACGCCTCTATCTCCCTTAAGGCAAAGTCCCTACGGTATTGATTGTGTTGATGTGGGGTGGAGATTCTATCTCGCTTAAGATGATTAACATCTATTTCTCTATTGTGCTTGAATATTTGTTGTTTTGAGTTGGTTGTTTTGTTTTACTATGTTGTAAAGAGAATGATCCTTCCTATGGGGTAGGATCTATCCTAGAGATCAACTTGAATGGGATCAAGGATCATGTGGGAGAATGATGCAAATGATGTGCACTACATACAAGTGTTGACTCATGTGTAGGTTTTTCCTTTGGACGGAATGCAATGCGATGCAACAAAGATAAATACGATAATTGTAAATTGCGGAAAGAAATAAAAGCAGATAAAGTAAACATACACACGCATGAAAGCGCTAAGTGTACAAGTGTGTAAATTGTGAATATGTGAACATGAGTGTGCACGATTAGATTGTATTTTACGCTGTGAGTTGATTTTAATTGGTCGATTTTAAGCGAGAGGTTGTTTAAAAGTTGTACTATTTTATTTGAATTGATTTGTAAGAAAAATATCGTATTATTTGGTGAGATTGATTAAAGAAAAATGTTATATTATTTTATTAATAAAAGGGCTTTTTAGATGTGAATTGATTAAGTTCCTGATTTTAAGGAAAAGATTCTTAAATAAAAAGTGGTTTTTCTTAAATTATAAAATAGATTTAGTTAAATAGGTTTTATTTATTTATAAAAAGGTTATTCTTATTGATAAATAAATTAAATTAAATAGATATTCATGAAGTGAGTTTTTTTTTTTTATAAAACATTTTATTATTGTTAAGTGAAATAGTTTTATTATATTACGAGGGTTTATTAAATAAAATGGACTTTTAATTATATGAAATTTTAGATTAAAAGGGTTATTATAATTATATAAAAAAGTTGTGAATAATTTTATTATAAAAGATTAAATTAGCTAAGGGGTTATTAATAGGCTAATTAGAAAAAAAAACAGATTTTTATATTTTCAGAAAAATATTAATTAAGAAAAAAGTTATTATTTAATTAAAAGGTGGATTTAGAGTTAAATAATGAATTAAATAAATTAATTGGTTGTTAGGAGGGTGGATTAAGGGTTTAAGTAGTGGTTAATTGGGGCTGCGAGAGATCACGTGTGGCGAGGGAGTGAAGGTGTACTATATGAAGTGCGTTTGTGGTCGTGCGATGATGATAGGTGTGGTGATCGTGTGGGGGTACATCGTAGTTACGGTGTGTGTGTGCGCGTGGAATTATAATACAACAGAAACAACAAAAAACAAATTAGAAACCCTAATCCTAAAACGATCCCTCTCTCTGCCGCTCTCTCTCTCTCTCTCCCTCTTCGTTCTTCTCACTTCCTCCGTCTTCTCACTTTCTTCGTCTTCTCACTTTCTTTCCCCTTCCCGTTTTAATCCTTCAACCTTCTTAACCCCGATCCTCTTCTTTCTCTTAAACCTGGAACACAAACAAAACAAGATAAAAAATTTCAAAAAATTTGACACGAAGCAGAAGGGTTACCGCGAGTTGGACGACGGAGATGCGAGATGACAAGGCGATGGTGGTTTTCGTCTCATCGGCTCCAATGATTTCTGGCGATGGTGAATGGGTCTCGCGGTGGATCCTGAGGAAGGAAGTGGAGGCTCGATCTGGTGGTGAAAGTTGTGTCACGACTTGAGGGTGATGGCGATGATTTGCGAAGGTGGTTGACGGCAATGGCGATTTGTGAGGAGGCTAAGAAAGATAAGTTTTCTTTGATTTCCTTTTTTTACAAACTATTTAACGTTTTCGACTTGTGGAATTTTAGGGATTGTTTGTGAATCGTTGTGAATTGTGAGTTCTGTGTTGAGTTTTTGGAGAATGGATGTGTTTGGGTTTCTTGATAGAGGATTTTTTGTGAGTGTTGAATGGATCTTGTATCGTGACCATGGCTCTCTCTCTTGAAACCGAAAATTTCTGAATTTATAGCCTCACATGTGATTTGGAGAATTGATACTTGATTAACATGTTTCCATTTCAAGCTCAACATGTTTTGACATTCTTGGAAATAAAATGGATTTGCCTTAAACATGTTTCAAAATTGTCTTGAAAATCATGATTGTATTATTTACAAGTTTCCTTTTCCAGGTATCCATGTTGGTTGTCGGTAGACCAATTATGGATTGCTTCATGATTCTTTACTCTTTTGTGATTCATGACCATTAATGAGAGTTTCTTTCCATTGTTCTTGGTGCAGGATTTAGTACTTCGAACAAGAAAATCGAAAGACGGTGGATGTCGTTCCTTGTTCATTCTTACGGTTACCAGATGCAGCCTCAAGAAGTTTCTGGTGCAGGATTTGCTCACTAATTGATCCACCGAACGTCTTCCTTAACGCACCACGCCCACCATTGTTGTCGTTCTATTGGAAACAAATAAAGATGCTGCACCAATTCTCCTTCTTTAGAAAATGTATTGAGTTATTCTCCTTTGATCCTAACAATGTCGTTTGTCTTGTAGGTAACCTGTTAAAGAAGACGGAGAATTGCAATTGTTGACGCATGGTTGAACAAGGAGATGCACGGTCAACCACGGTCCATCATCAATAAATCTTAGAAGCGCTATGAGCAATCAACCGCTTCAGCATGGGCATTGATATCCCCCGTTGAGATGAACATTGAGAGAGGAGGACTAACACTTCCGAAGATGCAAAGACAATGGATCCATTGCAACGTGGCTCATTCGAGGATAAGAGCTTCAGAAACACCCATCCACATCCATAGCTTTAGAAACGTTAGGGAAGGTGACCAAATTATCTCCAAAACCTTTGTCTGAAGGAATCCAAGCTCTCTTTACACTTGTGCAAATGTTGACCTTCATGTTCCTTTTTCTGAACCTGTTATTCTTTTTTCGCATGTGTGACATTACAGGTGCAGTAGAAGCGACATGCTGGATATTAGCTCATGGTAGAAGTGGTAAATAATCCTCTTTGGTGCATGAATATCTTTCGAAAATAACTTGTTATTAACCAAGTGAATGTTCGACGGCGGTTTAACCTTGTTATAATTTCCTTGCAGGTCCTGAAAATTTATTCCACACTGCCCGACCGTTGGAAGCAAGAGCGTCAAATATACTGCCTTCATATGCTGTTATGATGATTGGGTGGAGCCAAATTCTGGCCTATGAACGGTATGCGATGATACCTTTTCTCGTATGTGTGTATGACTTCTGTATCGTATTCCGAATGTGTCCTGATTCTTGTGTTGTAAACAACTGACCAAAAATAGGCCCAAGTTCTCAGGATTCCGCATATCTGTTATTCCGCACGAAGGTTCTCATTCTCCGTGGCTTCCTTGATTTATACCGCTGTTGTTTGTGTTTTATCTCGTGTATGCTTGATGCAGGTTGAGAACAAAAGTATGTATTTGAACAGCAAATGGCTCTATTGCCGAGAATAGAGGCTTCAATGTTGCTGATAACATCGTTCCCGTAGAAAAAATGACAACTTCGGTTGAGGTAATAATCTTGACTTATTTAAGTTAAAATAATGCTAAGAGTAAAACTCATTCACAAATCCTGATACTGCTTCCACTGCTGCTTAAAAATAATGTCCTGGTTGTTTTGTTAAATTTAAACAATTGTTCAAACTTCTGAACTTTCAATTTCCCGCAGGGCATCCTATGCTCTTAGGTTCTCCGGCGAGAAATTCTGTGCCGACTGGTTGTGGGAAGTTCGCTTTGCTCGCCAAAAGTAAAGGCGGTTGAAGATACTGGATAAAAAGAGAAAGCCAACGCAACCAAGCATGCGAGTAACAATATCAACATGTAACAATATCAGCGTGTTCGTCGAGTACCGCAAGGAGTGTAATTGTTGGGTGAACTCTACATGAGTTCCAACGCCCCAACGATGTCAATAATGTTCAAAGCATGTCCTTTTTACTTCTTTGGTTTTTATGTAGTACGAACATGCTAATATAGTAGCACAAACACACTTTATCATTGGCGTGAATGTAAAAGTTAGTGGCGTTGACCATTAATGCAGGTTCTAGTGATCATATAATAAACCTTCATCCTTTTACCAATATCAAAGAGAGATTACTTTGAATATGTCCATAGCTACTTAGACACATGTTATTGTGAATAAGAAATTTTAACTTATAATTCTTGAGGAACTGAAGTTCAAATTGTATGCCCTTTTGAACCATGAATTGTCTAAGTTATGTAACCTCGGTCACTTGAAGTAAATGAATAAGAGCTTCTTATTTGAAACTTGTATTCACAATAATCCAAGAACTTCATATTGCGGCTTCAAACTTGTAATCTTAGGTTGGCATCCAATCCATAAAAGTCCTCTAAACCTTTACTTTAGAAGAATCTTCTAAACTTTCTCTTGAAGTGTAGACGTAAAGAAAAATGTATTTAGCAAGCTTCCGTGATGACATTCTTGTGTTTTTTTTGTAAATTTTGAATTTCAAAGATGAACCTCAAATGTTCCCAGAATGACCTTGCCCTAAACCGTGTCCTGAGACCCTCAAACTCCTTTGACTTTTGGATGCGCTTTGGAATTAGGATTAAGTCGTACCCCCTTGTGGCTTATAAATCAAATAACATTGGTATCAATTGAATTAGAACAAATCCTTGAAGGCATCCTTGAATCATGGTCTTAAAATCAATTCAAAAATTAGTCTTAAATCCGCCGAGTGGAATTTTGAAACGGAAACCGGAGGTCATGTCTCTAAATCCTGGCGCGAGTGAACATCTTCCATTAGAATTTGAGATGATTGCACAAAACTGTTAGTCGGAATAAACATGATTACGAAATTATAAAGCCACAAATAATGCACAAAGAGGTGGATCTTATGGTCAAAAATTAGGGTGTGACAGATGCCCCTATTTAAGTTACTTCTATCCGGAGATATGGAGATTGAAATCTCCATCTCGACAAGATAGGAGGGACTTAAATATAAACATTGCACGAATTTTTGGCCCTAAGAAGCCACTGAATGCATATGATATGTGATGATATGAAAATGCAAGACAGAGGGATCCTGTGGAGAAATGATGCCACAAGGGAAAGAAACCAGACACGACACATGGGAAGGATAAGCTCAACAGAGTGAGAATCCACGGGGGGAAGATTGACAATCACAAAGTGTCTGTAACTATGTTGTGAAGAACTTGCGAGAAAAATCCACTTGAAGAACCTACTGCATAGGTCAAATGTAATTGATTTTTAATATATCAGCTGGAGAAGTTTATTGCCGAGGCTTGCAAATGTAATTGAGAATACTTTTTGCCAAAGTATCTACTGTTAAAATTTAAGGAATCTGCTGCCGAGATTCTATGTTGAAGTTTCTGGAGATATACTTCTGTCGAAGTCTTCTGGAAATCTGCTGCCGCGATTAGCCAGGAAATGAAATAGAAATACCTACTGCCGAGGTCTTCTGGGAATCTACTGCCGAGATTAGCTAGGAAAGAAAATAGAACTACCTACTGCCGAGGTCTACTGGCAATCTACTGCCGAGATTAACCAGGAAATAAAATCGAAATACCCACTGCCGAGGTCTACTGGTAATCTACTGCCGAGATTAGGCAGAAAAAGAGATATCTTTGAATAAATTGTTCACAAGGAGAGATGACCTACTACCAATCTTGGTAGCCTAAGAAAAGGTATCTATCCAAAATGAAACGGTATATTACCTACTATCAAATGTATGATAGCCTAAGCAAAGGTAATAACCAAGATAACCTCTCCACGTCTCATGGTGTGTGTGCCATGAACGGGTCTCAGTTTCTTGAAATAAACCTCCCCGAGCGTCATGGTGTGTTTGCCATGAGCTGGTCTCAGTTTCTTCCTGAAATGATGAAAACTCGTGAGAGCATCTTCATAGGGGATTTTAGATTTTGTAGATTGTAGAATCATTGTAGATTGTAGATGTTAATATAGATTTTTGGCTGTAAACCAAAATGTACTGGAGGTTGTAAAGCTTCACCAGGGATCTTTATGAGATGTGAGCCGGTTGAATTGTAAAGTATGTCTTCTCAAATAAAGAGAGACTAATTGTAATAAGCTTCTTCGACTTCTCTGGGGAGATGTCGCTTGATGGAAATAAAATTGTGTGATGGACTCACTAGGGAATTCATTTCCGAGGAGCATCTTTATTGTAGTTGCAACATGTGTGAATTCTCAAATAAAGAGAAATATCTGTAAGGTTTTCCATTTACCAAGTTGATAATCACTGGGGATGGGAAAACTTTCTTGAGGAGACTGTCATTTGTCGTTTTGAATAAGATCTTAATCAAAACGAGTTGCTCCAATAAAGAGGTTGCTTACAATCTGGGTGCAAATTGCTGAGAAAAATCTTGTAATATTGATGAAGAAGTAACTTGTCTTCAATGATGATCTTCATAGAGACTCTTCTTGGGGAGCAAAGTGCAAAATAAATGCACGCTTAAGTCATAGTCAAAAGTTGGAGATATCCAAAATGTGATTGCCAAGGACCGAAGTTCAATTCAGGAAATAACTGAAGAGAAACTATCAAGTAAGACTCGACCATCGAGGTATAAGCTCAAATGGGATGTACTAAACAACCGTCTTCCACGAGGATCAAACTTCGTGGGGAAACAGAAATATTATGCTTTTTCTGCATAGGGCTGACAACTCTAATTGGAAGGAGAAGACATACCCAGTTACTCAGGGATAAACACGACCAAAGCGATAGAATAAAACAAACACAAAGGATGCAAAAATGCATATGCCATGCTATCTATCTATATGTTATGCGTATGCCTATGCTGACAAAACAACGAACAGGAGAAACCGGAGAGAAAACATCTTGGAGCAAACATCCGACCAATCTTCGAAGATAGAAGTATCACTGCGGATAGGTGGAGAACTGGAATACGGGATCACCATCCTGCTTCAGAGCTTCAAAAACTTCTCTTGGGGAATGGATAACATTCCACTTGGGGATAAAACACTTTGATCAATCTTGATCATCTGGAGTTGTAGATGGAGATACTCGAACTGAGGTTTCACAGGGGATAAAATAAATATCCTCTTCAAGTGGGAAAACTTGGGTTAACATAGCTGTTGAACATGTCGGAGTTGAAACTTCATTGGGGGATGAAATAAACATCCACCTCACTGGAGAAAATTGGCGTTGTAGAAGATTCACTGGGGAGCATAATACGTCCACTTCACTAGGAAGGTGAAGTTGGAGAAGATTTTCACCGAGGATTAACATCATCCACTTCATTGAGGAGGTGAAGTCAAACAGATCACCGATAATTCTGCATCAAAAAGCTTCGTCGAAGAATTGTCATGACCACCAAAAATAAAACTTATCAGGGACATGAGGAGGAATGTTGTAAGAACGAAGTAATTCTGCCTTGATGAACTATGTAATGGTAGTCACCATTTGAACAACAGGTGTTGTGAACGGATAAAATAATCCTCACGTCTCAATTGCCCCAAGTCAAATGGTTATGAGAAGAAGTTGTTCCAAGAGGATTTTACAGAAAACATGGCATCCCATTATTTTCAAACTCTTCGAGAGATCCGCCGAATCTCGACGTAACTGGATCTGATTAACGGTGTTATAACTGAGTCTTCAGAAATAGCTCCTTAGGAAGTCGAACTTGTAAAGAACAAACCACTTAGAAACATAGTTGCCCCTGTTTAGCAGAATCTTCAAATTTCATCATCAATGTCCGTTATGTAATCTTATCAAGCGAATTTAGCAAGTCAGAAATGTTAATTTTGAAACTATTAATGCAACACATGTTTGTCTTGAAGTTTTTGAAAAGATATATCACAATAACTTGTGACAAAATCACTAGCTAGGATATGAATTTATTTTATAAAGCCAATCATCAAATTGAGCATAGCTCATAGGAGTCAGGAAAAGTTATCTCACTGAGTATGCTTTCGAAGTAACCTTACTTCAATTAGGACTTTCGAAGTTTGTATTAGTTTACGATTTGTAAAACAAAGAAATAAGGGTCAAAGCATATTTGTACCCAACTATTTTTGAAGGATGTTCATTCTTTTGAAAGGTTTTAAGTATTCAATCGAGCTGACTGAAAATTGCCCCAGATTGAAAATGAGTTCGAAAAACGGTTTAAAGAGGAATTAACCGCTTTGTATCTAGTGTTTAGGAGGTTTGAAAAAATGCCTTACATCATCAGTAGGGTTTTATTCAAAAGCATACATCAGGAGACTTACGTTTTACTTTGTCATTGTCCTTCCAATTCTTCACCAAAGTGAGGAATGATTGGGTAAAAGTTGGCATTATAAAATTATGAAGAAAATTTTTAAGAGTGAAACGAATGGATTTCTTCAAGACAAACGCCTATTGCACTACTTATTCAAAATAACATGTTCTTACATGCCAATTATGCTTTTAATCAAAGGAAAAAAAAAGAAAGTACGCATAAGCAAACAAAATAAACAGCTGACGGGCCCTTCTCAGTACTTCTGGAGTTTTCACTTATATCAGCGTAATGGTACTCCATTCATGATTGGTCTTTCTCTTTTGAAGGTTACCACTTCATTATCAATCATTTCTTGGACTTTCTCTTGAAAAACTTTGCACTCTTCGATCAAATGCCCCAACACTCCATCATGAAATTCACAGCTGGCATTTGAGTTGAAACACGGTGGATGAGACTTCATGATTCTAGTCTTTCTGGGTGTCATTACCGAGTTTCGGATGAAGTAAGACCATAGCTGACGGTAAGTCAATGGGATAAGATCAAACCAACGAGTTTCTTCTCTTGGAGTATTCGTAGGTGCCTTCTGACTCTGAAACCGTCTTCGAACCTGTCGATTCTGATGCTGATCTGGAGATATCATCCTTCGCTTATGAGGTAGTCGCTGCTTGCGCTGAGCAGTCACTTCATACTGATGTTGAGGATAAGGTACTGGAAATGGATCTGACAAGATTTGAGAGGAGTCCCGAATTGCATTAACATCAAAGCTTCTTTCCCCTAGGGAATCATCAACTAAAACTTCTTCATTAGCTTGGCCATTCAAGTTATCCTGAATTCTTCCACTTTTGAGCGCATTCTCAATGTTTACTCTAACTTCCACAATTTTGGAGAAATCCAATGGCACAACTCCTACCATCCTATTGTAATAAGAGCCTGACAGCGTTCTTAGAAACATCTTGCTTAATTCTTTCTCTTGAAGTGGTGGATGAACTTGGGTTGCCAACTCTTTCCATCGCTGAGCATATTCCCTGAAAGATTCATCATCATTCTTACTCATTCCTTCTAGTTGATCACTGTCTGGAGCTATATCCAAATTATAATTGTATTGCTTCACAAAAGCATCGGCTAAGTTTCTCCAATATTGAATACAATTCCTTTGTAGCTTCATATACCATATCGAGGATGCCCCAGATAAGCTTTCTTGAAAGCAGTGAATCATCAATTCGTCATTGTCAACATAAGCGGCCATCTTTCGACAAAACATCGTAAAATGGTATCTTGGACAACTAACACCCTTATAAACTTCAAAGACAGGCATCTTGAACTTCGGAGGAATGATTACGCCTGGAACCAGACATAAGTCACGAGCATCAAGATCAGATGCATCAGCTCCTTTCACTATTTTCAATTGTTCTTTGAGATCACATAATTCTTTCTCCATTGCTATGAATCTGGGATCGTCTATCTTCATCTTAGCATGAACATTCGGAGGATTTGGTACATGTTGTGGAAACTGGGAATCTTCTTGCACAGGCTGAAGTTGTGTAGGAACACCCACTTGTTGAACATTGTCATCAGAAGGAAGATCGAATAACGGATTAGTCCTTGTTCTAAAGCCAGGCATGGAATCCATATCCTTCTTTCTCTTTTCTACCCTTTAGTAATACTTCAAGCTTGGTCAGATGGTCGAGATGTCAGCTGACAGACAAAGACAGAAGGACGGATGAGCCGCAAAAGAGGAGAGACACATGCATATGCAAAACGCTAAATGAAGGATGCTAATGCAAGAATGCAGAAATGAAAGGTTTCATGGAACTCGAGCTTTCATAAACGTTACAGAATACCACCTAAAATTTATTTATCATTTTTTTGATAATGGATTACAGGGAAACATTCTTATAAGAGTCCTGACATAATAGCTAAATAAAATCTAATAAAAGTCCTAAGGAAGTCCTTCATCACACTTGTTGATTTGCTCTTCCACATAGTCGTCTAAAGATTAGTTTGATAGAGGAAAATAAATCCTCCATCTCTTCTTTTGTTCTTGTTGGAAATGAGGGGAAATCTTTTGTTCACTTGGATCTTCAATGATAATGATAGTCTTTTGAACTTCTAATGATCCTCCATTATAAGGGAGCCTTTTGTATTTGAATTTCCTTCAATTTGAGCTCCTACTTCCTTAGGCCATCCAAGTTAGGACTCTTAAAAGAATATTTCAAAATATTTTCTCTTGTAATCCCTATTGGTTTCTGTAATGCTCATAAATAAAACTTAATTCCATGAGACCTAATGTAATATGATGCTATATGAATGCAACAAACACATGTAAGCACATAAGGACACACAAAGATAAAACAGACAAGGGAGACCCTAGGTTTGCAACGAGCATGGAGCAAGGGTATACCCATTCCCAAAGGATGTGGACTAAAGGTTATTATACCTGTAGAACAAGGTTCTAAAGAGGTTCTCAAAGTCATTAGTCCATCTTTCGGATATTATCAACTCCCCAATTACTCGGTGATTAATAATATTCTCAAGAGAACTTCTTTTGAGTGTAGCATCGCGTAGCACTATTTCGGTTGTACTCCCTCATAGTCCCGCACTATATCCTAATAAAGGCCAAAGTGGGGTTAAAGGTAACTACGGTCCTCAATATCATAGGCTCCAAACGAAAATAGTGAATGTTTTCACGAGTACTCGTTCAACATTACAGCTTTCGAGAGGGCCTCAATTGAACGTGATTTTCAAGTCAACTTGGTCGGGATTCAACTCCCTATAAGCCTCGTCAAACATATCACTATCCTATCTTAAGTTCACTCAAGTCCGGGTGTAGGACTTTGTCTCACCACTCAAAGGTCATCCCAAAAAGCAATAGATAAACAATTATACATATAAACATATAAGCAAACATATAATAAACAAACATAATAAACAAGTTAGGGAAACCCACAAAGGGTCCCCAGTGAAGTCGCCATTTCCTGTCGCAGTGAAAATCGAATACCAAACTATTGATTAGTTTGAATCTTTAATTCATTTTGCAACCGAACTTTGATTTGTCCAAAGAAAGGGATAAAGATCGAAATTCCCACAATGCAATGCAAATGCAAGGTTTAGAGAGTTATAGGTTCAGGGGTTGGTTAAACTTAGGGAAGGTGCTACCATCCTAAGTTTCTGTAGTACTATACAGGAACCTCTTGTTTTATGTTGTTTATTGCTAAAGTGTTTATCTGCTTAATGGTTGAAAGACCTAGGGGTTTATTTCTAAGTATACTCGATAAGATATCGCATCTTATGCCTACATATCCTTACGGGAGTGGAATCATAGAATTTGTAGTTCCCCTAAAGGGTTTGAGAAGTTCTTTGACTGTGGTCAAAGTTCCTACGGGTTTAGGGTAGTTGATTTATTGATTTTAGGAGAAGGAGATGAGTTGTCATTTAAAGGGAGATTTAACCGCCACAAGTTGTAGGAAAATAGTCTTTGCATCGTCTTAAGAGAAGGGCTCAAGTACTCGGATATGGATCGACGAGGTACGCCTCTATCTCCCTTAAGGCAAAGTCCCTACGGTATTGATTGTGTTGATGTGGGGTGGAGATTCTATCTCGCTTAAGATGATTAACATCTATTTCTCTATTGTGCTTGAATATTTGTTGTTTTGAGTTGATTGTTTTGTTTTACTATGTTGTAAAGAGAATGGTCCTTCCTATGGGGTAGGATCTATCCTAGAGATCAACTTGAATGGGATCAAGGATCATGTGGGAGAATGATGCAAATGATGTGCACTACACATAAGTGTTGACTCATGTGTAGGTTTTTCCTTTGGACGGAATGCAATGCGATGCAACAAAGATAAATACGATAATTGTAAATTGCGGAAAGAAATAAAAGCAGATAAAGTAAACATACACACGCATGAAAGTGCTAAGTGTACAAGTGTGTAAATTGTGAATATGTGAAAGTGAGTGTGCACGATTAGATTGTATTTTACGCTGTGAGTTGATTTTAATTGGTCGATTTTAAGCGAGAGGTTGTTTAAAAGTTGTACTATTTTATTTGAATTGATTTGTAACAAAAATATCGTATTATTTCACTACTATAAAAAAGTTTTATAATAGCGCTTTTTTTGCTTTTTAATAGCGCTTTAAAGCGCTATTAATCAATAATGTGATTAAGTCACATCATGAACACCGCAATTTGTAAAGCATTATCAGTCTCAAATAAAATCCAGAAATTGACCTTGACAAGCCTTCTATTTAAAATATTGATTCTGAAAACTCCAAGAATTATATTGAATTATGATACATTCTACCTATACTAAGTCACACCACCTTTGACATTCATCAATCATAATCTCAACTACTGCTCTTGTAGCTGTGCAAGAGTTTTATTCACCAGATGATTTGACTGATATAGCAGATATAAGAGGGCCATACACAGAACTAGTTTGTATACCGGCTATTCCATCATGATAACTCTTCTGCATATCCTGAGACGCTTTCATTTTCTCACGAATCATCTGAATTATCTCAATAGTCTGCTGCACAATTTCTGGTCCCAATACCATATTCTCACCTGTCTCATACCAACACAGAGGAGTTCTGCATCTTCTACCATACAAAGCCTCAAAAGGTGTCATCCCAATACTAGAATGGTAACTGTTGTTGTACGTGAACTCGATCAATGGTAAATGAGTATCCCACGCACCACCTTTCTCCAACACACACGCTCTCAGCAAATCCTCCAACGTCTAAATAGTCCTCTCTGACTGACCATCAGTTTGTGGATGATAAGCTGAACTCAGCTTCAACTTAGTACCCAAAGCTTCCTGCAAACTCTTCCAAAATTCTGAAGTGAACCTCAGATCCCTATCCGACACAATACTTGCCGGCACACCATGAAGCTTCACAATCACCCGGATATAAATCTCTGTCAGCTTCTCCAACGGAAAACTGATACTAATCGGCACGAAATGTGCAGACTTTGTAAGCCAATCCACAATTACCCAAATGGCACCAAATCCTCTTGCCGTGTTCGGCAATCTTGTAACAAAATCCATAGCGATACAATCCCACTTCCAAACCGGAATTTCCAACGGTTGCATAAATCCAGAGGGTCTTTGATGTTCCACCTTCGATTTCTGACACGTCAAACATGCGTAAACAAACTGAGCTATATCCTTTTTCATATCCGACCACCAAAACATCTTCCTTAAATCGTGGTACATCTTCGTAGCTCCCAGATGAATACTCAAACTACTACGATGTCCTTCACTCAGAATTGACTTCTTCAGCTCGTCATTATCCTGCACACAAATCCTGCCCCGAAATCTCAAAACACCTGCACTATCCAACTTGAAATCACTATCGAAGTCACTTCCTACTCCAGACATCAAATGCACTAGCTTCACATCTAGCTTTTGGCCTTCTCTAATCATATCCAAGAAGTCGTTGTTCACTTGTAGATTTCCCAACATCACGCAATATGCCTTAGTCTCACAAACCATGCTCAAATCTCTGAATTGCTCAATAAGTTCCACTTTTTTCACCATCAAAGCCGACATATGAATCGCTTTTCTTTTCAAAGCATCTGCTACTACATTTGCCTTTCCTGGATGATAACTCAAACTGAAATCATAATCCTTCAAAAATTCCAACCATCTTCTCTGTCTCATATTTAGCTCCTTCTGATCAAACAGATACTTCAGACTCTTATGGTCGTTGAACACCTCAAACCTTGAACCATACAAATAGTGCCTCCAGATCTTTAACACAAAAACTACCGCAGCCAATTCAAGATCATGAGTAGGATAATTCATTTCATGCACCCTCAGTTTCTGCGAAGCATACGCCACCACCTTACCACTCTGCATAAGAACTCCGCCTAATCCCATCTTAGACGCATCACAGTACACCACAAACGACTTGCTCGGGGTTGGCAATACTAACACTGGTGTCGTAGTCAATCTCTTCTTCAATTCTACAAAGCTCTTTTCACAGGTAGCATCCCACACAAAAACTTGGTTCTTTCGCGTCAACTGAGTCAATGGCAACGCCAAAGTAGAAAAGCCTTCGATAAACCTTCGATAGTACCCTACTAAACCCAAAAAGATTCTAGCTTTTGTTGCTGTCTTCGGCGGTTCCCACTGCAACACTGCACTTACCTTAGATGGGTCTACCGATATACCATCACCAGATATTACATGGCCCAAGAAACTTACCGTCTTCAACCAGAATTCACACTTTGACAGTTTCGCAAACAGCTTATTATCCTTTAGTACTTGCAAAGCAATTCTCAAATGTCCTGCATGCTCTTCCTCAGACTTAGAATAAATCAGTATATCGTCAATGAACACAACAATAAACTGATTCAAATAAGAATAGAAGATTCGGTTCATATACTCCATGAACACTCCCGGCGCATTAGACACTCCAAAAGGCATTACCGCATATTCATAATGTCCATAACGAATTCTAAACGTGGTCTTCTGAATATCACCTTCTTTCACTCTGATCTGATGGTAACCCGACCTCAAATCAATCTTACTGAACACTCGAGCTCCCACCAACTGATCCATCAAATCATCAATCCTTGGAAGAGGATATTTGTTCTTAATGGTCACTTTATTCAACTGATGGTAATCGATGCACAAACGCATACTACCATCCTTCTTCTTCACCAACAACACTAGAGCTCCCCACGGTGACACACTCGGCCTGATAAACTTCCTATCCAACAACTCTCCAATCTGAGACTTCAATTCAGCCAATTCCACTACTGATGAGACAGCCTATGTCCCATTAGTGGAATTCTAATGAAACCTTTAATAAAATACTGAAAAATTTGAAACTTTTAAATGACAATACTTAATTAATTAAAAACATACTGCTTCACATACATATGCTTCAAATATATTTTACAGAGTTTGACACCATTAAGACCAGTGGCCTTGCCACATAGATAAAACTTAAAATAAAAGTACAGAAAGGAAACCAAAAGAAAGCATACCAAAAGGGACCTCCTAAGTCCAACAAGACTGACACTTATACTGACTATAGTAGTAGGGATATAATCAGCATTTGACAAAATGCTAACAACTCCCAATATAGATGTTATAGTAACCCATCTCCACGTCACTTCATATCCTTTCCTTCTGAACTGTTGGGAAGTAAGCGAGATTCGAGCTCATCGTCTGATCGTCATAAAATGATCCAAAATGCAAAACAAAAAATGACACAGGGCGAAGATTTATGTACAAGTTTAAAAGTGTGAATGGATGTGTAAAATAATAATATATATGGCAACCACATTAATTCAAACAAGTGTATCTTACGCCCATAATTACATATACTTTATTTATTCTAATGCATCCCTGAACTATATGCTGACTCAGGCCACTAAACACTGTCAATGATATCTATCCCATTTACCAAGATCAGATATCACAAGACCACATGGCACCAACATACTCCCAATTACCAAGAGCTACGCCACCTAACTTCACATGGAGCCTAGGTGTTATAAGTCGATAGTTCCTGAGAATTCAGGCCAAGAACCTTGTCTTGCCTAGCATGCATAGATAATAATCCCCGTCGGGATTGTAGGCGACTGATCAACCTCGTGCGTCCCATACCGCACGGCAGTGGACTTACACATTCCTCAATGCAAGTCTATATGATCACTCAATCATCTTGTGGCAACTCTCAACCATAAGTATTAAGTTAATAATGGGGAACTATCGTATCAACTTTTCAAGTTATACTTATTATCTAGATACTTAGGTTGAGTACCAAATCCATCAAATGTCTTGCCACATTTCTTTTTGGCATGATCCTTATCCTTACATTATCAGTTCAGTTTGTACAATGAATAATTGTATGGTTAACTTCCCAAGTAAGAGAGGTGGACTGTAAAGTACATAGTCGATCAAGTCTTTCCTTAGCCAGAACCCAACCAGATACAACTACTCAATGTATCCAACTTTCCTTTACTTATTGGGGATTAATTTCTTAATATCTAGAAATGTTGTTCTCTCATTAACCGATTATTTCCTTAGTCTATCAATCACAATCATTCAAGTATAAATAAAATAAACAATTATAAAATCAATCGAATAATGCAAGCACAATACAATCTCAAATTGTCACAAATTATTCCTATGATAAATAATTAAGGCCGACGTAACCTCGCCTAATGATTCGTGAAAATCATTATTTGAGAATAGGCCCTCCTTACTTATTTATCGCTAGTAGGGCTTAGGTCACCACTACATACATATATATTAAGTTATTTTACGCTAACCGTCCCAACGTATACGAAATCTTGCCCCCACCTTTTGTTGAGTGTTGTTGAAAGTCCACGAGCGTCGTCTCCGATCTTTGCCAAAAACCTAATTTACGATAACCGTTGGATTGTACGAAATTTATGAAATAATTAGAATATAATTCATGGTTAATTGAACATAATCCCGTTATAACTTGAAATATTTATTTATTTAGATATATAATAATAACCTCCATTATATTTAAATGAGTATTAAATTAAAATATAAATTATATTATACCTCCTTGTGAATTTGTTGGTTTTAGAAAATTGACAAGAGTATATTTCTAATAACATTTAAATTATAATAATACTTGGGCATTATAACGACTTAAAATGGTAAAGTTTATTTTGGACTTTATAAGTTCAATATTTCGACGTCTAAACGGAATTTGCATAGAAATTTTAAAATAACCTTTATATAAATAACATAATTAAAATAATATAATTAAAATAAAATGGACATTATAACGGCTTACCGATTACTTATGAAAATGATTTGGGCAGAACTTTGACGTATAAAACTCTTTGGAAACTTTAGAAGAACTTTTACCACGAAATACTCTAAAAGTTACGAACCGATATCGTAGGACTTCGATAACTAAAACTAATATTGCTATATGAAGAAATTAGAGAAGGAAAGAAGTAAAGAAGTAAGAAACATGATTTGTGAATGAGTGAATGAAAATGGGGTGAAAAAGACCCCTATTTATACTAGTGGTAAAATATTAAAATAACATAAATTTATCTTCTTTTGCCCATACCTTCCAACTTTTTAACTCTTGCTAGTAAATGTCTTTATCAAATATTGACTAATCTTACATCAATAGTCCTTTTAGGTGTTCTAGTATGACTTTGTGAAAATAATTTATGACAAAGATACGAGAGCTTGATTTCATGACATAATATCATGTAGGATATTAATAGAAAATGAGATATATATTTCTTTTATAAAAATAATAATAAATGGTAACAAGGATAGTTATTTGATATATTTATTGACTTAAGATTATTTTATTTACTAATTAGTTTGTAGAATAAAATGATAATATTCAAATAAAATCAATTAATAATAATAACAAAACAACAACAACAATAATAATGATAATAATAATATGAATAATTAATTAACTTAAAGTTAAGTGTTTTAAGTATTAATTTAAATTTCAAAGTTTAGTTTGTAAAATGAAACGATGATATTCAAATTGAAGAATAAATATAAAAGGTAATTAATTGATAAATTAATTATTATAATGTTAGTTTCAACATTTAGTTTTTAATAACTAGCATTGCTAAAATATCAAATCTAATTAGATATATTATTTAGTGTATGGAAAATTAGGATGTTACATTACTACCCCCCTTAAAAGAAATTTCGTCCTCGAAATTTAGCGTACCTAAAACATATGTGGATACTTCTGATGCATGTCTTCTTCTCTTTCCCAAGTAGAATCACCAGTTACATCATCCCACACGACTCTAACCAATGGTATCTGCTTTCCACGAAGTTCATTAATTCGATGATCTAAGATCTTGACAGGTGTAGCCTCATATTCTAAATTATCTCTAAGTTCCACAGTTTCAGGCTCAATGACATGTGAAGGGTCCGGATAATACTTCCTCAGTTGTAATACATGGAATACATCATGAAGATTAGACAGGTTTGGCGGCAAAGCAATGTGATATGCTACAGGTCCAATCCGCCGTAGAATTTGAAAAGGCCTGATAAACCTTGGTGTTAACTTCTTAGTTTTTATTGCTCGTGCAATTCCCGCCCTAGGAGTTACCCTAATGAACACGTGATCTCCTACCTCGAATTCCAAAGGTCTTCTCCTCTTATTGGTATAACTCTTTTGACTGTCCTGTGCAGCCTTCATTTTTTCTCTAATAAGTTTAACCTGATCTGTCGTTTGTTGCACGAATTCTGAACCCAATATTTTATTTTCTCCAACTTCATACCAACATAAAGGTGTACGACACTTTCTTCTATACAATGCTTCATATGGAGCCATGCCGATACTTGAGTGAAAACTATTGTTGTAAGTAAACTCAATCAATGGTAAGAACTCATCCCAACTTCCTTTATGTTCAAGAGCACAAGCTCTCAACAAATCCTCTAACGACTGAATCGTCCTCTTAGACTGACCATCCGTTTGGGGATGATAAGGTGAACTTAACCTCATTTTTGTTCCTAACTCTAAATGCAACTGATGCCAAAAATTTGATGTGAATCTGGGATCTCTATCACTGACTATACTTGAAGGTATTCCATGCAATCTAACAATCTCCTTTATATATACCTGAGCTAGTCTCTCTAATTTAAACGTCTGGTTGATGGGAATGAAATGTGCACTCTTTGTCAACCTATCAATGATTACCCAAATTGCATCATGTTGTTTCTGAGTCTTAGGCAAAGCGGTTACAAAATCCATGGTTATTCCATCCCACTTCCACTCTGGAATGTCTAAAGGTTGTAGCAATCCGGCTGGCTTCTGATGTTCAATCTTTGCCTTCTGACATACCAAGCAACTTTGAACAGATTCTGCTATATGTTTCTTCATTCCAAACCACCAAAACATTTTCTTCAAGTCTTGATACATCTTTGTGGCTCCTGGGTGAAAACTCATCTTACTTTTGTGGCCCTCTTCCAAAATCAACTTTCGAATATCCTGGTTTTGAGGTACACACAACCTTTCTTTAAACCTTAGGATTCTATCACTCCTTATGTTAAACTCTCCATTTTGACCATTTCTTATATTTTCCTTTACACTCATTAGACGGTCATCAAGTTGTTGTTCCTCTTTGATCCATTTTAGAAATTCATTAGACACGACAATAGCGCCTATGAATATACTTCCTTTATTGTGATGTACTCCTAAGTTTAAATCCACGAATTTGTCAATCAACTCTTCTTCCTTCAACATCATTGCAGATACATGAAGTTTCTTTCGACTCAAAGCGTCTGCTACAACATTGGCCTTTCCGGGATGATATTGCAACTCAAAATCATAGTCCTTCAAGAACTCCATTCATCGCCTTTGCCTCATGTTTAAATCTTTCTGATCAAATAAATGCTTCAGGCTTTTGTGATCACTTAACACAATGAACTTTGATCCATAAAGATAATGCCTCCAAATCTTTAAGGCAAACACAATTGCTGCTAACTCTAGGTCGTGAGTTGGGTAGTTCCTCTCATGCACCTTCAATTGTCTTGATGCATAAGCTATCACCTTCCTTTCTTGCATCAACGTATAACCAAGACCTTGATATGACGCATCACAATACACATCAAAATTTCCTGATGGGCCTGGTAAGATGAGTATTGGTGATGAAGTCAATCTTTTCTTTAACTTCTGAAAACTTTCTTCGCACTCTTTAGTCCATTCAAATTTTTTACCTTTCCTCGTCAACTGAGTCATGGGCAAAGCGATCTTTGAAAATCCTTCAATGAACCTCCGATAATATCCAGCTAGTCCAAGAAAACTTCGAATCTCGCCAACATTCTTTGGACTCTCCCACTTTGTTATTGCTTCAACTTTAGTTGGGTGTACTGCAATAACATCTTTACTAATTACATGACCAAGAAATTGTACCTCCTCCAACCAAAATTCACATTTCGAGAATTTGGCGTACAATTGACGGTCCTTCAATATTTGTAGCACAATTCTCAAATGTTCCCCATGCTCTACCTCATTCTTGGAATAAATCAGAATGTCATCAATGAAAACTATAACAAATTAATCTAAGTATGACCTAAAGATCCTATTCATGTAATCCATGAATACTGCTGGAGCATTAGTCAAACCAAATGGCATAACTAAGTACTCATAGTGTCCATAACGGGATCTAAAAGCTGTTTTTGGAATATCATCCTCCTTCACCCTGATCTGATGATATCCAGACTTCAAGTCAATCTTGGAAAATACTGATGCTCCCTTTAACTGATCCATCAAATCGTCGATTCTAGGCAAAGGATACTTGTTTTTCACAGTAGCTTTATTGAGCTGTCTGTAATCTACACAAAGTCTAGAAGAACCATCCTTCTTCTTCACAAACAAGATTGAAGCACCCCATGGCGATACACTTGGTCTAATAAATTCTTTCTCCAACATCTCGTCTAATTGTTTCTTTAACTCAGCAAGCTCTGAGGGTGACATTCGATAAGGAGATATAGAAATTGGTCCAATTCCTGGAACCAAGTCTATAGAAAATTCCACTTCCCTAACCGGTGGTAAACCTGGAACATCTTCTGGAAAGACTTCCGGGAATTCACAGACCACTGGAAAATTTTCCACACTATGGGTTTCTCCTACTGACAAGGAGAATAGCATCATAAATTTTTGAGTAAGGGTTTCAGCTTTTCTGATATCTCCACTATCTTCCCCAAATGTAAAAGTTTTCTCCTTACATCTCAAGTTTACATTGTTGGTTGATAACCAATCCATTCCTAAGATGACATCATGGTCTTGTAGCAGGAGTACCATAAGATCTACTAAGAAACTTCTATTTTCTAATATTATTGGGCAGTCTACACAGACTGAATAAGTTACCATTTTTTCTCCTGAGGGAGTTGTAATAGTCAACTTATAGTTGAGATCAACAGTTTTAAATCCCAAAAATTCAGCACAAGAGGTAGATATAAAAGAATGTGTAGCTCTTGAATCGAATAAAACTGACACCAACTTATCTCCAATTAAACACATACCTTGAATTAACCCATCTGACTTTGAGATCTCAGCTCCTCTAATTGTAAATACTCTTCCTGTAGTTGGCTTATTTTGATTCTGAGGTCTCTGACCAACACTTGGGCCTCCATTCCTTGCTCTCCCTATGTTGTTATTGTTTATTAGGACGCTCCTCTGGCCTGTTGGTTGACTTTGTCTTTGGGGACAATCTTTGAGAAAGTTGCCTTTCTGACCACAGCGAAAACAAGCTCCAATATTTCTATTTGGACAATCTTTGTTAAGATGTGCCCCTCCACAGCTGTAACACTTGAACATTAACCTTCTAGAATCCTGGTTATGATAAGGTGTAGGCCTTTGATATGGCCTACCCCCTCGTTGGATTCTTCCTTCGTGGCCTCGGTTAAAGTGGCCCTTGTGATTGTTGTTTTGGGTTGATCCATACTGATTCTTCCTATTGTCAATTCCTTCCAACTCCAAACACCTTTCTATCAGCTCACCAAAGCGCATAATATGCAGAGGTAAAACTGCCCTCTGGATATCATATTTCAATCCATCTTGATACTTTTCACACATCCATTCTTCCCTTGGATGCAAGCGGTAAAACTCAGAATACTTCAGCAAGGATTCAAACTTCCTAGTATATTCTCCCACCGTCATTACACCTTGACGCAGATTCTGAAATTCCCTCTCCTTCTCTTTCCTACATAACTTTGGAAAATACTTCCCCAAAAATTCTTCCTTGAACAAGGTCCAATTGATTTCTCTTCCTTCCTCTTCCAATAATCTATACTTTCCTCTCCACCAAGCTTCAGCATCGCCTGTCAGCATAAATGTTGCATAACCAACCCTTCTATTCTCTCTACAGTGAGTGAAAGAAAATATCTTCTCCATTTCTTGCAACCATTCCTCAGCACCCTCCAGATTAAAGTCACCACCAAACTGTGGTGGTTTTCCTTTTAGAGACGAGTTCAATCCTGCATCTTCATGCACAATTTCCCTTTGTTGTTGTTGAAAGAGTTGATGATCTCGAGTGATTTGTAGAATTTGAGCATTTTGTTGTGTTTGAACTAACACAGTTGCAGCAAGTTCACGAACATCTCGAGTGTTAGCTTGAGAGTTCATTCCAGTTTGGGAATGATCTTCTCGTCCCATGGGAATGGTAGGTGCTCCTTCAGGAGTAACTTCATCACTCTTATTCCTACGTACACCTCTAGTAGTGCCTCTACCAGCACTCCTACCATGCCTCACGCCTCTGACATTCTGAACCATAACTTCCTGAAAAGGAATAGTTATTAGGTTCAATCATTCACAAGACATAAAGAACATAACAATTATGTATATTTATATCCCAATGAATGATTCATTGATAAGGATTTTTGTCAAGTGTCTCATAGGCAAAGGATTGTCTAAAATGTTGAATTAATGCCTTAAATATAACTAGAATTCGGGAAAACATAATCAACATTTAATGTATAAACAAAATGTATCAATTTATTCAATAACAACGATTACAAAAACCATGACCATGTCTCATTCAAAAACCTCTACTTGTAAACCAAGCTAAGACTAACAGTGGTAAAACTATAATTATCATTATTGCTACGAAATCTTTACCTAATTCTTCATGCTTGATGATACCAATAATAAACAAGATAATGACAAGAAGAGTGATGAATAAAATAAAAGGTTTAGCCATTTGAAAGGTATAGATAAATGTTCTGGAATTGATATGAAAATAATGAATGGGTGTGAAGTATTTATAAAGTGAATTTTGTGAAGTGTCCGTTACGTTACCGTTGGGTTTGTGACCGTTGGGGGAGGAAAGATTAAGTGTGCTAAATAAGTTTCCTAGATCATTGTACTAGAAGGCTCTCAAGATGAAGACTCAATGCACAGAAGAAAAGTTATCATCCAGTTTGGAGTCCAACTTGATACAGTCAGTATAATTCTAGACACTTACGGTCCGAGCTGAATTGACCAGCTCTGATACCATTAAATGAGACAACCTATGTCCCATTAGTGGAATTCTAATGAAACCTTTAATAAAATACTGAATAATTAGAAACTTTTAAATGACAATACTTAATTAATTAAAAACATACTGCTTCACATACATATGCTTCAAATATATTTTACAGAGTTTGACACCATTAAGACCAGTGGCCTTGCCACATAGATAAAACTTAAAATAAAAGTACAGAAAGGAAACCAAAAGAAAGCATACCAAAAGGGACCTCCTAAGTCCAACAAGACTGACACTTATACTGACTGTAGTAGTAAGGATATAATCAGCGTTTGACAAAACGCCAACAACTCCCAATATAGATGTTATAGTAACCCATCTCCATGTCACTTCATATCCTTTCCTTCTGAACTGTCGGGAAGTAAGCGAGATTCAAGCTCATCGTCTGATCGTCATAAAATGATCTAAAATGCAAAACAAAAAATGACACAGGGCTAAGATTTATGTACAAGTTTAAAAGTGGGAATGGATGTGTAAAATAATAATATATATGGCAACCACATTAATTCAAACAAGCGTATCTTACACCCATAATTACATATACTTTATTTATTCTAATGCATCCCTGAACTATATGCTGACTCAGGCCACTGAAGGTTGTCAATGATATCTATCCCATTTACCAAGATCAAATATCACAAGACCACATGCCACCAACGTACTTCCAATTACCAAGAGCTACGCCACCTAACTTCACATGGACCCTAGGTGTTATAAGTCGATCGTCCTTGAGAATTCAGGCCAAGAACCTTGTCTTGCCTAGCATGCATAGATAATAATCCCCGTCGGGATTGTAGGCGACTGATCAACCTTGTGCGTCCCATACCGCACGGCAGTGGACTTAAACATTCCTCAATGCAAGTCTATATGATCACTCAATCATCTTGTGGCAACTCTCAACCATAAGTATTAAGTTAATAATGGGGAATTATCGTATCAACTTTTCAAGTTATACTTATTATCTAGATACTTAGGTTGAGTACCAAATCCATCAAATGTCTTGCCACATTTCTTTTTGGCATGATCCTTATCCTTACATTATCAGTTCAGTTTGTACAATGAATAATTGTATGGTTAACTTCCCAGGTAAGAGAGGTGGACTGTAAAGGACATAGTCGACCAAGTCTTTCCTTAGCCAGAACCCAAGCAGATACAACTACTCAATGTATCCAACTTTCCTTTAGTTATTGGGGATTAATTTCTTAATACCTAGAAATGTTGTTCTCTCATTAACTGATTATTTCCTTAGTCTATCAATCACAATCATTCAAGTATAACTAAAATAAACAATTATAAAATCAATCGAATAATGCAAGCACAATACAATTTCAAATTGTCACAGATTATTCCTATGATAAATAATTAAGGCCGACGTAACCTCGCCTAATGATTCGTGAAAATCATTATTTAAGAATAGGCCCTCCTTACTTATTTATCGCTAGTAGGGCTTAGGTCACCACTACACACATATATATTAAGTTATTTTACGCTAACCGTCCCAACGTATACTAAATCTTGCCCCCACCTTTTGTTGAGTGTTGTTGAAAGTCCACGAGTGTCGTCTCCGATCTTTGCCAAGAACCTAATTTACGATAACCGTTGGATTGTACGAAATTTATGAAATAATTAGAATATAATTCATGGTTAATTGAACATAATCCCGTTATAACTTGAAATATTTATTTATTTAGATATATAATAATAACCTCCATTATATTTAAATGAGTATTAAGTTAAAATATAAATTATATTATACCTCCTTGTGAATTTGTTGGTTTTAGCAAATTGTCAAGAGTATATTTCAAATAACATTTAAATTATTGAATAATACTTGGGCATTATAACGACTTAAAATGGTAAAGTTTATTTTGGACTTTATAAGTTCAATATTTCGACGTCTAAACGGAATTTGCATAGAAATTTTAAAATAAACTTTATATAAATAACATAATTAAAATAATATAATTAAAATAAAATGGACATTATAACGGCTTACCGATTACTTATGAAAATGATTTGGGCAGAACTTTGACGTATAAAACTCCTTGGAAACTTTAGAAGAACTTTTACCACAAAATACTCTAAAAGTTACGAACCGATATCGTGGGACTTCGATAACTAAAACTAATATTGCTATATGAAGAAATTAGAGAAGGAAAGAAGTAAAGAAGTAAGAAAGATGATTTGTGAATGAGTGAATGAAAATGGGGTGAAAAAGACCCCAATTTATACTAGTGGTAAAATATTAAAATAACATAAATTTATCTTCTTTTGCCCATACCTTCCAACTTTTTAACTCTTGCTAGTAAATGTCTTTATCAAATATTGACTAATCTTACATCAATAGTCCTTTTAGGTGTTCTAGTATGACTTTGTGAAAATAATTTATGACAAAGGTATGAGAGCTTGATTTCATGACATAATATCATGTAGGATATTAATAGAAAATGAGATATATATTTCTTTTATAAAAATAATAATAAATGGTAACAAGGATAGTTATTTGATATATTTATTGACTTAAGATTATTTTATTTACTAATTAGTTTGTAGAATAAAATGATAATATTCAAATAAAATCAATTAATAATAATAACAAAACAACAACAACAATAATAATGATAATAATAATAATAATATGAATAATTAATTAACTTAAAGTTAAGTGTTTTAAGTATTAATTTAAATTTCAAAGTTTAGTTTGTAAAATGAAACAATGATATTCAAATTGAAGAATAAATATAAAAGGTAATTAATTGATAAATTAATTATTATAAGTGTTAGTTTCAACATTTAGTTTTTAATAACTAGCATTGCTAAAATATCAAATCTAATTAGATATATTATTTAGTGTATGGAAAATTAGGATGTTATAGCTGACATCCTGTACGGCGTCATAGAGATAGGCCTCGTACCAGGTACAAGATCAATGCTAAACTCCACTTCTCTCTTCGGAGGTAACTCTGTAATATCATCAGGGAACACTTCAGGAAATTCATTCACCACCGCCAACTCCTTCAGTGACGTTTTTCCGTCAACAGCTAATGATGCAAATAAAGCAAACATTTTAGCTTCGTCCTCCAACAAGATCCTTAATTCCTTACTAGACAAGGAATCCGCCAATGCTTCTTCCTCCGGCATAAGAAACAACAACACCTTCCGAAAACAGTCGATGTAGACTCGGCTGAACTCCAACCAGTTCATACCCAGAATAACATCCAACTTACCAAGGGGCAAAACAAATCAGATCCACTCCAAAATCTCTACCAAAAATAGTCAGCGGACACTTCAAACATACCAAAGGAGTAGTCACTGAACCAACAGATGGAGTTTCAATAGTCATCTGCCGCTCAAGAGTAGTCGGCACCAATCCTAACCTCTTCACACAATCAACAGAAATGAACGAGAGGGTTGCACCCGTATCAATAATAGCAGACAAGGGAACATTATTGATGAAACAAGTACCTTGGATAGAACGCTCCTCACTGGAAGCTTGAGTTCCCACCACCGCAAACACTTTACCACTGGTCTGAGACACCTGAGACGGCTTCGGCTTCTCACAATGTATACTGATATGACCCTTCTCACCACAGTTATAACAGGTAGGTATAGCGGCTCGACAATCAGCTACCACATGGCCTGGATTACCATACTTGAAACACTTCTTCACCTCATGAGGACAATCATTGACACGATGACCTGCGCCACCGCACCGAAAACACTTCCCACCAGCAGACGCTCTTCCTTCTCTGGGCTTCTTATCAACAGCAGCCTTAAACCTCCTCTTATCAGCAGGAACACTGTAAGGAGTACCACGAAACCTCTGTTTACCCTTACGATCATTTGCGGCCTTGTAATGTGCAATCCTAGCCCGGTTATCATTATCATAAATCATGCTTCTGCTTATCAGCTCAGGATAATCCCTGATCTTCTGACAAGCGATCCCCATCTTAACTTCTGGATGCAGCCCATTCTCAAACTTCAAACACTTGGAGGTCATCACCCCGTCAGTATTGTAATGAGGACAATACTGCACAAACTCTTCTAACTTAGCAGCATACTCAGCCACCATCATATTGCCCTGCTTCAGCTCCAGAAACTCTATCTCCTTAGCACTTCGAATATGCTTAGGAAAATACTTCTCCAGAAAACTAGTTCGGACCACTTCCCAAGTAATCGCAGTCCCTGCAGTCTCCAATCTCTGGCGACTGTTGTCCCACCAAGCTTTCGTTTCACCCTCCAGCATGTGGGTACCAAACCTCACTTTCTTCTCATCGCTACAACCCATCATCCTGAAGATCTTCTCAATCGTCTTCAGCCACTTCTGAGAAGCTTCGGGATCCAAAATTCCTCCTTGAAACGCCGGCGGCTTGTTACTCTGAAATTGCGCCAAATCCCTGAATTGTGCACCCGCAGCTTGGTTCTAATTAGCAACCACCTGCGCCATCGCTTGCATAGCCGCAACCAACACAACATCATTCCTTCCCGCCATACTGCTCAACAACAACAACAACGCCAGGTTAACAGATACGTAAACGCTACCTACAGACAGACTCAACTACTACACTGGCCGGACGGACCGACCTGCTATGATACCAACTTGTAACACCCCGTTCCCCAAAAATAAAATAAATGCAATTTAAATCAAAACAATTATCAGAGTTGCCAGACCAAAACGGGATATCACAAAAGGAAACTCCAACAGAACGCTTCATTAAATGAATTCAACAATTAACAGCAGAAAAATGTCATATATATACACACACACACACACACACACACACATCATATACATCATATTCGGCCATCCGCCAAAAATATACAAAACGTCATCAATGGATCCATCAAAACATGATACGACACGGAGTCAAAACAAAATCATCAGATAAACAAATAACTCCCAAAAGCCCCGTGTTACGTATCAGAGCATCCCTACGACTCGATTCGCCACTATCCAAGCTAGGTACGCATCTGGATTATCTGTACTTTCGAAGAAGCGCAGACCACAACAACAGCAAGGGGTGAGAAATCACTATCAAAAATATAGTGGTAATAATGTACATGAATAAAAGGTAGCAATCAGATGAATATCATTTAACACACATCAACCCGGACCTACTGTCCAACACCAACACATCACACAAGACAATGCAAAAATATGCAACTCAACACCATGATATGCGGTACCGACTCAACAACAACGATGGACACCGGGCCATCAACCCTCCATAAGGGAGCACCGGATAGATCACATACACCCACCAATGGCAATGATCTATCTCACTGTTCTCCACACAAGAGTACGGGTGAATCACTTACGCTCCGTCCGAGACATGATTCAACCCCACCATCCTCCACAAAGGAGTACGGATGGATCACTTACGCTCCATCCGAGACATGATCCATCCCACCATTCTCTACACAAGAGTACGGGTGAATCACTTACGCTCCATCCAAGACATGATTCAACCCCACCAAGACATCATGATATGCACGACACTAATGCACAACAACAATCCAAGCACACAAGGTGCACACGATCCTCTTGATCCCATTTTATACATCGCACATACATATTCCACACATCACCATATTCATACATATTAACATACACCAATTGAATTATTCTAATTAAATGAATAACACGGAAATCACATTCCAACACCATACATACACTCATAACTATTCAACACCAATCTCATCTTTAATCATGACCAACAAGGGTCCCACAACACAAGAGAACGGAACAGAACAACACAAAAACACAAACTACTGTCATGCTCGCTGGCTCACTCGCCTAGCGAAGCATCAGCGAAGGCTCGCTACTCGCTCGCCCAACGAACTCCCTAGCGAAGGAAGATAGTGGCTACTGGAAGCACTCGCTACCCAGTTCGCCTAGCGAAACATCAGCGAATGCTCGCTATTCGCTCGCCTAGCGAAAGTCTGTGGTTTCACAAAAACCCCACTGTTCAGAATCGGTAACACTTTCCGAAATCGCCCAATTTCACTCAAACCAGTTCCCACAGCACTAGTCCAACATTCTGCAACTTAGCTACATATTCTATTCTAGATTCCACCCGATAAAACCTCAGCTCTACCGATTACCTCATTTTCGGCTTAAAAATGGTAAACTACTCGGAAACCCCAAATCATCCAAACAACCACATGCAACAAACCTATCTTACCATCAACAATTCAGAATCACAACAACATAACAATTAAGTTCATCAAAACCTATAGGGTTAGGGAAATCCCCTTCTACCTAGAATTCATGCAAATACCAATTTCGACCCGATTCTACCCCCTTACCTCGATAACTTGCTCCAGCTGTTGAAAACTCTTGCTGAAACGATGGTTCCTAGCTTCCCTTTTCTTCCGCCTTGATTCTTCTCCTCACTCTTCTTCCAATTCACCGTGTTCTCTTCTTTTTCTCTCCTCTTGATCGTGTTTTTTTCCTTTTCTTCCAACTTTCTTTTCCAAACAGCCCCTAATACCCCTTTTCTTACTAATTCTTTTATTCCACTAATAATAATAATAATAATAATATTAATAATAATAATAGTAATAACTATAATAATAATATTAATAATAATAATATTAATAATATTACTATTATTCATTAAACTATCATTATCATTAATAACTTTATTATTAGTCTTAAAGTCCAAAGTTATCAATTAACCTCCACACTTAAGGGCACCTCCCCGCACTCGACACAACCCCACGAAACACACCACAATTAAAATAACACAGAAAAACTAGATAATTAAAATGGGAGTTACAGACACGGTTACATAAGAAACTATGATTTGCTGCTTGATCTTACGTTAGGACATTTTGTACGATTGTGTCCTGGTTGCTGACACGAACTACATAATCTTACCATCTTGTCTGCGGTATCCATCTCCGTTCGAATGTGCATGCAATTAGGCTGACCCTTTTTCTTTCTCCACATTAAGTCATTATGTCAAACAATTCTGCCTTCGTATTGATGCCAATAGTCCTCCTTTTCCACCACCTAAAAGCTACATGTGTAGACATTGCATAGACTTATCACTTGGTGAACTGCAGAAAGAAGGTTGGTTGGGTCCTGGCGCGCCTTCGAACATGCTGCTATAACATGAGAGCAAGGCATACAGAATGCCTGAAACTTCCCACAATCACACCAGCTCCTATCCAGTTCAACACGGTAACATCCCCTAGGCCTTCCTTCGTTGTGATTAATCCACTCGGCAACACTGAACCGACCATTATTATGGTCAAAGATTGTGACCACGTGTGTGTTGGCTTTGGCAGCTTCGCCTTTCATGAATTTCATTGAAGTATCACTGTACAGTTGACCTGATTGTAATACTGAACCCCATTTCGTGCGTTTGCCATCAAAGAATGTGCCTAGCCTAAAATATGTTGCCTTCACCAAGGCAGTTATTGGTAGGTTTCGGATTCCCTTGAAAACAGAATTCATTGATTCAATGAGGTTAGTTGTCATGTGGCCCCATCGCACCCCATTGTCGTATGCCCGTGTCCATTTCTCTTTATCAATGTTATCAATCCATCTTAATGCATTCGCGTTTGTTAGTCTGATCTCGTCACAGTAGTATTTGAATGTGGGTTCTGTTAGTGCATATCCTGCGTTCACAACCTTCTTCCGTAGCGTTTTGTCTTTGATTTCCCGCATGAAATTTTAGGCGATATGTCTTATGCAATGGACGTGGGTCGAGGGAGGATCCTGCCAACTGTTATCAAGGTTATTGTATGTACTCTCGATTGATGGGTGTCGATCAGAGATCAAACATAAGTTAGGTTGGGGAGACACGTAAAAGCGGAGATTTTTTAAGAAAAAACTCCAACCCCTAGCAGTCTCCCCTTCAACTATAGCGAAGGCTATTGAAAAAATGTTTTTGTTCCCGTCATGTGCCACAACCATGAGTAGGGTGCCCTTATATTTCCCGTATAACCATGTGCCGTCAATTTGAATTATAGGTTTCTAATATGCAAACCCTGTGATGCATGGTTTAAACACCCAAAAGAGTCTGTGAAAAATTCCATTTCCACCAACGCAAGTCCCGTCTGGTGTACACGCAGGCATTGTCTCCAATATGGCAACAGTCCCTGGAGAGTAGTGTTTAAGAGCCACCAGGAATTTTGAAAGTTCCTTGTACGACTCCTCCAAATTTCCAAACACCCTTTCAACCGCTTTAGTCCTAGCAATCCAGGCTTTTCGGTATGAAGGAGTGTAATTGTACATTTGAACCATATGTGCAATTATGGTACTCACCTTCAAAGACGTGTTGTCGCTAACGATAGCCAGAATCTCATTGCAAATCAATCGAGAGCTGAGTTTGCGATGGTCCTGCATCGGATTCAAGATTATACAAGTGTGGGCTGGACCCATTGACCCTATCTTCCAGGAATCGCTTCTCTTCCTGAAAGACGCTGTTAATCCGAACGGACACTCCTCGTTACGACAATAGATCGTATATCGCGTCGGATTTGTCTGACCAACTCTATAATCGGCTGACAACTCCATGTGAAATTGTTTGATTGCCCAGCCACAATATTCTTTGGTACGAAACTCGTCACCCTCGTTTAGTTACCCTTCTGTTGCGTAGTTGGGGTTGTAGAAAATATCCGTCGAGGGTTCATCGCCACCTAATTCGAGAGTTGTCATGTGCTGAGGTGGGTAATAAACATGGTCGGGTGGAACCCCCTCTTCCTCGTTTTTCACCATCTCGTCAATAGTGAATTCAACTGCTTCTTCTCCTTCGTCAATGACATTGACTTCAGCGTGTTCCTCGTCATATTCTAAAAAAACTTGAGAAGAATCAAGTTGTTGAGACAATTGTTGTTGTTGTAACATGACATGTAACACGATATCTGAGAAACTAGAATACTCGTGACTGCGGAACATGTTACGCACATCTTCATCGTCTCGAACCTTTAACGGGAAAAATTTTCATTCACCATGACATCCAAAAAACACTGGATTTTTGTATATTATTTGGCCAACTGGACCACATTGCAGTTATTTTTCTATTCTTGACTTCAGGTGTAAAAAATTTGACCTTCTGTCAATTAAAAATCTCGTAACATCAGTGTTTCTGAAATTGTAACCCGCTATTTCACTTTCAAAAACTTCACCATTAAGATGTGCAGAAATCATATATTGTGGTGTTTGAGACATAGTGAAAATTATGTTTGGAAAGACTATTTTACTAATTGATATGATAATACCACAGACGAGCATTAGTATTAATAACAATTTGGTGAACTGGATGCAGCATGCTTGAGAAGACAGCACACTGCAACACTCTGCGATTCACATGTGACCCTGCATGCCTACAATGACCATGCAAGCCTACGATATTCTTACTCTGCATGCAACATGCTTGACAAGACAACACATTGCTTACCAACTGCACTCTGTCTACAGTAACCGAATTCCTGCATGCCTATCAATGACCCTGCAGGCCTATGATACTCTAACTAATAAATGTATGTCACATGACCACAGTAACAGTCTGAACACCGTATAATGCATTTTTGAAATTTAATGTTGAATATACTTGTAATATTATGTTTGAAGCTAAAAATATTATGTTTACATTTATTAAGACAATATTATTATTACACTCTTACTAATTAAAAATATGTTAAATCTATTAACTCAGTTTCTTTGACAAGACTACACATGCATGCCTACGATGACCCTGTCTCCAGGACTACGAGATTCTTACTCTGCATCCAGCATGCTTGACAAAACAACACAACACTTGTCCTGCATGCCTATCAATGACCCTGCATGCCTACGACACTCTTACTAATAAATGTATGTCACATGGCCACAGTAACAGTCTGAACACCGTATAATGCATTTTTGAAATTTAATGTTGAATATACTTGTAATATTATGTTTGACGCTAAAAATATTATGTTTACATTTATTAAGACAATATTATTATTACACTCTTACTAATTAAAAATATGTTAAACCTATTAACTCAGTTTCTTTGACAAGACAACACATGCATGCCTACGATGACCCTGTCTCCAGGCCTACAAGATTCTTACTCTGCATGCAGCATGCTTGACAAGACAACGCAACACTTGCCCTGCATGCCTATCAATGACCCTGCAGGCCTACGACACTCTTACTAATAAATGTATGTCACATGACCACAGTAATAGTCTGAACACCGTATAATGCATTTTTGAAATTTAATGTTGAATATACTTGTAATATTATGTTTGACGCTAAAAATATTATGTTTACATTTATTAAGCCAATATTATTATTACACTCTTACTAATTAAAAATATGTTAAACTTATTAACTCAGTTTCTTTGACAAGACAACACATGCATGCCTACGATGACCCTGTCTCCAGGCCTACGAGATTCTTACTCTGCATGCAGCATGCTTGACAAGACAACACAACACTTGCCCTGCATGCCTATCAATGACCATGCAGGCCTACGACACTCTTACTAATAAATGTATGTCACATGGCCACAGTAACAGTCTGAACACCGTATAATGCATTTTTGAAATTTAATTTTGAATATACTTATAATATTATGTTTGACGCTAAAAATATTATGTTTACATTTATTAAACCAATATTATTATTACACTCTTACTAATTAAAAATATGTTAAACCTATTAACTCAGTTTCTTTGACAAGACAACACATGCATGCCTACCATTTCTATCAATGACCCTTCAGGCCTACGAGATTCTTACTCTGCATGCAGCATGCTTGACAAGACAACACAACACTTGCCCTTCATGCATTTACAAGACACATGCATCAAGACACTTGCCATGCATGCATTTACAAGACACATGCATCAAGACACTTGCCCTGCATGCATTTATAAGACACATGCATCAAGACACTTGCCCTGAATGCATTTACAAGACACATGCATCAAGACACTTGCCCTTCATGCATTTACAAGACACATGCATTCATGGAATATAAATAGAGGTTATTTACCCAGCAAAATCTGTTCAGACATAAACTCTCAAACTCTCAATGTCTGAAACTATCAAAGTCTCAAACTCTAAATCCCTCAAATTCTTAGTTTCTCAATCTCTCAAACTCTCAAAGTCTTAATCTCTCAAACTCTCAAAGTCTCAAACTCTACTCACCCAGTAAATTCGTAAACCACTATGTCTCTACTCACAATGGACAACTCTCACAGAGGCACGATTGAAAAAATCGTCGAGTTTGTAAGTTTTTAGTTTTTGCCTATGTTTACAATTTTTAGTTATCATATATAACTAATGAAACATTAATTATTTTGCATGATGCATCAAGGTTTCGATGTCGTGTGCATGATTACATACCACACGACCCCCTTATAGAGGGATACTTTCGTCATTATGGGTTTGGTGATGTGATTAAAATCAAATCATACTCGCTCGATGTGAAGTTCATTCTTGCGTTGTTAGAACGCTGGAGACCGGAGACACATATGTTTCACCTACCTTTTAGTGAGTGCACTATGACTCTTCAAGACGTCTACATGTTGCTCGGCCTACACATCAATGGTAAGGCCGTCAACGGCAAAGTTGGTGTTAACGACCAACTTTGCAAAGATTTATTGGGCGCCCCTCTTTGTATGGACGCAACTCAGGAAGAACACGAGGGTCGTCCGAGGGGTCAAGGAATAAATCTTAAATACCTCAGAGAACAATACAACAGTATTGTCTTAAGTGAGGATAGCACCGACTATGAGAAAATAGTCAAAACACGATGCCATATTATGATTTTTTTTGGTCACTTTTTATTTCCAGAGGGCACTAGAAATAGCGTAAATATTATGTATTTACCATTGCTATAAAACATAAACAAACTGTGTGAATATAGTTGAGGATCAGCTGTCCTTGCCCATCTGTATAGTGCACTGTGTAAAAATTCCAAAAAAAATTCATGTACTTTTTATGGTTGCGCCTATCTCTTACAAGCGTGGGGTTGATCTAGGATGCCAATGCTTGCTCCAGTAAACCGGAGTCCGTTTACATTCCCGTACGCCAACAAGTAAGTTTCTTTTCAAGTTTATTTAGCAACCAAATATTCTTTGTAAGTTAATAATTTGTGAGATGTATTTTAGATGCTAACTTATATGTGTTTCTTTTTTTTAGGTGGTCTGTTCCAGGGATGAATTATCAGAGATATCCCAGGTACTCTTTAATTGTGTACCGGAACCTCATCGACCACCTTGGGCCAGATGATGTAAGTTATCTACCTTTAATTTGTCTAACTTATATGCATAAACTTGTCTATCTCTGTCTGACTAAATATATCCACCTTTATTGTAGTTTGTCTGGATGTCGTACAAGGGTCTCGACCACCAGCCCGACCCCAATGATGTTGCTGTGTGGACATCAAGAACACCCATCATTAGGTTCACTACGGTGGAGATGCACCAAAGTGATAGGGTGAAGCTACAATTTGGGATGCATCAGGGTATTCCAGATGCTCCGACATCATTGGGGCAGTGGAATCAGCAACGGGTGGACTCATAGTGGAGTGTCAGTCATTGGAAGGAGTTTGCGAAGGAGATGTGTCAACACTGGAAGAACAGAAGGCAACACATCTTAATCGACCAAATTGTGGTAGGGGCTAAGCCAAGTTATCAATATATGAATTGGTTTAGGTTGGTCACAACATCTCAGCCAATTCTGTCCGAGCAAACCTATTTGATTGACCCAAGGCAACGTGCTTCTTCATCAAACACACAACAACAGTCCAATGCCCATCATCAACCTTACCATAACCTATACATGCCACCAAATGCGCAACATCAACAACAACATCCTTACCATGACCCGTACATGCCACCCACCCAGTCACATCATCAACCACCATACCAATATAGCCCTGATACGTCTTTTGAGCCTGCCCCCTCCACCTATAGCCCAGATAACTCATTTGACACTACCCCCTCCAACTATCCACTGTTTGACTACTGAACCCCACAACAACCAACACACCATTTCCAACCCAATTCGATGTACGAATTCGGACAACCATACCGTTCATACTCCACCCAACCTCCCCAATAATCCTACAAAAACATGGGCATTGGGCTTAACTATGGAAGCGCCGTTGATAGTGGACCTCCCGGCTATTGGGGTCAAATGTTTCAAAATTTACTCTGATACGTCGGGGTCGTCCCAACAAAACCCTCCTCCACAACTCAACACACAAAGATCAGACACACCACAACAACCTCGTCGTAGACCTCGTCGCAACGCGCATCCCCCACAATGTGGCACTGGTGGTTGCTTGGATAGAGTCGGCCATTAGTTTTTTTTTGTTCATTTGTAATTTTTATTATATTGTAAATTAATATATTTTAATAGTTTTTGCATGTCTATACACTTAATGTTATTTAAATTTCAATTAATTATGAAAAACATAAACTATAATTTAATATTTATTCCATTTTTTTTCATTATTTACATTTTAATTAATGTTGAAAAACAAGAAACATAATTTCATATTTATTCCATTTCTTATTTTTTAACATTATTTAAAATTCAGTTAATTATGAAAAATAAAAAACATAAATTAATATTTATTCCATTTATTTTTTTTATAACAAATATTTATTAATACATAATTTTTTTTTTCTAAAAACATAATTAAAATTAATTATTAAAACATTCAATAAAAATTATTTACTGCGTAAACACTTAAAAAAACGTAAACCCTAAAGCACTTGGCCTGAGTCACCAAATGCTTGGGCAACATCATTGAGGCCCATTTTCCACTTGCCCTGAGGCCACAAAGATAGTCAACTCAATTATCAAAGAAATAAGGAAACGGGCGACGATTTGGCACCAGATATCTGGAGGTGTGAAAAGAGCAGCGGTGAGAAGCGGAAAAACCATCAAAAATCGACGATTATTCGTGAAGGTTTCCACAGAAAGACCCCTTGGTTCTGGAAAACAGATCACAATTACAGGTACCTGAGAGCATACCGATGGAATGAACGAAATACGAACAGTTAGCGTAATATGGTCATAGATCTTAGGTTGTAACTTGATCATGAGCGAATTTGTTGATGTTGCGTTCTTTAAGGCCCAATTTCCACTTTGCCTGAGTCGCCAAATGACATGGCGACCGGATGTTGAATGTTCGCTAGTTTGGAAATTTTTTTGAATCTTTCATTTAAATGGTAATTTTTCCAAAAAAACATGGTTATACTAAAAAAAATTCCAAAATATACATAAAATACCATAATGTTTTAACAGCTAAAGTCAGTGCAAAAAATTAAAATACTGACATAAAACACAGTTTTGTTGCCCTAAAATTACTAGGTTATTGATTTCATGCTGAACTATTGGAATTCCTCATTGATTAGAATTCTTCAATTCCTGGTTGTATAGGGAATACAAGTGTGTTACCCTAACACTACTAGGATGTGTTGGTTGTCTTTTTCCCTGATTTCTAGCTATCTTACTCTAAAAAATAGCTATTTTAATAGTTTGCTCTTAGACTTCATTTCTTCACTATTTTACTCTAAAAAATATTATGAAAAATATAATTCATGTTGGTGTAACCACTTACCACAAGGATGTAACGGTTACCACTCTTTTTTTATAAGAAGGCATAAATATAATAGGGAGTATTAGGGATGCTTCAATCCAAGAGAGCAAGATACAAGAACTACCAAAAACTTCTACATAAAATTTAGAGGAGATTTATACCACTCATAAAGATTACAATAGTAAAACCCTTTATGCTATAGGACTTACCAGAACTGCGAAATTGTGATAATTCTCTCCACAAGAACCTTCGAATTACCAATGACGTCTTAAAAACTAATTTGCTTACGCATCCTCCAAATACACCAAAAGAAGCATACCAAACCATAAAAATAGAGGAATTAGTGCATTTCCCTTTCAACAAAGTCTCCCACTCCTTCAAATGGGCTCCAACGTTATCAGCCAGCAAGTTAGGTATACCAATCCAAGATGAAAATTTCATCCACGCCTTGATAGAAGACGGCAGTTTATAAACATATGATCAATATCCTCGTCACTTCTAAAGCAATAAACACAAATTTATCGTTAGTGTTATTAATAATATTCCTAGTAAATAGATTCGACCGAGTCAGCAATCTATTTAAAAGTAATCTTCAACTGAACAATTTGAACTTCAATGGAAAGGAATATTTCCATATAGCAGCCAACATATACGAATTAGAAGAATCCACCACTACATTACCATCCACGTGAAGCAGGCAGTCATAAAAGAATGTGACATTAAAATTTTTGTGAGGAGCAAAAGGCCAAATGAATACATCAGAAACACCCCTTGATGGAAAGATTTTTTTCCAGAAGAACCAACAAGTCTTCAAGTTTATAAACCGCGATAATGTGGGGAGAGATTCACGCGCAAAACCTAACTCCCACACCCAAATCGATTCCACACAATTTCCCAATTCAGCCACAACTGCATGCTTTCTATCCACAAGTTCAAAAAGAAACAGGAACACTTCCATTAGAGGCAGACCATCCAACCATTTTTCCCACCAAAAAGGAATCAAAGAACCATCCCTCAACCTGCACGATACAACACCAGACAAACCAACAGCATCCCGCGAATCATTGAACTTCATTAAGTCTTTCTAACAAAACGATTCAAAGAATCCACAATTCACCACCAATTTAGAGAAAAATTTGTGAATAAAGTTCCCATATCTAAACATAATTAAGTTACTCTAGATAACATCTCTTTCATTAAGCAAACTCCATAACCATTTTGTGATCAATGCTTTGTTGAAAAGACGCACATTCTTGATGCCCAAACCTCCAAACTCTTTAGGTAAACACACTGATTTCCACGAAACCCAAGACACGCCAGCCTTATCCAATAATCCTGACAAAAGAAAATTTTTTTGTATTGAAACAATAGCCCGAAGAACCTTAGTAAGAGCCTTATAGAACGCAAGATGGTGAACCGACATATTAACCAAAACTGAGTTAATAAGAGTTACCCTTTCTCCATTACGCCAGAAATGATTTTTGCCAGCGTAGGAAAGACATCGTTTTCTAAAAAAGCGCTGCTAAAGAGTTAAAAAAAATGGGGGGGAAAACTCGCTCACTTAAGAAAGCACTTCTAAAAAAGCGCTGCTAAAAGTGTCTGTTTTGTAATACAAAAGAAAGCGCGTTCCAAAAAGCGCTGCTAAAAAGGGGGGCTACGAAAGCGCTGCTAAAGGGGGGGGGGGGGGGGGGGGGGCTACGAAAGCGCTGCTAAAGAAAGGGGGAAGAGGGTAAAGAGAATGCTTTCCAAAAGCGCTGCTAAAGGGTGGGGCAAACGAAAGCGCTTTCATATAAAAGCGCTGCTATAGTGGGCATACGAAAGCGCTTTTTAAACAGTTTTTTTTCAGACAGTCATTTCATTTTTCATCCGACAGCACTTTCTGAAAACCAAACACAGCAACTTCGCGACAAACCATATTGCCTCCGTCCGACCCCTTTCGTTTGCCGTCGTGCCGCCGTCTGTCCGTCCAGTCATTTCCGCCACCGTTGTCTCCTTCCGTCCATCGTGCCTCCTCTGTTCGGCCATTCCACCATTTTTAAGGTACTTTGATTTTCATGTTCTCATTATTTATACTCTTATGATTAGTGTATAAGAACTAGAACATGCATATGTTAAATCATTGTAAATCATTGACAACTATATAGAAAAATATATTTAGAATGTACAAGTTTTGATGAAATGATAATGTATAAATTTTAGAATGATAGTGTGGGGAAACAGTATTGAAATGTTACTCCATTCTTTGAAATTTTCTTACAAAGACTCATACTGTTGTTATTACTTGCTGTTGATATCATTTTGGTCTTTTTTGAACCACTTGTGGTGGCTGACATGGTGGTGTCTCCGCTTCCGGTGTTGCTCTTTTGAAACACATGTGATATCACCCATTCATCCTTCATGAACTAAAATATATAAAAAATAATTAAAGTTAGTTAGTGAGAACAAAAAAAAAAGAATATTATTAATTAATGTAACTGTTTTTAATTGAGATTTAGTAGAAAAAGTTGAACTTAGAAAAAAATTAGTACTATTAGTACTATTGGTAATATATCAAAAATTTGTTTTAAATAATAGTATATACTAGTTGAAGTTAATATGGCTCCCATGCAAAGTCATGTATTCACAAAAGTATGATAAGAAACTCTAACATGCACCATAGGGTAATAACCAAGATTGATTAATTTTCTGGCATAATCATATCATGAAAAGTAAAATAAAAAAGCCTAATCGAGAAAAATCATCAACATAGATAATGTATATATTTTATTTTTTATATAAAAAATTTTTTGATCTTAATTCTTATAAATATCTATTATTCTGAGATTTAGACGCATGTTTTTGTTATTTTTGTTATTTATTTTTGAATTACAAGTATTATGGCTAACAACGAGGAAAACTCACATGATACTCCTTTAGAGGGTGGAAACGAACCAGTACATGATGTGGAAGGAGATATTTCAAGAGGAATAACAATTATGAAGGGAATCATTCGTGCGAGTGATAAAGGTATAAAATATGATCTGCATTGGAATGAAACAGACCAATTAATTGAGCCTAATGGTGCGATGTTAACAAGTTACATTGGTGCACTTGTTCGCTCGCAAATTCCAATCACTTGTGATAATTGGAGAATTCCATCGTTGAAATCTGCTAAAGAAAAAATATGGAGTGAGATACAGGTATTATATCTGACATTATTTATTTTTGTTGACGGTTATGTCTTTAAATTATTTATACTAACACACTATATGTATGTTAATTTGTTTAATTTGCAGAGGTCTTTTAATATTGATGACAACCGGAAAAATATTGTCTTCAATTAGCCGGAAAAAGACATAGAGGATTTCGAGCATTTTTAACGAACAAGTTTCTTAAAGATTCTGATGGAAACTTTGTTGAGTCAGAGCGACCAAAGAAGTATGCGAATTTGATTTCACTTGAAGAATGGGAGACTTTTGTTGCCAAGAGAAGAACCAAAGAATTCCATGTAATTTTATCTTATCATGAACAATGTATAATATATATACTTATTTCACATGAGTTCTGATGGCTTAAACTTGTTTTTTTAGGTTGTGAGTGACATAAATCGGCAACGAGCATCAAAACCCGCGTATCCATACAAAAAGGGCGTTTAGGATATGCACACTTATAACAGAAAATAGTAAGTATATATATAAATGCTTTATTAGGATGAAATTAAAATACGAGAAAGGTGAAACTTATTATCTGTCTTAATGTGCAGTTAGAAGAGGAGAAAAGTGATGCAACATCTGTTCCGGAACATGTTTTGTGGAAGGCTGCTCGTGTGGGTAGAGATGGAGTTGTTCAGGAGGATGTTCAACAAGTTTTTGAACAATGTGTAAGTATAACATTAGTTCTGTCATAAACTCAAAAGTGTAGTAACATAAAATATACTTATGCTTTTTAATCCACACTGATATTTTTCTACATTTCAGGAGAGTCTATCCCAAACTATAATTGCATCTGATGCTAAGTTAGAGGATGTATCTGTTTTAAGATTATCACAAACATTTTTGTAAAAGTGGAATTAAGAATATAAAATTATCATGTTTGATATAAATTTATAAAAATTACTAGTAAAATGCCGTAAAAAGAATTTAGTAGAGGTTAGTCAAAACTCCACGTATGATTTTTGTGTATTTTTCATACATACACTTTTAATTTTAGTCTAACTTTGTTTCTTACAAAAACTTTGAGTAATATCTTTTAACAAATGCTATTATTAAATATTTTAAAATTGTTATATGTTGTTAAGATAACATAAAATGCAATAATTTATGTGACTTAATATATTATATTTTATAGAAAAATATATATAATTTTTAAAATTATATATTATTGATTTATTTTTTTTTGGAAAAAACAAAGTCAAAAAACGATATAGCGCACGGCGAGCAAAAATTTCAGTCACAAGAACACAAAATGCTGCATAAATATGGGCCAATAATTCCAAAATATTTATTTTAAAAATTCTAATTAATCAATTTCTTGAAACTTGTAAGTGCTCTTGATTGGCTGCATTTTATGGCAAAACATTAGAGTGTGCATATATGTCATACTGATTGTTAGGACATACTTAATGATGTATGTACAGGGTAAGTTAACTATAAATTAACTTAGTTAAGCTGAATGTCATACAGAATGTCATAACACTGAACGTATGACATCTAGTGGGCAAGGTTGTTTTTCTGGTATCTATAAACCAGGAAACAGAATAGGAGATCAAGCTGGATATCAGGAGATTTTCTAGAAGCCCTAGGCGAACTAGAATAACCCTGAATTAAGTGGCAGTGTGCAGATCATAGGAAAATAGGTTTGTTATGAATAAAACCTAATTGATGCACCAAGGCCCAAAAGGACTGACAACTGCTATAAAGATCAGAAGATGCAATCATGAATAGCAGCTCTTGACAACAGAAGAATAAAGAGTGCAACTTAGAGAGTCCTTGTAAGTGAAGAAGGCTAGTGTTCACGTGTGAATTCTGTCTAGGAATACTTGTAATCCAAGCAATTGTCTGGTGGATGATTTGCATTGGATAGGTAGATTCTAGGTTGTGTCTCACTCGAAGCTTTGAAGCAAAAGTGTGTGAGTTCCTTGATCAAAGCTGTGAAGCAAGACCAAGGTGTATGAAGTGTCTCTTCATATTGAATTTTGTAATTTTTTGATATCACTGTTGTGTGATTGAGGGGGAGTGAGTGGGTATACTCAGGTCTAGAGTGTCTATAGGTTGAAGTGTCATTGGGTAGGGATTAAGTGAGGAGTGTAAACTGGAGGTTTAACTCTGAATTGATTCTACTGATAGTGAATTTCCTCCCTGGCTTGGTAGCCCCCAGATGTAAGTGTTGTTGACATTGAACTGGGTAAACAATTGTTGTGTTATTTAGTGCTTTTATTATTACTGAGTATTAGATGTTAAGTAGCAGATGTCACAGTGGATGTTATAACCTTGGGAATAACATCCATCGTGTGCTTGCCAGAATTTTTAATTGGCATCAGAGCAGGCACCCTGCCTGTTTAAATCTGGGTGAGATCTAGGGAAAACAAATTCTGGTACTATGGATAAAGATATAGGCTTCACTAATAGACCTCCAATTCTGGATGGATCTAATTATGATTATTGGAAACCAAGGATGATTGCATTCTTGAAATCTATAGACTACAAGGCCTGGAGAGCTGTGAATTCAGGATGGGAACATCCTGTGAAGATTGACAAGGATGGAGTATCTGTAATAATTCCTGAAGAGGAATGGAACAAAGAGCAAGAGGCTCTAGCTCTTGGGAACTCTAAAGCCTTGAATGCTCTATTCAATGGCATAGATGAAAACATCTTCAGGATGGTACACCACTGTGAACTGGCAAAGGATGTTTGGGACACTCTCAGAACTACTCATGAAGGAACCTCCAAGGTCAAAATGTCAATACTTCAAATGCTGACCACCAAATTTGAAGGTCTGAGAATGAAGGAAGATGAGACCATTCATGATTTTTACATGAATATTCTTGAACTTTCAAACACCTCAGGAGCCTTAGGTGAAAAGATGGTTGAAGAGAAGCTTGTAAGGAAGATTCTTAGGTCCCTACCTAAAAGGTTTGCTATGAAAGTAACAGCCATTGAAGAAGCCCAAGACATATGCAACATGAAGGTGGATGAACTCATAGGTTCTCTCCAAACATTTGAGATGGGAATGTGTGATCAGTCTGTGGAGAAAAAGAGCAAAAGTATAGCTCTGGTCTCAAACACTGCTGACTCAGATGAAGAAGATGGTGAAAAGGAAGAAAATTTGTCAGAGGCAATTGCACTACTTGAAAGACAATTTAGTAAACTGATCAAAAGAATAGATCAGAAGTCAAAACCCTATATCAAAAACAACTCCTCTGACAGCAGCCAAGCTGAAGACAAAGTTGACCAAAGCAAAAGAGTCCAATGTCATGAGTGTGAAGGATATGGACATGTTAGGAGGGAATATCCCACATACCTCAAAAAGAAGGGAAAAAGCCTAACGGTCACTTGGTCTGATGAAGACTCAGGAAGTGAATCAGAAAGAGAGTCTACCAAACATGTTACTACATTCAACAGTGTGTGCATGTATGGAGGGAACATAAGTGAAGAGGAATTGACTTTTGAGGAAATTGCAGAATCATATCAAAAGCTTCATATCAAAAGCACAAAACTGTACCAGCAGAGAGAGAAACAGAAGAAAATCATCAAGGAATTAGAAGATGAAAAGAGAGATCATCTAGCCACAATAAACACACTCAGAAGTGAAGTGAATGAGTTGAAAGGTGAAAAGGATCAAATGACAAAATCCATAAGAAAATTCAATTCTGGAACTGACACCCTAGAGGAAATCCTTCAGATTAGTCAGATCTCAAGAGATAGGTCTGGGCTAGGATTTGTTGAGAGACAAAATCCTGTGTTGAAACTCAAGAGATTACAACCTGAGATTCAAAAGTTAAAAAGGATGTCACGACCAATGTCACAACATCCACCCCACAAAAATTGGAATCAAGTCAAAAGACAATTCCAAAGGCATAGGTGTTACCACTGTGGAAAACTTGGGCATATTAAAGTTGTGTGCTACTGGCTACATGGATTTCCAAGTCAAGGAAAAGACAAACAAGACACTCATGGCAAAAGGCAGACATGTGCCAAACTCAAGAAGGAGGTGCCCTACAAGCAAAAAAATTGGGTGGCCAAGGAGGTTGGTCTGATAGCACACATATCTCTAAGAGTGTCAGCTAAAGAAGACTGATACTTTGACAGTGGTTGCTCCAAGCATATGACTGGTATTAAGAATCTGTTGGTAGACATCAAGCCACATTCCTCAAGTTATGTGACCTTTGGTGATGGAGCAAAAAGGGAAATCAAAGGTGTTGGAAAACTAGAGAGCCACGGAGTTCCTAACCTAACCAATGTACTGCTAGTAAAAGGACTCACTGCCAACTTGATCAGTATCAATCATCTCTGTGATCAAGGACTAAGTGTGAAATTCTCTAAAGGAGAGTGTGTGGTCACAAATGGTGAAAATGAAGAAGTGATGAAGGGGCTGAGATCCAAAGACAATTGTTATTTGTGGGAGCCTAAAGACATTAGTAAATCCACAATGTGCTTTATGGCAAGAGAAGAACAGGAAGTAAAGTTATGGCACCAAAAACTTGGGCATCTTGATTTAAGGGGAATGAAGAAGATCATCTCCAAGGAGGCTGTAAGAGGAATCCCTAAACTGACTATTGAAGAGGGAAAAGTATGTGGGGAATGTTAAGTGGGCAAACAAACCAAGACATCCCATCCAAGGGTTGGACATCTAACCACATTTAGAGTTCTGGAACTACTGCACATGGACCTGATGGGACCAATGCAGGTAGAAAGTCTTGGTGGAAAAAGGTATGCATATGTGGTGGTAGATGATTACTCCAGATACACCTGGATAAATTTCATCAAAGAAAAATCTGATGTTTTTGAAGTTTTCAAGGAACTGTGCACCAAGCTCCAAAGAGAAAAGGAGAGTGGTGTTATCAGGATCAGAAGTGATCATGGAAAGGAGTTTGAAAACTCCAAGTTTGCTGAGTTATGTGCAACTGAAGGAATAAGCCATGAATTTTCCTCCCCTATCACTCCTCAACAAAATGGAGTAGTAGAAAGGAAGAACATAACTATTCAGAAATCTGCTAGAGCCATGATTCATGCAAAGAAGTTGCTTATGCACTTCTGGGCTGAAGCAATGAACACATCATGCTATGTTCACAACAGGGTTACCCTGAGAAAGGGAACATCCTCCACCTTGTATGAACTGTGGAAAGGAAGAAAACTAATTGTGAAGTATTTTCATGTGTTTGGAAGCAAGTGCTACATCTTGATTGATCGTGAACAAAGAAGGAAAATGGATGCCAAAAGTGATGAAGGAATATTCTTGGGATACTCTACTAACAGCAGAGCTTACAGAGTATATAACTACAGAACAAAAGTACTAATGGAATCCATTAATGTTGTCATTGATGATTAAATTGAAGAGATCAATGTCATAGAGGATGTTGGAACATTGCTTGAGACTTCATCTGAGGAGACTAAAGACACCCAAACTACAAGTCCAAATTCTGAAGCAGAAACAGGAAACAAAGAACCCTCTATTAGAATCTTGAAAGATCATCCCAAAGAGCTTATAATTGGAGACCTCAACAGTGGAGTAAGGACTAGAACAAGAGAAGTCATCTCAAATTCCTGCCTTGTGTCTAAGGTTGAGCCCAAAAATGTTAAGGAAGCTCTCACTGATGAATAATGGATCAAGGCTATGCAAGAGGAATTGGAGCAGTTTAAAAGAAACTAAGTATGGGAACTATTGCCAAGACCTGAAGGAACAAATATCATTGAGGCCAAATGGATTTACAAGAACAAGTCAGATGAAGAAGGAATCATAGTCAGAAACAAAGCTAGACTGATGGCTCAAGGGTACACTCAAGTAGAAGGAATTGATTTTGATGAAACTTTTGCACCAGTTGCAAGACTTGAGTAAATCAGGTTGATGTTGGGAATTGCCTGCATCCTAAAATTTAAACTATTTCAGATGGATGTAAAAAGTTCCTTTCTAAATGGATATCTAACTGAGGAAGTATATGTGGCACATTCCAAAGGATTTGAGGACCCTAAATTATTAGACCATGTATACAAGCTAAGGAAGGCACTTTATGGATTAAAACAGGCACCTAGAGCATGGTATGAAAGGCTAACTGAGTTTCTCACCACAAAAGGATACATAAAAGGGGGAATTGATAAGACACTGTTTGTAAAAAATGAGGGTGGATAAATCATGATTGCCCAGATATATATGGATGACATAATATTTGGGGGAGTGTCAGAAAAGATGGTGAAGCAATTTGTTAATCACATGCAGTCTGAGTTTGAAATGAGTATGTGTGGAGAACTAACCTACTTCCTTGGGCTACAGGTCAAGCAAATGGAGGATTCCATCTTCATCTCCCAAAGTAAATACACCAAAAATATAGTCAAGAAGTTTGGGATGTACAATGCAAGTCACAAAAGAACACCTTCCCCCACTCATCTAAAATTATCCAGAGATGAAAATGGTACGAGTGTTGATCAAAGTCTATACAGAAGCATGATTGGTAGCCTGCTGTATCTTACAGCCAGCAGACTAGACATTGCCTTTGTTGTAGGTGTATGTGCAAGGTATCAAGCAGATCCTAAAGTAAGTCACATGAATCAAGTTAAAAGGATTCTCAAATATGTGAATGGAACTTGTGACTATGGCATACTCTACTCTCATGGGTGTGATCCTACCTTGTATGGCTATTGTGATGTTGATTGGGCTGGCAGTGCTGATGATAGAAAAAGAACATTTGGTGGATGCTTCTTCTTGGGAAACAACCTAATATCTTGGTTCAGCAAGAAGCAGAATTGCGTATCACTGTCCACTACTAAAGCTGAATACATAGCAGCTGGAAGCAGCTGTTCTCAACTGGTATGGATGAAGCAAATGTTAACTGAATACAATGTCACTCACGATGTCATGACCTTGTACTGTGACAATCTTCAATGCTATTAACATTTCCAAGAATCCAATCCAACACAGCAAAACGAAGCACATTGATATAAGACATCACTTCATCAGAGATCTTATGGAAGACAAAGTGATTTCCTTGGAGCATGTATCCACTGAACTACAACTAGCTGACATCTTTACCAAGGCTCTAGATGCTGCCCAATTTGAAAATCTTAGAGGAAAGTTAGGTATTTGCATGTATGAGGATGCATACAAATTAATGACACGTGACAATTTTAAAACATCAATGCAGTCCAAGTCATTGACCAATAAAGTTCTCCATTCTACACAAACGTGTCGCTCCACCCCCATTGCCTTCCCACATCTCTCTGAGACCTTCACAAAAGTATGTCGTCTCATCATGAAGGATCTTACTCTAAGTCCCCTCCCAAATCCTCCAAAGATACTCCTCCCTTCACTGAAAAGCCAAAGACCAAGAACCTTCCTCCCACTGAAGACAATCTTAGGCGTATGCTAAACAGAGAAGGCTCTACATACGTGGCCAAAACCATGGGGGAAATTACTGACGATATCATCAAAAGAGGACTGCCTATTAAGGGCTTCACCATTCCCCTGGCGCACAGAGATCCCCCTCATGACTCTGAATTTCCAGAGGGAGACTCGTATGATGGAAACCAGGACATCTCCCTATCAGATTTGGATGACAGTGACTCTAGTTCTTCCTCTAGTGAAGAAGATTGAGAAAAGGGTGTTCCTGTCAAATTTGAATTTTCTGTATAATCTGAATTAGTGATGCTCTTCAAAGAGCATTTTTGTTGTAATGTAACCCATAACAATTGTGATGTTACCAATGATGATCTATGGATCCTAATTTGTGGATAAAAAGGGGGAGAGAGAGAGAGAGAGTAATAGAGAACAACAGGTACAATAGGTGGAAGACTGCTATGAGCTATAAATGTGCTTGAACATATATGCCTTTGTGCATATGATATGAGACTTGCATGCTTGCAGGTGTAACTACAGGTACAGCTGATGAAATGTGTGATGACAGCTGATAGGGCTGTTAGCAATGATGTGGTATGCATGTGGTAGGCATGTATGTTAGAATTAGGAGCTCTGAGCTAACCTTGTATGTGCACTTCAGGATGTTATCCTAAAGGTCATAACATCTAAAGCAGACTGGATGAATATGTGTGTCTGCATGATAATTGCAGAGAGTTTAGTGCAACTCTTCAGGGGGAGTAGCATAGGTGTGTGTGTGTGACTTCAGGAAGTCATCCTAAATGTCAAGACATCCAGAGCAGACTGCAGAATGATGAGCAGGTTATGTGCCTAACTGATCTGATCAGTTGAGGGGGAGAACACCATAGTGTTACTTAAATAGATGGGACATCTATAGTGGTAACTACCAGATGGTTAACAAAGTGAGCTAACTGTGAGGACTCAGAAAGGCTTGAGCTAGTATCTATCATGCATGACAGGACACATCATAAGTCTTCTGCTGTGTGTAAACTCTGATATGATAACAGGTTGTTTTAGCCAAAAATTTGCCAAAGGGGGAGTTTTGTAAGTGCTCTTGATTGGCTGCATTTTATGGCAAAACATTAGAGTGTGCATGTATGTCAGACTGGTTGCTAGGACATACTTAATGATGTGTATACAGGGTAAGTTAACTATAAGTTAACTTAGTTAAGCTGAATGTCATAACACTGAACGTATGACATCCAGCGGGCAAGGTTGTTTTTCTGGTATCTATAAACCAGGAAACAGAATAGGAGCTCAAGTTGGATATCAGGAGATTTTCTAGAAGCCCTAGGAGAACTAGAATAACCCTGAATTAAGTGGCAGTGTGCAGATCATTGAAAATAGGTTTGTTATGAATAAAACTTAATTGATGCACCAAGGCCCAAAAGGACTGGCAGCTGCTATAAAGATCAGAAGATGCAATCCTGAATAGCAGCTCTTGACAACAGATGAATAAAGAGTGCAACTTAGAGACTCCTTGTAAGTGAAGAAGGCTAGTCTTCACGTGTGAATTCTGTCCAGGAATACTTGTAATCCAAGCAATTGTCTGGTGGATGATTTGCATTGGATAGGTAGATTCTAGGTTGTGCTCACTCGAAGCTTTGAAGCAAGAGTGTGTGAGTTCCTTGATCAAAGCTGTGAAGCAAGACCAAGGTGTGTATGAAGTGTCTCTTCATATTGAATTTTGTAATTGTTTGATATCACTGTTGTGTGATTGAGGGGGAATGAGTGGGTATACTCAGGTCTATAGTGTCTCTAGGTTGAAGTGTCATTGGGTAGGGGTTAAGTGAGGAGTGTAAACTTGAGGTTTAACTCTAAATTGACTCTAGTGATAGTGAATTTCCTCCCTGGCTTGGTAGCCCCCAGATGTAAGTGTTGCTGACACTGAACTAGGTAAACAATTACTGTATTATTTACTGCTTTTATTATTATTGAGTATTAGCTGTTAAGTAGAAGATGTCACAGTGGATGTTATAACCTTGGGAATAACATCCATTGTGTGCTTGCTAGAATTTTCAAAACTAAATTAAAATTATTAACTAATTTATTCTGTAAAGATATATTAAACTTAAATGTATTCTAAAGAATGATAAATTAATTTCTAAATTAATATTTGGGAAAATTTATTTTTTTTCTTTCATTTTTAAATAAATAAAATAATTAATAATATTAAAAATATTAATTAACATTTTTTTAATTTTTTATCCTAATCATCATTGTCACATCATTTAACAATAAACTTTTATTCAATCATCAATGTCACATATACAAAATTGGAGGGGACCACGAAAATCACAACGACAGTAAATTTTAAGGATCAAAAAATTGATTTTTAAAATGAGATAAATTTTTTTAAAAAACTTTAAAATAGAGAAATCAAAAGTGCATTTAAACCTATTAAAATGTATGGAATTATCTAAATCTCAAATATATAAAATTATAGATTTACATGCAATTTAAAATAATTTTTTATTAAAGGTTTTGAAAAAGTTGTAATATTCCACCTGTTGTACCCCAAAATTTGACCAACCCTTTTTCTTATATTTGGCTTATGTTTTATTGCATTTTAGCATCTTGCATTTGCATAGCATTGTTCTTACAAGGGATCAAGATTGTTTGTGTGCCATCCAAGAGGAGAGCCTTATTGGCTTCAAGCTCAAGCAAAGGCATTGGTTGAGGTCATTAGGTGTGTGGTAACATTATGAAGTTGTCAAAGCTCCTTGAGAGGAGAGATGTGTTATAGCTCCTTGGCTGAGAATCACCAGAGGATTTTGTCAAGAGATCATGAGGTCTTATCATTAGCGTGAGCATAGGATAGATGTTTATTGAGTACCTTAGAGGTTATTATGGAATGGGAATGATCATTCAATTCATCTGCAAAAAGCCTAGGCAAAGGGCATGAAATTAGGGTTTCACATATAATCAGTCAAGACTTGTTATTGGAGAAAAACTTGTTTCCATGATCATCCATATTTCCCAAGGTATTTGTAAGTATAATATTGATCATCAATTTCAACAAGAAGAGCCTCAATTGGTCAGTCAATTGCAAATCAGGAGATTTGAGGAAAAAGTCAATTGTGCAGTGAAAAGGTCAACTCCTGACTTTTTAAGATCAAAATCATGTTCCTCAAGTTCAATATGATCAATGGGTGAAATTTGACCAAGATATGTCAAGGGAATCATAAAAATCAAGAAGTATTGAAATTTGCCATTTTGGGAAAATTAGGGTTTTAGAACCTTTCCATTTATGGAAAGTTTCATGTGTGAATCAGCCACTTTCCAAGCCATTTTTCTTCATAGTCAAGGTTTCGACTGAAATTTTGTCCAACATCAAACTTGTTCCTCATATTCCAAGCTTTCTTTTGAGTACCAATTCGTCATCATATGATGCTTGAAGCTCAAGTTATGGTGGTCAAAAGTTAGGGTTTTCAATGATTTCAAAATTAGCGTTTGGACAGATTTTTGGATCAATTTTCCAAGCCAATTTTCATCAAGCTCTTGTTGTCAAATGAAATTTTGTCCCACATGAGAGTTGTAGATCTTGTTCCAAGCTTTCCATCCATTATCAGAAGTCTCTCATAGGAGTTTTGAAGGTCAAGATATGAATGTCCAAAGTTAGGGTTTCAAGGGGTTCAAATTCATAACTTAGAAATTTTTCTAAGTTATTCCAAGGCAGCTTGCATGACATGATCTTCAACCTCATTTTCCATGGTCTTCCAAGTTGCAAACCAATATGGATTCAATATCAAAGTTGTTCCATGCCATGCACTCTTTAATTAGAGCCCAAGTTCTAAGCAAGAGGAGTCTTGTGCATCAAGATACAATGACTCAAAGATGGTGGTTTGGACATTTTTACAAGGCATGAACCATAGATCATTTTGGCATGTTACTCAATCAGTCTTGCAACATTGTCCTATTTGCCATTCCATGCGCATGAATTAGCAACTTTGTACACTCCAAACATTACCAAAACAAACCCAACATGTTATGTACCACAATGAAGAGATTTTGAAAATTCTTGCCCAAATGAGATAAAGACAAGCTACCTTTATTTTGAATTCATACAGCCCCCTCTGATTTGTTCCTTCCACTAAAACAAGGCAGCCTCCAATGCAAGCAGCTCGTGTTTTGACCCATCATCAACCATTGGAGCAAAAATCATCTTGATCACAACATCTGATCCCTCCATTTTTTACCACAGTTAAACCCTCCAAAGTTTCATTTTACTTCATATATAAGCTTAATGCAAAACCCTAGGGAGAGACATCCATCATTTGAGCCAAAATCAGAGATTGCCATTTTTGCTTTCCTCTGAAAATTCCTTCGAAACTCTCTCCATATTGAGCCATTCAACAAACTCTTTCTCAAACCATCATCACCATAAACCTCTCTTCCATCTGTTTGCAAAAGGAGCCCATTGTGTGCACCTTGATCATCACCTGTTCAGATTGGCTTGGAGTTCTAGAAGGAGATTTAAGGCCTCTTAAGCACAACTCTAGCTTCTACAAGTCACTAGGATTCATTCTGCATCTTTTGGAGAGTTTCCAGCAAGTTTTGAAGAGACAGTGGACCATTCTCCACTAGGTATTTCCTCAAACTTTTTCCATCGTTCTAGGAACAATCTAGGAGCATAATGTGTACATCTGAAGCCCTACACATGTAGGTAATATTTTCGTGTTATTTTGGTTAAGTTTCATGAGATTTCAATTTTGGACACCCCAACTGTTTTGCTTCGAAACACCATTAAAATGACCTTGTTTTCAAAATGTAAGCCTGGATTTGAGATCCTTGTGAAATTCTGAGGGGGATGGTACCACTTTCCACCATTTCTGGGCATGTTGGACCTAGCTCCAGTGGCTGTTCGCCGGAGAAGACGACCGGAACAAGGGTTCCGGCGTCTGAAGGTCATAGACAAGATGACATGGCCTTGGCGCCATCTTTTTAAATTCAAATGATATGATGTGTTTTGTTTTCGTTGGTCTATGCATGTGAATCAGCAGCCACGTGAATTAATGAATTGACACTGTGGCTTCAGATTGGGTAATGGGCTCAGGTTCTTGCTATTCACACCCCACATTTGTTTGGCCCAAGCACATTTTGAATTGAATGCAGCTCAAGTCATATTTGCTTCTGCACCCCACTTTGGTTGTTTCTTTTTTATTTTATTTTCTCTTTTTCTGTTTTCATTTTTAATTATTAAAAATACTTCTGATCATCCAAAAATTCCAAAAAAAATATTTTCTGTTCTTTTTGAGATGTTAATTAATTTTTCATGATTTTTATTTTATTTTTCACTTTATTTTATTATTTTATTTTGATTTTACAAAGTCATGTGTTTCATAGTGTATACCTAGATTTGAATGGATCATTTGAACCTCAATGCTAAATTCCCTAGGACCAAACTTTCTCTCCCACTTAGGTGATGGATTGAGGAAGTTTTTAGGGTTGATTTAAAGTGTTCATGATCATGGTTCATTTGGTTTCAATTGCCTTTTTTGAGCCTTGATATGTACTCGATAAGGTGGAACATCATCCCTTCTTGGATTTATTTGATGGTACCTTGAGTTGATTTTGCTCATGAATTTTTGCATGCTGTTTCTAGATTGATCAAGCTTGCTTGAACATTTTACTTGGAATTTATTGAACCTTCTTCCTATTTTTGGTGATTTTTTCAAGTTGAGTCCTTTTAAAGGTGTTACACATACTAGTTTGATCTAAAACTTTGGGATATGATCATGAGTGATCCTATATGCACCTTTTGAGTTTTGCTGGTTCATCTTGACATACTTGATATGCTGTTTCATCTTGTCATAGGTCATTTGAGTGTGTAACTTGCATCATAAGTCACCTTTGAATCATGCTTTTCCACTTGTCTTAAGTGTTGAGATTGTGTTAGGATTTTGATTCCTTCACTTCATATGATTGTACTTGTGCTTTACCTCTTGTTTTGTGTTTGAATTGGGATCATTTATATTATGATTCACTTCTTCCCCATGGGGTTTAGACACTTGTTCATGATAATTTGATGCTTATGCTTGCATTTTGAGTTTGTCATGAACATTGGTGTTGGTCTTGCTTTGTTTTGTTTGCATTTGTTTTACTTGTTTCAAAGAATGGTATGGTTGAGATGTGCTTGTGGTGGTGGCTGCCCCACACTTTTCCTCCCTCTTTTCTTTGTGTGTGCATCTTAGGATAGCATCATTCCCCTTTGATGATTGATGGTATATGGTTGTAGGAGTTTACTTCTCCCATTTCATCTCATCTTTTTGGACTTGTTTAAATCCTTTTGTTTAACTTTTTGCTTCATCTTTGTTGCATCATTTGTATTTGCATTTCTTCTTTGCATCCTTGCATATCTTGTTTGCATTGTTCTTTGACTTGTTTAAGTCAATTTCTTTTCATTTTTAATTTCATCTGTGAGTGAATTATTTTGTGTTTACTTGGACTTTTACCATGATCCCCCTAGGATTCCTAGTCCCTCTGTTTAAGATGGGAGTAGGAGAGACATTAGGTGTTCAATCCTATGCATGATAACATTAGGATAGTTTTTTCCCTTTTTATCCCAACTTTAGGAGCATTGTATATGACAACATTAGGATCCAGTTTCCCCTTAGTCTGTGTCTTTCTCTTCTCATCTCCTAAACACTTCAAAACATCTAATACAGGACAACATGTGTTGTACACGATGAGCCTTAAGTACTTGAGGAATGATGGTTGGGGGGTCTCATCTCAACTATCTAGAGTGTTTAGCGTATGCCCTTTGGGCGATATGCGACGCATTCGCTCTCAAGTCATAGTCTTTAGTGCAACATGAGTTACAAACCTAACTCAATTAACTTCTTGTTAAAAAAAACACAAAAAACAAAAAAAAACATCAAACCTTTTTATCCTTCGGGATTAATTGAAAAACCATTTTCAGAAAGAGTGTGTTAACTATTGGTTCTACCGCAAATAGGCATAATCCCTAACTGTTGGAACCACTATTTAACCCTACTCAGTTAAAATATTTGAACCAACCAATGGTCGTCTCGTCCCGAACTACGTTTGCTCTGATTTCTCGTACCGGACAAGGATACGTAGGCACAAGACGATGATGTCTTGGCGAGCAACCTTCCCCCCATCACCCGTTGTTTTCCAAACTATGTTGACTCTGGCTTTCCCGTTGCACGAGGGAATACATAGGCATAGGGCGGCGATATCCTATCGAGTCTGTTCTTTATCTTTCCTCCCAGTTAGCAGCAGCCTTAGATAGTTTGTTTTAAACCCTTAGATTTAGACAACAAGCATGGATCCCGTTGAGTACAACAGACGTGAGGGGTGCTCATGCCTTCCCCTTGCGTAACCGACTCCCGAACCCAAGATTTGGTTGCGATGACCTTGTCTTCTCCCTTTTTCGTAGGTTTTCTCTGATCGTTTCCTTTCCCTCTCTTTGGGATAAATAACAAATGGTGGCGACTCTTCTGTCCTAGCCGGCCCCTCTTCGCAGCGATGCGACATCTGGCGACTCTGCTGGGGACTTCTTCCCATTCTCTGCGCGAGTCAATCCTAGCACTTGTGTGTTTTGTCTTTAGGTGTGTATATATGTGTGTCGCTACTGCGAAAATCGGCGCCGGCTATGACAGAAGAGTCGCCACCGTGCGTTATTTATCCCAAAAGAGGGAAAGGAAACGCTCAGAGTAAACCTAACGCAAAAAGGGAAAGCAATGGTCATCGCAACCAAATCCTGGATTCGGGAGTCGGTTATACAAGGGGAAGGTATTAGCACCCCTCACGTCTGTCGTACTCGACGGGATCCACGCTTGTTTTCTATCTAAGGGTATGTTTATCTATCTACTCTAAAGGTCTGGGTTAAAAAGAAAAGAAAATGACTCGGCAAAGTATCGCACTTTATGCCTACGTATTCCCGTCTGGAACGAGAAATCAGAGTCAACGTAGTTCGCCTAACTACGGGTTAAGGGGGAAAGTTTGCTCGCCGAGATATCGCATCTCGTGCCTACGTACTTTCATACGGCATGAAAGATCAGAGCAAACGTAGTTCGGGATACGGAAGACACAAGCTTGTCTGACAGTTTTTTATCTCCTTAAGAAAGGGTTTTCCTGATTAAAGGTCCAAGAGGACAAAAACCGAGTTTGAATGTTTGTTTGAATCTTTTACGAAAGAAATGTTTTTTAGGATGTTTGCAACCTCAGTCGCACTAGAGACTATGATCTGGGAGTAAACACTTCGTATGTCACCCAAAGGATACCACACTAACATCCAGATTACTGGAGAGAGACCCTCCACCAACCTTTTCCCAGATAGCTTAAGGCTCGTAAAGCACGACTTCAATTTACCTTATTACTGTGTTTTTGAATTGTTTTGAGAGGAGAGAAGAGAGACACCCTAAAACTATGGTTGAAAGGGAAATCTACCTATAGTTATCATGCATGGGTCAAAACCTAATGTATGTCATAATTCCCTCTTGCACAGAGGAAATCAGAGATCCTAGGGGAAACAGCAAAAGAAAGCAAGCAGTAAACAGTAAATAGTAGAATGCATGCTATGCAATAGTATAAGAGAGGCAAGGGAGAAAACACCAGACAAGAGGATACAAGCTCTACCTCAAACCTAAGGATAATCAACACAAGCAAAAAGACAATATAGAGAAAGATAAAAGATACAGAGGAGGCAGCCCAAGCAGCAGCAACAAACTCCTACAGCAGACAGCAACAGCAAGCTCTAAACAGCACAGTTGAAAAGACAGCAAAGTTGACAGTAAGACTTCATCTTCAAGCTAGCTTCTATCTCAAGCTTCATCAAACTTCATCTTCAAGCTCTATTAAGCACACTCCAAGCAAAGGAATAATCACTAAGATCAAGGTTGCAATGTTGAAAACTTAATGAAAACCAAAGGAAATCATCAAGTACCAACATTAAAATGGAAAGGTGTCCTCACAGTTCTACTCAACTATGGGCATACCACACATTCCTACAAAGGAGAGATGGAGTTTCCCTAGGAGGACTTCATGTCATTGGATGGAATAGAAGCACACAATGTGTTCTATGTTTGATGAAACAAAACCAAAACTAGTCCTAATGGCTCTCCCTAAAACCCTAATTCCTAAGCTTCTAAAATCAACTCCTAAAAGAAAAGAAAACTTCAACTCCAAGCTCCAATCCTCAAGCCATAGCATCTATATCAAGTCCAGAAGACCTCCCAAAAAGGATTCCAAGCCAAGCAAGCTCCAAAGTCACCAACCAAACTAAACAAGCAAAGGCACTCAAGAGAGAACAACACAAACACAAGAAACTTGCAAAATTCAACAAAAATAGCAACCAAATCTATAAAATTCTAATTAAATTCCTAGGGGACGATGAATGTTTGACCAACCTAGGGTTAAAATATTAAAGCCTAATTCAACATCTATGTCACCTAAATAATTTCTAGATTGAAAGGTATCAAGGTAATCCACAAGTTTGGGAAGGCTCTAATCTCAACACCTAAAACACAACCTAAAGTTGTTCTAAAATTCTAATAAAAATCCTAAGGGAACATGAATATCTACCCTAAAACATACTAAAAAATCAAAGCCAAATTCATCACCACTTGGAAGAACAAAATTCAACAAAACAAGTGATCAATTATGCAAAATTAAAAGAAATAACAAAAATAAGAAAAATTAAATTAAATTGAAAAATGCATGAAAATACATTTTATTGATTTCAGAAATCACAAATTCTTTCAAGATCATGGAGATATTTTTAAAATAATTTTCTGATCAAGAATGAATTTAATATGATTTTTAGAATCAATAAAACATTTAAAATAAAACAAAAATGAATAAAATAAATAAAATGTTGAAATAAAACATGAGCGCTTGGATCAATTGACTAAGTAATCAAATCCTGAGGCAATCAGCGCATCCACGTGAACGTCCCAGTCACCAGCTGATTGGGATTAAATGAAACGTAGCGTATCATGTGGTTGGAGGCAAATCTGAGTGTGAATCGTGGCCGTGCGATGAGCATAACAAGTCCAACTTCAAGCAGATCTAATGGTCAGAACATCATCTTCCTCCTTCAACTCAGGCAAGGTCAAGCAACTTCCGGTGACTCCCACGGTGGAAACCACCGTCTTCTCCGGCGAATCTCTAATTACAGGTCAAGGAAAACACTCAAACTTAACATCATTCTCTCCAGAATTTCACAAGGATTCCAAATATGACCTTCATTTCCTCTAAATCAAGCTAGGTTTCAAAATCCGATCCATAGTTCAAAGTGAACCTCAATTCTGATCATCATCAAACCCTAAACTAATTGCACAGAAATGTTCCTCATGCTTCCTAGATCATCATGTTCTATCTAATTCATGTTAATTCCTCATGATCAAGCCAAATCGTGCCTCAACAGAACTCATACATGATCCTACATTGTCTCTAATTGTCCAAATTGCTATCCAGAAACGATCTACATCTCTTCCTAATCCTAACAGTAAGTGTAAATTGATCTACCACTTCCTAGAACTATGAGAAAGTTGAAGTTTATATACATGGTGTAGATCTCTGAATTAATGTGACTAGAGCACGACTTAAGCTCCAAAAGTTTCCAGAATCCTTCACTGAAGATGATAGAAACCTCTTGCAACTTCAATTTGATCTAAAACTTCTCTGAATCTCAAATACGATTTTAATTTGGAGCTCCAAAATTTCAATATCAATCTCGCTGCTCAGCCTCAAATGACCACCAACCCTTGCTCAAATCTTCTTCTGAACATTTATAGAACCGTTTGGGACCTTCTAGAGTCCAAACCCAGAGCCAAATTGGATGATCCAAAAGCTCCAACCTCTCTAAAATTTTCACATGGCAAGTGCTCAAAAATGCTCAAACAGCTTGCCTTAGAAGCTTTAAACCACTTTCATACAACCTTTGGAGTGTATTCCGACCAATAAGAGCTTCCTCATTGCCTTGGTAAATGAATTGCCATGAAGTTGCTTAAGTGTGAAGAAACAAGTGAAAAACTCATGAATTAAGGGTCAACTGAAAAATATAAAAGAACCAATGTTTCCAAAACATGATTTCTGATCAAATCAAGTACTCATTTGACTTGTTTTGGTCACATAACCAATAATTTTGAATTTTTCAACTTTGAATCTTTTGAAAACCTCCCTTATTCAAACCATTTCAAACCAAGTTTTGCTATGAGCTCAAACAATCCATCATGACCTCTTAGCTAGCCTAAAAACCCCATTTTGAACAAATTTCATGTTGAACAAAATCGCATTTGACAAGTGCAAGTTAGGGATTTTGGCCTATGATTGAAAATGACCTATAATCTCACTTTCCCAAAATACCCCTGACTTGTAAACCTCATAACTTGAGTTCTATAAATCATATGGAAGACTTCTAGTACAATTTAGAAAGCTAAGAACATGAGGAACACATTTCATGTTGGCCAAAAGTTCAGGTGAAACCTCCTTCTAGGTCAAAAGTAGCTTTGAAGTCAGATGATTTTCACAGACAAATTTCAGTGGCATCTGAGGACTTGTAACTTGTCTGGGCCATAACTTGAGTTCTATAAATCCAATGGAGGACTTCTAGTACTCAAATTAAAGGTATTGAGATGCTCTACAAGTTTCATGTTAGCCAAAGATCCATTTGAAACGTTTATCTTGACTTATGGGGTCTTGAAGTTAGGCACTAAATAGGGGATTTTACATTGAAACCCTAACTTAGCAACTTCCCACACTCTTGATTCTTCTTGATTTGATCTTGGCACAACACCACAAATGTCTTATCACATCATTTCATGAACTCCATAACCTAAAAGTAGGCCTTGATGCTCTTCAATTGTCCAGTTGACCTAGAACTGATCCAGATGAAACCTTAATTGCTTGCACCTCAACTGTGGCTCTTGCATTTGACACAATGGCTTGATTAAACTCTCCCAGGGCCCTCTAGGCATTCTATGAGCTCCATACACATCCTCTTCTCACATTCAACACTTCACAACCCCCTGATGGTCTTCAGTTGATCCTCAAATTAGGAGAAAATTCACACTTAAACATCTAAACCCTTAGGCACTCAAACCACCTTCTGATGACTTTGATAACTTTCAATCTTGAGTGAGACCTCTTGCTAGGCTTCTCTTGATAAGAATCACATTTGATCCCCTGATATATTAATGATATCATGATATGCAAATGATATAACTATGCAAATGATAATGCAATGAAACATAAACCAAGTAAGAAAAGGTTGAGCAAATTTTGGGGTGCAACAGTTGCCCCTATTCAAACGGCTTGGACCCGACTGGGTGAAGAGCGAACGGCCTTCAAACAATCGAGGTAGAAGACGGTTGAATACCAAGAAACCCGAAAATTTGCCAACCGCAGAAATACACAGCAAAAACAGCTTGGGGAACAACATCTGTTGTGCTGAACCCAGTTGTTACGGCAACAACTGATCAATCATCTGATAAAACTTGGGATTTCGACATTAATCCCCTGTGTGACGCCACATGCACCGAATTAACTTTGCAAGATACAACTCCGTCCCCAACTGGACTAAACTTTTTTAACAAGAGGAAAGACTCCATCACCATGGGTACAACTTCATCCATAATCGGAATAACGATCTCTGTCAGTCACAGGTAATGACTCCATCAACACGGATAACAACCATTGTTAACTTTACTGGGGACAACTCCGTCGGTCACGGGTAAAGACTCCATCCACATGGGCAACAATCACTGTCAACACAGGTAACACTTCCGTCAACACGGGCAACAATCGTTGTCAACACAGGTGCAATCCCTGTCAGCCACAGGTAACCATCTCTGTCAACACAAGCGTAAACTCTGTCCAGTACAGGTAACAATTTTTGTCAACACATGGAAGAATTCCGTCAACACGGATAACAATCTACGGAGATTTCACTGGGACAACTCCGTCAATCACGGGTAACGACTCCATCCACATGGGTAACAATCACTGTCAACACAGGTAACACTTTCGTCAACACGGATAACAATCCCCGGTGATTTCACTAGGACAACTCTGTCAATCACGGGTAACGACTCCGTCCATACGGGTAACAATCACTGTCAACACAGGTAACACTCTCGTCAACACGGATAACAATCCCCGGTGATTTCACTGGGACAACTCCGTCAATCACGGGTAACGACTCCGTCCATACGGGTACCAAACTCTGTCAACACAGGTAAGATCTCTGTCCGTCACAGGTAATAATCACTGTCAACACAGGTACATTTAAAGAATACTTTGTTGGGAAATACGAGAAACTTAATCACACCACTCTGTGGGGAAATCACTAGTGACACCTCCGAAGGTTTAAGGCCTGAAATCTTTCAATGCTGGCGTAACAACAACCTGAGAATAATCCCACCGGGGACAAAGAGAAACCTAACCAAGCAACTTTGTTAAGGGACGAACATTATCATTACCTATCTCACGCCGAAAATTTGAATATCTAGAAATCCTTCTGAACAAGAATCTCACTCCTCTGCAAGGGATAACACCTGAAACCAAAGAAGTAACCAACCTGGCTTATGTTTCAAAATGTGTATGCTTGACAATGGCGTAATGCTCCATACGGCATGGAAATGCTACGCGTTTGGGTAGATGCAAATATGATGATATATGCAAAATGCAAAGATGCCAAGAGGCGCTTCAGCAAAATAAATGCCGAAGACAAGACCCAATCCGCTGGGGATAACCGGGTATCACAGACATATTTCAACAAAATAAATGCTGGAAAGGTGCAACCAACTCCGCTGGGGATAATTATCCTGTTGGGGGAACAGCTCACAAGCTTGAAATTACGAACTCTGATGAGGATATTCATCCTGTCGGAGGAAAAACAAACTGCTGGGGAGAAGGAGAAACAATCCCGCGCGGGGATGATCCTTCTGAACCAAAGACGACTTGGTTATACTCGGTGGGAGTTGCCCATGCTGGGTATTGAGTGTGCACATACTCACTGCTGGAAATGCACTTTCTGTTGGGGACATCAAGATCCACTGAGGATACTCTTTTGGCATCTTTCCTGGGGATACTCTTCTGGGGAGAACCACCCACATCCAATTGGGATAAGTGTCATCTCAAATCTTCTGAGATAAAATGTGACCTCCATCTGCTGAGGAGTGATACAATCACTTTGTCACAGGACTCCGGCTGGGGAACACAACTTCCCTGAATGTTTGCTTCAAAGGTGAGAACCTGCAAAACACAAACGAGACAAAACAAATCTATACAACAAGATCTATTCCGGTTAGTATCTGTGACGTTCGTTCAGTCAATTCGAAGTTTTAGCAATTATTGGCAAGGGCCAGCAAGTTTATCAAAAACATCGGCGTTTTTCACAAACAAAACAGTAAAGAACAAGCATCAAGTCCTGAATAACATGCTTTATTGATAACGGGCCTGTAAATAGGCAAAATTTTGTACACTAGATGCAACTCCTGAAAAGAGGAAGTCACGCACAAACAAAATACAAATATACAGAAATACAAAGAAAATTTGTGTACATGTCGGCAACGTGGTACAGACGAACACCATGAGTTGATCCTCCTATGACTCGCCTGACTCTAACGCTTTCCCGATATTCGATCTTCAGAAGAGATTGTTTCGGATATACGACCCTCATGTACTCCCAAACCACTAAGCAATGCAGTATCAAACTCGGACCGCAGTCATTTGCTTTTTCAAATCCCTAATTTTTGCGTGAACCGCCCTTTGCGGGTTTTCAATTCACCAGGATACCCTTTTTTGCCGAAGTTGCCCTTTTCAGGTTTTCAACTTCACGGGTGTACATTTTTCAATTTTATCCCTAACTTTTGCCCGAACCTTTTATTCCTTTTTTATGGTTCGCCGGGATGCCCCATTTTTGCCTGGACTTTCTTTTTCTTGTCCAGCGGGTCTCTTTAAGCAAAGTATTTTTTAACTGCGTCCGAGTTCACAGGGGATGTGAAATCCTCACCATCCATGGTGGACAATAATAAGGCTCCTCCAGAGAAAACCTTTCTAACAACATATGGACCTTCATAGTTGGGAGTCCATTTGCCCCTGTGATCTGATTGTAGTGGGAGAATCTTTTTCAGCACAAGATCGGCCGTCTGAAAGCTTCAAGGGCACACCTTCTTATTATAAGCTTTCTTCATCCAGCTCTGATACAGCCGACCATATGCTAGAGAAGCGAGTCTCTTATCATCCATTAAACTGAGCTGATTCAATCTATCTTTCACCCATTCTGCCTCATCAAGTTGGACATCACGCAAAACCCTCAGAGAAGGAATCTTAACCTCCAATGGCAGGACAGCCTCCATACCATACACCAGTGAAAAACGAGTTGCCCCGGTTGATGTGCGTACCGTCGTATGATAACCGTGCAAAGCAAAAGGCAACATATCATGCCAGTCCTTGTAGGTCACAACCATCTTCTGAACGATCTTCTTTATGTTTTTATTGGCCGCTTCAACAGCGTCATTCATCTTGGGCCGATAAGGAGAAGAGTTGTGATGTTCAATCTTGAAATTCTGGCACAATTTCTTCATCATCTTGTTATTCAAATTCGAACCGTTGTCAGTGATAATCCGCTCCGGGATTCCATATCTGCAGATAATATCTTTATTGATAAATCTGGCTACCACCTGCTTGGTAACATTAGCATATGATGCCGCTTCAACCTATTTGGTGAAGTAATCAATAGCTACCAAGATGAAACGATGTCTGTTGGATGTCGTGGGCTCGATTTTTCCAATCACATCAATTCCCCACATGGAGAAAGGCCAAGGTGACGACATAACGTTCAGAGGGCTCGGAGGCACATGAATCTTGTCCGCATAAATCTGGCATTTATGACACTTCTTTGCAAATTTGAAACAATCTGTTTCCATTGTTAGCCAATAATACCCCGCTCTTAATAGCTTTCTCGTCATTGCATGTCCGCCGGCATACGTGCCAAATGTACCCTCGTGGATTTCTTCCATGAGAAACTTAGCCTCTTTCTCGTCCACACACCGCAACAACACCAAGTCGTGGTTTCTTTTGTACAAAACCCCATCCGGATTCAAATAAAAATTTCCAGCCAATCTCCTAAGAGTTTTCTGATCACGACTGGATGCCCCAGCCGGATACTCTTGGTTCTTTAGGAAATTTTGGATATCATAATACCACGGTTTACCATCGGAAGCTTCCTCAATGGCGAATATGAAGGCGGGCCTATCAAGGCGAGAGATAACTATCCTGGGAGCCTCATTCCAGAAGTTAACCTTATACATTGAAGACAAAGTCGCGAGAGCGTCTGCCATCTGATTTTCTGCCCGTGGTACATGGTGCAATTCCACCTTGTCAAAGAAAGGTAACAACCTTCTTGCATAATTCATATAAGGTATCAGATTGGGCTAACGAGTCTCCCACTCTCCCTTGATCTGGTTCACAACTAGAGTAGAGTCTCCGTACACATCAAGATTTTTAATTCTCAGATAAATAGCTTCTTCAAGCCCCATAATACACGCTTTATATTCGGCCTCATTGTTGGTAACTGGAAAGGTCAATCTAGCAGTGAATGGGATGTGCGACCCATGGGGAGTAGTAATGATTGCCCCTATTCCACTTCCGTATGAATTAACGGCACCGTCAAATATCAATTGTCATTTGGAACCCAACTCTGGACCTTCATCCGGCAACGGCTCCTCACAGTCCTTCATTTTTAAGTACATGATATTCTCGTCAGGAAAATCAAAACTCATCGACCGGTAATCATCAATCGGCTGCTCAGCTAGGTATTCTGACAGAACACTACCTTTAATAGCCTTTTGAGAAACGTATTGGATATCGTATTCTGTCAATACCATCTGCCATCGGGCAATCCTTCCGGAAAGTGCTTGCTTTTCAAATACATATTTGATCAGATCCATCTTTAAAATTAGCATGTTTGTATGGTTTAACATGTATTGCCTCTAACGTTTGGCAGCCCAGGCTAGCGCACAACACGTTTTTTCAAGCATTGAGTAACGGGACTCACAATCTGTGAACTTTTTACTCAAGTAGTAAATCGCATGCTCTTTACGTCCAGTCTCGTCATGTTAACCGAGAACACAACCCATACTTTTCTCAAGAACCGTCAAATACATAATCAATGGTCTCCCGGCTACTGGGGGTATCAATATTGGAGGTTCCTGCAAATATTCTTTTATTTTTTCAAACGCCCTTTGACAATCTTCGTTCCAGGTCACAGCCTGATCTTTTTTCAACAACTTGAATAATGGCTCGCACGTGGCCGTTAGATGAGATATGAACCGGCCAATGTAGTTCAATCTCCCTAAAAAGCCACGAACCTCTTTTCTGTTTTCGGCGTTGGCATTTCTTGTATTGCTTTTACCTTAGCAGGATCAACCTCAATTCCTTTTTCGCTCATAATAAACCCCAATAGCTTACCGGATCTCACCCCGAAGGTGCACTTGTTAGGATTCAGTCTCAGCCTGAATTTCCTAAGCCTCTTGAACAACTTCAGAAGATTGACCAGATGCTCTTCCTCCGTCTGGGATTTGGCAATCATATCGTCAACGTAGACTTCGATCTCTTTATACATCATGTCATGAAAGAGTTTCGTCATAGCTCGCTGATATGTTGCCCCGACATTCTTCAAACCAAAAGGCATCACTTTGTAGCAGAACGTTCCCCATGGGGTAATAAAAGTTGTTTTCTCCATGTCATCCGGCGCCATCTTTATTTGATTATAGCCCGAAAAGCCGTCCATGAAGGAAAACACAGAGAATTGAGCGGTGTTGTCGACCAGCACATCAATATGAGGAAGCGGAAAGTCGTCCTTTGGGCTCGCCTTATTCAAATCTCGATAGTCCATGCACATCCGCACCTTACCATCTTTCTTTGATACAGGTACTATATTAGCGACCCATGAGGGATAAGTTGTGACAGCCAGAAAACCAGCATCCCATTGTTTCTGAACTTCCTCCTTAATTTTCACAGCCATATCTGGTCGAGCTCTTTTGAGTTTTTGCTTAACTGGCGGACATTCCTCACGCAATGGCAGACGGTGAGCCACTATATCGGTATCCAACCCAGGCATGTCTTCGTAAGACCAAGCAAAGATATCATTGTACTCCCTAAGCATCTCGATAAGCCTTTGCTTGATATCACTCTGCAGTGCAGCCCCTATCCGGATATTCCTGACAACCCCTTCGGACCCCACGTTGATAATTTCAATTTCCTCCTGATGAGGTAGAATGATTCTCTCTTCTTGTTTCAAAAGTTGAGTCAGCTCTTCTGATAAGTCACTATCCTCAACAGTCTCTTCTTCTGCTTGAAATACCGGGTGCTCTAAGTCGAAGCGAGTCATAGGAAGTTCGTGATCGGTGTCGTCTGAAATATGAATCCTGCAATGAGAATGGTTAAATGTTTCAAATAATGCAAACAAAGCACATAACCACGTTGCCATTTTATTATTAAACAAAAACAAGAAAAACAAGGATCACAAAATTTGCATGCGAAAAACACCTTTATTAATGATTAAACAAAGTACACACATAAGCAGGTAGCCCTAAAAACAACATCACTATGCCCCGGGTATGGCACAAGATTATACAATAATTGAGAAAACAAGTCATTACTGTTTTGTAGTCACTGGGACAAGTTCCTGGATAGACCAGTTGCACAGATTCTGTCCTGGCACGTCGGGCTTGATCCACGAGTCCATATCGCAGTCACTATCTCCGTCTTCAGCATCGAAAACAACATTAATCGTTTCATAACATACCCCTCCTGGAGTGATCACCACTGGTCCTTTGAACTTTGGCACACCTGATGCAGACGGTGACGATGTCGGGCGATACCCCAACCCAAACTTGTCCATCTTGACAGGAATTTCCAAAACTTGGCCCCATCTTTTGGTTATTCCAGCCTGAACCACTGCCTGAGCATCTTTGTACGAAGACATGGCCACCTCTGGCCCTTTGACGAAAACATGAGACTTGTCCTTGATCTGCAACCCCTTGAAGGCTTGGCATGGTGTCTCATGGATCTCCCCATCCACTTCGACGTACTTGAATGACGAGAGGTGACTAACCAGAATGTCCTCCTCTCCACAAATAGTAACAACACTGTCCCCAGCCATGTACTTAAGCTTCTGATGCAGCGTGGATGTCACAGCCCTTGCAGAATGTATCCATGGTCGCCCAAGTAAACAGCTGTAAGCTAGATGTATATCCATGATGTAGAACACTGTGTCAAACACTTCCGGCCCGACCTGGAGTGGCAATGTTATGGATCCAAACACCGACCTCCTGGTCCCATCAAAAGCCCTCACGACCAAATCACTTGGCGTGCATATGATTCCTCGGACATCTAGCTTCATCATAGCCTTCTTCGGCAACACATTCAAACATGATCTGGTGTCTACAAGAACATGTGACATAATAGTGCCCCGGCACTACACTGAAATGTGCAAGGCCATATTATGGTCCCGACCTCTAGGCTTCAAATCAAAGTCAGTAAATCCTAAGCTGTGGCCAACATTCACGTGCGCCAGTACCCCCTCAAGCTGATTAACAGTTACTTCCTGAGGTACAAAAGACGTGTCCAAGATTTTTAACAAGGCATTTCGATGGGCCTCGGAACAAAGTAACAAAGATAGTATTGAAATTTTGGAGGGCGTCTGCTGTAAGTGCTCCACAATCTTATAGTCACTTTTGCGAATCAACCTCATAAACTCTTCTACATCCTTGACCGATGTTTCTTTCTCTTTTGACTGGGAAGGTCCTCCTTCATTCACCTTGGTTTTTCCTCTAGCAATTCTCTCAGCCTCGATTTCGGGTGAAGTGAAGATTCTACCACTTCGGGTCATACCTCCTACTTCAACAAGACTGCCCTCTGCCCCTGCTGACTGGCTATCCACATTAATCTTCTCCCCGTTGCAAAAAGATTCCAACCCATAATTCCACGGAATGGCTTTCGTACTCTCATATGGAACGGGTCCTGCTTTCGTTATCGTGATAGTTGGCCGCTTGGCGGGCGCTGATATTGTAATAGTCTTTCGTGGAATTGTAATTGTTGCGACCTCACCCTTCTTTTCACACGTTACCTCATCAGGTTTCTCAACAGCAGTGCGGTCAAACTGCAAAGTTCCCTCATCAATCATGGCATGAATACCTTTCTTCAAATCAATACAGCCCTCTGGTCGGGTCCAACAATCCAAACAGTACTCATCACATTTGGGGAAGACCCCCCCTTTCAACAATCTGCTTTTAACATAGCTCAAAGGTGTCTTCAGATCATTTACGTCCATAACCAAATCCAAATCCTCTTCTATCAAAATAGCATTCGCTCCATGATTCGGCATTGGTTTCTGAACAATATTAGGACCATCATTACTGAAGTTAATGACCTTACTATCAATCAAATCTTGGACTTTGTGTTTAAAAGCATGACAACTCTCGATATCATGTCCGGGTGCTCCGGAATGAAATTCGCACTGCTTACTAGTATCATACCCGTAAGGAAGCGTTCCTGTGGGTGGGCCCAACGTTCTCTTCTCAACCAGATTCAAACTCAACAACGTCTGAAGCAGTTCTGCATACGTTGGCGGAGGTGTATCAAATACCCTCTTCGGCTTCCCATTCTGGATCCTTCTCTGAGCAGGATTATACCTTTGTTGTTGTTGCTGTTGTTGTTGTGGTTGTTGTGGTATAGGGATCGTCACACTAGCAACCTGTTGTTGAAGGTACTGATTCCGACCTCTACCTCGTCCTCGACCACCATACACTGCACTGGCGTCTCCTTGCCTTTTACCACCAAAGACCTTTTTTGCACCTCCAGCTGAGGTCGGTTCACTGGCTTGAATCTTACCAATTTTGATGCCATTTTCAATTCGTTCCCCCATGAGTATCATGTCAGAGAAACTACCCATCGAGCAATTGAGCAATTTATCATAATACATCCCAGAGAATGTTCCAACAAAAATATCAATCAATTCCCTTTCAACCATAGGAGGTTGGACTCTTGCCGCCAAATCCCGCCAACGCTGAGCATACTCCTTAAAACTTTCCCCGTTCTTCTGTGAAAGACTTTGAAGTTGGACCCTATTTGGTGCAAGGTCACTATTGTATTGGTAATGTTTGACGAAAGCATCAGCCAATTCTTTCTAACTTCCGACCTGTGTTGGCTCTAGTCCCATGTACCATTCCAACGATGGTCCTGACAAACTATCTTGAAAAAAATGCATGAGCATCTTCTCATCATCAGAGTACGCTGACATCCTCCGGTAGTATGAACGCACATGAACCCGTGGGCATGTATCCCCTTTATATTTATCGAAAGTGGGAGCTTTGAACTTCAATGGCACTTTCAGCCCAAGAACCATCCCCATGGTAGCCATGTCCAATCCTGCAGAATTTTGATTGGTTATACCTCTCATCTGTTCCTCCAGCATTTTAATCCTCCGATCACTATCAGTGGGACCCTCAAAACCCATGCCTTGCCCAGAAAAGGCATCTTCCTGACGATATCTATTCCAGTACGGACCCTCATTACCATATCCGTCATAAGCCGCATTACGACCATGACCATGACCACTTTGGAAGAACTTGGGATCATATCTCAGATTGCCAAGTTCTTGATTAGCAGCCACTGTCCCAAAACCAGTATTGAAAGGACCCATCCCAGCACCAGTGGTATTCACATTGCCAAACCCAGCATTGTCGTAGCCAATATTACCATAACCTTGATTGTTATCACCAAACCCTCTGTTGCCGAAGCCCTGATTATTGAAGCCATCATTGCCATCCCGATTGCCAAAGCCAAGACCTTGATTGTTGTCACTGAAACCAGTGTTAATACCAACATTCCTGTTAGTCTCCATGTTTCTATTAACATTATCAGCATTTCTGTTACCAGTGTTACCGTTGTCGTTGCCAATACCAGTCTCACCAGCATTTGGTATCACTTCCTCCCTGCGAGGAGTCTCAACATGAGCAGAGTTGTATTCAGTATTAACAGTCGCTCGCGCCAGCAGCGGTTGCACCAGAGTTTGAAGATGTTCCTGGCCTTTAGCCACAGCTTCCATGGTCTGCATGAATTGGGCCAACCTATCCTGGATCTCCTGCATCTCAGGCTGTACTTGATCCATGATCTTCTTATTGTTGCTTCTTGTAGCGTACCGGTGAATTCTTTGTTCGTCAATCCTGAAACAACCTGTAAGATGCAGGCGATGAGATTCGAGCTCAAAAAGGTACCTGTCATGAAATATGAATATGCAAATGCACACGTGTAAATATGCAACAGGTTAATTCCCCCCCCCCCCCCCGATTCTAGTTCCGGAGAAGAAGCCATAACGACAATGGAGTCCCAATTAAGCAAGCGCAGAATCAGAAACCTCATACATAAACAAATGCCAAGAGGCAGAGTACAAAGGTACAACTGAATACAACTGAAAAGACCTCGTCCAACAAGCCTGGCGATGGTCAAAATACAAGTACAGATAACAAAAGCAAAGCAAAGATAAATCAAGCCAAATGGCGCGCTCTGACATCTTCCAATATCCTCAACGTCTCCGAATGACCTAGTCTGGAGATTAGCTCCTGTATCAGTAATGCATGCCGCTCAACAGTGGATCTCAGCTTTTTGGCGTCCTCTTCACAGGCTCCCCTGCCATAACACTCATCAACCCTGCATCTCTTGGAGCCAGCCTTCAATTCACCACCCCTAGTCTCTTTGACCCTGCTACTCACTCTAGACTCAGCGTCACGTCTAAGAGATACCTCTTCAGCAATCTTCGCATCCTTAGCACTGAGCTGCTCCTCTAACTGGGAAATCTGAAGCTTCAACTCATCTTCACGCTCCTTCCATTTGGTAAGCGTTGTATTCCACAAAGATTCCCATTTGGAAAGTCGAGAATAAGCCTTGTTCAGAAGTTCTTTCTTAGTAGCAAGTACACTACTAACACCATTCAGGGCTACTCCTACTTTCTCTCTCTTGCTGGTCTCTTCGGTCAAATCTGAACCCAACCTATTAATCATCTCAGTCTGCTTCTTCAAAGCGAAAGTTGCCTCATTCTTCTCATGCCGAAGCTGGAAAATCTCTTTCTCTAACTCTTCATTCGCTCGTTGCAACTCTTCCTTCTCAGCCAGCAGCTTGTTATACTTCTCGATCTCTACTGAAGTAGGTTCCTCAATCACCGGAAGATACAAAGGCTTGGCAGCAGGATATGGCATCAAAGAGGTCTTAACTCTCTCATGGATCCAGAGCCGATAAGGATTGTAAGCTCGACTGTCACTCTTGCCAAGCAAGGTCTTTCCTCTTCTGTGAACATTACCCCAAGCATGCCTCAATCTGACCAAAACATCTCCATCTAATAAACCCGTGAGATACAGAGATTCCTGTATCTCGTCTTCAACCGGAGAGTCTCTCAAAGCATAGCCAAATTGTCTCACAAGCAGAGAAGGGTTATAGTTAATACAACCTTTCCGTCCAATCAAAGGAACGTTTGGAAAGCCACTGCAACTATATATAATATTCACTCCGAGCAGGTTCCGATCAAACCAAACAATGTTCTCAACACACAATCCCATCAATCGGGAAGACCAATCTAAAGTACCAGCAGTATCAACAAAAGGTCTCGTTTTAGGAAGATGTCCCTGAAACCACCTGTATAGAAGAGGTACACAGCAAGAAACATTCTTTCCCCGACGCTTCTCATTCTTATAGTGAACAAAATGATAAACGTCACCCAAGAGAGTAGGCACCAGATTCTTCAAGGCAAGAATAAAGAAAGCATCTGAGTCAACAAAATCAGGCAAGTTAGGGAACAATACAATCCCATAAATGCAAACAGCTAGAATAGCATTGAAGACAATCCAACATCCATCCTTCGCACACTACGTAGCCTTCTCAACCAAGTAAGAAAGATGAAAACCGTAAGCTCCATTCAGCTTGACCAAACCTCTGGGGAACTCAGAAGCATCTAAACTGACAATCTCAGCAATCTTAGCCAACTCAAGCTCAGTATCCTCGAGAATAAAAGGCATCTGATCTAACACAGGAACTCCTAGCATATCAGAATATTCCTCCAAAGTAGGGGCTAAAATATAATCAGGGAACAAGAAACATCTCAACTGAGGCTCGTAAAACTGCATCAAAGTATACAAACCAGTCATCTCAAACACAGAAGGTTTGCACAACAAACTGAGCAGTTTCCCATAAGACTCTCTAAACTCAGCCCTCACTCTCTGATCTGCTAGAGCAACCAACTGCAACAAGGAACTGATATCTGGAGAAGGCAACCTGTAAGCAACTGTCCTCTTCATGGACTCCATGTCTGGCAAGAAGAACACTAGAATCTGAGGGGAACAAACACACCTGCAACATAAATACACGTTAATGAAATGCAAACATGAAAATGCAGATGCATATGCAACAGGGGATCAAGTGAAATGATGAAGAATTATGTTGTGCTGTACTGCAGCTTGAAAACCATCAGATCTTCTCCTCAAACCAAACCAACCACAAAAGAACCCTCATAACCAATTCTCACTGACAGAAACAAACCAGGTGTTCTAAGGCCAGAGTTTTCCTACAAAAAGACCCACCTACCCTCTCACAGGTATGTACTTAACTCGCAGATGAGGTACGGCATCCTATGCGGTCATCAGCGTCACAGACTTTCAAGAGCGATGATACAATACCAGAAGGTGTGGCATCATCATCCCTTGAAGAGGCTTCACTTAGCCGAATCCCAAATGATAGGTCCCCAAAGTCGACAACCCTCAAATCCAACAACCTGTCGAGCCCAAAGGGCCAGGCAAGATGCCATCAAAGAGAATCTCGTCTGAGCGTAAATTTCGTAGCTAGCTGGTGCAAGCAAAGCAAGCAGGCTAACCACTACTCTCTACTTCTAAGTTTATGTGCACTCAATCCCAGGTCCGGCTTATGTCTCAAACTAACCCTCTATCCACAACACAATAACAATAATATACAGTATTGAAAGTAAAGACAGAAAAATAAATACAAAACCCCATACGGGAAAACAAGCACTAGGATTGACTCGCATAGGGAACCAGAACGTCCCCAGCAGAGTCGCCAGTTGTCGCTACTACGAAAATCGGCGCCGGCTATGACAGAAGAGTCGCCACCGCGCGTTATTTATCCTAAAAGAGGGAAAGGAAACGCTCAGAGTAAACCTAACGCAAAGAGGGAAAGGAATGGTCATCGCAACCAAATCCTGGATTCGGGAGTCGGTTACGCAAGGGGAAGGTATTAGCACCCCTCACGTCCGTCGTACTCGACGGGATCCACGTTTGTTTTCTATCTAAGGGTATGTTTATCTATCTACTCTAAAGGTCCGGGTTAAAAAGAAAAGAAAATGACTCGGCAAAGTATCGCACTTTATGCCTACGTATTCCCGTCTGGAACGAGAAATCAGAGTCAACGTAGTTCTCCTAACTACGGGTTAAGGGGGAAAGTTTGCTCGCCGAGATATCGCATCTCGTGCCTACGTACTTTCATACGGCATGAAAGATCAGAGCAAACGTAGTTCGGGCTACGGAAGACACAAGCTTGTCTGACAATTTTTTATCTCCTTAAGAAAGGGTTTTCCTGATTAAAGGTCCAAGAGGACAAAAACCGAGTTTGAATGTTTGTTTGAATCTTTTACGAAAGAAATGTTTTTTAGGATGTTTGCAACCTCAGTCGCACTAGAGACTATGACCTGGGAGTGAACGCTTCGTATGTCACCCAAAGGGTACCACACTAACATCCAGATTACTGGAGAGAGACCCTCCACCAACCTTTTCCCAGATAGCTTAAGGCTCGTAACGCACGACTTCAATTAACCTTATTACTGTGTTTTTGAATTGTTTTGAGAGGAGAGAAGAGAGACACCCTAAAACTATGGTTGAAAGGGAAATCTACCTACAGTTATCATGCATGGGTCAAAACCTAATGTCTGTCATAATTCCCTCTTGCACAGAGGAAATCAGAGATCCTAGGGGAAACAGCAAAAGAAAGCAAGCAGTAAACAGTAAACAGTAGAATGCATGCTATGCAATAGTATAAGAGAGGCAAGGGAGAAAACACCAGACAAGAGGAGACAAGCTCTACCTCAAACCTAAGGATAATCAACACAAGCAAAAAGATAATACAGAGAAAGATAAAAGATACAGAGGAGGCAGCCCAAGCAGCAGCAACAAACTCCTACAGCAGACAGCAACAGCAAGCTCTAAACAGCACAGTTGAAAAGACAGCAAAGTTGACAGCAAGACTTCATCTTCAAGCTAGCTTCTATCTCAAGCTTCATCAAACTTCATCTTCAAGCTCTAGCAAGCACACTCCAAGCAGAGGAATAATCACTAAGATCAAGGTTGCAATGTTGAAAACTTAATGAAAACCAAAGGAAATCATCAAGTACCAACATTAAAATGGAAAGGTGTCCTCAAAGTTCTACTCAACTATGGGCATACCACACATTCCTCCAAAGGAGAGATGGAGTTTCCCTAGGAGGACTTCATGTCATTGGATGGAATAGAAGTACACAATGCATTCTATGTTTGATGAAACAAAACCAAAACTAGTCCTAATGGCTCTCCCTAAAACCCTAATTCCTAAGCTTCTAAAAACAACTCCTAAAAGAAAAGAAAACTTCAACTCCAAGCTCCAATCCTCAAGCCATAGCATCTATATCAAGTCTAGAAGACCTCCCAAAAAGGATTCCAAGCCAAGCAAGCTCCAAAGTCACAAACCAAACCAAACAAGCAAAGGCACTCAAGAGAGAACAACACAAACACAAGCAACTTGCAAAATTCAACAAAAATAGCAAACAAAGCTATAAAATTCTAATTAAATTCCTAAGGGAAGATGAATGTTTGAAACATCTAGGGTTAAAATATTAAATCCTAATTCAACTTCTAAGTCACCTAAATAATTTCTAGATTGAAAGGTATCAAGGTAATCCACAAGTTTGGGAAGGCTCTAATCTCAACACCTAAAACAGAACCTAAAGTTGTTCTAAAATTATAATAAAAATCCTAAGGGAACATGAATATCTATCTTAAAACATACTAAAAAATCAAAGCCAAATTCATCACCACTTGGAAGAACAAAATTCAACAAAACAAGTGATCAATTATGCAACATTAAAAGAAATAACAAAAATAAGAAAAATCAAATTAAATTGAAAAATGCATGAAAATACATTTTATTGATTTCAGAAAATCACAAATTCTTTCAAGATCATGGAGATATTTTTAATATAATTTTCTGATCAAGAATGAATTTAATATGATTTTTAGAATCAATAAAACATTTAAAATAAAACAAAAATGAATAAAATAAATAAAATGCTGAAATAAAACATGAGGGCTTGGATCAATTGACTAAGTAATCAGATCCTGAGGCAATCAGCGCATCCACGTGAGTGTCCCAGTCACCAGCTGACTGGGATTAAATGAAATGCGGCGTATCATGTGGTTGGTGGCGAATCTGAGTTTGAATCGTGGTCGTGCGATGAGCATAACAAGTCCAACTTCAAGCATATCTAATGGTCAGAACATCATCTTCCTCCTTCAACTCAGGCAAGGTCAAGCAACTTCCGGTGACTCCCACGGTGGAAACCACCATCTTCTCCAGCGAACCTCTAATTGCAGGTCAAGGAAAACACTCAAACTTAACATCATTCTCTCCAGAATTTCACAAGGATTCCAAATATGACCTTCATTTCCTCTAAATCAAGCTAGGTTTCAAAATCCGATCCAAAGTTCAAAGTGCACCTCAATTCTGATCATCATCAAATCCTAAACTAATTTCACAGAAATGTTCCTCATGCTTCCTTAATCATCATGATCTATCCAATTCATGTTAATTCCTCGTGATCAAGCCAAATTGTGCCTCAACAGAACTCATACATGATCCTACATTGTCTCTAATTGTCCAAATTCCTATCCAGAAACGATTTACATCTCTTCCTTATCCTAATAGTAAGTGCAAATTGATCTACCACTTCCTAGAACTATGAGAAAGTTGAAGTTTATATACCTGGTGTAGATCTCTGAATTGATGTGACTAGAGCACGATTCAAGCTCCAATAGTTTCCAGAATCCTTCAGTGAAGATGATAGAAACCTCTTGCAACTTCAATTTGATCTAAAACTTCTCTGAATCTTAAATACGATTTTGAGTTGGAGCTCCAAAACTTCTCTCTGCTCAGCCTCAAATGACCACCAACCCTTGCTCAAATCTTCTTCTGAACATTTATAGAACCGTTTGGGACCTTCTAGAGTCCAAGCCCAGGCCCAAATTTGATGATCCAAAAAATCCAACCTCTCCAAAATTTTCACATGGCAAGTGCATGAAAATGCTCAAATAGATTGCCTTAGAAGCTTTAAACCACTTTCATACCACCTTTGGAGTGTATTCAGACCAATAAGAGCTTCCTCATTGCCTTGGTAAATGAATTGCCATGAAGTTGCTTAAGTGTGAAGAAACAAGTGAAAAACTCATGAATTAAGGGTCAACTGAAAAATCTAAAAGAACCAATGTTTCCAAAACATGATTTCTGATCAAATCAAGTACTCATTTGACTTGTTTTGGTCACATAACCAATAATTTTGAATTTTTCAACTTTGAATCTTTTGAAAACCTCCCTTATTCAAACCATTTCAAACCAAGTTTTGCTATGAGCTCAAACAATCCATCATGACGTCTTGGCTATCCTAAAAACCCCATTTTGAACAAATTTCATGTTGAACAAAATCACATTTGACAAGTGCAAGTTAGAGATTTTGGCCTATGATTGAAAATGACCTATAATCTCACTTTCCCAAAATACCCCTGACTTGTAAACCTCATAACTTGAGTTCTACAAATCAGATGGAAGACTTATAGTACAATTTAGAAAGCTAAGATCATGAGGAACACCTTTCATGTTGGCCAAAAGTTCAGGTGAAACCTCCTTCTAGGTCAAAAATAGCTTTGAAGTCAGATGATTTTCACAGACAAATTTCAGTGGCATCTGAGGACTTGTAACTTGTCTGGGCCATAACGTGAGTTCTATAAATCCAATGGAGGACTTCTAGTACTCAAATTAAAGGTATTGAGATGCTATACAAGTTTCATGTTGGCCAAAGATACATTTGAAACTTGTATCGTGACTTATGGGGTCTTGAAGTTAGGCACTAAACAGGGGATTTTACACTGAAACCCTAACTTAACAACTTCCCACACTCTTGATTCTTCTTGATTTGATCTCGGAACAACACCAAAAATGTCTTGTCACATCATTTCATGAACTCCATAACCTAAAATTAGGCCTTGATACTCTTCAATTGTCCAGTTGATCTAGAACTGATCCAGATGAAACCCTAATTGCTTGCACCTCAACTGTGGCTCTTGCATTTGACACAATGGCTTGATTAAACTCTCTCAGGGCCCTCTATGCATTCTATGAGCTCCATACACATCCTCTTCTCACATTCAACACTTCACAACCCCCTGATGGTCTTCAGTTGATCCTCAAATTAGGAGAAAATTCACACTCAAACATCTAAACCCTTAGGCACTCAAACCACCTTCTGATGACTTTGATAACTTTCAATCTTGAGTGAGACCTCTTGCTAGGCTTCTCTTGATAGGAATCACATTTGATCCCCTGATATATGAATGATATCATGATATGCAAATGATATAACTATGCAAATGATAATGCAATGAAACATAAACCAGGTAAGAAAAGGTTGAGCAAATTTTGGGGTGCAACAATGTGTATATGTGTTGCATTTGTACTTTTATTGCATTTTACATTTTACTTTCAGCATTGTTTATATATCACTATTGTTGTGCTGTTGGGTGGGAATTTTCTACTGTGTGATAAGCCAAAACCCAGGCTTGAGAATAACCATAGCATTAGAGTGGAGAGTAGTGTTAGACCTGTATGCTTCTGCATGCACAGTTCTCACGAAATTCGCATTCAGACGAGGTCTTCTTTGAAGGCATCCTATCTTGTACATTTGTCAGGAAAGGGTGTTGGATCTGAAGGCTGTCGACTCTGGAGACCGTTCACTTGAGAGTTAGCTAAGTGAGGCCGCTTCGTTAGATTATGATGCCAAACTGGAAATGGTGAACGTATCATTGTTTCTCAAAAGTCTGTGACGCTGATGACCGCATAGGATTCCAGACTTTGTCAAAGATAGGATCATACATATGAGTGGGGAGGGTTTTGCAGGAAACTTTGACCTTCAACCTACCCGTTTGTCTTATCAGTATGAACAGTTACAGTGGGATCCTTGTACTAGTGTTGTATTCTCGCCAAAGCGAACCGCTGGTTTATCTCCGTCAACAGCACAACAATCTTGACCCTCTGTTGCATTTGCATATTCATTTCCATTTTTACATTGACATGTATCTGTGTTTCAGGTGTATACTTTATCCTTGATTCTAGTAATCTAATCCACCGTCGATATGGAGCCCGGTCTGAAGAAGAGTGTAATGTACAAGTTCCCTACACCAGAATTAGGGCCTCTGCTAAGACTGGTTTCTACAGCTGATCATAGTGTGATATAGGATTTCAGAAAAGAGTATGGAAGGATTTTGAGTTTTGTCTGTAAAGCCTCTAAGTTTGAGACAAGAGGTGCTTATGTGTTGCTGCAATTTTACGACCCTCGGTTGCGATGCTTTGTGTTTCCTGAGTATATTTTGCTGCCAACTCTGGAAGAACTCTCTCATTTGATAGGAATTCCTGTGTTGGAAGAGGTACCTTTTGTGCATTCTGAGAAGGAGCCTGAACTATCCAAGTTGGCTGACGCTCTACATCTTAATGTCACTGAATTAAAGGGGAATTTGGTACAGAGAAGTGAAATCTCTGGTTTTCTACTTCCATTTTTGGTAGATAAAGCTCAACATTTTGCAAAAGAGGAATGTTGGTCGGACTTTAATGCCATTCTGGCTCTATGCATCTATGGAATTACCCTGTTCCCTAACTTACCTGATTTTGTTGACTTGGATGCTTGTTATATCTTCGTCTCTAAGAATCATGTGCCAACCCTCTTAGGCGATGTTTATCATTCGATCCATTATAAGAATGAGAACAGACGAGGCAAGAATGTTTCCTGTTACGCTCCGTTGTTGTACAAATGGTTTATTTCACATCTGCCAAAGTCCGGACCTTTTGTTGACCTTGCAAACACCCTTGATTGGTCAGAGAGGCTCATGGGGTTAAGATCGGAGAACATTGTGTGGTTTGACAGAAACCTCTTGGGCATGGATATTGTTCACAGTTGTGGAGATTTCCCCAACGTTCCTTTGATGGGGAGAAAGGGTGGCATTAATTATAACCCTTGTCTCACCGTCAGGAAGTTTGGTTACGCCCTAAGGGAACCCCCAAAGGAAGAAGAAGTACATGAATCTCTGTATTTCACTGGGTAAATTGATGAGGGGACCTTAATTAGATTTGAAAGGGTTTGGGGTAAGATCCATCGCAGAGGAAAATCTTTGCTAAGCAAGAGCGATTGTAGAGCTTATGAACCATACACAGGCTGGATTCAGGAGAGAGTCGAGAGATTGTTGCTACCCTTTCCTATAAGAGAACCTTTATATCCTACGGTAGTTGTAGAACCTACGATTGTTGATGTGCAGAAGTACAATCAACTATGGGACGAGAAGGAAAAACTACGCAGGGCGAATGAAGAATTGGAGAAGGAAATCATCTAGCTTAGGAGCGAGAAAAGTGAAGTCATCTTCTTATCTAAGAAGCAGACAAAGGTAGTGAATAAGATGGGTAGGGAACTGACAGAAGAGATTAGTGCCCGAGAACGAGTTGGTCCAGACTTGAAGAGTGTCAGTAGTGTCCTCAAGGGTAAGAAGAAGGAACTAGAGAAAGCACATTTAGAGATATCCAAGTTCAACACCCAATGGAATGCTATCCTAACTAATAATAAAGAGAGAGAAGATAAACTTCGTCAGCAGATTGACAGTTTGAGAACTTAGCTTCGAGTCAGAATTGAGAAAGCTCCAGATGAATCCTTGCGCCAGTATGGGAATGAACGCAAACTCCGCGAAGCTCTTGCAACATTGGAAGAATACAAGTTGAGAATAGACTTGAAGAAACCTAGACTTGAAGATGCCTTTGGGGAGGATGCTTGGGAAGACTACATTCAAGGTTTGTAAGCCACCATCAGCAAGAGGGATTTGCTCATCCAAGGACACGAAGGAGTTATTAGAACATTTCCAGACTCGATGTCATACCTGATGCATTTGCTATTTTATTTTTTGTTCTTATCTTGTATTTCGACCATCACCGGGATTATTGGATGAGGTCGTATTGATTCTATTGTATATTCTCTATGATGTGTATTGACACTAAGCGCCTTATTTTATTTATGAGAAGATTTTTCTGGCTATCTCTGTTGGGTTTTCGTCCTCCTATCATGCCCGTGGAACTAGAATCAAGGGGAGAATTTCCCTTAAACATATTTGCATGTCTGCAGTTTGTATCATTCTTCATATTGCATTGCAGGTGTCCTGACTCTGTTGACCTTACTTCTTCCTGTGGTTTTCTACACCATTTTGTTATAGGATTGAAGACCAAGCAATTCATCGCTATTCTACATGGGGAAATCAACGAAAAGCTATGGATCAGATTCAGAACGAGCTTCAGAAGTTTTGTGATCGCATGGCCCAGTTTATGGACATGATGCAAGGGGTCGCCAATGGCCAAGAACAATTGAGGATGTTGGTCCAGCCTCTAGTAGCAAGGGTTGATGGGAACGGAGTTTTGCATGGTGGGACTGTTGTTATCCCTCCTACAACAGACGATGGCATTCCTCATGCAACTGCCATCCCAACAACTGTTATTCCTCCAGGAATAGGTAATCAGACCGGAATTCACATTCCAGGAGCGGCGTGTGCTGTGCACGGCCATACTGGTCCTCAGTGGGAGGAGGACGGACAAGAGGACATCTTTTCCATGAAAGATCTTGGTGCAGGTCTGCAGTCTGACATAGACATAAGGTTCAAGGCAATAGAAGAAAAGATGAAGAGCCTTGAGAATTAGAATTCAATGGGTCTTGATATGTTAAATTTGGGGTTGATTCCGGGACTAAGGATCCCTCCAAAGTTTAAGGTTCTAGATTTCGACAAGTATAAGGAGACAATGTGTCCTAAGGTACATCTCTGTTCCTATTACCGAAAGATGTCAGCATACTCTGACGATGAGAAGTTACTCAGGCATTTCTTCCAAGATAGCTTGTTAGGTCCATCCCTAGAATGGTATATGGGCTTAGAGCCGGTAAACATCAGAAGTTGGAGGGATTTGGCAGAGGCTTTTGTCAAGCATTATCAGTATAATAGTGACTTGGCACCAAACCGAGTACAACTGCAGAACTTATCTCAGAGGAGTAATGAATGTTTTAAGGAGTACGCCCAGAGATAGCGTGAACTCGCCGCAAGGGTTCAACCTCCCATGGTGGAGAGAGAACTTATTAACTTGTTTGTGGCCATGTTGCCCGGAATTTACTACGAGAAGTTAGTAGGTATCATGTCTGGTAGTTTTTCGGATTTGATCATTACCAGCGAAAGAGTCAAAAATGGGATTAAGTTGGGGAAGATACAAGTAGGAGAAGGGACCTCATCTGGAGGAGGTAGGAAGAACTTTGGTGCTAAGAAAAAGAGAACGAAACAAATGCAGTGTCGAGTTTTAAGAACTAGAATAGGAATCAAAATTAGCATCAACAACAACCATACTATCAACAACAACCACAAGTGGCTAGTATTGCCATCCCGGCAGTACCACGTCAGCAGCAACAACAATAACAGCAATAGCATAATTACGCACCGCGACAGTTCCAAGACCGTGGGCGGATGATGAATATACAATTTGACGCACCACCCATACCATACTCACAGCTCTTACAACACTTGTTGCAGCTTCAGTTGGTCCAGAAAAGGACAATGGCACCTTTGACTGGCCCACCGCCTCCAGGATATGATTCTAATGCTAGATGTGACTTTCACTCTGGTGCTCCTGGCCATCATATCAACAATTACAAAGCCTTCAAGCATAAGGTACAAGACCTTATCGACAGCAAGGCTATCAACTTTACTCATGATGTGCCCAATGTTGTCCAGAATCCCATGCTTAATCATGGAGCAATTGGGGTGAACGCTATTGCCAGTGAAGAAGGTTTGAATCTAGTGTCTGATGTGGAAGATTTGAAAACTCTGTTGAGTTTTGTGAAGAGCAAGTTGTTGGAGGGCGGAGTGTTCCCTGGTTTTGGAAGAGACTGTGAAGATTGTGTAGTTTGTCTTAAGGGATGTAAAAATCTGAAAAGTCATGTGCAGCGTATGATGGATGAAGGTATATTACAGTTTGATAGGATCGGTGGAAAGAATGACGAAAGGGTAACCGGTGAAGAGAAAGATGAGGTGGTCACCATCTCCATTCCTTATAAAACAATCAATATCTCTGCGCCTCTGAGGCCACCCACTATCATAATTACTAAGGCGGGACCTGTACCCTACGAAAGCACCAAGGCGATCCCATGGAATTATGGGGCTGAGGTCTTTTGCAATGGTCAGAAGCAGGAGCTGAAGAGTTCACCGTTTGATTTTGTTGATAACCTGGTAGGAACCGGTGGGGTAACAGAAGTGGGAGGGTATTTGCACCCCCAGAAGCGAATATGGAAAGATTGGACAAGGGTAAAGGGAAGGTTGTAGATGAAGAAGGTTCCCAGCATGGTGAGAAAGAAACTTTGTTGAAAGATGCGGAAGAATTTATGCGCTTGATCAGGAAAAGTGACTATAAGATTGTAGACCACTTGCAACAAACTCCGTTGAAGATTTCCATCTTATCACTATTATTGTGCTCTGAGGCACATCGGAATGCCTTGCTGAGGATTCTGAACAATGCTTATGTACCACAGGAAATCTCTGTGAATCAACTTGAAGGGGTGGTGGCCCACGTTAACGCTGGGAATGGGCTAGGATTTATAGATCTTGACTTAACGCCCAAAGGAAGAGACCATAATCACGCTCTGCATATCTTCATTGAATGCAGAGGGGTTGTATTATCGCATGTGCTGGTAGACATTGGGTCTTCACTTAACATGTTGCCCAAGAAAGCTCTGATGAAGTTGGACACCAGGGGGTAATATGTACCCCAAGTGATTTGGTTGTGCGAGCATTTGATGGGACAAGAAGGTCCGTATTTGAAGATTTGACTCTTCCAATTCAGGTTGGTCCAGAAATTTTTGATGTCGTGTTCTACATAATAGATATCCAGCCGACATATAACTGTCTGTTGGGACGACCTTGGATACATTTGGTAGGAGCCGTAACGTCAACCCTACACCAGAAACTAAAGTACATGGTGGATGGCAACATTGTAACCGTTTGCAGTGAGGAGGATATCATGGTGAGCCATCTGTCCTCATTCAAGTATATAGAGGTAGACAGGGAGATTCATGAAATGTTATGTCAAGCTTTTGAGACCGTTCAGATCAAGGAGAAGGCGCCAGTTGAGAGCAGGGTGCCAGAGGTTGCTATGTCTTCTTTTAAGGAAGCACAGGTCATGGTGAAGTCCAGATCAGCTCAAGGGTGGAGGCAAGTTGTGAGCATCCCTAATAAACAAGACAAGTTTGGACTGGGGTACAAACCATATTCATCTTCTTCACAAAGCGCACCGCGCTACAAGGAGCCAGTTTAATTCACAAGCGGTGGGGTGATATTTGAGCAAATCAATGTCGTGTCTAACGAGGAAGAAGACAATGACTGTGACATGGATGCATGGATCCAGTCGTGTATTCCTGGCCAGAGATTGAAGAATTGGACCATCGAAGAAGTTATCTCAGTGACTTTTGAAGAGTAATTGCTTTGTTTTGATTATGTACTGCCCGGAACATAGTGGTTTTTATTTGTAGGGTCTTATCGTTTATGTTTGAACAATCTCTTTATCATTAATCAAAAAGGCATATTTGCATCAAAAAATTTGTGATCCTTGTTTTTCTTGTTATTTATTTTAACAATAAAATGGCAATGTGTTTTGTGTTTGTTTGTTTGCATATCATTTAAGCATTAAATCATCATCATTGCAGGTTTCACATTTTAGATGCCATTGACTCAGACTCATCTATGACTCGGTAAGACTTTGATAATCCGATATTTCAAGTGGAAGAAGAGATCGAAGAAGACGAAGACCTGTTAGAACACAGATTGGTTCTTAATAATATCTCTATGTTTTGATGATAACTATTATCAAAATTTGTAATTAAGAATTATATACTCTAAAATTTGCTTAAGAATGTTTGCTGCAGATATTAAAGTAAATATCACTCCAGAAGCAAATCAGATCTGAACATAAGAAATATGCAAGGCTCTGAAGCGTCAGATGCACCCATTAGAAGATTCTGAACGCTGCCATTAGAAGATCCTGAGCGTTGCCACCAGAAGGATCTGAAGCAGAAGCTCCAGAAGGATCTGAAGCAAAAGCTCCAGAAGAATCTGAAGCAAGTCAGAAGCATCTGAACCAATGAAGAATTATGTATGAAGAGTTTTCAAGCATAGTTAATTCAGAAGACTCTGAAAGTACTAACGCTGCCAGTACTGAGGATCTGACCCAAAACTTTGCTCTGAACTTATACACGCTAAAAGCACACTTGCTGCAAAGACTCTGATTCAGCAAAACTCTGACCAACATCAGAAGGCTCTGATCAAATTAGACTCTGATGATTTGCTGAAAATTGTTGAAGAAGAATTCAAAGATTATGTCTGTTGGAATATCCAAACGACTCTTTCCTTATTTATGCTAGACACAAGAACACAGACAAAAAGGATTTCTTTGTGCTTTCTTCTTCTAGGAAAGGTCACTTGATGTGAAGACAAAAAGGCTCAGACCTTTTGGTACACACTTCTCAACGTGAAATACTCTTGGATCACTGTGCCTATAAAAGCAAGTCTCCACTCATCTTCTTCAGTTGACGAATCACTTGAAAAGAATTCATTATCAAAGCTCTCATACAACTCATATATTCTTTCTAGAATTAATTTCTTTATTCTTAATATTAAGTGAAAAATCACAGTTGTGATAAAGCTTTATTAGAAGCATTTTAACACTTGTATTTGTTATTACATTTGATTGTAAGAAAACCTTAAGAAGATCCAGTTAGGATCAGTAGTTCTTGGGAAGACTTTGAACAGTTGTTCTTAGTGCTTACTATCAGTTGATTAAATAGTGGATTAAGTCCTTGATTGAGAAAGGCAAATCACTCTAGTAAGGGTGGACTGGAGTAGTTGAGTTCAACGAACCAGGATAAAAATAATTGAGTTTTTACTTCTAAGTTTTTATCTTCATACTTATTCAACCCCCCTTCTAAGTATTTTCTCACCTTCAAGACCTTCCTAAGGAGCTCGCCAGGTTATTAAGACAAGAGGAGAAGGTCATTTTTCCTCATCAAGAAGATATTGAAGTCGTCAACCTAGGTACCGAAGAGGCTAAGAAGGAGGTCAGAATATGGGCTACCTTAGAGGATGATGTCAAAAAAAGACTGGTAGAACTACTCCGAGAGTATAAAGATGTCTTTGCTTGGTCATATGAGGATATGCCCGGACTCGATACAAATATTGTGGTTCATCGCTTTCCTCTTCGTAAAGAGTGCCCACCTGTCAAGCAGAAGCTAAGAAGAACCAGGTCGGATATGGCGGTAAAGATCAAAGAAGAGGTCCAGAGACAATTGGACGCTAGATTTCTTGCCGTAACGAATTATCCTTCGTGGATCGCTAACATTGTTCCTGTACCCAAGAAGGATGGTAAGGTACGAATGTGTGTAGATTACCGTGATCTAAACCGAGCGAGTCCAAAAGATGATTTCTCACTTCCCCACATCGACGTGCTTGTTGATAATACTGCATAGTATTTAATGTTCTCTTTCATGGATGGTTTCTCTGGATATAATCAGATCAAGATGGCTCTAGAAGACATGGAGAAAACAACATTTATCACACCGTGGGGGACATTTTTCCTATAAGATGATGCCTTTTGGGTTGAAGAACGCAGGGGCAACCTATCAGCGGGCGATGTTCACTTTGTTTCATAACATGATTCATCATGAGATTGAAGTGTATGTTGATGACATGATTGCAAAGTTGCAAAGGGAGGAAGGACACTTGGTGAATCTGTTGAAGTTGTTTGAGAGGTTAAGGAAGTTCAAACTAAGGTTGAATCTGAGCAAGTGCACTTTTGGTGTACGATCAAGAAAGATGCTGGGGTTCATTTTCAGTGAGAAAGGTATTGCGGTTGATCCTGCAAAAATAAAAGAAATTCAGGAAATGCCAGCTGTTGCACCCCAAAATTTGCCCAACCTTTTCTTAGCTTGGTTTATGTTTCATTTCATTTCTTTCTAGCATTTGCATTGCATAGCATGTTGCATTGAATAGGGGATCAAGAGATTATGCATATCAAGAGGAGTTTACTCAGAGGGTTGGGCCTAAGCAAGGGGTGTTACTCAAGTTGGAATGGTCATCAAGTCATCAGGAAGTGGGCAGTGGTCTTGTGAAAGAAAGGATGGATGTATGTGGGTCAGCTCCTAACTTGGAGGCCAGTTCAAGATCATCAAAGGATTGTGGATTCATGGTTATGGACATAAGATGTTTATAGAGCTCATTGAGTGCCTTGAGGGTCATTGTGGAGCTCATCCAAGTGTTTGTGCTAAGTGTGAAAGGTTATAGTTGAAGGTGTTGCATCTAGGGTTTTCATTTGGCTAATCCTCAGTCAACTGTGCAATTGGACGAGATTAAAACTCAATTCAAAGTGTCTATGGTCATGGGATGTTATTTTTAGATACGTGAGATAGAATTTTAACTTCAATTCATCAAGAATCAAGAGGAGAAGAAGTTACTAAATTAGGGTTCTCAGGGTAAAATCCCCTATTTAGTGCCTAACTTCAAGACCACCTATCTCAAGATACAAGTTTCATCTCAACTTTTAACCAACATGGAACTTGTAGAGCATGTTCTTAGATTTCTTTTGAGTACTAGAAGTCCTTGATTAGATTTATAGAACTCAAGTTATGATCCAGACAAGTTACAGGTCATAAGAGGGATGTGATTTTGGTCAACAAAAGTCAACCAACTTCCAAGCCATTTTTGACCTAGAAGGATGTTTCTCATCAATTTTTGGCCAACATGAAAGTTTTAGGTCTTGGTCTTAGATTTCTAAAAAATACTAGAAGTCTTTCATCTAATTTGTAGAACTCAAGCTATGAGGTTTGCAAGTCAGGGGTATTTTGGGAAAGTGAGATTATTGGTCATAAAATTATGGGTCCATTTCACCAACTTGCACACTTCAAATGAAGATTTTTCCAATATCAAACTTGCTCCAAATGGTGTTATTTACTTATTTAAGCATTGAGAAGTCATAAAATAGGCTTGGAATGAGAAATTGATGTGTAAATTTTCATGAAAAAAGGTTTAAAAGGGCAAAATTGGAATTAATTCATTATTGACCATTTTGGTGCAAATGAGTACATTTTTTGAGTGCAAACAACATTTTAAACACATTGGCAATCTTAGATTTTGAATTTGAAGTGTTTAAGTGAACCATTTTCAAGGTTACTTCATTATGAAGTTACACAACAAATCTCAACCATTGAGATTAAACAAGGCTTTAATCCTAGCCATTCACATCCCATGTGGTACCAGTAAGCATTTTCAACCATTTTGGAGCCAATTTTGAGTGATTTTCGTGTACATGAAAAAGCTTCAAAACTCAATTCCTTGGATTTTCATTTGGGCTGTTAGAGGCTGAGATTGGGCTCAATTCTGATCAAGATCCATCATATATAAAATTTTGGTCATTCACAAATCATCAGAAGTGAGAATTGGAGCCAAATTGATCAAGAACAATTTTCAAAAAGTGGTGGAAACTCAAATTTCGAATTTGGAAATAGAGGACATTTCAAGCCAAATTATCAATTGCAAAAGCTCTATTGAAGTTTATTGAACGATTCTGGATATTTTTCTGCAAGCTTAAACTTCATTTGAAGGCTTAGTGGAAGTTCTCCACTAGGTAATTGAAAATAAAATTTACACTCTTGATAAACATCAATTCACTGCCATTTTTGCATATTTGAGACGTAGAAACAATGTAGATCATTAATATGTAAAACAAACTGGCATTGGTGTTGATTGTTGGATGATGCTCAAAAATGTTTGGATCTGTTTTGACTTGTTTATACGTGTTCTTTCTTGTTTGATGCTTGATCTGTAACCTACGTGACTTCTAGATGAGTTTTAAACCAAATTAGAGCTGTTTTGATGAACTTTTGATTTTGGTGTTCAAGTTTGTTTGATTCAGTTTGCTCTCATGTCGCATGATAAGTAGTTTTTGAGGTTGGATATGAGATCCTCGTGATCTCTAGATGAAGTTTGATATAAAATTCATCCAAAATGGTTGAGTATTGATGATACACGTTTTTGTTGTACTGTTCACAGCGGCCGGATACTTGGAGAAGACGATCGGAATTTGTTCCGGCCACCTCTAGTTTTCTCCCATGGTTCAATGAAGAAGACGATGATGTGTCTTCTTAGTGAGCGCTTGATGTGCTTACTTTTCTCTCCAATGGATGTGATTAAGACCTACGGTGGTATGTGTTTGATTGAAACCATGAAATCTCATTTAAACTTTCATTAATGTGCTGGCATGTTTATAACCTCATGATTTGCTTACTAGTCAATCAAGCACTTCAGATTGAGTGTCCATGGTACACTGTGTTTGATTTGTCACGTGGATTACCAGGTTTTTATTTCTTTTTGTAGATTTTCTGATGGGCCTGGTACGCGGTTGCTAAGCGCACCCCCAGCTTAGGCCGAGTTCCTTTTTGTGCTGGATTTAATTGTTATTTGCCACGCTGTTTTTTTCATTTTCATTTTATTTCTTTTGTTTTTATTTTATTTTCTGTTTAGAATTTAAATCATTAAAAATAACTCCAATATGTTAAAAATTCACCAAAAATAATTTTTATCAACTTTGAGATGTTTACTTTTTTTTGTATTTTTTATTTTATTTTCAATTAAAAAATGAATTAAATATTGGAGTGGTTTTAAATGGTTTAAATTGTAACATGGTTTGCTCTTGCATTTATTTCTCTCATTCCTTTTTGGTCCAATGATTGAAAATTGATCCTTATCTCAATGATGAGTTGATAAATTTTGGAGGACCATTTTGCCCCTGGTTGTTGACTTTTGGGTTGACTTTTGTGGCTTGTCTTTTTGCCTTTGTTTCTCCCATTTCAAAGTGGTACATCTAAATGAATTGTTTCTTTTGGTGGTGCTTTGAGGGGATATTTATCTTGATTTCTTGGCCTCTGGTTGCCAACTTGTTTAGCTTCTTTGTGTATTTTATTTGGTATTTTTTGAGCTTTTTTCCTATTTTTGAAGTGACTTGCAAGTTAGGTCATCTCATAGGACAGCTCACACAAGTGCATGACTTAGTTTGGATTGGAAATGACCTTTGTGGATCCAATAAGCTCTCAACTCTTCTTGTTTCACATTCTAGACATGTTGAGCTTGTTGTATGTTCATTTTGAGGTCAAAATTATGTTCATTGCTTGTTGATTGATGCTTTTCTTTTTGTGTTTTCAACTTGAACTCCTATGTGATACATGCTTGTTTCCTTTTTGATCTTGCTTGCATTTCTTTTTGTTTTGTTTTGATATTGCTTTTGAGCTTTCTTCTCTTCATCTCCCTTCTGTCCAATGACCTTGGAGTGTCATTTAAGGTGGCTTGGTCCCTCCTTTTGAGGTATTTGAAGCATACCTAGGATGATGAATCCTTGAGGACACTTTTGGTGTTTCTTTATGTTTGATAAGTGATGCTTATGGTTGAGTACCTATTATGGGGTCCTTCCTGCCCTCATTTGGTCTCCCATTCTCACTTGGCTTTGAGTTTTGTTTTACCTTTCATTTGGTTTGATTTTATTGGTGTGGTTGATGTTGTTTGACTTAGGTCATTTCATCCCACTTTTTGGTGCATCTTTGTGTGGTTTGCTTTTGTTGGATTGATTTCTTCTTGTGCACTTCTCCTTCTTCTCTTTTCTTGCATTTCCATATGCATGCTTGGTTGATATGAGCTTGTGGTGGCTACTGCCCCACACTATTTTCCACCCACTATCATTCTATGTGTGCATCTTGTCGCTACTGCGAAAATCGGCGCCGGCTGAACAGAAGAGTCGCCACCGCGCGTTATTTATCCCACGGGAGGGAAAGGAAACGCTCAGAGTAAACCTCGCACAACACGGGAAAGGCATGGTCGTCGCAACCAAAACCTGGATTCGGGAGTCGGTTACGCAAGGGGAAGGTATTAGCACCCCTCACGTCCGTCGTACTCGACGGGATCCACGCTTGTTTTCGGGTATGGATTGTTATTCTATCTACTCTAAAGGTCAGGGGTTAAAAAGAAAAGAGAATGAAAATAAAATGACTCGGCAAAGTATCGCACTTTATGCCTACGTATTCTCGTCTGGAACGAGAAATCAGAGTCAACGTAGTTCGCCTACTGTTGCACCCCAAAATTTGCCCTCACAATACAAGACTTTGTGTTCTAAGAAGGTTCACAAGGTTCACAAGTCCTACAGTGCTTTCAAGACCTTTCATGAGGTTCATGAAGTCCATAGGTTGCTTCTTGAAGGTTCACAAGGTTCACAAGATTCACAATGTTTACAAAGCTTTCCTAAGGGTCATGGGGCCTACAAAGCCACTTCATGATGTTCACAAGGTTCACAAGCTTCACAATACCTCCCATGAGTATCACAAGATATCTTATGAAGATTCACAAGGTTCACAAAGTTCACAATTGGTCAGAAGAGTTGACAATTCCCTCAGACAATGCACCTCCTAAGCAGTGCATCCAAAACTAGGGTTTTGACTTTAATCAGGCTAAATGGACTTCCAAGACTTCAAGTGAGCTTCATAACATCTTATATGTGTATAAGAACCCCCATGTCAAGTTTCAAGACTTTTCTCAAAAGTTTGCTCAGTCAGATGATTAGATAAGTCAAAAGCAGTCAATGCAGTTAAAAGGTCAAACTGAGGTCAACTGTGGTCAAACCAAAGTCAAACTTCATGATTTTTTTTTTTGCCAACATCAAAGAGAGGTTGGGTGAGAAATATTATCATAATAACTGTAATACCCCAAATTTTGCCCTAAGATTTGTCGTCGCATTTCATTGCATTTAATCAATTACTAACAAATTTGTGTAGTCGTTTGACTTTTTGCAGGTAAATATCATATGGCATGCATTTTTTTTCTAAAAAGTAAAAATGGCACAATTGGCAGGAGGACATGTGTAAGGAGTTATGAGTGTGAGAGGTTGAGAGTTCGAATCTCACCTTTGTCACTTTTTTTTGTTTTTTATTATTTTTACTCTAAATTTTTCTATCTTTCATTAAAAAAATAACAAAAATAGTTTTTTATTATTATTTAATTATTATTTTCGTATTTTAATTAAATCATTTTTTAAAATATTATTTTTTTCACTTTTTTCTAAATTATTCATAAAAATATCCAAAAAATCATAAAATAAAAAATATTGAAAAAAATTTTGTTCTTTTTATAATATTTTTTATTTTAGGAATCAATAGGATTATTAGTTTTTATTTTAAGTTTATTTTAATTATTTTAAATTATTTAAATTTTATTTTTTCTTAACTAATTATTTAGTTTGGGCTTTAAAATGGGCTTTAGGGACATTATTGACAATTTGGTGTTAACCCTAATTTGTTCCCTATGCATACATGTGTTGCCTTGTTGGAAAAAAAGGGAGAGAAGGAAAAAAACCTAAGAGGAGTGAGTGTCGTTTGCCGTTATTTAGTTTTCTTCTTCATCCATTACTATTGTTTCTTCTTCTTCATCGTTTACCGTTATTTCTTTTCCTTCATCTATTACTGTTGTTTCTTTTTCTTCATCTTTTACCGTTATTTCTTTTTCTTCATCTATTACCGTTATTTCTTTTTCTTTATCTATTACTGTTACGTTTATATATATATAATTTTTAAATTGTTAGAGTTTATATATATAAGATTTTTGATCGAATTATGTCGATACGATGTTTGCACATTTGTGTGCATGACGCGTGACATTTGTGTTAGTTCGATCTGGTTGCGATGATCGCATTTTTGTGTGAGCAATAATACTATTTTTTGCTTAATTTCTTTTTCTTTGCGATAAATTTTGTTTCGTCCGATTTAGATCTGGTTGCGATGAGCGCATTTCTGCGTTAGCAACATTGTTGGGTTATTTGGCACATTTAAAATTCATTATTGCTTTATTATTATTATTATTATTATTATTATTATTATTATTATTATTATTATTATTATTATTATCATTATTTATTATTATTATCATTATTATCATTATTATTACCATTATTATTATTATTGTTATCATTAATTTATTAAAATTTGTTATAATATAAAAATCTGTTTTTTTAAAATAAATAACATTAACATCTTTTCCAAATTAATATGAAAACCTATTATTTTTGAGAAAAACTTTTTTTTAGATAAATTTAAAATAATAACTAAAATCTTTTTTTTAAAATAATAACTAGAACCGTTATTTATTTTATTTTATTATTGTTCAATTCAAATTTCATTATCATATTGTATCTGCTCCTCTCATGTAACCTCGCGAACTTAACAATCGCTCTTTAAATTCTGCCTTTAAATTTCTGCTTGCATGGTTTAAATTATGACATTATCTCTCTGTTTGCATGATTCACGCGTTTACTATTATTTCTGTCACATTGCACACATCCGAAGGTTAGGTCTAACTGTTTGGCCGCCGCGCCAATAGTCCGTAAAACTTCACACATTCAATTTCAAATCCTCAAAACTACAAACTACAAACCCTAATTTTCACAAATGCCTCGCCGCAGGCAAAATTACAATTTTACCCTTAGCATTAGGTCAAAGAGCCGCGGCGCTCATTTTAGGGTTTCCCGCCGTGGAATCCCTAATTTAACCCTAATTACAACTTAACATTTCAACGTAGAGATTTGGAGTTTCTACACTCCACGTAAGCGTGTCCTTAAGATGCGTTTATTCCCCTTGAGACCTTGACCATAGTCAAGAAGTTTCTAACCTCCCTATTGAGGGGAACTACGATTACTCTGATTCCACTCCCGTAAGGATACGTAGGCACAAGATGCGATGTCTTGCCGAGTAAACTTAGAATTAACCCCCTTTATTATTTATTATTGCTTATTTATATTTTATTTATCTTTGCTATTTAATTATTTTGCTTATTATTTTGTAATTGTTTCTTGGATGTAAAGTTGTTTAATTATTTAATTATTATTATGGTTAGTAATTAGGGAGTGTAACAACATGTATGTAATATTAAAATAAATTTAGATCACTTTTAAATAAAGATAATTAAAATAAACACGTCACACACGTAAGTCGATTTTAATCGCCGTCTCACTTCCTAAGGATATCCCTCAAGTTGCCTACGAATAATGGTTAAGTGGGGTGTATAAAGCAAGTCCCTCAAATAGAAAAATCATCAAAGTCCCTTATGGTTGCCTTTACGAATCGAGTCCCTTTCGAAAAATGATGATGGTCCCTTATATGTGCTTATTACATCCCACAATGGCCTTCAAAGTCAAATTGTCCCTCACATGTCCCTTAACATCCAAAGTAAGGACTACCTACTCCATTATAGTAGGGATAGTCTTACTAAGGAAAGGATAAAGAATAAGAAAGACCTTAAAACATTAGGGTAGGCTACTCCTAGATACTTGCTCACTTCAAAACTTTTTCACACTTAAACAAATTTCCAACAAAATTTTCAAACAAGTTTTTTTCACATCCATACACGGATTAATATTAAACTATTCTGAAATTTTTTGCTATTCACACACTACACTTTCAAAACAATTCAAAAGTGAGCTTAAGTACCTAAGAGCCCATGGATAACCATGGATGAAAAGGGTGCTAACACCTTCCCTTTTCATAACCTACCCCCCGGACCCAAAATATTCTCTAAGGTCTTTCCTGTTCTTTTATAACCTTTCCTTATGGATAAAATAAAGGTCGGTGGCGACTCTTGCTATCCGCAACATTGTTTAAAGTCAGTTCTCCCACCGTGTTACAGAACTGGCGACTCTGCTGGGGACCCATTTAAGAGGGGTACCCTTAGGAATTAAGATCACTTTAAATTGTTTGCCTTGTTTGCTTTATTATTATATTGTTGGGGTGCTCTTATGTGTGAAAGGTCCTAACCCGGATCTAGTGTACCTTAGGTAAATGGCAGTAGACCAAGGAAACTGTACGACGTATATCGATACGATTGATCTGGTGGCCATAGTTAGTGCGACTTCGTGGTTGGTGCTTATATTCCTTAAGTCAAGTTGAGGATAATATTGAGGCTGCCATATGTTGTCAATGCACTAACTGACTTTTAGAACCCTAGTTAACTCATCTTGGCCTTTAGAAAGTAGTGAGGTAACCGGCTTTGGTGCAGACTGAAGTTGGTTGACACTCGATACTACGCTCATTGAGATCTTAAACTTGGAGGGTTTTGGTTGGCAAGTAAGTTGCCTTCTGAACAACCACCCTTGTGAAGGATCAATGATATTGAGATCCCTTAGAACCTGGTTACTTTTGTAGGACAGGATGAACCATCTAACTTCAGGGGAGGGTACTTGCCTTTGAACCTCATGCAAGCCTTTAAACCTAGGGCTATGGTGTGACTTGTTTGTGTGTGCCACATGTTTGTGATTGAGCATGACATCATGACATCATCATGCATCATAAGCATATCATTTTCCCTAACCATTTCAAGGACCAAAGGATTTATCTTTGTTCTTTGTTGCAGGTCATGGCTTCTGCTCGTAGAAACACCATCAGGATCAACTTTGTAGGGATACCTGCTAAGCTCAAGGAGTTGGTTTCCCTAGTGCCTGATCATTCCCAGTTCAACAAGAGACATGGTCACTTATTGGATCTAGTTACTTCAGGGTTCAGTGAAGACATGATGAGTGTGCTGTTTCAGTTCTTTGACCCTAAGCACCATTGCTTTACATTTCCTGATTATCAGCTGGTTCCAACCATGGAGGAGTTCTCCAAGCTTCTGGGTATACCTATTCTTGATCAGAAGCCATTCACAGGCTTAGAGAAGGAGCTTAAACCAGAATTTATTGCTGCAGCTCTACATCTGAAGAAGTCTGACATTGTTCTAGAGACGAGAAGTGGAGTTAAAGGTATTCTTGCCAAGGTATTAGTGGATAAAGCTCAAATGTTCTTGAAGGCTATGAGCTACGATGCTTTTGAGGAGATCTTAGCCTTATTGATTTATGGCTTAGTGTTGTTCCCCAATCCTGATCAGTTCATAGACGTTCATGCCATCAACATATTCCTGAGTCACAATCCAGTGCCTACCTTACTTGGAGACATCCTACATTCTCTTCACACCCGTACTACAAGGGCAAGAGGAACTTTGATGTGCTGCATACCTTTACTTTCTAGGTGGTTTATTTCTCACCTTCCTCGCTCAGTAATGAAGAATGAGCAAGGGTTCAGATGGTCCAAGAGGATCATGTCACTTTCTCACTCAGACATCCATTGGTGCTCCAGATCTATGGAGAATGTCACCATCATTGACCGTTGTGGGGAGTTTCCTAATGTGCCACTTCTAGGCATAAGAGGAGGCATCACCTACAACCCATCTCTAGCTTTACGACAGTTTGGTTACGCCCGGAGCGATGGTCCACATGACATGTTGATTCAGGGCATTGTGTTTGATTACGACAACGATCTTCAGGGTTACCGTCAGAGATTCATCCGAGCTTGGGGAAAGGTAAACAGGATTGACAGCAAGACACTGGAGCCTAAGTACACCATTCCTATGGAGGCTTATCTCAGATGGGTACGATTTCATGCTCAGACACTCATGATGCCATATCCTGCCATCCTACCAGTTACCATGGAACCTGTTGCTGAAGGAGACACAGCTTATACCATCCTTCACCCAGACATGCCTACTGATATGGAAGACTTGCAGAGATCATGGATCCAACTGAAAGAGCAAAGGGATACTTTCGAGGCTCATTACAAAGCAAGCCAAGCAAGGATCCTAGAGCTAACAAAGCTACTTCATGAGGAACGAAACCTCAACTCATACCTCAACACAAAGAGGAAACGTCCATGGGAGACTTAAAACCCCATCTTTTGTACTTATTTCGTTTTCATTTTTTGTAAGCCTAAAAGGCAAAACAAGTTATTACTAATAAAAAGTTACTTTCTTGTTTGTTTAAGCAAATTTAAATCCTGCGGTCCTTGAAAACATTGCATATGCATTCCCATATCATTGCATCACAGGTTTATAATTGTGCACAGGTTTCTCATCTTCTCGCTGTTTATTTCAGCAATGGCTCTTGAACAATCAGTTAAGGATCTCCAGGCACAGAATGCACAGTTCCAAGAGCTGATCCTGAACCTATCCAAGGGGCAGGATGAATTGAAGACACTGCTGGCCAAGAAGACTAAGAAGGCTAGAAGGTCTGCTGGGTTGCTCAACATGGGAAGAAGGTTCAAAGGTCCTGTCAAGACCAAGGAACATGTTGAAGACTATGAATCTGAAGAATCTGAGCAGGAGAGAGGAAATCTCCACAACACTATGGGGGACTCTGATTCTGAGGCTAACTACTACCATGAGCCTAACGAAGACAAATTCAAGATGCTGGTGGAAAGAATGGATGCTATGGAATTACAGAAATCATCTGGGCTGGATTTTGAGGATTTGAGCTTGATATCTGGGGTGGTCATACCCATTGGGTTCAAAGTTCCTACATTTGTTGTCTATGATGGGGTCTCTTGTCCCAAATTGCATCTGAGGTCTTATGTCAGAAGAATGCAACCCCACACTGCTGATAAAAAGTTGTGGATCCATTTCTTTCAAGAGAGTTTATCTGGAGCTCAGCTAGAGTGGTATTATCAGTTGGAGAGTGTCAACATCAGAGATTGGAATGACCTTGCTGAAGCTTTCTACAAGCAGTATCAATACAATGCTGACTTAGCCCCCACTCGCATGCAGCTTCAAAGCATGTCTATGGGTGCCAAAGAAAGCTTTAAGGAGTATGCTCAGAAGTGGAGAGACTTAGCTGGAAGAGTTCAACCCCCTTTGACTGATAGGGAGTTGGTTGATATGTTCATGTGTACGCTGAATGGTCCGTTTTACAGTCATCTCATTGGAAGCTCATCATCTGGCTTCACTGAGTTGATCATGACAGGAGAGCGAGTAGAGAATGGTATCAAGAGTGGTAAGATCCAAGTGGGCACTTCTTCATCAGGTGCTGCAAAGAAGCCTCCCACTGGGAAGAAAGAATCTAATGCTGTGTATGGTCAGCCTGATCGTAACAGAAGGCATCAGTCTGTTAGTGCAGTTCATATTTCAAATCCAACTCCTGCAACAACAGAGCAGCCTCAAGGCAACCAACAGAGGGCTAGAAGACAGTTCACGAAGATCAACATGTCAATGGCTCAGGCATTGCAACACTTGTTGAAAGCTGAACTTATTACCCTGAGGGAGGCCCCTCAGAATCCCAATGTTACCTCTCCCAAGTACAATCCCAATGCACGATGTGCATATCATTCAAACTGTCCAGGACATGATACTAATAACTGCTGGGTCTTGAAGAACAAAATTCAGGATATGATTGATGCTGGAGAAATTGAGTTTGATCCACCAGGTACTCCAAATGTGATTACAGCTCCAATGCCAAATCACGAGAAGACTGTCAATGCCATTGATGAAGATATTGATGAAGATCTGCATGTCTATTCAGTTATGGAGTTGAGCACACCATTGTCTGTTATCAAAAAGAGGTTAGTACAAGCTGGGATCTTTCCAGGTTGTCATGAAGATTGTCTATATTATACCTATAAGCCGGATAGTTGCTTCATTTTGAGAGATGGGATTCAACGTCTCATGGATAAATATACTATAGTGTTTGAAAGAAGACCAGCATCTGTAGAAAGTATGGTGGATCATCTGACTCAGGGTAAGAAGATTGAAGAGGTTGACATGGTTGACAAAGTACCACTAAGAATCACTTCAAAGGGTCCCATTAAAATCACTCATCAGGGCCCAATCAAGATTACTGCTGAAGGTCCTGTGAAAGTTGTCGCTGAAGCCAGAGTAGCTCCTCTGATCATTACCACTCCTGGTCCTATTTCTTATACATCTGACAAAGCTGTGCCTTGGCACTATGGGTCTGATGTTTACATCCAGGGTGTCAAGCAGGAGCCTTTACCTGATATGCCTGTTGACATTGATAATATTGCTGGATCTAGCAAGATCACTCGTAGTGGAAGAGTCTTCTCTCCTCCAGTTGCTTCTAAGAGTGCAGTTACTCCTGCTGTTACCTCCACCACTGATGCTCGGGGCAAGGGTCCTGTTATTGAGCCTGTATCTACTGATGTGCCAGCTGCTGATGACCTCTCTAAGCAGATGGAAGAAGTATTGAAAATCATTCGCAAGAGTGATTATGATATTGTTGATCAGCTGGGGCATACTCCCTCAAAGATTTCTATGCTCTCCCTGTTATTATGTTTTGAGGCTCATGCCAAGTCATTGATCAAGTTTCTAAAGATGGCTCATGTACCCAGTGCAATTTCTGTGGACCAGTTTGAGAATTGTGTTGCTCACCTGACTTATGACAACGGGTTAGGATTTTCTGATGCTGACTTGACCCCTGCCAAGAGGGATCATAACAGGGCCTTGCATATTTCAATTGAATGCAGGGGCACTACCCTGTCTCATGTGCTGATAGACAATGGTTCCTCTCTGAATGTGTTGCCTAAGGAAGTCCTGAACAAGCTGAGTCCTGAAGATACGGTATTGAAGCCCAGTAATATTGTGGTAAAGGCTTTTGATGGTTCTAGAAGAGTAGTGCATGGGGAAATTGATCTTCCAATCAAGGTTGGCTCTCAGGTGTTTACTGCTACATTCTATGTGATGGATATTCGTCCTTCGTACTCATGTCTGCTTGGTCGTCCCTGGATCCATGGGGCAGGTGCTGTGACCTCCACATTACATCAAAAGTTGAGATATCCGGTGAATGGAAAAGTTGTTACTGTCTTTGGAGAGGAAGAATACTTTGTCAGCCATGTAAACACTTTCAAGTATCTGGAAGTAGAAGGTGAATACATTGAAACTCCATGTCAGTCATTTGAAGTGGTTCCCTGGGCTGTTAAGGATTGTGTGACTCCTCCTGCTGTGAAGAAGGTTCCTGTGGTCATCAGAAACCCTCCAACAATGGCAATGGCCTCCCTCAATGATGCAAAAGCTGTGGTGGAAGAAGGTGGTTGTACTATTTGGGGTCAGCTTCCTGATATTCCATACAAGTCTGACAAGTTTGGTTTGGGTTTCACTGCAGAGTCCCAGAAGGCTGTTCGTCGTGCTCGTGCTGTTCGTATCACCAATCAAGGGGTTATCAACGCTGTGGGAGATCAAGATGAAGACTACAACTTGGAGGCATGGATTTTTCCTACTGTGGGTGCTGGACTCAATAATTGGAAAGCTGAAGATGTTATCCCTATCTCCTTTAGTCAGGAGTAAATACTATCACTGTGTTATGTTTTTAAATTTGTAATTTCTGGAACAATTAAAACTTTCAAGCCATGTGCCTTACCCGGGGCACAATGGTGTGCTTGTTACGGGTTGTCATTTCATTTGCATACTTCATTCAATAAAATCAGTGGACGTTTCGTTTTCGTAAATATTGTGTTCCTTGTCTTTCTTTTTCTTTTATTTTTGCTTTATCAGCTATGTGTTCTTACACACACCCACGTCACTAAAATGCAGATCCTCATCCACTCTGGATCCAGTTGATAACAGTTCTACTATTGCCAATTACAATTTCGAGAATCCGATCTATCAAACTGAAGACGGAAACGAGGACGATTGTGAAATACCTGTAGAGCTTGCTAGGTTGTTACAACAAGAAGAGAAAGCTATACAGCCACATGAAGAGCCAGTCGAAGTTGTGAATCTGGGAACTGAAGAAAACAGAAAAGAGGTCAAGATAGGGGCTGATTTAGAGGACAGTGTCAAGAGCATGTTGATTCAGATGCTACGTGACTATGTGGAGATCTTTGCTTGGTCTTATGCAGATATGCCAGGGTTGGATACAGACATTGTGGTTCACCGTTTTCCAGTGAAAGAAGATTGTCGTCCAAAGAAGCAGAAGGTTCGTCGTATGCGTCCTGAAATGTCAGAAAAGATCAAAGCAGAGGTAATGAAACAGTTCAATGCAGGGTTCTTGGCCGTAACTTCTTATCCTCAGTGGGTTGCAAATGTGGTACCAGTTCCTAAGAAAGATGGTAAGGTACGTATGTGTGTAGACTACAGAGATCTGAACAAGGCTAGCCCTAAAGATGACTTTCCACTTCCTCATATTGATATTCTGGTAGACAACACTGCTCAGCATAAGGTATTCTCTTTTATGGATGGTTTCTCTGGTTACAATCAAATCAAGGTGGCACCTGAAGATATGGAGAAGACTACATTTGTGACACAGTGGGGCACCTTTTGCTATAAGGTAATGCCATTTGGTTTGAAGAATGTAGGGGCAACATATCAGCGTGCTATGGTGGCTTTGTTTCATGATATGATTCATCATGAGATAGAGGTATATGTGGATGATATGATAGCCAGGTTTCAGAATGAAGAACAACATCTTGATCATCTGCACAAGTTGTGTGAGAGGTTGAAGAAATACAGGTTGAGATTAAATCCAAACAAGTGTACTTTTGGAGTTAGATCTGGAAAGCTCCTGGGTTTCATTGTCAGTGGAAAAGGTATTGAAGTGGATCCTGCAAAAATGAAAGCTATACGAGAGATGCCAGCTCCCCGTACTGAGAAGGAGGTTAGAGGTTTCTTGGGACGATTGAACTACATTGCAAGATTTATTTCCCAATTAACTACCATCTGTGAGCCAATCTTCAAGTTGTTGAAGAAAGATCAGGTGATGGAATGGAATGATGAGTGCCAGACTGCCTTTGATGAAATCAAGAGATATTTGCTAGAACCTCCAATTTTAATGCCACCAGTTGATGGAAGACCCTTGATTATGTATTTAACAGTATTAGACAACTCAATGGGGTGTGTATTGGGGCAACATGACGAGTCTGGTCGAAAAGAGCAGGCAATATACTACCTTAGCAAAAAGTTTACCGACTGTGAAACAAGATACTCACTGCTCGAGAAAACTTGCTGCGCTTTGGCATGGGCTGCTCGCCGACTAAGACAGTATATGTTGACCCATACTACCTTGTTGATTTCGAAGATGGATCCAATCAAGTACATATTTGAGAAACCTGCTCTCTCCGGAAGAATTGCAAGATGGCAAATGATCTTGACGGAATATGATATACAGTATACTACTCAGAAGGCCATTAAGGGGAGTGTTGTTGCTGATCATTTGGCTCATCAAGCAGTAGATGATTACCAGTCAATGAATTTTGAGTTCCCTGATGAAGACATTATGTCTGTTACCAAAGAACCTGGACAATATGACGGACCTGAACAAGGATCCCGATGGACTATGGTTTTTGATGGTGCCTCCAATGCACATGGTAATGGTGTTGGTGTTGTGATTAGTTCCCCTGAAGGTTGTCATACCCCGATTACTGCCAGACTTTGTTTCTATTGTACCAATAACATGGCTGAGTATGAGGCATGTATCATGGGTATGCAAGTTGCTATTGATATGAAGATTCAGTTCCTTGAGGTGTATGGAGATTCAGCTCTGGTAGTAAGTCAGATTAAAGGAGATTGGGATACAAAGCATGATAATCTCATTCCTTACAGAGAACATGTGTTGTCTTTGATCCCACATTTCAAAGAGATTACTTTTGGACATATTCCACGAAGAGAGAATCAGTTGGCAGACGCATTGGCCACCATGGCATCTATGTTTGAGATAAGCTGGGATGATGAAGCTCCCAAGATTACCATTGATAGATTTGAGAAGCCTGCATACTGCAATGAGATTGACACTGAAGGGGCAAGTGGACTCCAACATATGAGGGACCATTTGTAGTCAAGACAGTGTTCTCAGGAGGTGCCATGATACTGACTACAATGGATGGTGAAGACTTCCCACAACCTGTAAACGCAGACATAGTTAAAAAATACTACGCATAAAAAGAGACCCGCTAGGTTGACAGGCCTAGGCAAAAATAAGGGCATCCCGGCAAACCAAAAGGGTTTGGGCAAAAATTAGGGATATATATATAAAAAGATGTACACCCGGCAAGTCGAAAACCTGAAAAGGCGGCTTGGGCAAAAAAGGGTATCCCGGTGGATTGAAAACCTGAAAGGGCAATCCAGGCAAAAGTTAGGGATTAAAGCGTATGACTATGTCTCGTTTGGATCACTCATGAAACTGCAACCAGTTGTACTACTTACTCAAGCTCAAACAGATAAAGCTCAATCCAATCGTTTCCGTCTCAACAGCAAGAAGATGAGATACTTGAGTGGCAATAGTAGAATTGAAACTCAATAGGATTATTTCCCACATAGCTGATTCTTTTTGTAAAACTTCATGACAAAATTCTCTTACTAGGGTTTATGTCTCCTTGTACAAACTTACCCGTGTATGGGTCACTTTTGATATAAATAAATTCCATCTTTTGAATCCAGATTTACTTTTACCCTATTTACATAAGCGAAACGTCCATTGGTTGTGTTTGAATGTATGTATGCCTTTGAATATGATTAATGTTTACCAGAAATGCATGTATGCTTTTAATATGATTGATGTTTACCAGAAATGCATGAAAATGCAGTAATAGTATTTACTAAGGACGAACGAGGGAAGGATTTCAACGAAGCTTCGCCGGTTCATCTTTACAAGACAGTTACAAACCATCAGTAGGACTAATCCATTTTCACAAAGTCTAATCTCCCCTGGAATTTATATCCATCTCTTTTATCCTCATACGGATATACGGGAAATTACTTTCCAATAAGGGCACGATGAACGAAGACGGGATGTTATACTTATCCTACTATCAAACGAAAACGAAGGTTATCTATACCTTGTTATTCCCAGCAGACGGAGGGTTATATATTCTTCAACAACGAATCGGGATTTATTTTCCTTGGCCAGCAGTTGTTATACAAGGATATCCAGACACTTCCAGCAGTGTCATAGCATACATACATCATTTACATCATACCATAACATATATGTCTATAGTACATTACCTAAGTGCATCATGTCATACATGCATACATAAAGCATAAACTAATGTTGTTATACAGAATGCTACCTTGTTTTCAGGTTAATTATCCAACAAACAAGCTTATGATCTTTGGGACTGCTTTATTGTAACCTCGGGGTTACTTTATCCTCCTGATGAGCTTCTTATTACTTTGGGACTGCTTTATTGTAACCTCAGGGTTATTTTATCCTCCTGATAGCCTCTCATGACTTCAAGACTGCTTTAGAGCTACTGATTGCTCTATCCTCCTGAAATCATCCTATTACTTCAAGACTGCTTTAGAGCTATTCATTGCTCTATCCTCATGAGGTCATATTACTACTTCAAGACTGCTTTAGAGCTATTCATTGCTCTATCCTCCTGAAGCCATCTAATTATTTCAAGACTGCTTTAGAGTTATCCATTGCTCTATCCTCCTGAAATTACATTATTATTTCAAGACTGCTTTAGAGCTATCCATCGCTCTATCCTCCTGAAATCATTATTTCAAGACTGCTTTAGAGTTATCCATTGCTCTATCATCCTGAAATTACATTATTATTTCAAGACTGCTTTAGAGCTATCCATTGCTCTATCCTCCTGAAATCATTACTTCAAGACTGCTTTAGAGCTATTGATTGCTCTATCCTCCTGAAGACATATCACATTATTACTTCAAGACTGCTTTAGAGCTATTGATTGCTCTATCCTTCTGAAGACATATCACATTATTATTTCAAGACTGCTTTAGAGCCATTCATTGTTCTATCCTCCTGAAATCATATCATTGCTTCAAGACTGCTTTAGGGTTATCACTATTGATTGCTCTATCCTCATGAAGACGTGCTGCTACATCATTATTATTCCAGACTCCTGACAGCTTTCACCATACACCCATATTTTGAACTGCTCCCCCCCTAGTGGCATCTTTAAGCCCACTCAATCATATTCAACTAGCCATCTGTACCACTCTAGTGCACTGGTGAGTGCAAATTTTTGGGCTTTTGTGTTCAATCCCCTTCAACCTTCCAGGTTACGACTGGCAAATATACCAATCTAACCCCTCAGGTTTCAGAAAATTGAACAGGGGCAGCTGTTGCACCCCAAAATTTTCCCTCACAATACAAGACTTTGTGTTCTAAGAAGGTTCACAAGGTTCACAAGTCCCACAGTGCTTTCAAGACCTTTCATGAGGTTCATGAAGTCCATAGGTTGCTTCTTGAAGGTTCACAAGGTTCACAAGATTCACAATGTTTACAAAGCTTTCCTAAGGGTCATGGGGCCTACAAAGCCACTTCATGATGTTCACAAGGTTCACAAGCTTCACAATACCTCCCATGAGTATCACAAGATATCTTATGAAGATTCACAAGGTTCACAAAGTTCACAATTGGTCAGAAGAGTTGACAATTCCCTCAGACAATGCACCTCCTAAGCAGTGCATCCAAAACTAGGGTTTTGACTTTAATCAGGCTAAATGGACTTCCAAGACTTCAAGTGAGCTTCATAACATCTTATATGTGTATAAGAACCCCCATGTCAAGTTTCAAGACTTTTCTCAAAAGTTTGCTCAGTCAGATGATCAGATAAGTCAAAAGCAGTCAATGCAGTTAAAAGGTCAAACTGAGGTCAACTGTGGTCAAACCAAAGTCAAACTTCATGATTTTTTTTTTTTTTGCCAACATCAAAGAGAGGTTGGGTGAGAAATATTATCATAATAACTGTAATACCCCAAATTTTGCCCTAAGATTTGTCGTCGCATTTCATTGCATTTAATCAATTACTAACAAATTTGTGTAGTCGTTTGACTTTTTGCAGGTAAATATCATATGGCATGCATTTTTTTTCTAAAAAGTAAAAATGGCACAATTGGCAGGAGGACATGTGTAAGGAGTTATGAGTGTGAGAGGTTGAGAGTTCGAATCTCACCTTTGTCACTTTTTTTTGTTTTTTATTATTTTTACTCTAAATTTTTCTATCTTTCATTAAAAAAATAACAAAAATAGTTTTTTATTATTATTTAATTATTATTTTCGTATTTTAATTAAATCATTTTTTAAAATATTATTTTTTTCACTTTTTTCTAAATTATTCATAAAAATATCCAAAAAATCATAAAATAAAAAATATTGAAAAAAATTTTGTTCTTTTTATAATATTTTTTATTTTAGGAATCAATAGGATTATTAGTTTTTATTTTAAGTTTATTTTAATTATTTTAAATTATTTAAATTTTATTTTTTCTTAACTAATTATTTAGTTTGGGCTTTAAAATGGGCTTTAGGGACATTATTGACAATTTGGTGTTAACCCTAATTTGTTCCCTATATATACATGTGTTGCCTTGTTGGAAAAAAAGGGAGAGAAGGAAAAAAACCTAAGAGGAGTGAGTGCCGTTTGCCGTTATTTAGTTTTCTTCTTCATCCATTACTATTGTTTCTTTTTCTTCATCGTTTACCGTTATTTCTTTTCCTTCATCTATTACTGTTGTTTCTTTTTCTTCATCTTTTACCGTTATTTCTTTTTCTTCATCTATTACCGTTATTTCTTTTTCTTTATCTATTACTGTTACGTTTATATATATATAATTTTTAAATTGTTAGAGTTTATATATATAAGATTTTTGATCGAATTATGTCGATACGATGTTTGCACATTTGTGTGCATGACGCGTGACATTTGTGTTAGTTCGATCTGGTTGCGATGATCGCATTTTTGTGTGAGCAATAATACTATTTTTTGCTTAATTTCTTTTTCTTTGCGATAAATTTTGTTTCGTCCGATTTAGATCTGGTTGCGATGAGCGCATTTCTGCGTTAGCAACATTGTTGGGTTATTTGGCACATTTAAAATTCATTATTGCTTTATTATTATTATTATTATTATTATTATTATTATTATTATTATTATTATTATTATTATTATTATTATTATTATCATTATTTATTATTATTATCATTATTATCATTATTATTACCATTATTATTATTATTGTTATCATTAATTTATTAAAATTTGTTATAATATAAAAATCTGTTTTTTTAAAATAAATAACATTAACATCTTTTCCAAATTAATATGAAAACCTATTATTTTTGAGAAAAACTTTTTTTTAGATAAATTTAAAATAATAACTAAAATCTTTTTTTTAAAATAATAACTAGAACCGTTATTTATTTTATTTTATTATTGTTCAATTCAAATTTCATTATCATATTGTATCTGCTCCTCTCATGTAACCTCGCGAACTTAACAATCGCTCTTTAAATTCTGCCTTTAAATTTCTGCTTGCATGGTTTAAATTATGACATTATCTCTCTGTTTGCATGATTCACGCGTTTACTATTATTTCTGTCACATTGCACACATCCGAAGGTTAGGTCTAACTGTTTGGCCGCCGCGCCAATAGTCCGTAAAACTTCACACATTCAATTTCAAATCCTCAAAACTACAAACTACAAACCCTAATTTTCACAAATGCCTCGCCGCAGGCAAAATTACAATTTTACCCTTAGCATTAGGTCAAAGAGCCGCGGCGCTCATTTTAGGGTTTCCCGCCGTGGAATCCCTAATTTAACCCTAATTACAACTTAACATTTCAACGTAGAGATTTGGAGTTTCTACACTCCACGTAAGCGTGTCCTTAAGATGCGTTTATTCCCCTTGAGACCTTGACCATAGTCAAGAAGTTTCTAACCTCCCTATTGAGGGGAACTACGATTACTCTGATTCCACTCCCGTAAGGATACGTAGGCACAAGATGCGATGTCTTGCCGAGTAAACTTAGAATTAACCCCCTTTATTATTTATTATTGCTTATTTATATTTTATTTATCTTTGCTATTTAATTATTTTGCTTATTATTTTGTAATTGTTTCTTGGATGTAAAGTTGTTTAATTATTTAATTATTATTATGGTTAGTAATTAGGGAGTGTAACAACATGTATGTAATATTAAAATAAATTTAGATCACTTTTAAATAAAGATAATTAAAATAAACACGTCACACACGTAAGTCGATTTTAATCGCCGTCTCACTTCCTAAGGATATCCCTCAAGTTGCCTACGAATAATGGTTAAGTGGGGTGTATAAAGCAAGTCCCTCAAATAGAAAAATCATCAAAGTCCCTTATGGTTGCCTTTACGAATCGAGTCCCTTTCGAAAAATGATGATGGTCCCTTATATGTGCTTATTACATCCCACAATGGCCTTCAAAGTCAAATTGTCCCTCACATGTCCCTTAACATCCAAAGTAAGGACTACCTACTCCATTATAGTAGGGATAGTCTTACTAAGGAAAGGATAAAGAATAAGAAAGACCTTAAAACATTAGGGTAGGCTACTCCTAGATACTTGCTCACTTCAAAACTTTTTCACACTTAAACAAATTTCCAACAAAATTTTCAAACAAGTTTTTTTCACATCCATACACGGATTATTATTAAACTATTCTGAAATTTTTTGCTATTCACACACTACACTTTCAAAACAATTCAAAAGTGAGCTTAAGTACCTAAGAGCCCATGGATAACCATGGATGAAAAGGGTGCTAACACCTTCCCTTTTCATAACCTACCCCCCGGACCCAAAATATTCTCTAAGGTCTTTCCTGTTCTTTTATAACCTTTCCTTATGGATAAAATAAAGGTCGGTGGCGACTCTTGCTATCCGCAACATTGTTTAAAGTCAGTTCTCCCACCGTGTTACACCTACCTACGGGAAAGGAGGGGAAGGTTGCTCGCTAGGATATCGCATCCTATGCCTACGTACTTTCATACAGCATGAAAGATCAGAGTAAACGTAGTTCGGGCCACGTACGACACAAGCTTGTCTTGGTTAATTTTATTCCTTCTGAAAAGGTTTTCTTGATTAACAGTCCCGGCGGACAAAAATGACGCTTTGATGAGTTCACCTTCTTTTACGGAAGAAGTGTCTTTTATTGTGTTTGAAATCTTTATGTGTTTTTCTGTTTGTTTTGAGAAAGAAGAGACAGAACTCTAACCTACGGTTGCGAAGGGAAACAAACTAACCTAATGTTATCATGCATGGGTTAAGACCTAGTGTCTATCATGCTCCTCTCTTGCACAGAGAGAAACAGAGATCCTACGGGATAGGCAGAAACAGAAACAATAACAGATATAATAAAGCAGTAAAATGCATGGATGCAACAGTACAAGCGAGGCAAGGGAGTCCCACTCAACCTCGAACCTAGAAAACAATAGGCAAAAGTGAACAGACTTCACTTTCAACCCAGCAGGGTAAACAGCAAACAATACAGTCCAGAAAACCAATCAATACATCAGCAATGAAATACAACAGCAAAAGAAACAACATCAGCAGCTCTGAATCAACATCTGGCTCCAAGTAATCTCCAATCAGCTACAGGCTTTAACAAGCATCAGTCTCCATCTTCATGACCTTCAGGTAAGGGCTTTGATCATCAGTCTTCCATCTGCCATGGCTTTTCTTCCATTTCAAACCTCCAGGATGAGGGATCAGTCACAAGAGTGACTTGGGTGTTAAGCAATCAGTTGACTACCAAAGGTGGTGAACAGACTGCTTCTAACACAAAAGACATTTTCTCTCAAGAGTTCTATCTCTTAGACACTATCACCAAGCCTTCCAAAGGAAGGGGGTGAGTGTCTTAGAGAGACTCTGAATCACAGAGAAGAATGGATGCAGACAAGGCAATCCATGTTTGAGAAACAAACTTTCTAACCTAGAGCTCTGCCTAGCTCCTAAACCCTAGTCTCCTCAGCATCTGCTAGCAAGAATCTTCTCTTCAACTCTGGAAGTTGAACTTCAATCTCTGGATCTCCAATGGCTTCCCCTTCTCAAGTCTTCAGCTCTCCCAAGTCCCCAGACAAACCCAATACCCCAAACAAACAAGCTATAATCCCCAGAGGGCACACCACACCAGTCAATCAGATATATACAGTACATTAATAGCAGTAAGGGAATCCTGACTTTTTCTAAGGGATCTAATAACTACCCATAGCCCCTATAGTCCCATAGCTAAACTATTCAAATCCTAAGTCCTAAGGGAAAGAATCAAGCCTCCTAAGTCATCACCTAAAAAACCCTAATTTTATCCATGTTGTTCTCACCTAAACTAAACACCTGAAATTAATTTCTAAAAATGGGAATTAAATTGCATCTACAAGTTTAATGTCTAACCTAAACAACCTAAAAAGAATGAACAAAAATATTGAAGCATTTGATAGAACAAAAAATAACAAAATCATGCATGAAATGAAACTATTAAAATGTCATTTATTTAGAAAATATGGGAAAAATATCAAATAAAAAATAAAATGCAATTTTTATTTTTTATAATTTTCTTGACATCCTAAAGAAAAATATGCAAAAAGAATGAATTAAAAATAATGATTTTCCTATTTATTATGATTTTTATAAGATGTATAAAAAATGAAAAGAAAATAAAATGAAAATATTAAGAATAGATGGGAAGGGGTGTGGAAAGTAAAGGCGCGCAGTTGCTTTATCCATGTGGGCCAGAAGATGGGGTGCAGATAGAGATTATGCAAGGCCCAGCGCAGTCAGAAATTGAATTAAAAAAACCAGAAAAAATGGAAAGCAAAACGGTGCAAATAGCAGTCCTTTCATGCGTAATTCTTTGGGCTTAATGAAAAGGGGGTGTGGATAGCGATTGGATCCAAAGCCCACTCAGAGGGTTTAAATGAAACGATGCGTTTCATGTTTAGATTTTCCCTCCGTTTTCAACATTCAATCGTGGCCGTACGATGAGGGGATTAAGTCAACAATTGGGAAGGATCTGAGGGCTGAGGGTCATCGTCCCCAACGAGCCCTAGGGTTTCTGAAAATTCCCCCTCCATGCACAGAACTTCCAATCCTTCTTTCTCCCTAATCTCTCCATGAAACGCCAAGATATAAACACCAAAATTGATCTCCTTCTCACGCAGAACATCACTATATCCATAGTTTTCAATATAACAGCCTAGATTTTCAAATTCGATAAGCATCACAGTTCTGATCCGCCATTGTCACCTGTGATCAACTACCTCAATTCTCCACAAAACTCATCCTAAACTAATCTACAACTCATCCTTATCATAGCATGCTAATCCAATAACCTTATCGTGCCTTATCCTAGCAATTACAAACTCTACCAGATTTGGTACCTCATGCTCAACCTCCATGAAACTCAACCAAACTTACCAAAATCAATCATCTACTTATGCTTAACCATTCTACACTTCCAAAACCCTAAGATTCTACCTAAACTGAGCAAATCGAATAGAAGACAAACCTGGTGCAATTGGTGAAAACAGGTGTGCAACTCCTGGGATCAGATGCTTGCAGTGATTGAAATTTGCTCAGTGACTTGAAGGATGAATTCTGTATGCAACAAGAACACTGAACAATGCTTGAAACTCGAGTTGGACAACAATATGCAATTCTTGCAATTTCCTCAAAATAGCTTCAAGCTGCCATGGATCTTCTTCTACCTCAGCATGTATTCAATCACAATGATCAGAAGAATAGGTTTGTGGTGGAGAAATGAATGGAGATTGGAGAGAATGAAAGTTTGAGATCAAATTGCCAATGGAAGAATCTTGCTTTTCACACTCTAATCTCACCTCTCATCAACAATGATCACCAACCTTTTACCCTCCCTGATCCACTCTTTTTATAATGATCAATGGAAACTCCTAGATTCATCTAGAAAGATCTAGAAAGTATTGAAAATCTCATGTGATGGGAACTTGAATATCTCATGCACCATGCATTAAGTCTTGCAAAATGGCCTTAAAATGTCATCATAAGAGATATTGGAGAGATATAAGCAAATACAATGCTTTTCCTTGCCTTGTGTTGAAATTTCCAAAGATGACTTATAATGCAAGTTTCAAATTAACAAAGCATCACCCATTTTAAAGCCTCAAATCAAAATTCTATCTGAACCAATGTTCTTAAAATGATGTTTCCAATCAAAATGATATATTGGATGACCTATTTTGGATTTCTAGATCCTCCAAACCAATTTCCAAATTCAACTTTTTCAACTTATAAGCCATTTTTAGTTCATTTCTGACCAATCATGCAAATCCATGCTATGAGCTTTTCCAACCATTCATGACCTTCTTTCTTGACTTAAAATCACATTTTGAACAACTTTCATGTTTTGAGTTTTTCCATTTGAGGCTTGGAAATAGGAGATATGGCCTTTGCTTAAAAATGACCTATAACTGACAAATGACCAAAATACCCTTTGCTTGCCAAGACCATAAGTTGAGTTCCACACATCATATGAAGGCATACCATACCATTCTAGAAAGCTAAGACAATGAGGAACAATTCTTATGTTGACCAGAAATTCATTTGAAATCTCCTTGAGGGGTAAACGTTGCTTAGAAGTCAAGTCACTTTCACAGACAAAATTTCAGATACCTCAGATGACCTGTAACTTGCAAGGACCATAACTTGAGTTCTATAAATCTCCTTGATGTCTTCTACCACTCAAATTAAAGGTCTTGAGATCCTCTACAAGTTTCATGTTGGCCAAGAATCTATTTGAAGCTTGCATTTTGACTTATCTTGCTTGGAAATTTGACCTAAACTAGGGGATTTTACAGAGAAACCCTAATTTAGAAACTCCTCTTCTCCTTGATTCCTCTTGAATTCTTCTTAGCACAACAACATATCCTTATTCTCCATGTCAAATGATGGACCCCACATCTCTCCAATAGCCCTTAATGCCTTTAAATCAATCAATTGGCCTAGGGTTGACCTAGGGTTGACCCAGATGAAACCCTAGTTGACTGTCTTCAACTGCAATTCTTGTGGTCACCTCAACAACTTGTTTTCTTCCCCAAATGACTTTCTAAGCCTCTCATGATGTCTAGATACTCTCCATGCCTTCAATTCACAGCTCACAACCCCCTTGTTGACCCTCAGATGCCCTCAGATAGGAAATAGACTCAAGGCTTGATCTGCTGAATTCTCTGCTCTCAAATTCTTTTCTGATGACTTGAATAAGATGGAATTAGGATAATAACCTCTTGATAGGCCTCTAGAGATGAGAATAATGACTGGTCCCCTGTTGAATGACTTGCTATGCTTATGCTATGCAGATGATTAGTCTATGTACATGACTCTATATGCAAATGCTAATGATATGGAAACATGAACCAGGTGAATAAGGTTGAGCAAATTTTAGGGTGCAACAGCTGCCCCTATTCAAGCGACTTGGACCCGATTGGGTGAAGAGCGAACGGCCTTCAAACATTCGAGGTACGGGACGGTTGAATACCAGTGAAACCAGAAATTTGCCAACCACAAAACTAAATTGCGCTCCTGCTTGAGGAATGACATTCATCAGCTGAATCTAACTGTTACAGTAACCCACTGATCTCGTAACGACCACGCTGGGGATAACAGATTGCTTGCTTGTCCACATTAGGACTCTGTCTGTCACCAGTACGAAGAAATCTCAACTAGAACCTGTCCACGTTAGGACTCCACTTGCTGTTAACCCAGAAAATCTCGGCAACTTCGCTGGGGGATAATTTGTCTATCTTTCCATAAACTGAATCGCCCCGTTAGGAATAACACTCTTCCACGTTAGGAATAACCTCGTCTGGACCCGTCCACGTTAGGACTCCATCCTTCCACGTAAGGAGCCACATCTTCTTTCCACGTAAGGAAACCAATTTTCTTCTTCGTAAGGAATACGATTCTCAATCTGTCCACGTGAGGACTCCAACCTTTCTGAATCTGTCCACGTCAGGACTAAACTTTCCATCTTTCCACGTCAGGAATCAATCTTCTTTCTATAGCGATCTGTCCCCGTAAGGACTCCAATACCACTTGACATGTCCGCGTCAGGACCCCACTCTTTCCACGTAAGGAATTCACCTTTGGTTCTGAACCTGTCCCCGTTAGGACTCGCCTTTCCTCGTAAGGCGTACATCATTCTTCCACGTCAGGAATCAATTTTTCTTGAATCTGTCCACGTAAGGACCCCAATTTTCCGCGTAAGGAATCAACTTCTTTTCCACGTCAGGAATGCCTCTCCTTCCACGTAAGGAATAAACTTGATATGTCCGCGTGGGGACTCGATCTTTCCGCGTAAGGAAACCCATTTTTTCCACGTAAGGAATCTCATCTTTCCACGTTAGGAATAAACTTTCATCTTTCCACGTCAGGAACTGAAACCTCTTTTCCCATGTAAGGAATAGACTTGTCCACGTCAGGACCCCTCTTTCGTCTTGATTTGTCCACGTCAGGACTCAGGCATCTTCGACCTGCCGAGGAAATAAGACTTGTCCACGTCAGGACTCACACCTTTGTCTGATCTGTCCACGTCAGGACCCATGCTTTGCCAACACGAAAAAAGATAACTGCTGAGAGTAACTGGTCCGCGTCAGGACACCAACACAAAGAGCAATCACTTTCGTCAACGTCATGACTTCCCATTTCACCAATTTCGAGAATCTGAATTTGCCCACGTTAGGACTAACACACTTCCCTAACCCGGGGAAATAAACCTGTCCACGTTAGGACGCCCACTTCTGAAGAACTCCCGTCAATATAGGAATAAGTTGTCCACGTCAGGACTTAGTTCTCCATTGATCCCCACCCACAAACTTCTTAGCACCGACGTGACAGCGACTTTGAGGCGGACTCTACTGGGGATATTTGGAAACCAAACTACCGGACGCCTGTTCTGATAACCGGCGGTGGCCTCTGAAATTCTGATTCATGGAACCCCTGATGACAACTAACTCTGCCTGGGAATAAAGAGAAACTTATCCTGATAACTCTGTGGGGAATACGGCCGAAACTGACATTATCATTGGATGTCCCATGCCGAGATCTTGAATGTTTGGTAGTTCATTTGAGCAAGAGTTCTCTCCACCTGAACTGCTATAGTACAGAAACTGCTTCAGCAAAATAAATGCTGAAGATAATGCCGACTCCGCCGGGGATAGCCAGATGCTACAGAATTATTCCAGCAAAATAAATGCCGGAAGGGTGAAGTCAACCATGCTGGGAAGTTGGGAGTTCGAACCAAATACCCTGTTGAGGTAACCCCCTGCTGGGGAAAATAACTTCGCTGAGGAATAGCAGGTATGCCAAGTATGATTGGACTTCTTTGCTGGAGAGTGAACTGATATTACACGGTATCCTTGACAAAATAAATGACAGGACCCACCACCAACTCTGCTGGGGAGAGTCTTGATCTCCGGGTTCCACTGGGAGGAAAGAACGTTTGCTGAAAGGAGAGAACTCCGCTGGGGGTGGGACTATTCTCTCGGGGGGAAATCCACTGACTCCGCTGGGGGAGAGTGAATGACCCTGCGGGGAAAGATGAACCTGTCTGAATACAACCTTACGATCTTGGAATCGTCGATCCTTTTTGCACAAGCTATGACTAGCTGGAGAGTTCGATCCTTCTTCAGGAAGAACCTGCATGACCTGCGTGAAGGCTGAGTCTTTCATTATTGCAATCTTTCGATCATCTTTCTCGTACGGTTATGAAACCTGCAACAACACAAACAAGACAAGACAAGCCTATGCAACCAAATCAACTCAGGTTAGTGACGTTATTTTCAGTTAATTCAAAGCTTTAGCAACTGTTGGCAAGGGCCAGCGACGTTATACTCATGCTAGTTTCATCAAACTTAGGCGTTAATCATGCACAAAACAGTAAAGAACAGTGTCAAGTACTGAATAACGTGTTTTATTGATCGGGCCCCTGAATGGGCGGAGTTTTGTACACGGGATGTAACTCCTGAAATGAGGAAGCTACACAAAGCAAATATACAAGTATACAAGTATGCACAAGAAGCATAAATATTGACAACTTAAATTTGTACACATGTCGGTAACGGGATGCAGATGAACACCACGAACTAATCCTCCCATGACTCGCCCGACCCTAATGCTTTCCCGGTATCCCCACTTCTGAAGAGACTGTATCCGATAGTCGACCCCTCATGTATATTCTCCCGCATTGATGCTCAGTGCAATGTCAAATTCGGACCGCAGTCATTTGCTTTTCAAATCCCTAACTTTTGCGTGAACCGCCCTTTACGGGTTTTCAGTTCACCGGGATACCCCTTTTTGCCGAAGCCGCCCAGTGTAGGTTTTCAACTTCGCGGGTGTACATTTTTTCAATTTTATCCCTAATTTTTGCCCGAACCTTTCATTCTGTTTTTGGTTCGCCAGGATGCCCCATTTTTGCCTGGACTCTCTTTTTTCTGTCCAGCGGGTCAATTTTAAGCAAAGTATTTTTTAACTGCGTCCGAATTCACAGGCGATGTGAAGTCTTCTCCGTCCATAGTGGACAACAGCAACGCTCCTCCTGAAAAGACTTTCCTGACAACGTATGGCCCTTCGTAGTTGGGGGTCCACTTGCCCCTATGATCTGCTTGCGGCGGGAGAATTCTTTTCAGCACAAGGTCGCCCGTCTGAAAGCTTCGCGGATGTATCTTTTTGTCGTACGCTTTCTTCATTCGGCTCTGGTACAAACGACCGTATGCTAGGGAAGCTAGCCTCTTCTCATCCATTAAGCTCAGTTGGTTCAATCTGTTTGTTACCCATTCTGCCTCGTCTAGCTGAACGTCCCGCAATACCCTCAGAGAAGGGATCTCAACTTCCAATGGTAATACCGCTTCCATTCCGTATACCAACGAGAACGGAGTTGCCCCGGTTGATGTGCGTACCGTCGTACGATAACCGTGCAAAGCAAAAGGTAGCATTTCATGCCAATCCTTATAGGTCACCACCATTTTCTGAACGATCTTCTTGATATTCTTATTGGCCGCCTCAACAACGCCATTCATCTTGGGTCGGTAAGGGGAGGAGTTGTGATGTTCAATCTTGAAATTCTGACAGAGCTCCTTCATCATTTTGTTGTTCAAGTTTGAACCGTTGTCCGTGATTATCCGCTCGGGAATCCCATATCGGCAAATGATATCTCTTTTAATGAATCTGGCCACCACTTGCTTAGTTACATTTGCGTAAGACGCCGCTTCCACCCACTTGGTGAAATAATCGATTGCTACTAGGATGAACCGATGCCCGTTAGAAGCTGTCGGCTCGATCTTCCCAATCATATCGATTCCCCACATAGAGAATGGCCATGGCGATGACATTACATTCAGAGGACTTGGAGGCACATGGATCTTATCAGCATAGATTTGGCACTTGTGACACTTCCTCGCAAACTTGAAACAATCAGTTTCCATGGTCAGCCAAAAATAACCTGCCCGCAGCAGTTTTCTCGTCATAGCATGTCCACCAGCATGCGTACCAAAGGTACCTTCGTGTATTTCCTCCATGAGAAGCTTTGCCTCTTTCTCGTCTACACAACGCAACAGCACCAAATCGTGGTTCCTTCTGTATAAGACGCCATCCGGGTTCAAATAGAAATTACCCGCTAATCTCCTGAGAGTCTTCTGATCTTGACTGGACGCCCCAGCCGGATACTCTTTATTCTTCAGGAAATTAAGGATATCGAAATACCATGGTTTGCCATCAGATGCTTCATCAATAGCAAATACATAAGCTGGCCTATCAAGCCGAGAGATAATGATTCGGGGAGCTTCGTTCCAGAAGTTGACCTTGTACATGGAAGACAAAGTGGCCAGAGCGTCAGCCATTTGATTTTCTGCCCGCGGTACATGATGCAATTCCACCTTGTCGAAGAAAGGCAACAATCTCCTTGCATAATTCATGTAATATATCAAGTTGGGCTGACGTGTCTCCCATTCCCCTTTGATCTGATTCACCACCAGAGCTGAGTCTCCGTATACGTCCAAATGTTTGATTCGCAAATCGATGGCTTCTTCAAGCCCCATTATACAAGCTTCGTATTCGGCCTCATTGTTGGTAACGGCAAAGGTCAATCGGGCAGTAAACGGGATGTGCGACCCGTGTGGCGTAGTGATGATTGCCCCTATTCCGCTACCGTAAGCATTCACAGCTCCGTCAAATATCATCTTCCATTTAGAACCCAACTCTGGTCCCTCGTCTGGCAACGGCTCTTCACAATCTTTCATCTTTAGGTACATGATATCCTCGTCAGGAAAATCAAACCTCATTGATTGGTAGTCCTCAACAGGCTGCTCCGCAAGGTACTCAGACAGCACACTCCCCTTTATAGCCTTCTGCGAGACGTATTGAATGTCATATTCAGTCAAGACCATCTGCCAACGGGCAATTCTCCCTGTCAACGCCTACTTTTCAAACACATATTTGATAGGATCCATCTTCGAGATGAGCATGGTTGTATGATTCAGCATGTACTGCCTCAAACGCTTGGCGGCCCAGGCTAGCGCGCAACAAGTTTTCTCCAGCATTGAATACCGAGATTCGCAGTCTGTAAATTTCTTACTCAGGTAATAGATCGCATGCTCTTTTCTCCCCGTCTCGTCGTGTTGACCGAGAACACAACCCATGCTTCCCTCAAGAACCGTCAAATACATTATCAAGGGTCTACCTGCCACTGGGGGTATCAAAATAGGAGGCTCCTACAAATACTGCTTTATTTTATCGAACGCCTTTTGACAATTTTTGTTCCACGTCACAGCTTGATCTTTCTTCAACAGCTTGAATAATGGTTCACACGTGGCCGTTAGGTGAGATATGAACCGGGCGATGTAGTTCAACCTCCCTAAAAACCCGCGCACCTCTTTCTCTGTTTTAGGCGTCGGCATTTCTTGAATTGCTTTTATTTTAGCAGGATCGACCTCTAATCCTCTTTCGCTTACGATAAACCCCAGCAGTTTACCCGATCTCACCCCGAAGGTGCATTTGTTAGGATTCAGCCTCAGCCTGAACTTCCTAAGCCTTTTAAATAGCTTCAGCAGATTCACCAGATGCTCTTCCTCCGTCTGGGATTTGGCAATCATATCGTCAACATAAACTTCAATCTCTTTATGCATCATGTCATGGAAAAGAGTCGTCATCGCACGCTGATATGTTGCCCCAGCATTTTTCAAACCAAAGGGCATCACTTTGTAGCAAAATGTTCCCCAAGGCGTTATGAAAGTGGTCTTCTCCATATCCTCTGGCGCCATTTTAATCTGATTATAGCCTGAAAAGCCATCCATGAAGGAGAATACGGAGTATTGAGCAGTATTGTCAACTAACACGTCGATGTGAGGAAGTGGAAAATCGTCTTTTGGGCTTGCTTTATTCAAGTCTCGATAATCCACGCACATTCGAACCTTGCCATCTTTCTTTGGCACTGGTACGATGTTGGCAACCCATGAAGGATATTTTGTCACAGCCAGGAAACCAGCGTCCCACTGTTTTTGAACTTCCTCTTTGATCTTCATTGCCATATCTGGTCGAGTTCTGCGAAGCTTTTGTTTGACCGGCGGGCAATCTTCTTTCAGTGGCAGGCGATGCACGACCATGTCTGTATCGAGCCCCGGCATATCTTCATATGACCAAGCGAAGACATCATTATACTCTCGGAGCATTTCAACCAGTCTTCGCTTGACATCACTCTGCAGTGCGGCTCCAATACGAATACTTTTCTCAACCCCTTCCGACCCGAAGTTGATAATTTCGATGACCTCGTCGTGAGGCAGAATGGCTCTTTCCTCTTGCTTCACTAACCAAGACAGTTCTTCAGGAACGTCGCTATCCTCGACAACCTCTTCTTCGGCCTGGAATACCGGGTGCTCGAAGTCGGGACGAGTCATAGGTGGTTCCAGGATGTCATCTGAAAATGTTATCCTGCAAAAGGAACGGTTAAGTGCTTCAAAATGCGTATAAAGCGAACAACCACGTTGCCATTTTATTGAAAAATATAAAACAAGAAAAACAGGGATTACAGTATTTGCACATGAAAAACGCCATTTATTTAATGATTAACACGCAATGTCTATAACAACACAGCCCTAAGCGAATCATGATGCCCCGGGCAAGACATCAGATTGTTCAACAATTAATAAAGCAAAGCATTACTGTTTAAAAGTCACAGGAACAAGCTCCTGAATAGACCAGTTGCACAGTCCTTGTCCTGGCGTGCTTGGCTGAATCCAGGCATCCATATCACAGTCGCTGTCTCCTTCATCAGACTCCGAAGCAGCATTGACAGTTTCGTGACATACTCCACTGGCAAAGATGGTGATTGGCCTTCTGAAACGGGGTGCCCCCACGGAAGGAGTTGATGACGACGGTTGGTACCCCAGCCCGAACCGGTCCATCTTCACAGGAATGTCCAGCACTTTGCCCCAGCCCTTGGCTTCTCCTGCTTCCACTAGAGCTTAAGCCTCTTTATACGACGAGACGGCTATCTCCGGCACTTTGCTCGGCCCGGGACCCTTGTCCTTGATGCGCAAACCTTCGAATGCCTGGCAGGGTGTTTCGTGGATCTCTCCGTCGACTTCCACATATTTAAATGAAGATAGATGGCTGACCAGGATGTCCTCTTCTCCGCACACGGTGACTACGCTGTCTTCGACCATATATTTTAACTTCTGATGCAGGGTGGACGTGACTGCCCCTGCCCCATGAATCCAGGGTCTTCCAAGCAAGCAGCTGTACGCAGGCTGTATATCCATGATATAAAACTCAGTTGCAAACACTTTCGGCCCCACTTGCAAAGGCAAAGTAATCGATCCAAAGACTGTTCTCCGCGTGCCGTCAAACGCTCTGACTACCAAATCACTGGGCGTACACAAAATTCCTCTAACATCCAGCTTCATCATCGCCTTCTTGGGCAGCACATTCAAAGATGATCCAGTGTCGACCAATACGTGCGACATTACTGATCCTCTACACTCGACAGATACGTGCAGCGCCATATTATGATCTCTTCCTTTCGGAGTCAAGTCGAAATCGGTAAAGCCCAAGCTGTGGCCTGCATTCACATGTGCCAACACTCCTTCTAGCTGATTTACGGAGACGTCTTGGGGTACAAAAGAAGTATCCAGGACTTTCAGCAACGCATTTCTGTGGGCTTCCGAACACAACAACAATGACAGAATAGATATCTTGGACGGTGTCTGCTGCAGATGCTCCACAATCTTATAATCACTTTTTCGAATCAAGCGCATGAACTCTTCTACATCCTTCGATGCTGCTTCTTTTTCACTCGCTTGCACCGGAACATTCTCAACCGCTTTCCCTTTTCCTTTCGCTAGTCTTTCAGCCTCCACTTCAGGAGATATAAAGACTCTACCACTCCTTGTCATACCCCCCGAACCAGCAACGTTATCCACAGTCTCGGCTGGCCGTTTGTTAACATCAATTTTATTCCGTCACAATATACTTCCAACCCATACGACCATGGGACTGCTTTCGTGTTCTCGTACGGGATTGGCCCGGCCTTAGTTATGGTGATCAGTGGGCGCTGAGCTGGTGCTGCAATAGTGATCGTCTTCCGAGGAATCGTTACCGTGGCCATATCACTCTGATTATCCGCTACTGCCCCTGCAGGCTCTTCAGTTGCCGCTTGGTCAAACTGCAATATGCCCTCATCAATTAAAGCCTGAATGCCTTTCTTCAAATCCTCACACCCCCCAGCTAGGGTCCAACAGTCTAAGCAATACTCGTTACATCCTGGGTAAACACCTCCTTGTAACAGTCGGCTCTTTATCTCGCTCAGCGGCGTCTTCAAATCATCGACATTCATAATCAGATTCAAACCTTCCTCAGTCAGAACGGCGTTGGCCCCATGATTAGGCATGGGTTTCTGCACTATATTTGGACCTGCCGTTCCGAAATTGATAGTCTTATTGTCAAAAAGATCCTGCACAACGTGCTTAAAAGCGTGGCAACCTTCTATATCGTGACCCGGGGCTCCAGAATGAAACTCACAGTGCCTGCTTGCATCGTAGCCAAACGGGGGAGCTCCCGTTATTGGTGCCAGAGTTCTTTTCTCTACTAGATTCAATCCCAACAATGTCTGCAACAAATCGGCATAGGTTGAGGGGGGCTTCTCAAACACTCTTCTCGGTTTATTACCCTGGAATCTTCGCTGAGCTTGCTGTGCCCCCTGCTGAGGCTGCTGCTGCTGTTGCATGGGCTGCTGCTGAACAGGTTGTTGCTGGAGTGGTTGTTGCTGATACGGGATAGTAACACTCGCCACCTGCTGCGGCTGACGATATTGACCTCGTCCCCTGCCTCGGCCTCGGCCTCGGCTTCCAAATACTGCGCTTGCTTCGCCCTGCCGGTGCCCACCATAAGCTTTCCTATTACTGCCAGATGCAGTTGATTCCTCGACTTGGAACTTTCCTTGCTTAATATTACGTTCAATCTTTTCCCCCATCAGAATTAGGTCTGAAAAACTGGCCAGAGACGTGTGAAACAGCATATCATGAAACAGACATGTGAATGTGCCGACAAACATGTCATTCATTTCCTTATCTTCTACCGGAGGACGGACCCTGGCAGCCATATCGCGCCACCTTTGCGCGTACTCCTTAAAACTCCCCCCCTTCTTCTGCGACAGCCCGGCCAACTGGACCCGATTGGGTGCCAAGTCGCTGTTATACTTGTAATGGGCTACAAATGCCTCTGCTAATTGCTTCCACGTCTTGATATCAGTTGGCTCCAGCCCCATGTACCACTCTAGGGAAGGGCCCGACAGACTATCCTGAAAGAAATGCATTAGCATTCTTTCATCAGTTGAGTATGCAGACATCTTTCTGTAATAAGCTCGTACATGCACTTTTGGACATGTATCTCCTTTATACTTGTCAAACGCAGGAGCTTTGAATTTAATTGGCACCCTCAAGCCAGGTACCAGCCCCATTGTTGCCATGTCCAAACCCACAGCACTTTGGTTTAGGACTCCCCTCATCTGCTCTTCTAGCATTCTGATCTTCTGGGAGTCATCCATCGGCCCTTCGAAACCTCCTCCAGAGAAGGCGTCCTCCTGCTGATCTTCTTGCCACATACCATTTCCGGCCCCGTACCCATCATATCCATTATTACGTCCAGCTCTGATCTGATTCACCCCCGGACCTCGGCCTCTGTTGCCGTACCCTTGAACACCTCCAGCAGGACCAAAAGCCATAAATCCAGTACCGTTTCCGTTTCCGAAGCCTCCGTAACCCTGGTTGGCCGCGCCATAACCATCCTGCCCAAAGCCTTGAGCATTAAAGCCATATTTCCCAGTGTTATCGAATCCCTGATTGTTGAATCCGAATCCAGCATTGACGAAGCCGTTGCCGCCTAGATTATCACCCAGATTGACATCACCCAGCCCAACATTATGGACAGCAGTCTCATTTCCAACTCCGACGTTACCATTTGCAGCAGCGGTAGCGTTGTTGACATTAGCAGCAGGTGTATTGATTACAGGTGGAGCCACTGGCGTGGGAGTGCCGTCTCCATGAACAGTATCGACCCGTACAGACTGATGATCTTCATTACCATGACCAGCGTTTCGGGCCAATAGAGGCTGGACCATGGCCTGCAAATTCTCCTGCCCTTTTGCTATAGCTTCCATGGTCTGCATGAAGAGAGCGAGCTTCTCGCGCACATCTTGCATCTCGTTCTGCATTTGATCCATGATTCTTCGACAATTGGTGCGGGTAGAATAGCGGTGCGGGTGTTGATCTGCATTCCTGGAAAGTACCTGGTACAGAGCAGGACATAAGACACTTATTCAAAGATTACCTGTAATGCAATATGTGTATGAATGCAATGCAATGTGTCTGTGCATTAGGGAAATTCATTCCCCCAGTTCTAGTGTGAAGGTGCCAGTGCAGTGACAGTGTTGACAATAGGAATATCGGAGTTGAATCATAGAAAGCCTCATATATTGCAGGGAAAATCAATAAGCCTAGAGTACAATATTACTGAGAGTACAATAAGAAGGCATGACCTCAACCAACAATCCTGGTGATGGTCAGCACTATGCAAATAAAGCATACAAGTTACTATATGAAATGATCAAATCCTCCCAAAAGTCTGGTACTCTTCTATCAACTTCTTGGTCTCCGGATGGCTTGGTCGATCAAGCAGCCCTTCAACAAGCTGGTTTCTCTTCTTAAGAACACGGCGCACGTCTTCAGTAATTTCTTCCCATGTTGCCTCTCTGAAGCAATCTTCTAGCTTTCGCTTCTGGGACACCGCTTCATCTCTGGATTTGATTGCCTTGTTCAGTGCATGCTGGACACTATACCGGGTCATCACTTCTTCCTCACACTTCTTGATGCTAGACTTCAGCTTCTCTTCGAGGTCGGAGATTTGCTGCCTCAGCTTATCTTCCCTCTTCTTATTGTTGGTGAGTGTAGCATTCCAAGTCTTGTTGCAAGAGGAGATTTCTCGATGTGCCGCGTCAAGCGCTTTCTTTTTGGCTTCCAGCATGTCATGGGAGCTTCTGAACTCTTGCCCCAGACGTTCGCGCTTTTTCTTTTTCTCGGTCAACTCAGCCCCTAACCTGTTTAACAGCTCGATCTGTTGTTGGAAAGCATATACGGCCTTGTTTTTCTCACTGCGTACTTGAGCTAGCTCTTGCTCTAACCCTTCGTTGATCTTCATCAAGGCTTCTTTTTCTCTCACAATTTGCTCATAGACTTCCCTAGAAACAGTAGTTGGCTCCGCTACCGGAATAGGATCAAGAACTGGTGCATCTGGAAATGGCATCCTCAACTGACTAGCTCTCTCCTGAATCCACACTCTATAAGGTGCATAGGCCTGACAGTCATTCTTTCCTAACAACGGCTTCCCCCTTCGGATAATACGCGTCCAGGCATGTTGTAGCTTGGCTAGTAACTCCCTCTTCACGTCTCCGGTGAAGTACAGAGATTCCTGTACTTCCTCCTCCTTTGGCGGGTTCTTCAGGGAATATCCGAACTGACGGACGAACAGAGATGGGTTGTAGTTGATACACCCTTTCCTTCCAATCAACGGGACGTTAGGGTACCCCGAACAGCTGAAGATAAGCTCGGATCCCAACAGGTCTCGGTCAAACCACTCCATATCTTCCGACGATAGCCTCATCAGGCGCTCTGGCCAACCAACTGGGACTGTAGTCTCCGCAACAGATCTTCTCTTAGGAAGGTGGCTCTCAAACCACATACTCAACAAGGGCACACAAAGATGAACGTTCTTTCCTCTCCCCTTCTCATTCTTGTAATGCAGTGAGTGATAGAAATCTCCGAGTAAGGTGGGTACAGGATTACCAGCGGCAAACAAGTAGAAGGCGTCGAAGTCCACAAAATCCGGTATATTGGGGAACAAAACTATGCCATAAATGCACAAAGCCAACACAACATTGAAAGCAACCCAGCACCCGCTCTTGGCATACTCCTGGGCTTTACCAACTAAGAACTGAAGTGAGAAGCCTGGAACTCCACGGGAAACAGTAGTCAATAGTTCAGAGGCGTCAATATGCAAAGCTTTTGCCAAGTCCTCCGGCTTGGGCTTGGCGCCAGAATGGATGAATGGAACTTGGTTCTGCACGGGCAGCTCAACATACTCAGCGTATTCCTCCAGGGTTGGTCCCATAATAAAGTCAGAGAACGTAAAGCACCTCAAAGCAGGGTCGTAGAATTGCATCAAAGCATACAGCCCATCTAACTCTACCTCTGTAGGTTTGCACACCAATCTCAGTAGTCTACCATAGCTCATCCGGAAGCTCCTACGAACACCCTCATCAGCAAGAGAGATCAACCCAAGTAGAGGAACAATATCAGGCGTAGGCAATTTGTAAGCAACCGTTCTCCTTAAGCTAGTCATGATCAAACACTCAGAAGTCTGGGCACTAGAACTAGGGAAATGCAAATGCGCCTGCAGCACAGACACACGTTAGTGAAATGCAAATGGTAATGGATATGCAGTGATGCAATGCAAGTAACATGCAACAGGGACCAAAGCTGTAGCTGAATAGCCTGAACCCAATCAAGAAAGGTCTCAGATAGACCATCCAGAAGTCCTCAAGCCCTGGTCTCAGATATACCTCAAACAAAGCTCCAATATTGGTCTCTGATAGACCCCATAATCATAACCTGAATGGTCTCTGGCGGACCTCAGATCATATCCCCCACTGGTCTCTGACAGACCTCAGAACACATCTCCAAATAGTCTCTGACAGACCTCGGAACACACCAACTGGTCTCTGACAGACCTTAGAACATATCTTCACCTGGTCTCTGACAGACCTTAGAACCCTCCATAAATATCCAAAATCCTGATCAACAAACCGGTGGTCTGAAGGTCTAGTTACCTGCCTAACCCTGAATCCCCTCACAGGTGGGTGGCCCTATAACTGGCACAAGGTACGGCATCCTATGCGGTCGTCGGCGTCACAGACTTTCAGGGTTGATGATACGATTCCCAGAAGGAGTGGCATCATCAATTCCTGAAGAGGCCTCACTTAGCCAACTTCCAAATGATCGGTCCCCAGAGTCGACAATCCAACTAACCAGCAACCCACGCCAACCAAAGGAAGGGGCAGGAGGCCAACCAGAGGAACCTCGTCTGAGTGTAGATTTCATGGGACACCGAAGCAAGCAAAGCAAGCGGGCGCCCACTACTTTCTACTCTAATTCTAGGTGCACTCAAGCCCAGGTCCGGCTTATCTCTCAATATCAGAACACCCGTCACACCCCAGATACAGCAACAATAATCAATATATAGAGCTGAAAATACAAGGTTAGAAATATAAAATAACTCCATACAAAATCCTCGACGGGAAAACAAGCGTTAGGATTGACTCTCTCAAGGGACGTTGGATCCCAAATGCATAAGAACCATCGCAGTCCTTAGCAGCCAGGGGACGTTGGATCCCCAGCAGAGTCGCCAGCTGTCGCTACTGCGAAAATCGGCGCCGGCTGAACAGAAGAGTCGCCACCGCGCGTTATTTATCCCACGGGAGGGAAAGGAAACGCTCAGAGTAAACCTCGCACAACACGGGAAAGGCATGGTCGTCGCAACCAAAACCTGGATTCGGGAGTCGGTTACGCAAGGGGAAGGTATTAGCACCCCTCACGTCCGTCGTACTCGACGGGATCCACGCTTGTTTTCGGGTATGGATTGTTATTCTATCTACTCTAAAGGTCAGGGGTTAAAAAGAAAAGAGAATGAAAATAAAATGACTCGGCAAAGTATCGCACTTTATGCCTACGTATTCTCGTCTGGAACGAGAAATCAGAGTCAACGTAGTTCGCCTACCTACGGGAAAGGAGGGGAAGGTTGCTCGCTAGGATATCGCATCCTATGCCTACGTACTTTCATACAGCATGAAAGATCAGAGCAAACGTAGTTCGGGCCACGTACGACACAAGCTTGTCTTGGTTAATTTTATTCCTTCTGAAAAGGTTTTCTTGATTAACAGTCCCGGCGGACAAAAATGACGCTTTGATGAGTTCACCTTCTTTTACGGAAGAAGTGTCTTTTATTGTGTTTGAAATCTTTATGTGTTTTTCTGTTTGTTTTGAGAAAGAAGAGACAGAACTCTAACCTACGGTTGCGAAGGGAAACAAACTAACCTAATGTTATCATGCATGGGTTAAGACCTAGTGTCTATCATGCTCCTCTCTTGCACAGAGAGAAACAGAGATCCTACGGGATAGGCAGAAACAGAAACAATAACAGATATAATAAAGCAGTAAAATGCATGGATGCAACAGTACAAGCGAGGCAAGGGAGTCCCACTCAACCTCGAACCTAGAAAACAATAGGCAAAAGTGAACAGACTTCACTTTCAACCCAGCAGGGTAAACAGCAAACAATACAGTCCAAAAAACCAATCAATACATCAGCAATGAAATACAACAGCAAAAGAAACAGCATCAGCAGCTCTGAATCAACATCTGGCTCCAAGTAATCTCCAATCAGCTACAGGCTTTAACAAGCATCAGTCTCCATCTTCATGACCTTCAGGTAAGGGCTTTGATCATCAGTCTTCCATCTGCCATGGCTTTTCTTCCATTTCAAACCTCCAGGATGAGGGATCAGTCACAAGAGTGACTTGGGTGTTAAGCAATCAGTTGACTACCAAAGGTGGTGAACAGACTGCTTCTAACACAAAAGACATTTTCTCTCAAGAGTTCTATCTCTTAGACACTATCACCAAGCCTTCCAAAGGAAGGGGGTGAGTGTCTTAGAGAGACTCTGAATCACAGAGAAGAATGGATGCAGACAAGGCAATCCATGTTTGAGAAACAAACTTTCTAACCTAGAGCTCTGCCTAGCTCCTAAACCCTAGTCTCCTCAGCATCTGCTAGCAAGAATCTTCTCTTCAACTCTGGAAGTTGAACTTCAATCTCTGGATCTCCAATGGCTTCCCCTTCTCAAGTCTTCAGCTCTCCCAAGTCCCCAGACAAACCCAATACCCCAAACAAACAAGCTATAATCCCCAGAGGGCACACCACACCAGTCAATCAGATATATACAGTACATTAATAGCAGTAGGGGAATCCTGACTTTTTCTAAGGGATCTAATAACTACCCATAGCCCCTATAGTCCCATAGCTAAACTATTCAAATCCTAAGTCCTAAGGGAAAGAATCAAGCCTCCTAAGTCATCACCTAAAAAACCCTAATTTTATCCATGTTGTTCTCACCTAAACTAAACACCTGAAATTAATTTCTAAAAATGGGAATTAAATTGCATCTACAAGTTTAATGTCTAACCTAAACAACCTAAAAAGAATGAACAAAAATATTGAAGCATTTGATAGAACAAAAAATAACAAAATCATGCATGAAATGAAACTATTAAAATGTCATTTATTTAGAAAATATGGGAAAAATATCAAATAAAAAATAAAATGCAATTTTTATTTTTTATAATTTTATTGACATCCTAAAGAAAAATATGCAAAAAGAATGAATTAAAAATAATGATTTTCCTATTTATTATGATTTTTATAAGATGTATAAAAAATGAAAAGAAAATAAAATGAAAATATTAAGAATAGATGGGAAGGGGTGTGGAAAGTAAAGGCGCGCAGTTGCTTTATCCATGTGGGCCAGAAGATGGGGTGCAGATAGAGATTATGCAAGGCCCAGCGCAGTCAGAAATTGAATTAAAAAAACCAGAAAAAATGGAAAGCAAAACGGTGCAAATAGCAGTCCTTTCATGCGTAATTCTTTGGGCTTAATGAAAAGGGGGTGTGGATAGCGATTGGATCCAAAGCCCACTCAGAGGGTTTAAATGAAACGATGCGTTTCATGTTTAGATTTTCCCTCCGTTTTCAACATTCAATCGTGGCCGTACGATGAGGGGATTAAGTCAACAATTGGGAAGGATCTGAGGGCTGAGGGTCATCGTCCCCAACGAGCCCTAGGGTTTCTGAAAATTCCCCCTCCATGCACAAAACTTCCAATCCTTCTTTCTCCCTAATCTCTCCATGAAACGCCAAGATATAAACACCAAAATTGATCTCCTTCTCACGCAGAACATCACTATATCCATAGTTTTCAATATAACAGCCTAGATTTTCAAATTCGATAAGCATCACAGTTCTGATCCGCCATTGTCACCTGTGATCAACTACCTCAATTCTCCACAAAACTCATCCTAAACTAATCTACAACTCATCCTTATCATAGCATGCTAATCCAATAACCTTATCGTGCCTTATCCTAGCAATTACAAACTCTACCAGATTTGGTACCTCATGCTCAACCTCCATGAAACTCAACCAAACTTACCAAAATCAATCATCTACTTATGCTTAACCATTCTACACTTCCAAAACCCTAAGATTCTACCTAAACTGAGCAAATCGAATAGAAGACAAACCTGGTGCAATTGGTGAAAACAGGTGTGCAACTCCTGGGATCAGATGCTTGCAGTGATTGAAATTTGCTCAGTGACTTGAAGGATGAATTCTGTATGCAACAAGAACACTGAACAATGCTTGAAACTCGAGTTGGACAACAATATGCAATTCTTGCAATTTCCTCAAAATAGCTTCAAGCTGCCATGGATCTTCTTCTACCTCAGCATGTATTCAATCACAATGATCAGAAGAATAGGTTTGTGGTGGAGAAATGAATGGAGATTGGAGAGAATGAAAGTTTGAGATCAAATTGCCAATGGAAGAATCTTGCTTTTCACACTCTAATCTCACCTCTCATCAACAATGATCACCAACCTTTTACCCTCCCTGATCCACTCTTTTTATAATGATCAATGGAAACTCCTAGATTCATCTAGAAAGATCTAGAAAGTATTGAAAATCTCATGTGATGGGAACTTGAATATCTCATGCACCATGCATTAAGTCTTGCAAAATGGCCTTAAAATGTCATCATAAGAGATATTGGAGAGATATAAGCAAATACAATGCTTTTCCTTGCCTTGTGTTGAAATTTCCAAAGATGACTTATAATGCAAGTTTCAAATTAACAAAGCATCACCCATTTTAAAGCCTCAAATCAAAATTCTATCTGAACCAATGTTCTTAAAATGATGTTTCCAATCAAAATGATATATTGGATGACCTATTTTGGATTTCTAGATCCTCCAAACCAATTTCCAAATTCAACTTTTTCAACTTATAAGCCATTTTTAGTTCATTTCTGACCAATCATGCAAATCCATGCTATGAGCTTTTCCAACCATTCATGACCTTCTTTCTTGACTTAAAATCATATTTTGAACAACTTTCATGTTTTGAGTTTTCCCATTTGAGGCTTGGAAATAGGAGATATGGCCTTTGCTTAAAAATGACCTATAACTGACAAATGACCAAAATACCCTTTGCTTGCCAAGACCATAAGTTGAGTTCCACACATCATATGAAGGCATACCATACCATTCTAGAAAGCTAAGACAATGAGGAACAATTCTTATGTTGACCAGAAATTCATTTGAAATCTCCTTGAGGGGTAAAAGTTGCTTAGAAGTCAAGTCACTTTCACAGACAAAATTTCAGATACCTCAGATGACCTGTAACTTGCAAGGACCATAACTTGAGTTCTATAAATCTCCTTGATTTCTTCTACCACTCAAATTAAAGGTCTTGAGATCCTCTACAAGTTTCATGTTGGCCAAGAATCTATTTGAAGCTTGCATTTTGACTTATCTTGCTTGGAAATTTGACCTAAACTAGGGGATTTTACAGAGAAACCCTAATTTAGAAACTCCTCTTCTCCTTGATTCCTCTTGAATTCTTCTTAGCACAACAACATATCCTTATTCTCCATGTCAAATGATGGACCCCACATCTCTCCAATAGCCCTTAATGCCTTTAAATCAATCAATTGGCCTAGGGTTGACCTAGGGTTGACCCAGATGAAACCCTAGTTGACTGTCTTCAACTACAATTCTTGTGGTCACCTCAACAACTTGTTTTCTTCCCCAAATGACTTTCTAAGCCTCTCATGATGTATAGATACTCTCCATGCCTTCAATTCACAGCTCACAACCCCCTTGTTGACCCTCAGATGCCCTCAGATAGGAAATAGACTCAAGGCTTGATCTGCTGAATTCTCTGCTCTCAAATTCTTTTCTGATGACTTGAATAAGATGGAATTAGGATAATAACCTCTTGATAGGCCTCTAGAGATGAGAATAATGACTGGTCCCCTGTTGAATGACTTGCTATGCTTATGCTATGCAGATGATTAGTCTATGTACATGACTCTATATGCAAATGCTAATGATATGGAAACATGAACCAAGTGAATAAGGTTGAGCAAATTTTAGGGTGCAACACATCTTATGTGTGCATCTTCATTTGCATATGCATTCTTCTTCTTCTTCTTCTTCTTCTTCTTCTTCTTTTGCTTTTCTTTGCCATGCTCCCCATAAGTTCTCTAACCTCTTGAGGTTATGATAGACATTAGGTTCCTAACCATTCATGATAACATTAGGTAGTTCCCTTTTGAATCCCAATTTTAGGTCCACTTTGCATGATAACTTTTAGGATTGATTAGTCTCCCATTAGTGTCCTCTTTTCTCTTCTCATCTTCAAACATTCATAAAACACTTAATAAAGAATGACAGGTGTAGCACGCTACGAGCCTTAAGATACTTGAGAAATGGTAATTGAGGGGCCTCATCTCAAGGACCTAGAGTGTTTATTATACACCATTTGGGTGATATACAACGCATTCGCTCTTAGGTCATAGTCTCTAGTGCGACATGAGTTGCAAATCAAATTCAAAACACTTCTTCTCTAAAAAACACAAAAATAATTCAAACCTTTTTCACCCTTTGGGTTTCTTAATCAGGAAAATCTTTTCACAAAAAGAGTGTCGTTAACTCTTAGTTCTACCGCAAACGGTAACGCCTAAGTCTCCAATGGTCGAGCTGCATACACCAACTGCTAGAACCATTTGTTAAGCCTACTCGGGCCTACAAAATTGTTGAACCAACCTGTGGTCTTTTTAGCCCGAACTACGTTTTCTCTGATCATTCGTACCAAAGGAAAGTACGTAGGCTCGAGACGCGATGTCTTGGCGAGCAACTTTCCCCCTTTCTTTTGCCGTAGTTAGGCGAACTACGTTGACTCTGACTTTCCCATTGCACGAGGGAGTACGTAGGCATAGAGCGGCGATGCTCTGCCGAGTTACTTCTCTTTTCTTTTTCTTTTGTCCCTGAGCCTTTAGCTAGATAGTATCAACACACCCTTTTAGAAAGACAACAATGTGTGGATCCCGTCGAGTACGACGGACGTGAGGGGTGCTAATACCTTCCCCTTGTGTAACCGACTCCCGAATCCAGACATGGTTGCGATGACCTTGTCTTTCCCTTTTTCTTTAGGTTTTTGCAATCGTTTCCTTTTCCTCTCTTTGGGATAAATAACGAAAGTGGTGACTCTTCTGTTTTTTCTTCCGGTGGTTTTTCGCAGTTGCGACAGCTGGTGACTCTGCTGGGGACTCTGGTTCCCTATGCGAGTCAATCCTAACGCTTGTCTGTTTATCTTTGGGTGTTGTATATATGTGCTTTATTTACTTTCTCGCATTTATTTTCCGCATCATATGTCATTACTGTTGTGATGTGGGGAGGGAAGTTCCATTGAGTGATAAGCCGGACCTAGGCTTGAGTATACACCTGGCTTTAGTAGTGGAGATTAGTGGTGGGTGTGCTTTCTTTGCTCGTACTAGCTCACCATGAAATTCACGCTCGGACGAGATTCTCTTAGACAACTTTCTTTCTAGCCCTTTGGGCTCGAGGGAATTTTGGATTTGAGGGTTGTCGACTCTGGGGACCGATCATTTGTGAGTCAGCTAAGTGAGGCCTCTTCAAGAGACGATGATGCCAAACCAGAAATGGTGAACGTATCATCATTTCTTGAAAGTCTGTGACACTGACAAACGCATAGGATGTCGAACCTTTGTCTATGGATAGGTCCACACCTGTGAAGGGGATTGGGTTATGCAGGAAACCGTAACTTTCAGAATACCCAGTTCTTTGCAAGGTGAATCTGTTTATCAGTGGGTCCTATTGACGGTACTTTGTTCTTGCTAAGGCGAAGCTCTCATTTTTCTCGACCAACAGCACAGCAGTCTTGATCCCCTGTTAGCATTGCATTTGCATTTTCATCTGCATTTCATTAACATGTATTTGTGTTACAGGTGCATATTTCTCCTTCGATTCCGGTGATCTTATTCCCTCCTTGCTGATATGGATTCTTTGAAAAGAACTGTGGCTTACAAGCTTCCGACTCCAGATGTTAGGTCTTTGCTGAGTTTGATTTCTCTGGCTGGTAGGAAGGTGATGGAGGATTTCAGGCAGTCTTACAGGAGATTATTGAGATGGGTCTGCAAGACTTCAGCATATGAGGTGGATGGTCTCTATGCCTTCCTACAGTTTTATGATCCGCAGTTGAGGTGCTTTGTTTTTCCTGATTACATTATGGCGCCTACTTTGGAGGAGTACTCAGTATTGTTGGATGTGCCCGTTCTTAGTTAGATGCCTTTTGTTCATATTGATGCTAAGCCTGATCTGGCTAAACTAGCTGCCATAGTACATGTGGATGCTTCCGAGCTACAGGGGGTTTGACAGAGTGGAATGGGGTGCATGGTTTTCCTTTGGCTTTCCTAGTTGATAAAGTTAGGTAGTTTGTTAAGGATGGTTGTTGGATTGCATTTAGTGTTGTTCTTGCTCTATGTATATACGAAATTGTTTTGTTTCCTAATCTTCCAGACTTTGTGGATTTGGATGCATTTCATATATTGGCCTCGAGAAACCCAGTGCCTACTCTTCTCGGAGACGTTTATCATTTTGTGCATTACAAGAATGAGAAACGAATGGGTAAGAATGTGGCTTGTTGTGTTCCTCTATTGTATGCTTGGTTTGCTAGTCATATGCCTAAGACGAATCCATTTGTGGCTACTGCTAGTACTTTCAAATGGTCGGAGAGATTGATGGGATTATCTGCAGAGAATATTGTTTGGTTTGATCGAGACATGCTGGGTACAGATATTGTTTATAGTTGTGGTGGCTTTCCTAATGTTTCTTTGATCGGAAGGAAAGGTTGCATCAATTATAACCCTTCTTTATTGGTGAGACAGTTCGGGTATGCATTGAGGGAGCCTCCTAGAGAAGAGGAGATACATGAATCTCTGTATCTTACTGGCTTATTGGAAGGAGAGGCTCTGGGCAGACTTGAGCATGCATGGAATAATATTCATCGGAAAGGGAAGTTAGCTTTGGGGAAGAGTAACAGTCGAGCGTATGACCCTTACTTGACTTGGATTCATGATAGAGCTGCGAAGTTCTTGATGCCATTCCCTGCAGTTGCACCACTGTATCCTCTCATGATCGAGGAACCCACTACTGTAGATATCCAGAAATACAATAAGGTATTGGCAGAGAAGGAAGAGTTAAAAAAGCGAATGAAGAATTGGAGAAAGAGATTATCCAGCTTCGCAATGAGAAGATAGATGCAGTTCATTCTTTCAGGAGACAGACCGAGCTTGTCAATAAATTGGGTACGGACCTGACTAAAGAGACTAAGGACAGAGAGCGCACAGGCCAAGATTTGAATGCCTCTTATCGTGTCCTTGCCACTAAGAAGGAAGAGTTGGATAAGGCTTACATGAGGATCTCCAAGTTTGAGTCAGTATGGAATGCCACGCTCACTAACAACAAGGAGCGTGAAGACAAGTTAAAACTTCAGATCAACAAGCTGAAGGCTCAGCTTAATGCCAAAGATGGAGAGATTGCAGCGAAAGCATCACGTAGACGAGATAGCGACTGCAGGTTGAATGAAGCGATCGTGAACTTGAAGGACCTCAAGTTGAGAGTTGGCTCCAAAAGACGCAGACTTGAGGCATGTTTCGGGGAGAGAGCTTTGGAGGATCACGTTGATAGCCTACAACATACTATGAGTCAGCAAGAATTGCTTATTCAGGGGCTGCTAACTAGGCCGGATCATCCTGAGACGTTGAGGCTGTTAGAGGACTTCCGATCACGTCATCCTGCTTGACCTATTTTGTCTATTTCTGTTGTAGCTTTTGATGCTTATGTTATTGTATTTGATCATCGCCAGGCTTATTGGCTGAGGTCATTTTCCTTATTTGTACTCAGCTGTAGTTTGTACTTTGCATGTCGGCTTTTGATCTATATATGAGGAGTTGGTATTCTATGCTTGTTCGTAGGGTTCTCCATTGTTATTTTTCCTGGAAACTGGAATCGAGGGGGAAATATCCCTATTGCATAAATACATGTCTGCATTTTAGCATTTTTCTCGCATTCGCAGGTGCACCGGAACGGTTAACCTTATTTTCTCCTGTGGGTTTAGTATTTCAGGATTGCTGATGTGACAACTCACCAGTACGGTACCAGAGGAAACCAGAAAAGGCTGATGGATCAGATGCAGGTAGAAATGCAAGAGATGAGAGATAGTATGACACAACTGATGGAGGTCATGCAAGGGGTTGCTAGTGGTCAGGCGCAACTTCAGACTTTGGTGCAACCTCTGATTGCGCGAGTGGATAGTGATGGTGTGCTACACGATGGGATTGCTTCTAACCCTCCTCATCAGGAAACTCCTTGGGTAGATAATTCTATGCCAACTTTAGTCATCCCTACTGCTGGAGGGGGTGGTCACGCTGCTGGTGCTGGAAATGCGGCAGGTTTTAATCATGCTGGTTTTGCCAATGGTGGTAATGGTAACGAAAATGGCTATGGTTATGGTCTTGACACTACATGAGCCATACATGGTAGTTTGGACTACACTTGGAATGAGGATAGGTAGGAAGATGTGTTTTGTCCAAGGATTGTAGCTCCTAAAATACCTTCTGAGGCTGATAAAAGGTTTAAGATGATCAAAGAGAAGATGAAGTTGCTTGAATGCCAAAACTTTATGGGGCTGGATATGTCTAATCTGGGGTTGATTCCAGGCTTGAGGGTGCCTCCAAAGTTTAAGGTGCCCGATTTCGATAAGTACAAGGGTACCACTTGCCCTAGGGTTCATCTGAGGTCCTATTATCGCAAGATGTCTGTGCATTCTGAGGACGAGAAGCTCTTGATGCACTTCTTCCAGAATAGCTTATTCAGACCATCACTAGAATGGTATATGAGCTTAGAGCCCGCTAATGTTCGTAGATGGAAAGACATAGCCGAAGCTTTTGTAAGGCACTATCAATACAATAGTGACCTTGCTCCGAATAGAGTCCAGTTGCAGAATCTCTCTCAAAAGAGCAGTGAATGCTTCAAAGAATATGCCCAGAGGTGGCGAGAGCTTGCTGCTAGGGTACAGCCACCAATGGTAGAAAGGGAACTTGTGGATATGTTTGTTGCTACCTTACCAGGAATGTATTATGAGAAACTCATCGGCAATATGTATGGAAGCTTTTCTGATCTGATTATCATCGGTGAAAGGGTGAAGAATGGAATTAAGATAGGAAAGATCAACGCTGGTGAAGGGTTCTCGGCAGGAGGAGGGAACAAGAAAGTATTTGGAAACAAAAGACGAGAGGGAGACACTAACGCTGTATCCAGTTCAAGAGGAAGAAATAGAGGTCAGAACCGGCAGCATCAACAGATTGTCAGCATCACTATTCCCGCAGTTCAACAACCACAGAAATAACAGCATCAGCAACAACAGCAACAACGACCGCAACAAAATCAATAGGGGTATGGCAGATACCAAGATAGAGGTCGGGCAACAAATAGGCATTTTGATGCGCCTCCTATGCCTTACTCCCAGTTATTGCAAGCCTTGATACAGCTGCAATTGATTCAGAAAAGGAATTTGGCTCCTTTGACCGGACAACCTCCACCTGGGTACGATGCAAATGCTCGTTGTGAATTTCATTTGGGTGCTCCAAGACATAATATTGATAATTGTAAAGCCTTCAAACATAAAGTGCAAGATATGATCGATAGTAAGGCTATCAATTTTTCTAATGACGTTCCCAACATGGTGCAAAATCCCATGCCGAATCACGGGCAGGTTGGGGTTAATGCAATTGTAGAGGAAGAGGTGTTGAGTTTGGTGACGAATGTTGATGAACTGAAAACACCCTTAAGCTTTGTGAAGGACAGATTGCTAAAGGGAGGTGTTTTCCCGGGTTGTGCTGATGACTGTGTGGAATGTTCTGTTGATCCTGAGAGAGGATGTGGATTGTTGAGAAGCTGTATTCAGAAGATGATGAATGACAGGGTTTTACAATTTGACCATTCTGTTGGAAGAGAATTTGAGGATGTAGTGGCTGAAGAAAAGGATGAGATTGCAACAATCTCTATCCCGTACAAGACTGTTACTATCTATGCACCAAAGCCACCAATGATACCTATCACAAAAGCAGGTCCTATGCCGTTTGAGAGCACTAAGGCCATTCCATGGAATTACGGAGCCGGAGTGTATTGTAATGGGAAGAAGATAAACTTGAATATTCATGCAAGTTCAGTGGACAATCTAGTGGGTGCAGGAGGTATTACTCGCAGTGGCCGAGTCTTTTCGTTGCCTGAGGTGATTGCTGATAAGGTGGACAAGGGGAAAAGACCAGTAGTGGAGGAGACTTCTCAATCTGGGGAAAGAGAATCTTTGTTGAAAGACGCGGAGGAATTTATGAGGCTGATTCGGAAAAGCGACTACAAGATAGTCGATCACTTGCAGCAAACTCCTTCCAAAATATCCGTACTGTCGTTGCTCCTTTGCTCTGAGGCGCATAGGAACGCATTATTGAAGATACTAAACACTGCTTACGTGCCACAGGAAATTTCAGTCAATCAACTTGAGGGAGTGGTGGCGCACGTAAACGCAGGAAATGGCTTAGGTTTTACGGACCTGGATTTGACACCCAGAGGCAGAAATCATAACTGTGTGCTGCACATATCTTTGGAATGCCGAGGGACTGTCATGTCTCACGTGCTTGTAGATACGGGATCTTTCTTAAACGTGCTTCCAAAGAAGGCCCTGATGAAGTTAGATATGAAGAGGTTGATTTGCACGCCAAGCGATTTGGTGGTGCGTGCGTTTGACGGAACCCGGAGATCCGTGTTTGGGGAGGTAACTTTGCCTATTCAGGTTGGACCTGAAGTCTTTGATGTTATGTTTTACATCATGGATATCCAGCCGGCCTACAGTTGTTTACTAGGTCGCCCTTGGATTCATTCAGCTGGGGCTGTTACATCAACGCTGCATCAGAAGCTGAAATACATGGTTGGCGGTAGTGTTGTTACGGTATGCAGAGAAGAGGATATCATGGTTAGCCATTTATCATCCTTTAAATATATTGAAGTGGATGGAGAGATCCATGAAACTCTCTGCCAAGCCTTCAAAACGGTCAAGATCAAAGACAAGTCTCCAGTTGTGAGTTAAGAGCCTGAGGTGGCTATGTCTTCCTTTAAAGAAGTGCAGGTTGTGGTGCAAGCTGGTTCAGCCCAAGGCTAGGGGCAGGTGATTGATATACCGCAAAAGCAAGACAAATTCAGTCTGGGGTACCGCCCATCGTCTTTACAAAGCACGTCGAAGTTCAAGGGGCCGATCAGGTTTACTAGCGGAGGTGTCTTCTTTGAGCAGATCAATGCTATTTCTAATGATGAAGCTGGGGACAGTGACTGCGACATGGATGCCTGGATCAAGCCATGTATTCCGGGATAGAGCCTACGCAACTGGTCAATTGAAGAATTCATTCAAGTGACGACTGAACAGTAATGCTTTGTTTTTCCAGTTATTGTACTACCTTATGTTCTACCCGGGACATAGTGGTATTTTGTTTTAGGGCATTACTTGTTTATGTATGAACATTGTTTATCAATTAATCAAAGGGCGTTTTCTCATACAAATTTTGTGATCTCTGTTTTTCTTATTTTTATTTTTCACAATAACATGGCAACGTGGTTTATGCTTGTTTGCAAATTGTTTGAAACATTTAACCATTTTCATTGCAGGATTCCTATTGCAGATGACACCGATCCAGAACCTTCTATGACTCGCTTCGACTTCGATCAACCGATATATCAAGCTGAAGAAGAGATTGATGAGGATGAAGACTTGCCTGAGGAATTAGCCAGACTTTTGAAACAAGAAGAGAAAATCATTTTGCCTCATCAAGAGGAAATTGTGAGGTCATTAATCTGGGTTCCGAAGAAGTTGTCAAAAATGTTCGGATAGGGGTTGCGCTACAGAGCGATGTCAAGCAAAGATTAATTGAGATGCTTCGAGAGTATAGTGACATCTTTGCTTGGTCGTATAAGGATATGCCTGGGCTTGATACCTACATAGTGGTTCATCATTTACCGTTGCGTGAGGAATGTCCGCCGGTCAAGCAGAAGCTTAGAAGAACAAGACCAGATATGGCAGTAAAAATCAAAGAAGAGGTCCAAAAGCAATGTGATGCTGGATTTATAGCCGTAACCACCTACCCTCCGTGGGTCGCTAACATAGTGCATGTACCAAAGAAAGACGGTAAGGTGCGGATGTGTGTTGATTATCAGGATTTGAACAAGACAAGCCCTAAAGATAACTTCCCGCTCCCTCACATTGACGTATTGGTCGACAATACAGCTCAATTTTCGGTGTTTTCCTTCATGGATGGTTTCTCGGGTTATAATCAGATAAAGATGGCACTGGAGGACATGGAGAAAACAACATTCATTACACCGTGGGGAACATTTTGCTATAAGGGGATGCCTTTTGGCTTGAAGAATGTCGGAGCAACATATCAGCGTGCTATGACAACGCTCTTTCATGACATGATGTATAAAGAGATTGAGGTTTATGTTGACGATATGATTGATAAATCCCAAACAGAGGAGGAGCATCTGGTTAATTTGTTGAAGCTGTTTGAGAGGCTTAGAAAGTTCAGATTGAGGTTGAATCCAAATAAGTGTACTTTCAGGGTTCGGTCCGGAAAGTTATTGGGGTTTATTGTCAGTGAAAAAGGAATTGAGGTATATCCTGCAAAGATAAAAGCTATACAAGACATGCCAGCGCCGAAAACAGAAAAAGAAGTTCGTGGTTTCCTGGGGAGATTGAACTACATTGCTCAGTTCATATCTCATCTCACAGTCACATGTGAGCCAATGTTTAAATTGTTAAAGAAAGATCAGGCGGTTGTCTGGAATGAAAATTGTCAAAAAGCCTTTGATAAAATAAAAAGAGTATTTGCAGGAGCCTCCAATATTGATACCCCTAGTAGCTGGAAGGCCTTTAATCATGTACCTAATGGTTCTTGAGAACAGCATGGGTTGTGTTCTCGGTCAATATGACGAGACTGGAAGAAAGGAGCATGCAATTTATTATTTGAGTAAAAAGTTCACAGATTGTGAGTCCCATTACTCAATGCTCAAGAAAACGTGTTGTGCACTTGCTTGGGCTGCCAAACGTTTGAGACAGTATATGCTCAATCACACAACCATGCTGATTTCGAAGATGGATCCGATTAAGTATGTCTTCGAGAAGCAGGCGCTTTCAGGAAGAATTGCTAGATGGAAAATGGTACTGACAGAGTACGATATACAGTATGTTTCTTAGAAAGACATCAAAGGAAGTGTTCTGTTAGAATACCTTGCTGAGCAGCCAATCGAAGATTATCAACTGATGAAGTTTGAATTTCCTGACGAGGATATCATGTTTCTCAAAGCAAAAGATTGTGAAGAACCACTGCACGGTGAAGGTCCAGAGAAGGATTCTCAGTGGCAAATGATATTCGATGGTGTTGTCAACTCGTATGGTAGTGGAATCGGGGCAATTATTACAACTCCTCATGGTACTCACATCCCATTCACTGCCAGATTGACATTTCCAGTCACCAACAATGAAGCTGAGTACGAAGCATGTATCATGGGTCTGGAAGAGGCTATTGATTTGAGAATCAAGAATTTGGATGTATATGGCGATTCAGCGCTGGTAGTTAATCAAATCATGGGAGAATGGGAAAATCGTCAATCGAATCTGATTCCTTACAAAGATTATGCGAGGAGGTTGTTACCTTTCTTCGACAGGGTAGAGTTTCACCATGTACCACGAGCAGAGAATCAGATGGTCGATGCTTTGGCAACGCTATCTTTGATGTACAAAGTGAATTTCTGGAATGAGGCTCCCAGAATTGTCATTTCTCGCTTGGACACACCCGCTTTCGTATTCGCCATTGAAGAGGCTGCTAATGGCAAGCCATGGTTTTACGATATACAGAACTTCCTCAAGAAGCAAGAGTATCCACCAGGGGCTTCGGCTCAGGATAAGAAGACGCTGAGGAGGTTGTCTGGAAACTTTTACCTAAACCCAGATGGTGTACTTTATAGAAGGAACCACAATTTGGTGTTGTTGAGATGCGTGGATGAAAAAGAAGCCACGTTGCTTATGGAAGAAGTCCATGAGGGTACTTTCGGTACGCATGCCAGCGGACATGCCATGTCTTGAAAACTGTTACGAGCAGGATACTATTGGCTAACTATGGAGTCAGATTGTTTCAAATTTGCGAAGAAATGCCATAAATGTCAGATTTATGCTGATAAGATTCATGTTCCGCCGTGCCCATTGAATGTTATGGCGTCCCCGTGGCCTTTCTCCATGTGGGGCATTGATATGATTGGCAAGATTGAACCAAGCGCATCCAACGGTCATCGTTTCATCTTGGTAGCCATTGATTACTTCACCAAGTGGGTTGAAGCAGCTTCGTACACCAATGTGACCAAACAAGTGGTAGCAAGATTCATAAAGAAGGACATCATTTGCAGATATGGAATTCCCGAGCAAATCGTTATTGATAATGGTTCGAATCTGAACAACAAAATGATGAAGGAGTTATGCCAGAACTTCAAGATTGAACATCACAACTCATCAGCCTATCGGCCAAAGATGAATGGCGTTGTTGAAGTGGCCAACAAGAATATCAAAAAGATAGTGCAAAAGATGGTTGTCACTTACAAAGATTGGCATGAGATGTTACCCTTTGCTCTTCACGGTTATCGTACGACGGTACGCACATCAACTGGGGCAACTCCTTTCTCGCTAGTTTACGGTATGGAAGCTATCCTACTGCTGGAAGTCGAGATTCCTTCTTTGAGAGTTTTGGTCGACGTGAAACTTGATGAGGCAGAATGGATAAAGAATCGTTTGAATCAGCTTAGTCTGATGGATGAAAAGAGGCTAGCATCAATTGCATATGGTCGTTTGTACCAGAGCCGGATGAAGAAAGCTTACGATAAGAAGGTGCGCCCTCGAAGCTTTCAGACGGGTGATCTTGTGCTGAAAAAGATTTTCCCACCACAATCAGATCACAGGGGCAAATAGACTCCCAATTATGAAGGTTCGTATGTTGTACGAAAGGTTTTCTCTGGAGGAGCCTTGTTGTTAGCCACCATGGATGGTGAAGACTTCACATCCCCTGTGAACGCAGACGCAGTTAAAAAATACTTTGCTTAAAAGAGACCCGCTGGACACAAAAAAGAAACGTCCAGGAAAAAATGGGGCATCCCGGCGAACCATAGAAAAGGAAAAACAGGTTCGGGCAAAAATTAGGGATAAAAATGAAAAGATGTAAACCCGCAAAGTCGAAAACTTGGAAAGGCGACTTTGGCAAAAATGGGTATCCCGGTGAATCAAAAACCCGAAAAGGGCGATTTAGGCAAAAGTTAGGGATTGAGAAGCAAATGACTGCGGTCTGCGTGTGAAAGTCATTGCCTAGTGGATTGGGAGAACCTGAGGGTTGTTTTCATCCGAATCAATCTCTTCTGAAGATGAAGCGTCGGGAAAGTGTCAGAGTCAGGCGAGTCATAGAGGGATTAGCTCATGGTGTTTGTCTGTGCCACGTTGCCGACATGTTTGTACACTCTTGTATATTTCCGTGCATATCTGTATTTGTTTTGTGCAGCTTCCTCTTTTCAGGAGTTGCATCTGTTGTAAAACTTTGCCTATTTACAGGACATTTTTCAATAAACATATATTATTCAGTACTTGATCTGTGTGCTTGGTTTTAACTTTTATTGTTTTTGTTTGTGAAAACGCCCAATGTTTTGATGAACTTGCGCTAACATAAACTTGCAGGCCTTGGCCAATAATTGTTAAAACTTAGAATTAATTGAACAACGTCACGAATGATGACTAAGATGGTTCCGTTGCGTAGGATATCTTGTCGGTTTGTTCAGTTTTGCAGGGTTGTTACCTTTGGGGCAAAGAGGTATGGATAAAGTTTGTCCTATCCCCAGCTTGAGTCTTTCCCCAATCAGCGAAGTTCGTATCTCTATCCCCAGTAGAGTTTGTATGCAGTTTTGAGCAAGCAGGTAGCGTGTATGCTTCCGGCAGTTGTTGTATTTAATCCCCGTAAGGTGCATGCTTGTAGGCACTCCCTAGAGAGTTATGATTGGATTTGTTCTCCCCACAGAGTATTTTGCAGCCTGGTTAGGTTCTTTCCCTGGCGGAGCAATCCCCAGCGAGTTGAAAGGGATGATTTCCCAAGCAGTGTTGTTCTCTCCTCCTCAGCAGGGTGGAAGAATATTGTCACGTCGTTGTTTTCCTCGCAGGGAATCAACAAAAGCTCGTTTCTCGGTATAAGTCCAATCATTATTGGCATGAGCAAGTATGTGCTCTAGTCCCGGCAGAATCGTTGATTCTTTCAGCAGGGTTATTTTTCTTGCCTCAGCAGGGTAGTTTCTGTATCTCTAGCATTTATTTTGCTAATTCAGTTCCGTTGTATCTGCATGCGTGCATAGCATCTACCCAAATGCGTAGCATTTCAATTTCGTATGGAGCATTACGCCATTTTCAAACATATGCATATGAAACATAAACCAGGTTGTCATCTCTTTATTTCAGGTATATCTTCGGAGTTTTGATCTTTTCCTTGGTATCTATACCATGTGATCTCTCCTAGCCCGCGTGGTATCCAGACCCCGGCTCATGTTATTACCCAGCAGTATCCTCGGATCTCAGAGGAGAAAGATAAGTTTTTGTGTTCCGTTGAGTATCCGGACTCTGGTTCATTCCCAGTTGATAGGGTTTTATCTTTTCTGTCGAGTATCCAGACTCCGGTAAAGATGGTTGTGGTATCCAGACCATAGCGATTGATATTGTTATGTTTTTCGTCGAGTATCTAGACTCCGATAAAGATAGTGTGGTGTTCAGTTTTTGATGAGTGTATTTGAGATATTTTCCCGTCATCCGTTGAGTATCCAGACTCCGGTCAATCTTTCGTTGAGCACCTAGCCTCGGGTTTTTTTCGTTGAGTATCCAGACTCCGGTGAATGTTTCATTTGCGAAGCATTGCTTTCCCCGTTGAGTATCCAGACTCCGGTAAAGCCAAACTTTGGTAAGTTTTGTGATACTACTTATTCTCCGTTGAATATTTAGGTTCCGGTGAATCTTTGATTTGTGGTATTTGGTTTTGTCTGTTGAGTATCCAGGCTCCGGTCAATTTTCCGTCGAGTATCCAGACTCCGGTCATTTTCGTATGATGATGATTTATGTTGTCCGTAGAGTATCCAAGCTCCGATCACTCTCGTTTAGTGTTCAGGCTCCAGTTTATTTCATCGAGCATCCAGGCTCCGGTTTATTTTCGTCGAACATTCAGGTTCCGATGTATTACGTTGAGTATCCAGACTCCGGCCGATTTCTAATATATGGTAATTTATCTTGTGCATTGAGTATCCAGACTCCGGCATCTGAGTTGTGATTCCCATTTCGTCGAGTATCCAGGCTCCGATAAGATTCCAGTTTATGGTGTACTTTTTGGTCCGTTGAGTATTCAGGCTCCGGTCAACTTTACGTTGAGCATCCGGGCTCCGGCCTTTCCGTTGAGTATCCAGGCTCCGGTGATTCTATAAGTGGTATATTCTTTTGTTCGTTGAGCGTTCAGGCTCCGGTCAATCTTGCATTGAGCATTCAGGCTCCGGTCAATCTTACGTTGAGTGTTCAGACTCCGGCTGTTACGTTGAGCACCCAGGCTCCGGCAAATTTCATTGATTCATTTTGTTTATTGAATATCCAGATTCTGGAAATTTGAAGTATTTCCCTATTTCAGGGTTTTCCCCAAGAGTTACTCGTTAAGTTTCTCTTTTCCCCAGCGGAATGCGGTTGTTTTCTCGGATTCGGTTTTCCAAAGACTTTTTCCCCATGAGGGTTTGCATTTTTATTTCTGCGGTTGGCAAATTTATGGGTTCTTTGGTATTCAACCGTCTTTTACCTTGATTGCATGAAAGTCGTTCGCTTTTCACTCCTCCAGGTCTAAGTCGTTTGAATAGGGGCAGCTGTTGCACCCCAAAATTTGCCCAACCTTTTCTTAGCTTGATTTATGTTTCATTTCTTTCTAGCATTTGCATTGCATAGCATGTTGCATTAAACAGGGGATCAAGAGATTATGCATATCAAGAGGAGTTTACTCAGAGGGTTGAGCCTAAGCAAGGGGTGTTACTCAAGTTGGAATGGTCATCAAGTCATCAGGAAGTGTGCAGTGGTCTTGTGAAAGAAAGGATGGATGTATGTGGGTCAGCTCCTAACTTGGAGGCCAGTTCAAGATCATCAGAGGATTCTGGATTCATGGTTATGGATATAAGATGTTGAGAGAGCTCATTGAGTTCCTTAAGGGTCATTTTTGAGCTCGTCCAAGTGTTTGTGCTAAGTGTGAAAGGTTACAGTTGAAGGTGTTGCATCTAGGGTTTTCATTTAGCTAATCCTCAGTCAACTGTGCAATTGAAGGAAATTAAAACCCAATTCAAAGTCTCTATGGTCATGGGATGTTGTGTTAGGATACATGAGATAGCATTTCAAGTTCAATTCGTCAAGAATCAAAAGGAGAAGAAGTTACTAAATTAGGGTTCTTAGGGTAAAATCCCATATTTAGTGCCTAACTTCAAGACCACCTATCTCAAGATACAAGTTTCATCTCAACCTTTAACCAACATGGAACTTTTAGATCATGTTCTTAGCTTTCTTTTGAGTACTAGAAGTCCTTGATTGGATTTATAGAACTCAAGTTATGATCCAGACAAGTTATAGGTCATCAGAGGGATGTGATTTTGGTCAACAAAAGTCAACCAACTTCCAAGCCATTTTTGACCTAGAAGGATGTTTCTCCTCAATTTTTGGCCAACATGAAAGTTTTAGGTCTTGGTCTTAGCTTTCTAAAAAATACTAGAAGTCTTTCATCTGATTTGTAGAACTCAAGTTATGAGGTTTGCAAGTTAGGGGTATTTTGGGAAAGTGAGATTATTGGTCATAAAATTATGGGTCCATTTCACCAACTTGCACACTTCAAATGAAGATTTTTCAAACATCAAACTTGCTCCAAATGGTGTTATTTGCTTAGTTAAGCATTGAAAAGTCATGAAATAGGCTTGGAATGAGAAATTGATGTGTAAATTTTCATGAAAAAAGGTTTAAAAGGGCAAAATTGGAATTAATTCATTATTGACCATTTTGGTGCAAATGAGTACATTTTTTGAGTGCAAACAACATTTTAAACACATTGGAAATTTTAGATTTTGAATTTGAAGTGTTTAAGTGAGCCATTTTCAAGGTTACTTCATTATGAAGTTACACAACAAATCTCAACCATTGAGATTAAACAAGGCTTTAATCCTAGCCATTCACATCTCATGTGGTACCAACAAGCATTTTCAACCATTTTGGAGCCAATTTTGAGTGATTTTCGTGTACATAAAAAAGCTTCAAAACTCAATTCCTTGGATTTTCATTTGGGCTGTTAGAGGCTGAGATTGAGCTCAATTCTGATCAAGATCCATCACATATAAAGTTTTGGTCATTCATAAATCATCAGAAGTGAGAATTGGAGCCAAATTGATCGAGAACAATTTTCAAAAAGTGGTGGAAACTCAAATTTCAAATTTGGAGATACAGGATATTTCAAGCCAAATTATCAATTGCAAAAGCTCTATTGAAGTTTATTGAACGATTCTGGATATTTTTCTGCAAGCTTAAGCTCCATTTGAAGGCTCATTGGAAGTTCTCCACTAGGTAATTGAAAATCAACTTTACACTCTTAATAAGTATTAATTCACTGCCATTTTTGCATATTTGAGACGTAGAAACAATGTAGATCATTAATATGTAAAACGAACTGGAATTGGTGTTGATTGTTCGATGATGCTCAAAAATGTTTGGATCTGTTTTGGCTTGTTTATACGTGTTCTTGCTTGTTTGATGCTTGATCTGTAACCTACGTGACTTCTAGATGAGTTTTAAACCAAATTGGAGTTGTTTTGATGAACTTTTGATTTTGGTGTTCAAGTTTGTTTGATTCGGTTTGCTCTCATGTTGCATGATAAGTAGTTTTTGAGGCTGGATATGAGATCCTCGTGATCTCTAGATGAAGTTTGATATAAAATTCATCCAAAATGGTTGAGTGTTGATGATACACGTTTTTGTTGTACTGTTCACGGCGGCCGGATACTTGGAGAAGACGATCGGAATTTGTTCCGGCGACCTCTGGTTTTCTCCCATGGTTCAATGAAGAAGACGATGACATGTCTTCTTAGTGAGTGCTTGATGTGCTTACTTTTCTCTCCAACGGATGTGATTAAGACCTACGGTGGTCTGTGTTTGACTGAAACCATGGAATCTCATTTAAACTTTCATTAATGTGCTGGCAAGTTTATAACCTCATGATTTGCCTACTAGTCAATCAAGCGCTTCAGATTGAATGTCCATGGAACACTGTGTTTGACTTGTCACGTGGGATTACCAGGTTTTTATTTCTTTTTGTAGATTTTCTGATGGGCCTGGTACACGCTTGCTAAGCGCACCCCCTTCTTGGGCCCAGTTCCTTTTTGTGCTGGATTTAATTGCTATTTGCCACGCTGTTTTTTTCATTTTATTTCTTTCGTTTTCATTTTATTTTTTGTTTAGAATTTAAATCATTAAAAATAACTCCAATATGTTAAAAATTTACCAAAAATATTTTTTATCAACTTTGAGATGTTTACTTTTTTTTTGGATTTTTTTATTTTACTTTTCAGTTTTATTTTCAATTAAAAAATAAATTATATATTAGAGTGGTTTTAAATGGTTTAAATTGTAACATGGTTTGCTTTTGCATTTATTTCTCTCATTCCTTTTTGGTCAAATGATTGAAAATTGATCCTCATCTCAATGATGAGTTGATCAATTTTGGAGGACCATTTTGCCCTTGGTTGTTGACTTTTGGGTTGACGTTTGTGGCTTGTCTTTTTGCCTTTGTTTCTCCCATTTCAAAGTGGTACATCTAAATGAATTGTTTCTTTTGATGGTGCTTTGAAGGGATATTTTTCTTGATTTCTTGGCCTCTGGTTTCCAACTTGTTTAGCTTCTTTGTGTATTTTACTTGGTATTTTTTGAGCCTTTTTCCAATTTTTGAAGTGACTTGCAAGTTAGGTCATCTCATAGGACAGCTCACACAAGTGCATGACCTAGTTTGGATTAGAAATGACCTTTATGGATCCAATAAGCTCTCAATTCTTCTTGTTTCACATTCTAGACATGTTGAGCTTGCTGTATGTTCATTTTGAGGTCAAAATTATGTTCATTTCTTGTTGATTGATGCTTTTCTTTTTGTGTTTTCAACTTGAACTCCTATGTGATACATGCTTGTTTCCTTTGTGATCTTGCTTGAATTTCTTTTTGTTTTGTTTTGATATTACTTTTGAGCTTTCTTCTCTTCATCTCCCTTCTATCCAATTACCTTGGAGTGTCATTTAAGGTGGCTTGGTCCCTCCTTTTGAGGTATTTGAAGCATACCTAGGATAATGAATCCTTGAGGACACTTTTGGTGTTTCTTTGTGTTTGATAAGTGATGCTTATGGTTGAGTACCTATTATGGGGTCCTTGCTGCCCTCATTTGGTCTCCCATCCTCACTTGGCTTTGAGGTTTGTTTTACCTTTCATTTGGTTTGATTTTATTGGTGTGGTTGATGTTGTTTGACTTAGGTCATTTCATCCCACTTTTTGGTGCATCTTTGTGTGGTTTGCTTTTGTTGGATTGATTTCTTCTTGTGCACTTCTCCTTCTTCTATTTTCTTGCATTTCCATATGCATGCTTGGTTGATATGAGCTTGTGGTGGCTACTGCCCCACACTATTTTCCTCCCACTATCATTCTATGTGTGCATCTTCATTTGCATATGCATTCTTCTTCTTCTTCTTCTTCTTCTTCTTCTTTTGCTTTTCTTTGCCATGCTCCCCATAAGTTCTCTAACCTCTTGAGGTTATGATAGACATTAGGTTCCTAACCATGCATGATAACATTAGGTAGTTCCCTTTTGAATCCCAACTTTAGGTCCACTTTGCATGATAACTTTTAGGATTGATTAGTCTCCCATTAGTGTCCTCTTTTCTCTTCTCATCTTCAAACATTGATAAAACACTTAATAAAGAGTGACAGGTGTAGCACGCTACGAGCCTTAAGCTACTTGAGAAATGGTAATTGAGGGGCCTCATCTCAAGGACCTAGAGTGTTTAGTATAGACCCTTTGGGTGATATACAACGCATTCGCTCTTAGGTCATAGTCTCTAGTGCGACATGAGTTGCAAATCAAATTCAAAACACTTCTTCTCTAAAAAACACAAAAATAATTCAAACCTTTTTCACCCTTTGGGTTTCTTAATCAGGAAAATCTTTTCACAAAAAGAGTGAAACTGTTGAACCAACTTGTGGTCCTTTTAACCCGAACTACGTTTGCTTTGATCTTTCGTACCAGACGAAAGTACGTAGGCACAAGACGCGATGTCTCGGCGAGCAACCTTTCCCCCTTTCTTAAGTCGTAGTTAGGCGAACTACGTTGACTTTGACTTTCCCATTGCATGAGGGAGTACGTAGGTGATCGCGACTTTCTATGTCTAATACAACCTAACTGCAAGTGCACAGTCTATCGCGTAGTAATAATAGATATCGATCCCACAGGGACTCGTAATCAAACTAGTGTTCTCGGGAGTTACTATGTTTAGCTAGGTAGAATATGTTTAAGGGAATAAGATTGTCACTAAAAGGGAACTAAGAATACTATTTAGATTATAAATGATTGAATCGATACGTAGTAATTGTGTTCTTCAGGGATTTGATAAGTTACTGATGTATGAAATAATTTTCAAAGTTTATTTAAGCAGAAAATGGTGATTTGAAGACTCTCGCCTCACGATGGTTATTGACGCTAATCATAATCCTAAGGGCCAAACTTACACTTTCGTATCCCGTTCGGGGTTTAAATTATTTTTTGGAAATCTCTAAGTTCTAATTCATTTTAAAGTGCTTTCGCTGTTATTAAAATGAATGACTAGTGTTTACTATCTGACCTTACCGCAGCTTTCGCTTGTTGGTTCGTATCTTAATTAATTTCCCACTTTCGTGGCAAAACTACTTTTAAATAAGTTCTCGCTTTTGCGACGAAGTTTATTCAGTAAATCAATTTTAAACACTCAGACCATAAGTTTACTTTTAAAAAGAAAGTTTTTCAACCAGTTGTTATCAAATCCCATTCGAATTATTACTACATATCGATTACCTAAGTTTAGCTAGACATGGATTTGGGAAAGATAAAACATAAATAAAAACAATAAATAATGATTTGCATTATAATAAAACTGGAATCGATTGAAATGAGAAACCTGTAAATATTCCAATTGGCCTTTGGGCAGATCCTCCACAGATGTTGGCAGGATTCTGATCTCTAATGCCAATTTGATCGTACAATGAAAGTAGAAATTACAGAAGAATGAAAAGTGGAATACAGGAAAGGTAAAGAGAAACAAATAAGAATATTGCTGGAAAATATGCTCTGGAAATAAATTTGGCAGCACTTCGTGGTATGAATGCAGCACACTTTTTGAGGTCCCTTTTTTCCCTTTTTATAGAAGTGGAATTCCAACGGTTATCATTGAAGATGATGGACTTTGAGGCAGATAATTTAGGGAGTCATGGTCCACTCTGTGGGAATTGGAACTGATTCTTTAACGTGTAATTGAAGTGGGGCATTTTTGCCTGCATGACGGTCGTCACAAGGTGTGACGGTCGTCACCCGTGTGACGCTCGTCATGAAGCTGTGACGGTCGTCACATCAGCAAAAATAGCTTCCTGCGCTTTTCATGATGTTTTCACTCCTTTTTCGTCCGTATTTCATCTGAGATTGCTTCTTTTCTTCATGTTGCCTTGTTTAGACGTGATTGTTGAATACCTGCAAAACATCAGACAAATAACACGGAAATAACCCGAAATCGGATCAAAAACGGTTAAACTTTAGTTGAATTATGCATCAAAATATATATACAATTTCGCGTTATCAAACTCCCCTAAGCTTGAATCTTTGCTTGTCCTCAAGTAAAACATGAAAAAGTCGGCAAGCACGAGGCAGCTTCTTCGTTCGCAGAGTAGGGAAAAACCGGGATTCTTGGTAGGAACAAGACGAGTATCATGACGACACTAGACTACAAGTCTTCGGAGGTCTCCTTTTTATGCAAATCGGTCCCAGTCATTCTACTGTAGCTTGGTGTCAAGGTTCTCGCGGCAAGTTCACCCTGTTTGTTCTAGCGCAATCACATTAAGCCCGTTGTCCGTACACTTTCATGGCAAGTCGACCTGTTAGTGAATATGATCTCATTTCTGTTTTTGATCTTCTTCATTGATCATAAGCTTATGTCATTGATTTTTCAATGAGTTTTTCGTGCCGTTGGGCTAAATGCTCGGGTGAGGAGCACCTAACTTAGAAGGAAACGTGTCTTATATTGTTGGGCTATTTAGCTCTCTTTTTATGATTTTTCATCTTTTTGGAGATCATACACTTATTTGCATCGGTCGCTCGCTTAGAAGTGTTTTAGGATGGTGCTGACTGCTAGTATAAACTACTTGGGATTGAGTTTGCGTAGACACTTGAGACTTTGGTACGCGTAGGTAGTGAAACCGATTCGCATAAACTAGAGATCTAAGGTGTCTGAGCGATACTGGTTTTGTTAGAACTGTCGTTTCCTCGGAGTTTCAAAACTTGTTTTGAACTCGGGTGCATTCTCGTGGTGCTTTTGCTTTTGAGGAACGAACGAAAGTTTTTGTTTACGTTGAATAATGTGGGGATGTTTGCGTAACGGGAAAAGTATATATAAACGAGCTTTATTTGCTAAAAATAGAAAGTGTTAAAATAGAAATTTCGAAAATTCAAAGTACAGTGGAATGGAAATAAAGGAAATAAAGGAAATTCAGAGTACAGTGGAATGGAAATAAAGGCTCCGCTCCCACAATATCTCAATCAGTGTCCTCACTGATTTTTGAAGCATGCGAGAGGGAGATACAACTGAAATGAAAGTACAAATAACTGAAATATAGTAGACAATGAAGGAAAAATGGAAAACTAATCACGTCCGCTGCCTCTGTCACGTCCACGCTGGCGTCCTCTGGCTCTGGCGAGGGCTACTCTGTCCTCATAACTCATAGCTCCGGTGTGGTAGACGGTGTTCCGGAGTCCTTCGACCTGCAAGGTCAGATTCGCCAGGCTCTCAGTGATAGTAGCTTGGCCGGTGTGAAGTTGTTGCATTTGAGTCCGGTGCCAAGCTTCAAACTGGTCAGCTCCCTGATTCTGCTGCTGCAGCATCGCGAGTATCTGTGCCTGCTGGTCTAGGGAGAGGCGGAGGTCCTCTTCTGTGTAGTCTGGCACGGGATGATGGAGGCGGCGGCGAGAGGATGTACCTTCGGGGGGAGGAGGCTGTGATGCCTCTGGCTGCTCGGACCTGTCCAACTCAGCTTGGATTTCATCGTCGGAACCGTGAGTGTGATCCTGAGTAGGAACAGCGGCAACAGGAGGGGCAGTGAGGTCGAACAACCAGTTGGTACGGTCCTCTGGGTGTGTGCGGGTGCGGGACGGAAGGATGATGCTTCGGACGATCTTGCCACGCACAACCGGATGGTATTTGCCGTCATCTCTGGAGCGGATAAGATGAGAGGCTCTGCAGTGGTCGGTGTCAAGGAACACCGAGGGGATGGAATGGAGGTGCTGGAGGCGGTCGCCAAGGTTCAGCCCAAGTGCAATAGCAGTGACAATCCCGCCAAAGTAGAATGGCTTCGAGCCACGGTTGCAGTTGGCCTGAATATGAGCCAGCAGAAACGGAGCAGCGTTGACAGGCTCATTGTTGAAGACGCAATGGAGAAAGAAGAGCTCTTTCGAGTTCACTTTGTGGTTGCTGTCTCTGGCGAAAATAGTGTTGCTCAACGCTCTGTGAAAGTACCGGATGGTTGGGTTATGGATATGAGTGGCGTGCAGGGAGTCCCAACCATCGGCATTGATGCCGGTCAACTGGTACCACAGCGCGAAAGCTTCGTGCTGGAACTGATCGGTGATGCGGCGGTGAGCGTTGTCGCCGCGAGGTAGCTGTAGGATGCTGGCAATCTGATTTTGGTTCACCTGATAGTTGGTGCCAAACATCCGGAAGCATGCGGCACCTAAGTGCTGGTTAAGTTCGCCGCTGGATGTGGCGTAAGTGAACGAACTCAAGAACTCAAGAGTGAGTTGTTCGTATGTTGGGTGTGGGTTGGTGCAGAGGTTCCAGATGCCTGCTCTTTGAAGCATCCAGGTTACGCCTTCAAGGAGTCCGAGCTCCGTAAGTGATGGAAGGTGCGGATAATGAGTCGGCTGGAGCGACCTCTGATGAAATGCAATGTAGTTTGCTCGCTGTCTTTCGCCTAAGTCTCCTTCACTGAAGATAATGTTGCTGATATCTGGGGTTTCTGCATTCCTTGCCATTGTTGGAAGATGGAGAGGTTTCTGAAGATTGGGGTTTTTCTGCAGAGTGGGAAGAACTGAAAGAAGTGTGGTTTGGAAGTTGAGATTGGAGTTGAAATATAGAGTTCAATGTGGGGAGGACGAAAATTCGTAGTGGGGTAGGAGTTAGGGTGATTGGAAGTGGTAATGGGGGAAGTGGAAGAGAACACGAACCCTATTTTATCAGATATCAGTTTTTGAATTCGTGACGGTCGTCACGTAGGTGTGACGGTCGTCACCCGCGTGACGCTCGTCAGGGTCCTGTGACGGTCGTCACAACAGCAAAATCTGCAGAACGCAGAATTTTGCTCTGAGGGCGTTCTCGTAGTGACTTTAAGGCTTAGTAATGATACGAAAATGTAATTAAACAGACAACAAACAACGGATAATGCGAAAATAGAATAATTGAATAAAAACTAGAATCAAAATAACATAAAATTGAAATGATTGTATGTAGTACATAAAGAAAACTAACAATGCGAAAAATCCAAATGATTAAATGAAACTAAACTAGACTAAACTAAACTGAAACTACTGCTAAGAACTAGTAACTAATCTTTTCGTGTCTTCAACTCATCGAATTTCCGTGCGTAGTAGTCGAGTTGGTCGCAGACTAAATCCATGAAGCCTACCAGTTCGCTGTGCATGCTTGCGATGTCAGCTTTTACATTAGTCAGAGCTGCATCAACGTCGTCCAATCTGAGCAACACGGTATCCATTTTGTCGGTGGTCTCCTCAAGGATAGGCTCAGGATAAGTGTTGTAGTGCGGAGGAGTCGTAGGGTCTACTTCAGCTTCGGATACAGCATCCTCATAGTACATATAGTCGTGTGCCTCAGAGATGTGGTCACTGTCATACATATAGTTCTGTGGTGTTGACTGTGGTGAAGGAGGTCCCATAGGCTCATCCAATTCATAGAGTCAGTTGTCCTTGTTGTGGATACTTGTCATCAGATGATCAGGCAGTGTGAATAGCTGTACTAGTTTTTCGTTAATGAGGTACTCATACAGTCCAGGTCCCATAGTTCCTAAGATGCGCCTGTTAAAGCAGAATTGTATGTTCATGGGTCGGATGGTGCCAAAACGAGTGCTGGCATTTAAGTGGAATCTAAGGCCAAGCTCGTGGGCAATCATTGTTACTAGGCCTCCTATAAGGATAGGTGTCTGAGGTTCCAGCGTGAGGCGTTTGAAAGATCTCATCATGAAAGGCACTGCATTTACTGTACGTCCCTGAAAAGCACAGAACATGATGAATAACTCCTCTTTAGATACTGCAGTAATGTTTTCTTCTTTTCCAAACAAGGTGTGAGCTAGTATCTTATGAAAGTATCTGAAGGATGGGTTATGAATGTCATCATTGTACATTCTGTCTGGTTCAGGGTGATAGTCGCCTGTGATTCTACCCCAGAATTGATCGAGTTGAAAATCAATATCGTCATCTTCTACACTGATGAACACATGCGGTCCGCTAGGAAATCCTAGGAGGTTAGCTAGTGACATCCGGCTATGGGTTTGGTCCATTCCAAATAATCGGAAGGTAATCAGCTCTGTGTTGGATCCAAAACCATAGTTGGGTATGTATCTGAAAGAACTAAGGAATTCATAGGTAAGATCCTTATAGGTAGCAAAACGTGTTTTCAGAGCAGTGTTCTCCCAACCCAGCTGATTGAACAGGTATTGAATGCTATCCGTGATTCCTAGTTTATCCATAGTAACCTTATCATAATACAGCGTTAAGGCGAATTCTCTTTCGGTCAGTGCTGCAAATCTTGCCTTTTGAGCTAGTCCTCGGAAGTGAACCTTTGTGAAGTCGTATTCGGCCATACTCGCAGGTAATTCGGAGAAAACAGAAGGAATATTTTGAAGGTTTTTAAAAATCCTGAAAAGTTTAAAACAGGAAATTGAAGTCAGGATTTTTAGAAACGAAAAGCGGTGGAAACAAAAGACAAAAGAGAAAAATAAAATAAAAATATGAAAACAAACGAAAGTAGAAAGTAGTAGTAATTATAAGTTTAGAATTTTTGTTGGATTTTCAAAGTAAAATTTAATGAAAAATGAAATACAATAACGAGGGAAATTTTGGGTTGCCTCCCAGTAAGCGCTGTTTTTAACGTCTAAAGCCTGACGATAGCTTGGTGAGAAGCTATTCGGGTGTTTGAGCTGGAAGCTCAAGCAATGCTATACTGCTGACTTGAGGACTGTTGTCGTTCTTATTATAATGTTTTAGACGTTGCCCGTTTACGATAAACAGTGCATTCATCTTATCGGTAATTTCAACAGCTCCACTCTGAAGTACTTTAGTCACTTCATAAGGTCCAGACCACCTAGATTTTAGTTTACCTGGGAAGAGTTTTAATCTTGAATTAAATAGCAATACGATGTCTCCCACACTGAATTGTTTCCTGACTGAACGTTTATCATGCCACTTTTTAGTTCGTTCTTTGTAGATACGGGCATTTTCGTAAGCGTCTAATCGGAGTTCTTCCAACTCGTGTAAGTTCAAGATTCGCTTTTCTCCTGCCTCAGTGTAGTTGAAGTTGAGTGTCTTAATGGCCCAGAAGGTCTTATGCTCTAATTCTACAGGGAGATGGCAGGATTTACCGTAAACTAATTTGTAGGGTGTAGTACCTATTGGTATCTTAAATGCGGTCCTATAAGCCCATAAAGCTTCTTGTAGCTTTGACGACCAATCTTTCCTTGAGGTAGCGACAGTCTTTTCCAATATCTGTTTTATTTCTCTGTTCGAGACCTCTACTTGTCCGCTAGTTTGCGGATGATAAGGTGTAGCTACTCGGTGTCGGACTCCATATTTAGAGAGAAGTTTATCGAATATTCGCGATATGAAGTGAGATCCGCCGTCACTAATGACAAGTCTCGGTACACCGAATCTAGGAAAGATTGTGTTTTTGAAGAGTTTGATTACTACTCGTGCGTCGTTTGTTGGAGCAGCTATGACTTCTATCCATTTAGACACGTAATCGACAGCGACGAGTATGTAGTTATTACCAAAAGAAGGTGGGAATGGTCCCATGAAATCTATTCCCCAGACGTCGAAGATTTCTACCTCTAAGATTCCTTTCTGAGGCATTTCATCGCGTCGTGAGATGTTGCCAGTTCGTTGGCATCGATCGCACTTTTGCACAGCAATGTGAACGTCTTTCGAGAGATTAGGCCAGAATAAGCCGGCTTGGAGAATCTTAGCGCACGTCTTGGATGTACTAGCATGACCACCGTATGGTGCTGAGTGGCATTGGGAAATAATATTTTCTATTTCTTCCTCTGGGACACAGCGACGATATATGTTGTCGGCCCCTCTCTTGAAGAGTAGAGGTTCGTCCCAATAATAGTGTTTCAGATCGTGGAAGAATTTCTTCTTTTGCTGATAAGTAAGATCTGGTGGAAGTACGCCCGCAGCGAGGTAATTAACGATGTCAGCATACCAAGGTAATGTGACTTGGGCATAGACGGCTTCTACGGCTTTTTCGAATTCTGGATCTTCCGAGATTGAATTGGGTGTGTCACTTTCTAATTTGGCTATCAGACGTTCGTACGGGAAATCGTCATTTATCGGTACTGGTTCGTGTTTGATGCCTTCTATTCGGGATAAGTGATCTGCAACAACGTTCTCGGTTCCTTTCTTATCTTTGATTTCTAAGTCAAACTCTTGTAATAACAGGATCCATCTCAATAGTCTTGGTCTGGCATCCTTTTTGCTTATTAGGTACCTTATGGCAGCGTGGTCTGTGTATATGATAATTTTTGCTTCTACTAAGTAAGAACGGAATTTATCAAGCACAAATATAACTGCTAGAAGTTCCTTTTCTGTGGTAGCGTAGTTCATTTGGGCAGGATCTAAGGTTCTACTGGCATAGTAGATAGCATGGAGTTTCTTGTCCTTCCTTTGTCCTAGAACTGCGCCTACAGCATAATCACTCGCATCGCACATGATTTCGAACGGTAGTCGCCAATCGGGTGGTTGCATGATTGGTGCGGTGATAAGGGCTGATTTCAATGTTTCGAATGCTTTTAGACAGTCGTCGTCGAAGACGAACTCAGCATCTTTCATCAACAGGCCGGTCAGAGGTTTTGTGATTTTCGAAAAATCTTTTATAAATCTTCTGTAGAAACCGGCATGTCCTAGAAAACTCCGTATTTCTCGTACGGATTTTGGAGGTTGGAGATCTTTTATAATCTCTATTTTATCTTTGTCTACCTCAATTCCTCTATCTGATATGACGTGTCCTAGAACTATTCCTTGTCGGACCATAAAATGGCATTTTTCCCAATTTAGGACGAGGTTTACTTTTACACAACGTTCTAATACCATTTCTAAGTTTTGTAGGCATCCTTCGAAACTTTGTCCACATACCGAGAAATCGTCCATAAATACTTCCATGATGTTGTCTATGAAATCTGCAAAGATTTCCATCATGCATCTTTGGAAGGTTGCTGGAGCGTTACAGAGTCCGAACGACATTCGGCGGTAAGCAAAAGTACCATAAGGGCAGATGAATGTAGTCTTTTCTTGGTCATCAGGATGGATGGGAATTTGGAAGAATCCTGAATAACCATCTAGATAGCAGAAGTATGAATGTTTGACTAATCTTTCCAACATTTGGTCTATGAAGGGTAACGGGAAGTGATCTTTGCGCGTAGCCTTGTTAAGCTTCCTATAGTCAATGCACATCCTGCTTCCAGTCACGACTCTTTTTGTTATTGATTCGCCTTTTTCGTTTTTAACTACTGTGATTCCTCCTTTCTTCGGTACGACATGAACTGGGCTGACCCATTCACTATCGGAGATCGGATAGATGATTCCTGCATCTAGCAATTTCTTTACTTCATCTCTGACTACAGTGCTCAGGATGGGGTTCAGTCTCCTCTGATGCTCTCGAGAGGTTTTAGAGTCTTCCTCTATCGTAATTCGATGCATACAGATCGAAGGGCTTATACCTTTTAGATCGCTTATGTTATAGCCTAACGCGGTGGGGTACTTCTTTAGGACTTCTAATAGCTTTTCGGTTTCTGGTTGTCCTAAGTCGGCGTTGACTATCACTGGTCTTTTTAGTTCATCGTCTAGAAATTCATATCTAAGGTTTTTGGGTAGTGTTTTAAGTTCTAAAGATGGGTTCTTCGGACCTGGCATATGGTTTGGGGTCAGTGCTAAGCTTTCGCTTAGGCTGTCGTCTTTGTACGGTTTACGCCAATTATCGTCTTCAGAAATATCAGGTATTTGAATCTTTATCATTTCTGAATATGTGGTCTCTTCATTTTCAAGTTCTCTTATGCATTCGTCAATTTCGTCTACTAAATAGCAGGTATCGTCTATTGCTGGTGCTTGTAAGAACTTGGTGAGAATGAACTCTATCTTTTCTTCTCCTACTTCGAATGTTAGCCTTCCTTTCTTCACGTCTATAATAGCTCCGGCTGTAGCTAGGAATGGTCTTCCTAGGATAATTGGGGTTACAGTGTCCTCCTTGATGTCCATGATTATGAAGTCAGTTGGAATGTAGAATTGTCCTATGCGCACTGGAACGTTTTCCAGTATTCCGACTGGGTATTTTACTGATCTGTCAGCTAATTGTACGGACATTTTGGTTGGTCTGAGGTCTCCCATATTCAGCTTTTTGCATATAGATAAGGGCATAACACTGATACTGACTCCTAAATCGCATAGAGCTTTGTCTATTACGAACTTTCCTATGACGCAGGGTATGGAGAAACTACCTGGGTCTTTTAATTTAGGAGGCATGCGGTTTTGAATAATAGCGCTACACTCTGCAGTAAGTGTAACTGTTTCATTATCCTCGATCTTTCTCTTATTCGACAGGATTTCTTTGAGAAATTTAGCGTATGACGGCATTTGAGTTATCGCTTCTGTAAAAGGAATAGTAATATTTAGCTGTTTAAGGAGCTCTACAAATCTCTTAAACTGTCCTGAAGTTTTGGAGTTTATTAGTCTTTGGGGGTAAGGAATAGGTGGTTTATATGGCGCTGGAGGTGCTTGAGTTTTTTCACTTGCGGTATCCTCCTTCTCGTTGTCTTCCTTCTTCTCTAACTCGGATTCCTTTTCTGCTTGTTAGTTGGTTTTTGTTGCATGGCTGAGTTTTAGGTCCTCGGATCGATCGGTTCGTCCAATTCTTTTCCACTTCTTAGTATCACAGCATTTGCTTGGCCTTTTGGATTCTGTTCGGGTTGTCCAGGAAATGTGCCAGCTGGTGCGGCAGCAGAGGCTTATTGTTGAGCCACTTGTGATATCTGAGTTTCTAACATTTTGTTGTGGGTGGCTAAAGCGTCTACTTTTCCTGTCAACTGTTTAATTTGCTCGCTAGTGTGTATGTTTTGATTCATGAATTCTTTGTTTGTTTGAGCTTGAGTTGCTATGAACTTTTCCATCATCAATTCGAGGTTTGATTTCCTAGGTGCATTCTGAGCAGCTGGTTTCTGATATCCTGGCGGAGCAGTAGGCATTTGCAATGCATTTTCGCTTTTGTAAGAAAAGTTTGGATGATTTCGCCAACCTGGGTTGTAGGTATTTGCGTAGGGATTTCCTTGAGCATAATTTACCTGGTCTGGTGGGATTCCAGCTAGCAATGGGCATTCAGGTGCATTATGAGTGGTGCTTCCGCATAACTCGCAATTTGGAGTTACTGCAGCGACGGTTGCAGTGGGGTTAACGGTCAGACTATTGATCTTCTGTGCTAGAGCATCTACTTTAGCGTTGAATTTTTCAAGGCTGCTGATCTCGTACATCCCACCTTTCGCTGTGGTTTTCTCAGTTGGAGTGCGTTCACCTCCCCATTGGCAATGGTTTTGTGACATGTTTTCTATTAATTGATAGGCTTCATCGTATGGCTTATCCATAAGAGCACCGCCCGCGGCAGCGTCTATTGTCAATCTAGTATTGTATAGAAGCCCATTATAGAAAGTATGGATTGTCACCCAGTTTTCTAGATCGTGGTGAGGACATGTTCTCATCATATCTTTGAATCGTTCCCATGCTTCGTAAAGAGATTCAGTATCTTTCTGTCGAAATCCGTTGATTTGAGCTCTAAGCATGGCAGTTTTGCTTGGCGGAAAATATCTCGCTAAGAAGATGTTCTTCAATTGCTCCCACGTCGTAACGGAGTTGGATGGTAACGATTGTAACCATGTCCACGCTCTGTCTCTAAGAGAGAATGGGAAAAGACGAAGTCTTATCGCGTCTGGAGTTACTCCGTTTGCTTTCACTGTGTCCGCGTATTGTACAAACTTCGTTAGATGTTCGTTCGGATCCTCAGTTGTGTTTCCTGAGAATTGGTTTTGTTGTACAGCCAACAACAATGAGGGTTTCAGCTCAAAATCATTTCGGGTAATAGCTGGGGCAGCAATGCTACTTCTAGGCTCCATCTGAGATGGTGTAGCGTATGCCTTCAGCGGTTTGTTTGGAGGTCCTTCAGCCATCTCTGGTTCTTCTTCTTCTGATTTGGGAATGGGAGTGAGAGGTTCAGGAGTGTTATGTTTGAGTTGTTTGAGTTGGTACTCAATGATTCGACTTCTTAAATGTAAGAAGCGTTCTAGTTCTGCGACTGAAGGTTTTACGATATCGCCTTGCGGGCGATTTCTTGGCATACAATCGACAGAACTAGTAAAGGAAAAATGAAAATTGTTAACCTAGTCTATATGGCGTAACAGAAGGTTACACTATTGACTAAACGGGTCCCCGAAAACGGCGCCAAAAACTTGATCACGACTTTCTATGTCTAATACAACCTAACTGCAAGTGCACAGTCTATCGCGTAGTAATAATAGATATCGATCCCACAGGGACTCGTAATCAAACTAGTGTTCTCGGGAGTTACTATGTTTAGCTAGGTAGAATATGTTTAAGGGAATAAGATTGTCACTAAAAGGGAACTAAGAATACTATTTAGATTATAAATGATTGAATCGATACGTAGTAATTGTGTTCTTCAGGGATTTGATAAGTTACTGATGTATGAAATAATTTTCAAAGTTTATTTAAGCAGAAAATGGTGATTTGAAGACTCTCGCCTCACGATGGTTATTGACGCTAATCATAATCCTAAGGGCCAAACGTACACTTTCGTATCCCGTTCGGGGTTAAAATTATTTTTTGGAAATCTCTAAGTTCTAATTCATTTTAAAGTGCTTTCGCTGTTATTAAAATGAATGACTAGTGTTTACTATCTGACCTTACCGCAGCTTTCGCTTGTTGGTTCGTATCTTAATTAATTTCCCACTTTCGTGGCAAAACTACTTTTAAATAAGTTCTCGCTTTCGCGACGAAGTTTATTCAGTAAATCAATTTTAAACACTCAGACCATAAGTTTACTTTTGAAAAGAAAGTTTTTCAACCAGTTGTTATCAAATCTCATTCGAATTATTACTACATATCGATTACCTAAGTTTAGCTAGACATGGATTTGGGAAAGATAAAACATAAATAAAAACAATAAATAATGATTTGCATTATAATAAAACTGGAATCGATTGAAATGAGAAACCTGTAAATATTCCAATTGGCCTTTGGGCAGATCCTCCACAGATGTTGGCAGGATTCTGATCTCTAATGCCAATTTGATCGTATAATGAAAGTAGAAATTACAGAAGAATGAAAAGTGGAATACAGGAAAGGTAAAGAGAAACAAATAAGAATATTGCTGGAAAATATGCTCTGGAAATAAATTTGGCAGCACTTCGTGGTATGAATGCAGCACACTTTCTGAGGTCCCTTTCTTCCTTTTTTATAGAAGTGGAATTCCAACGGTTATCATTGAAGATGATGGACTTTGAGGCAGATAATTTAGGGAGTCATGGTCCACTCTGTGGGAATTGGAACTGATTCTTTAACGTGTAATTGAAGTGGGGCGTTTTTGCCTGCATGACGGTCGTCACAAGGTGTGACGGTCGTCACCTGTGTAACGCTCGTCATGAAGCTGTGACGGTCGTCACATCAGCAAAAACAGCTTCCTGCGCTTTTCATGATGTTTTCACTCCTTTTTCGTCCGTATTTCATCTGAGATTGCTTCTTTTCTTCATGTTGCCTTGTTTAGACGTGATCGTTGAATACCTGCAAAACATCAGAAAAATAACACGGAAATAACCCGAAATCGGATCGAAAACGATTAAACTTTAGTTGAATTATGCATCAAAATATATATACGATTTCGCGTTATCAGTAGGCACAGAGCGGCGATGCTCTGGCGAGTCACTTCTCTTTTCTTTTTCTTTTGTCCCTGAGCCTTTAGCTAGATAGTATTAACACACCCTTTTAGATAGACAACAATGCATGGATCCCGTCGAGTACGACGGACGTGAGGGGTGCTAATACCTTCCCCTTGTGTAACCGACTCCCGAATCCAGACATGGTTGCGATGACCTTGTCTTTCCCTTTTTCTTTAGGTTTTTGCGATTGTTTCCTTTCCCTCTCTTTGGGATAAATAACGAAAGAGGCGACTCTTATGTTTTTTCTGCTGGTGGTTTTTCGCAGTTGCGACACCAGCGCCGAAGACGGAGAAAGAGGTTCGTGGTTTCCTGGGTAGATTGAACTACATTGTGAGGTTCATATATCACCTCACAGCCACTTGTGAACCAATGTTTAAACTGTTGAAGAAAGATCAGGCAGTAGTCTGGAACGAAAATTGCCAAAGGGCATTCGAGAAAATAAAAGAGTATTTGCAGGAACCTCCAATACTGATGCCTCCAGTGGCTGGAAGACCGTTGATCATGTACTTAAAGATTCTTGAGAGTTCCATGGGTTGTGTCTTCGGTCAACACGACGAGACGGGAAGAAAACAGCATGCCATTTACTACTTGAGTAAAACTTTCACAGATTGTGAGTTTAGATACTCAATGTTGGAAAAGACTTGTTGCGCACTTGCTTAGGCCGCCAAACGCCTAAGGCAGTACATGCTAAACCACACAACCATGCTAATTTCGAAGATGGATCTGATTAAGTACATGTTTGAGAAGCAAGCAATTTCGGGAAGGATTTCCAGATGGTAGATGGTTTTGACAGAATACAACATTCAATACGTCTCCCAGAAGGCCATTAAGGGGAGTGTTCTGTCAGAATATCTCGCAAAGCAACCAATCGACGACTATCAGCCAATGAAGTTTGAATTTCCTGAAGAGGATATCATGTACTTGAAGATGAAGGATTGTAACGAACCATTACCTAAGGAATGTTCTGAGTTGGGTTCCCAGTGGAAATTGATCTTTGACGATGTTGTTAACTCCTACGGTAACGGAATTGGGGAAATCATCACGACTCCCCATGGTTCACACATACCATTCACTGCTAGGTTAACATTTCCTTGCACCAACAATGAAGCCGAATATGAAGCATGTATCATGGGTATTGAGGAAGCGATTGACTTGAGAATCAAGAACCTTGATATTTAGGGTGATTCAGCTTTGGTGATCAATCAGATCAAAGGAGAGTGGGAGACCCGTCAGCCCAATCTGATCCCTTATATGAACTATGCAAGAAAGTTGTTGCCATTCTTCGATAGGGTAGAGTTTCATCATGTGCCAAGAGCAGAGAATCATATGGCAGATGCCTTGGCTACACTATCCTCAATGTATAAGGTGAATTTTTGGAATGATGCTCCGAGAATTGTCATCTCATGCCTTGACAGGCCGGCGTTCGTTTTCATAATAGAGGAAGCTTCTGATGGCAAGCCATGGTATTACGACATCCAGAATTTTCTCAAGAACCAAGAATATCCGCCTGGGGCATCGGCCCAGGATAAGAAGACCTTGAGGAGGTTGTCTGGGAATTTCTATCTGAACCAAGATGGTGTACTCTATCGAAGAAATTTTGACTTAGTGTTGCTAAGATGCGTGGACGAAAAAGAAGCAAGTTTGCTTATGGAAAAGGTCCACGAAGGCGCCTTTGGTACACATGCAGGCAGACATGCCATGTCTCAAAAGCTGTTGAGGGCAGGATATTACTAGTTGACTATGGAGTCTGATTGCTTCAAGTATGCAAAGAAATGTCATAAATGCCAGATTTATGCCGACAAGATTCATGTGCCGCCGAATCCTTTGAATGTTATGGCGTCCCTATGGCCCTTCTCCATGTGGGGCATTGATATGATTGGCAAGATCGAGCCGATCGCATCCAATGGACACCGATTCATCTTAGTGGTGATTGACTATTTCACCAAGTGGGTCAAAGCAGCCTCCTATGCTAATGTCACCAAACAAGTGGTAGACCGGTTTATCAAGAGGGACATCATCTGCCGTTATGGAGTACCTGAAAGAATCATTACTGATAATGGTTCAAATTTGAATAACAAGATGATGAAGGAACTATGCCAAAGTTTCAAGATTGAGTATCACAGTTCTTACCCCTATCGTCCGAAGATGAATGGCACTGTCGAGGCGGCCAATAAGAACATAAAGAAGATAGTGCAAAAGATGGTTGTAACCTATAAAGATTGGCACGAGATGTTGCCCTTCGCATGTCGCTACTCGAAAAATGCAACGGCGGGGAGGAGAAAAGAAAGACAGAAGAGTCGCCACCGAACTTTATTTATCCCATGAGGGGAAAGGAAAATATCAAGAAAACCTTAAGAAAGAAACGGATAAGATGGTCTCGCAACCATGAACGGGTTCGGAAGTCGGTTATGCAAAGGGAAGGTATTAGCACCCCTCACATCCATCGTACTCGATGGGAACCATTTGTTTGTCGATGTGTGATAATATTTGCTTAAATATTATGCTATAAAAGAGTGTTCCACGGGGAGAGAGAGAAGGGTTAGAAACGGAGAAAGGAGGGATAACGGGAAAGAAAGGAGAAAGAAACAGACTCGGTAGGACTTCGCGGTCCTAGGCCTACGTATTCTCAATAAACGTGAGAAAATCAGAGTCAACGTAGTTCGGGGGACTATGAATATAGGGGGAATGTGCTCGGCAAGGATTGTGGCTCTTGTGCCTACGTATCTTTACTCAAAATAAGTAAAGAATCAGAGTAGTCGTAGTTCGGCCTACGGTTTGTGGATGAGTTTTGGTAGACGTTGCTATCGTGCGCATTCTAGCAGTTTAGATGTTTTGCTGCTCGCATGTGAGGAGACTTAAGCGTTACCTGTTTGCGGTAGAACGAACATTACATATACTTTTGAAAGGTTGGTTTTCGCCATGCGAGGCAAGAAGTCACATTTGATTTGTGAGGTTGTTTTTAGGGGCAAAATAAATCCTCGGATAGTAACCCCTTGCGGGTAGTACCCAATTCTTTATCTCAAAGTTTTGTTATGAAAATGGTGTAGTGAACATAGCGTCTTCGTATTGAAAGACGAGTGTTAAGACCACACACACTACAGTGAGTATCCTAACACTCGGAGAGGAAGAAGTCTACACTCAATCCTCTCTCTTTAATTCAACACAAAGAGAACTTCATTCTTTTATTAAAATGTTTTTGGTTTTGAATGGTAAGTGCTTTTGCGACTATAAACCCTACGGTAAATGTCAAGCACTCAGGATAGGAGAAGGCCTACGCCTAACCACTCTACGACCATTCAAGTTTTTGTGTAAAAAGAAGAGTTTGAAAATGCACTCGGTACGGGACCGAGGTTTTAGGTGAGAAAGTTGCGGAGAAAATTTGTGGAAAAGAGAAAATGTCTTCGTATTGATAGACGAGTATCGAAACCACCCACACTACAGTGAGCATCTCGACACTCGGAGAGGAAGAAGTCTACACTCAATCCTCTATCTTTAGTTTAATACAAAGAGAATCGATTTTTATTATTGAAAGTGTTTTGAAAATGCACTTGGTACGAGACTGAGGTTTTAGGAGAAAAATGGTTTGAAAATGCACTCTGTACGAGACCGAGGTTTTATGAGCAAAAGGGTGTGGAATGAATACAAGCGTCTTCATATTGAAAGACGAGTATCAAGACCACACACAGTACAGTGAGCATCTCAACACTCGGAGAGGAAGAAGTTTACACTTAATCCTCTCTTTTTAATTCAATACAAAGAGAATTTTATTTCTTATTGAAGATGGTTTGATAGCGTCGGTGAATCAAATCGGGACATAATGTGGCGCTAAACCGTCTTAGCTCGACTTATAAGGGAAACCAAACTATAAGAGGTCGTGTTTTGATTTCCGTGCTAAGTGTAACACCCCACTTCCCAAATTAAATAAAAATGCGAAATAAATCAATTAAAGATATTAGAGTTTCTCTTCCAAAAGTGGGATATTACTTTTCACAAAAATTTCCACAAAACATTTCATTAAAAGATTTTCAAAATAAGCAGCGGAAAATAAATTTGTCACAACATATATACATATATGTACATCAGCTCATACATCAAGTTCGGTCATCAGCCCAAAATATACAAAACATCATCAATAGAATCCATCATCAAAACATGATACGACACGGAGTATAAACAAAATCATCAGATAGGCAATAAACTCCCCAAAGCCCCGTGTTACGTATCAGAGCATCCTAGACTTGATCAGCACACCGCTATCCAACTAGATAAACACCTGGATTATCTGTACTTCCGAAGAAGCACAGACCACAACAACGACAAAGGGGTGAGAAAACATGATCGAAATATAACGGTAAATATTTACATGAAATAAAGGCAGTAAATAAATACATCATCACCCCACAAATCATCATACACGACCTACTGTCTAATCATCAACCACAACATACAATAATGCACAAATGCAACTCAACACATGCATGCAGTACCGACTTAAACTCAGGATAGATCGCATACACTCCATCCGAGCAACGATCTATCCCTACCACGCTCCTCCTGAGCCCATATAATCAAATCTTAGGATAGATTGCATACACTCCATCCGAGCAATGATTTATCCCTACCACGATTACGGGTGAATCGCATACACTCCATCCGAGCAACGATTCAACCCCGCAATCGCCGATGGACACTTGGCCATCAACCCTCCTCAAGGAAGCAACACGATCCTACTGATCCCATCATGCAGCATGCTATGCATACACCAACATCAAGCACACTAGGTGCACACGATCCTACTGATCCATCATCATATAACACACAACCATCAAGCACACAAGGTGCACACGATCCTACTGATCCATCATCATATAACACACAACCATCAAGCACACAAGTTGCACACGATCCTACTGATCCATCATCATACATCACAGACACACACACACACACACACACACACACACACACACACACACACACACACACACACACACACACACACACACACACATATATATATATATATATATATATATATATATATATATATATATATATATATATATCACACAATCAATCAATCGAATTAATCACATTAGACATCGGCAAAACAACCCTATAACACTCAACACACACCCAGCATCCTTGTACTATCTCTGTACATCAAACAGATCACAATCATCAACATCAGATGAACACAGCTCAAATAAAACAAAATCCTGCTACGTTCGCTACCTTGCTCGCTATGCGAGCTCCTAGCGAATGCTCGCTACACGTTCGCCTAGCGAACCTGCTCGCGAATCACACTTCTGAGCTACTGGAAGTGTTCGCTACCACCTCGATGGGACTTCGCCTCGCAAATCCTTCGCTACACCACTCGCCTAGCAAACCGGCTAGAGAGTACAGAAAAATGGCCACTGGAATGGCTTGCGACCTAGCTCGCCTAGCAAGCACCTAGTGAATGCTCTCTACTCACTCGCCTAGCGAACCTGCTTGCGAGTGTCTGCGATTTCAGAAAAATCCCACTGTGCAGAATCTGAATAGCAGCTCAAAACTCAACGAATTCTCTCTAGATTAGTACCAACAACCTCAACTTAGCATTCTACATAAATTCTACCCAACTAATTCTAAAATCATCCGATAAAACATCAACTTCTGCCGATTAATCCACTTTCGGCTTAAAACCTTAATCTACTCCGAAATATCCAATTCACCCAAACAATCATCAAACATTACATGCAACGATTCCACCATGAATAACAAACATCAGAGACTTAATCAACCACATGCAATCATCATTATGCAATTCATCATCATCAAAACCTATGGGGTTAAGGACTCCCCAACTACCCTTATTCATGCATTACCAATTTCCCATCTATTTTCTCCCCCCTTACCTCAATAAGCAGCTTGATCGATGATGATCCGCAAATTCCAACAGCTCGATCTTCTTCCTCCTCTTGCTCAAGCTTGCTTCACTTTACCGTGTCCTTGCTTCTCCTTCCTTTGATCGTGTTTCTTTCTCTTCAATTCTTTCTAAATGTCACTCTTGCCCTTAATCCCAACTAATAAAGAAAATCTTATTTTCTTGTATTCCAAATTAATTCCAATAATATAAATCCTCATAATATTAATATCCATAATAATAATAATAATAATAATAATAATAATAATAATAATAATAAAAATAATATTAACATTACTATTAATTATTAATTTATTATCATTATCACTTATAATATATTAATATTAAAGGCCACAACTTCTCAAATAATAAAAATGGGCGTTACAACTCTCCCCCACTTTAATTATTTTCGTCCTCGAAAATACCTGATGGAAACAATTCTGGATACGCTTCCCACATCCTGCTTTCCAATTCCCAGGTCACACTGCCTCCTGCAGCACCTCCCCAAGCTACTCTCACCAAAGGTATCTCCTTCCCTCGGAGTTGCTTCATCTTACGATCCTCAATCCTCAATGGCATCGTCTCAACAGTAAGATTCTCTCTTACTTGAACATCATGTCTCTGAATTACGTGAGACGGATCCGATACATACTTCCGAAGTTGCGACACATGAAACACGTCATGCAAGTTCGAAAGTTCCGGCGGCAACGCCACCCTGTAAGCCACATCACCAATCCTCTATAAAATCTGATACGGCCCAATAAACTTCGGATCCAGCTTCTTGGACTTCAATGCACGTCCGACACCGGTCACTGGGTTAACCCTCAAAAACACATGGTCACCTTCATTGAATTCCAACTCCTTCCTTTGGCTATCATGATAGCTCTTCTGCCTACTCTGAGACGCTTTCATCTTTTCACGGATCATCTGAACTGTCTCAGTAGTCTGATGCACAATCTCTGGTCCCAAAACAACACTCTCACCCGTCTCATACCAACCCAGAGGAGTTTTGCACCTCCTACCATAAAGAGTCTCAAACGGTGCCATTCCAATACTAGAATGGTAACTGTTGTTGTACGTGAACTCTACCAACGGCAAATGAGTATCCCACGCACCGCCTCTTTCCAACACACAAGCCTGTAACAGATTCTCCAGCGACTGAATAGTCCTCTCTGACTGACCATCAGTTTGTGGATGATAAGCTGAACTCAACTTCAACTTAGTACCCAAAGCTTCCTGCAAACGTTTCCAAAATTCTGAAGTAAACCTCAGATCTCTATCCGACACAATACTCGACGACACACCATGAAGCTTCACAATCACCCGAATATAAATTAATTAAAATAAAAATCTAACAGACTATTTTTTTTTAAAACACATTAATAAAAATTACATATTATAAATCCTAACATAATTTACATAATTTTTAAAGAAAAAAAACAAGAAATAAGATGGAATACCATGGGTCTGGCCCATTTATGAACATGAAGGGCCACATGAGTTACAAACCTAACTCAATTCACTTCTTGTTAAAAAACACAAAAAACAAAAAAACATCAAACCTTTTTATCTTTCGGGATTAATTGAAAAACCATTTTCAGAAAGTGTTAACTCTTGGTTCTACCGCAAACAGACATAGTCCCTAACTGCTGGAACCACTATTTAACCCTACTCAGTTAAAATATTTAAACCAACCAGTGGTCGTGTCATCCTGAACTACGTTTGCTCTGATTTCTCGTACCGGACGAGGATACAGAGGCACAAGACGACGATGTCTTGGCGAGCAACCTTCCCCCCATCACCCGTAGTTTTCCGAATTACGTTGACTCTGACTTTCCCATTGCACGAGGGAATACGTAGGCATAGGGCGACGATGTCCTATCGAGTCTGTTCTTTCTCTTTCCTCCCAGTTAGCAGCAGCCTTAGATGGTTTGTTTTACACCCAAAGATTTAGACAAGAAGTGTGAATCCCGTTGAGTACAACAGACGTGAGGGGTGCTCATACCTTCCCCTTGCGTAACTGACTCCCGAACCCAAAATTTGGTTGCGATGACCTTGTCTTCTCCCTTTTTCGTAGGTTTTCTCTATTCGTTTCCTTTCCCTTTCTTTGGGATAAATAACGAACGGTGGCCACTCTTCTGTCGTAGCCAGCCCCTCTTCGCAGCGATGCGACGCAATCAAAAATAATATTTTTTGATCAAAAAAATTAATTATATTAATTTTAACATATTCATAATATATTTATGTTATTTCATTTTTAAACATATTCTATATAAAGTAATATATAGGAGAAATATCATAAGAATAAAATATTAATAAATAATATTTGCAATACCACTTTTTGGTTGGACTATATTCTCGTCAAATGTTAAAGTATATAAAAAATTTTAACACAAGGATTTTTAATAAACTGTTGTGTTTCTTTTTTTGAAATATAAATTAAGTTTTAATATATTATTTTTAAATTGAAATCACTTTCATGCATTTCGAATTATTAAGGTGGGTGAGGTAACTATATGTTAGTTGATCAATATAAATGTAAGATGTTCATCGAGAATTCAACCGCTACCGACATCATTTTTTTTATAATTTTTGTAAATTACTAATGTAAATAAATTATTGGTACTTAAAAATTAATAATTTAAAAATATATATTTTTATTGTAATGTAATACAAACACAAATATTATAATAATTTTGTAAAATATTATTTTCTTTAATCTTATTTAAAAGAGACAAATTACTTTTTTAATCTTATTTACCAGAATTCATTTTAATTGAATGTATTACGGTCAAACAAAATTATTAGAATTATTTCCTTGAAAAACTCAATATATATCTTCTTGTATGCATTGTTTATTCATTCACCATTCGAGTGCATTTTCTCATTGCAATTCTATGCGTAGCTTCTGTTTTAACTCTAGGTAACAATATTACCTATTCAATATTTTTATTTTATATTTTTTTTATAAAATCATTTATAATATATTCATTCTTGAAAAAAAAATTATGAACAAGTTGTTCCACATACATAAACTTTTGTAAATAGTATTTAGTCCTAATTAAATGAATTAGTAATTAATATTTGTATTTTCTGTAAATTTTGTTTTCATTTTTTCATTCTTTAAATTCCAGCATTTTAATTTAGTGATAATTTTTTTAAAAAATATTCATAAAATACTGTCCATATCTGATTTATTCATATATAAATTCAAGTTTATCTAAATTTTTGATAATATTTTATTGATTATAGGAGAAGCAATCGATCCAATACAATTGTCGAGGTATTGCGTTGGCAGAGAGCGTCATGTCCAGATATCAATGAAGAATGTATGAATTTTTGTGTGTATATAGGATATCCTAAGGGTCAAGGCAAATGTAATGGCCAACTTTGTTGTTGCGATTGAGATTTGTATATTCTCTAAAAATATGTAAACACACCGTCTTTAAGACCAGTGGAATAATAAATTCATCAATTTCAACTTTAAATATACCTGAGGAAATTAAGTTCGAAGCGGCGAAGTTTTTTAAGGGTAAATATAGCCAGCATAATTCGGCTAAAGTCAGAAGTGAATTGTTTTGGATACCTGTCTTGATGAGGAGGACAAATGTCTACTTGAAGCAGACTTCAACTCATCTGATGTGAGAAAGGTCGTCTTCAGATGCAACGGTAACAAGTGCCCTGGTGTCGATGGCTTTAATTTTAAATTTATAAAATCATGCTGGGATATTGTTGGTCAGGACTTCACGAACTGCATCCTGAAATTCTTCAAGACAGGAGTTCTGCCTAAGATGTTCGTTTCATCGTTCATATCGCTGGTACCGAAAATTAATAATCCTCAACAGTTTGAAGACTTCAGACCAATTACTTTGGTTAGCTATATTATTAAGGTTATCTCTAAGATGCTAGCTTTCAGATTGAGCAAGGTTATTCACAAACTTATTTCTTCGTCCTAAACAGCTTTCATCCCGGGACGACAAATTTACGATGGGGGTTCTGTTGGCCAATGAATTAGCAGACTATGCTAAGAGGTTTAACAAGGACTGTCTGTTTTTCAAAGTCGACTTCGCTAAAGCCTATGACTGTGTCGGCTGGTCTTACCTTGACGATATACTTGTCAAGATGGGTTTCGGTTCTAATTGGATGAAATGGATTCGAGGCTCTGTTTTTAATAGCTATGTTTCGATTCTTATTAACGAAAGTCCTTCGAAGGATTTTAAGGTTGGTAGAGGGCTGAAGCAGGGCGATCCGTTGGCGCTGTTTCTATTCGCCATAGTTGTAGAAGGTCTGTCATGTTTAGTTAGAGTTGTGGCTGCCGGTAACTTGTTATCAGAATTCAAGATCAATGATCAAGCCACTGTGAACTTGCTTCAGTTCGCCAATGACACTCTGCTTATAGGAGATGGATCGGTTACTAATATTTGGACTTTCAAGGCGATTATTGTGTTTGAATTGAGTTTTGGTCTGAAGATTAATTTCTCAAAAAGCTGTCTTTATGGGATAGGTGTATAATCTGTTTTTCATGCAGCAGCTGGAGATTTTCTGCACTGTAAATCTGGTAGGCTACCTCTCAACTTCCTTGGTCTTTTGGTAGGAGGTAATCATCGTCGGTAATCCTTCTGGAACCCGGTTCTGTCTCGGTTGAGGAGCAAACTTTCTAATTGGGCTGGGAGAAATCTGTCGATGGGAGGTAAAATATACCTCATTAACTCGGTTTTAATTAACATGTCTATTCATTCCTTGGCTTTTTTTAAGGCTCCCAAGAAAATTGTGAACGATATTATTGCAATCCAACGGCGTTTTCTTTGGGCTGGGAATTCCAATAAAAAAATCATCTCTTGGGTATCGTGGAACTCTATCAACAAACCAGAGTGGAGTGAGTGTAGCATTTTATTGGATCAGATTGCAACTAACATTAATGTCGCTGATAATTGGAAATGGCTTCTTGATGATTCTTATTCGTACAAGGTTAGTTCTTTCTATTCCGTTTTAACTTCTTCTGCCTCTGTTTGTGATTTTCAAAGAGATAGCGCAATCCTACTGGAGATCCTTTGAAAAACGGTGCTACCGGCAAAAATTCAAACTTTTATTTGGAGGATGGCGCTTGATAGTCTGCCTACTAAATCAAACTTGTTGAAAAGAAGGGTGATTGTTAATCCCCAATATACGGATTGTACGCTCGGTTCGTCAAGTTTCGAGGACATTTCTCATCTCTTCTTCTCGTGCTCTAAATCCTTGATGGTTTGGAATAAGATCTGCGATTGGGTAGATATAGGGTTTATCTCGGAGGATAGTTGTTAAATTCATGCGAAGGTATGGAACTCGAGAATTTCGGGCCGGTGCAAAGAGAATAAGATCAATTCAATTTGGTTTATTTCTTGTTGGATTTTATGGAGGGCTAGAAATAACATTATTTGAAATAATGAAACTATTAATGTAGACGATATTGTTTTTGATATTAAAGTTTCATCGTGGAATTGGTTGATTCTAGGTAGGAAGGAAAGTAAGCATTATAGTCTGTACGATTGGTTTAAATTCCCGTTCGATTTTTTGTAATAGTCCTGACTTTGGTGGTAGTTGTTTTCTTGTTTACTTGAGATCTTCTTAATCTCAGTTTAATAATACTTACTTATCAAAAAAAACTTTAAATAATATGTTTTGACAATATTTAATAATCACTTTGATTTTATGATCTATTTGAGTTTTAAATCTAATACTTTAATTGATTGTTAAGTCGATAAGTTAATGGGACACTTATACATAAGTTTTACATCATTCTAAAACTACATCTCTACTTATGTTACACTTGATAGCATTCTCAATTAGTTATTAATTTATTTGTGTGTGTTTGTATTTGAGAAAATATATGCGATAATTTCATGGTATCTATGGAAAATACCCTTCTAAATTTTCATAAATATATATATATATATATATATATATATATATATATATATATATATATATATATATATATATATATATATATATATATATATATATATATATATATATATATATATATATATATATATATATATATATATATATATATATATATATATATATATATATATATATATATATATATATATATATATATATATATATATATATATATATATATATATATATATATATATGAGTTTCTTAACATAGACCCACTTGTTTTTATAAAGGTTTATTTTAATAAACTTTTACTAAAAAATCCTTAAATGCACCTTTAGGTGCATGTTACTAAAACACACCTTAATAAAAACAAGTGGGTGTATTATAGCAAAACTTGCTATAATGCACCCACTTGTTTTTATTAAGGTGTGTTTTAGAAAGCTTTAACTAAAAAATGGGTAAATGCATCCTAAGGTGCATGTTGCTAAAATAAACTTTCATAAAAACAAGTAAGTCTATGCTAGCAAACCCTATACACACACACATGATCAGATCTAACCATGTAACACTCTGTAAAAAGGTGTTTTTCATTTGACACATATGCACTAGTAGCAAGCACAACAAAAATTAGAGCATTGTTTGCATTAGCTTTTCTGCATAACTTTATAATTCATCAAATAGATGTCAAAACGACATTCCTAAATGAACACGTCATTGAGGAGATTTACATGGAGAAATAAGAAGATTATGTACTTCCTGGTAATGAACAAAAGGTGTGAAAGTTTGTTAAACCTTTGTATGGATTAAAACAAGCACCGAAACAATGACAACAAATATTTGACTATTTCATTCCAAGATTCACCAAATAAAGGGAGACACATAACATAGGGGAAGACTTTTCAATTTTATCAAAACACGAACTCAAAGAGTTTACCATCATCAAAATGGAAAGAATGTGAGGAATACATTTTATATCTATTCAATATTGATGAAGACAAAGATTACCAAAGAAGAAAAGGTTCAAAAGTGTCATGCACATCCATGATGAAGTTGATCAAGAAGGTCTATCATAGAAATTCAGTGAAGATTCGAGACAAGTGAACATAAATAAGGTGCTCATTGTAATTTATACTATACTACTTTAAATTGCTCATAAATTTTTCTCTCATTTCATCTAAAAACATTCTTGCATCATCATGCATGATTATCTAAAAATATTTTCATCTAATTATGGTATATTTCCTTCCATATTAGAAGGATATAATAATGTGAGTTGGATATCAAGTGTTGAATATCATAAATCTTTATTTGGGTGGATATTTACACTAGTCGGGGGTGCAATTTCTTGGAAGAGCAAGAAACAAATGTGGATCACTCTCTCAACCATATAATCAGAGTTCGAGGCTCTTACTTTCACTTGTGAAGAAGATGAATGATTGAGGGACCTTATGTTGGAAGTTTCATTGGCTAATGACAATGTTTCCAAGGTGTTGATATATTGTGGTAGTAAAGCCACATTACCTAGAACATATAAAAAGTGTATAACAGAAAGTCCAGGCAAGTAGGACTTAGACATTCTTTTGTAAAAAAATTGATTAAGGGTGTAATAGTTTCATTCACATATATTCAATCAAGCTATAATTTGCTTGATTCATTTACTAAACCACAGGCCAGAGATTTAGTAAACACTGCCTCGAGAGGTATGTAATTAAAATTCCTTGAGTAAAGATTCAATCACTACTATAAAATAAGCCCTTCGTAACTCCACTATCACGACGGGCATAGTGTTAATCGTGGTAATAGATTTATCATTGACGCATATATTTTTTATTTATTATATGACATGTCACAACGGTCTGAAGTAGCAACCGTAGTGAAAAGTACGCGAAGTGAAATGGTTCGAATCCCATCACCAACAATTAGTTATTTCTCGTGATAAAAAATGTTATAGACCATGTATATCACCACGATTTTTATTTCCGACCGTGATGAAAAGTGATATTTATTTTTATATAAGCGAAAATATATATCTCTTCAGTACATAACAACCATCTCTCTCAAAACAAAACCCTAACAGTTTTTTTACTCGTCTCCCAAAACGAAACCCTAGCAATTTTGTCACTCGTCTCCCTCATATGGAAATCCCAAAACAAAACCATAACAACAAGTCTTAGCCTGTGTTTATTTCACTTAAGAGTTTTCACATGAAATTATTTTATTATCATCTATTATATTACACATTAATTATTTTTTTTCATTAAATGTAACAGTAATAATCACTAAAAACACAAAATCGTGAAACTGTATTGTTGCTTTTAATCTAACAATCTTGGTTTTTGTCAATTGAATTAAAATTTTAGGATACACATAAACTTAACATAGCATATCATTGATTTTAATTTTATTATGTGACTAGTGAGGGGGAGTTATTAGGTTTTTTGTCAATGCACACAATTGTTAATAGTACTAAAAATAATATTTCTCAAAGATAAAATGCCAAAATTTCTCCAAATTCTCATTTAGTATTCAATTAACATGTGTTTGAAAAGTTACAAATAACCAACAACACATTTTTGCAGAGAAATAATGGTTTATCTAATCATCAAGCTGGTTCAAACCCAATTCAGAGACAACGCTTCCACATTGACTATCAATTGATTTAGTCATGAAACCAAGGGGATTTACGTAACGAACCAAAGAAGAGACGCCCATGTCTTTTGTGAGACCAACCCTGTCGGATTTGTTTGCCATAGGCAAAGAACATTCACCATCGTTTGAGTCAGGATAAACCTCACAAATTTCTTCCTCGTGTTCGCCATCAACTTTGATTATGTAGTTACCCTCTTCATTGGTCATGGCCTCCTTCACAACTGTCACATTGTTACCCTCTTCCTTTCTGCACGATAATATTACCTTAACATCTGCGCACGGAAACGATCAAAATAGATAATTCAAATTCAAATTATTTACTTAGATAAAAAATTTAGACAACTTTTTAAATCAAAATCATCTCATATTTAAAATATAAAAAAATATAAATAGAGATAAAAATTTGTACTTGAAAGGGGTTTGCTAAGCCTTGATTTAAATTCAAAGTGGCAAGGATCACAATAAATCTTGCCAATAACAATGAAATTTTCAGCCTTATTGGTCGTCCTAGGCGCCTTACGGACAGCCAAGACAGATGTGAAGCAAAGAGCGAAGACAATGAGAGCAACCAAGGGGAATGATCTTGTCATTTTTTTAATGATTTTTGTTGATGTTTATTTATTGTGTTGTTTTTGCTTCCCCTTGGAGTGAATAACAATAGGGTACTAGCATGTCTTATATAGTAGCATGCAAGAGACATGGTCCAATTGTTTGTGTGTGTTAATTATGGAGTTTTGATATATTTAGACTACGAAAGATTTGGTTACATTTTAATTTTCACCATTGGTTTCTTTGACTTTAACAAATGGTTGGGATATAACTTTGGAACCGTATACAAGTTTGTTTTGTTTATATAGAAAAACAAATATAGCTATTCCTATTGTTGTGGATATAATTTATTTCGATTTTAACCTTTTTCTTTCAATTTTAAATAAATAAAATAATTAATAATATTATTAAAAATATTAATTAACATTTTTTTTAATTTTTTATCTTAATCATCATTGTCACATCATTTAAAAATAAATTTTATATCTAATTATCAATGTCACATATATACAAAATTGAAGGGGACTACCAAAATCACAACGAAAGTAAATTTTAGATCAAAAAATTAATTTTTAAAATGAGATGAAAATTTTTGATAAATTTTAAAATAGAAAAATCAAAAGTCCATTTAAATCTATTAAAATGTATAGAATTATCTAAATCTCAAATATATAAAATTATAGATTCACATGCAATTTAAAATAATTTTTTATTAATAGTTTTGAAAAAGTTGTAATATTCCACCAAAAATATTAATTATATTAATTTTAACATATTCATAATATATTTATGTTATTCCATTTTTAAACATATTCTATATGAATTACTATATGGAAGAAATATCATAAGAATAAAATATTAATAAATAATGTTTGCAATACCACTTTTTGGTTGGACTATATTCTCATCAAATGTTAAAGTATATAAAAATCTTTAACACAAGGATTTTTAATAAACTGTTATATTTCTATTTTTAAAATATAAATTAATTTTTTATATATTATTTTTTAATTGAAACCACTTTCATACATTTCGAATTATTAAGATTGGTGAGGTAACTATATGTGTTTGTTGATCAATATATATGTAAAATGTTCATCGAGAATTTACCCGCAACTGACATCATTTTTTTATTCTTGAAAAAAAAATTATGAACAAGTTGTTCCACATACATAAACTTTTGTAAATAGTATTTAGTCCTAATTAAATGAATTAGCAATTAGTATTTGTATTTTCTGTAAATTTTATTTTCATTTTTTCATTTTTTAAATTTCAGCATTTTAATTTAGTGATAATTTTTTTAAAAAAATATTCATAAAATATTGTCCATATCTGATATATATATATATATATATATATATATATATATATATATATATATATATATATATATATATATATATATATATATATATATATATATATATATATATATATATATATATATATATATATATATATATATATATATATATATATATATATATATATATATATATATATATATATATATATATATATATATATATATATATATATATATATATATATATTCAAGTTTATCTAAGTTTTTGATAATATTTTATTAATCGTAGGAGAAGCAATCGATCCAATACAATTCTCGAGGTATTGCATTGACAGAGAGCATCATGTCCAGATATCAATGAAGAATGTATGAATTTTTGTGTGTATATGGGCAACTTTGTTGATGCGATTGATATTTGTAGCTTCTCTAAAAATATGTAAACACGCCGTCTTTAAGACTAGTGGAATAATAAACTCATTAAGTTTAACTTTAAATAATATGTTTTGATAATATTTAATTATCACTTTGATTTTATGACCTATTTGAGTTTTAAATCTAATACTTTAATTGATTGTTAAGTCGAAAAGTTAATGAGACACTTATACAGTTAATGGAACACTTATACATAAGTTTTACATCATTTGAAAACTACATTTCTACTCATATTACACTTGATTGAGAAACTTGATAGCATTCTCAATTAGTTATTAAGTTATTTGTGTGTTTGTATTTGAGAAAAGATATGAGATAATTTAATGGTATCTATGAAAAATACCCTTCTAAATTTTCATTAGTCGATATATATATATATATATATATATATATATATATATATATATATATATATATATATATATATATATATATATATATATATATATATATATATATATATATATATATATATATATATATATATATATATATATATATATATATATATATATATATATATATATATATATATATATATATATATATATATATATATATATATATATATATATATATATATATATATATGAGTTTGTTAACATAGACCCACTTATTTTTATTAAGGTTTATTTTAATAAATTTTAACTAAAAAAATCCTTAAATGCACCTTTAGGTGCATGTTACTAAAACACACCTTAATAAAAACAAGTGGGTGGGTAGGTGCATTGAGATGATGTAGTATAACAACAAAAACCTGAGCAACTATGTCTTCGATCCAGTGAAAATTAGGAGTTATCTTCGGCTTAAATTCCTAGCTTTCGAGCTTAAGGGCCTTGGTAAGTCCCGGTAATCATCTGGGTTGGGACTGTGGAAATTTCATGGCCTGGTCAAGGGTAGTTAGTAAGATTAGGAAGGGAGATAGAGGTGGTTTTTTCGTTTGGAAGGAGAACAATGGGAAAGGAGCTTTGGGTGGAGATCCTACGACGTCTTTTTTCGTTACCGAATTTCCAGATAAGATGAATGCTAAAGACTTGTTCGAGGTCTTCAAGGTGTATGGAGTCATCTCAGAAGTATTCATATCTGGTAGGCGTGACAAGCGAGGTAGAAGATTTGGGTTCGCTAAATTCAGGAAAGTTCACGACCCTCGAATCCTAGCTTGTAATCTTGATAGTGTTGTCCTAGAAGGCAAGAAGATGTTTGCTCATATTCCCAACTTTAGAATGGAACATAAGAAGACGAACCCAGATGGTGAGAACGTGAGGAAGCAAAACAAACCTGGACGCCCAAGAAGCTTTAAGAAATTCGACACCTTTGCTAGGTCTTTTGCCAAAGTGGTTAGTGGGGTTGATCCTAAGACAGATGGAAAGGATTCGGGAGGCAGTCCCTGCACTAGTCTTGATGTGGAAGATGAATGGGTATCTAAGTTAAAACGGATGAAAGTGGGAGTAGTTTTGGAGGATGGTAACGCGTTCAATATCCAAAAGGTCATTATCAAGGAGGCTTCTTCAGCATTAAGGAAATTCCTTTGGGAGCCTCCATGTGCCTATTGGAAGACACTTCTGGTGGCGACATTGAGGAGTTCATCAAAGATTCTAGCGAATGGCTAGATGTCTGGTTCAACGAGATTCGTCCCTGGGATCAGGAGGTGATTGACAGAGACAAGTTAGTATTGATGGCGCGTGGGAGGTGCTTAAAGAGGATAAGAGTGGGGAATCTAGCGCATCAATCAACGAACCATAAGTGAGAGCCCCAACTATTGAAATCCTAGGTTTATACTATAATCATACCTCTTCTGATATCGTGTCAGTAGTTGGTGACATTCTAGGGTTGAGTGTTACAGGTGGTGGTCTTAGAGGGAGCCACATTGGGAACTCTGCTGATCACTTTAGTTCAGTTGGCCCCAATTTTGCTAATCACTCGGTTGACCTTAAACTGAACCAGATTTTAGTGGAAAATGATAATCTAACCCTAAATGGAGATTTAGTTGTGGACCTGGGGCTGCCTTCACCTCTTATTGGGCCTCCAGATGGACTTCTTGGGCCTGCGAATTTAGGAAAAGCCAAAAAGAAAAAGCCTCTCCATGAGATTTACAATTGCATTAAGATTCCATACACCCCCTCTTATTTCTCTACTCTCCTCCTCACGGCTTCTAAAGGGAATGTAGGAGCTTTACTGAGGGGTTCTTCTAGGAAGGAAAGGAATAAGAACTCGTTGAATAGAAAATCTCTTGAGACTTGCTCTGATTTTTTGTGCGGTGAATCTATTACTGATACAGATGCGGAAAGAGGAAACCTGCGATGTAGAAGGGCTATTGACGAAGTCCCGTTCAAGTTGAGAAATTACCTGATGGATTTAGGGGTCCAGGGAGATGATGAAAACGGGCTTGGGCATACTCTGAGGAAACTGGATAGGGATGACAAGGCTGTTAGATTAGGCAAGAAGGTTGTAGCTACTAGTGGTCAATGAATATTGTTTCCTATAATGTTCGAGGTTGCTGCAGTTCTTTGAAGAGAAAGAGAATTTCTCAAACTGTGCAGAGAGGAATCACAGACATATGCCTTATTTAGGAATCTAAAATTTCTCATATGGAGGATGGTATCGCTCATAGCATTTGGAGGAACACCGACTTGGATTGGTCAGCTTTAAATTCTTCTGGCAGATATGGAGGAATCCTTATCTTGTGGAATAGGTCGAGAATCTCAGCTGTTTCTAGCTTTTGTGGTGTTGGTTTCTTGGGCATTCATTTCTTGTGGAACAACCAAAGCCTAATTGTGGTTAACGTTTATGCGCCTTACGGTTGTGCTGACAGAAGGAATTTATGGAGGGATCTGGCCAAAACTAAAAGAAACTTCTCAGGTGTTGGCTGGATTGTGGAGGTGATTTTAACAAGGTGAAGAATGGGGAGGAAAAGAAAGGATTAAGCGCTAACAAATGCAGGGATATGAAGGCTTTCAGTGAGTTTATTGATGAAATGAATTTGACGGATCTGTCGCTACTGCGAAAAAGGAGCCGACGGAAGACAGAAGAGTCACCATCGTTCGTTATTTATCCCAAAGAGAGGGAAAAGAAACGATCAGAGAAAACCTACGAAAAGGGGAAAAGATAGGTCATCGCAACCAAATCTTGGGTTTGGGAGTCGATTACGCAAGGGGAAGGTATGAGCACCCCTCACGTCCATTGTAATCAACGGGATTCACGCTTGTTATCTATCTAAAAGGGTGTTAATCTATAAGGCTGGCCACAGGGACAATAGAAAAGAAAAGAGACTCGATAGAGCATCGCCGCTCTATGCCTACGTATTCCGTCATGCAATGGGAAAGTTAGAGTCAACGTAGTTCGGAAAATTATGGGTGAAAGGTAGGGAAGGTTGCTTGCCAAGACATTGCCGTCTTGTGCCTACGTATCCTCCTCTGGTACGAGAAATCAGAGCAAACGTAGTTTGGGCTAGCACGACCACAGGTTGGTTCAAGTGTTTTAACCGAGTAGGATTAAACCTTCGTTCTAGCAGTTAGGTGTATTGTTGCTCGACCATTGGAGACTTATGCGTTACTTGTTTGCGGTAGAACCAAGAGTTAACAATAATCTCTTTATGAAAATGATTTCCATTAATCCCGAAGGATAAAAAAAGTTTGATGTTTGTTTTTGAGTCGTTTATGAAGAAGAAGTGAATTGAATTGTGTTTGTAATTCATGTTGCACTAAAGACTATGACTTGAGAGCGAATGCGTCACATATCGCCCAAAGGGCATAAGCTAAACACTCTAGACAATTGAGAGGAGGCCCCCCAATCATCATTTCCCAAATGCTTAAGGCTCGTAGCGTATAACACTTATTATCCTTTAATACATGTTTTGAAGAAGTTTTGAGATGAGAAGAGAAAAGACACAAACTCTAAGGGGAAACTAAACTCAACCCTAATGTTGTCATGCAATGTGCTCCTATGATTGAGATTAAGAGGGAAAAATTATATCCTAATGTTAGCATGCTTGGATTGAACACTTAATGTCTCTCCTACTCCCATCCTAAACAGAGGGACTAGGAATCCTAAGGGATCATGGCAAAAGACCAAGAAAACACAAGATAAATCAATCACAAAATGAAATGAAAGAAAGAGATGAAGATGATTTAAACAAGTCAAGAGAAGATGCAAACATGATATGCAAGATGCAAGAGATGAAAAACAAATAAAAGATGAGAACAAAATGACTTAAACAAGTAAAAAAGAAAGTGAGATGAAATGGGAGAAGTTACAACTCCTACAACCACTTATGCATCAATCACTAATCAAAAGGTAAACACCAAAGCTTAAAGAAGAAGCCATGATCAAAATGAAGATGGGAGAATAGGCTTGGGTAGAAAGCAACATAAGAAGAATCTCAACCAAATGCATCAAATTGATCATGCAAAAAGAAACATAAACAAGTTCTCAAAGTGGTTCTCCATTCAAAGCAAACTCAAAGTATGATCAATCAAACCAAATCACTTTAAATGAGTACCACAACCCAAGGGACAAAAGTGAGAACAAGAGAATAAGGTTCACAAACCAAAGAAGAAATAAAACCAATACAAGTCACAAGATAGGGCAAGGGAAAGAACCAAAGTTCAAACCACTTTCAACATTCAAACACAAATGGAAAGCCCAACTTAAATGTGACTTGCAACACAAACCAAACAAGTGTGTGACCTATAAAATTGAAACCAACATCCTAAACATGTCAAGAATATGAATTAAGAAGCATAGGATGCATATGGGATCCACAAAGGTCATCTTCCAAAGGAACTAGGTCAACTAGTTTATATGAACTTCAACTAGGGTGACTTGACTTGCAAGGTTCACCAAAAATAGAAGAAATGTTAAATAAATCTCAAATAAAACGCACAAAGTTCCTAAACATGTTGGAAACCAGAGGCCAAAACATCCTAACCAAATTCCAATCAAGACATCACCAAATGATTTGATCAACTAGGGTGCTCCACTTTGAGGAATAATTATCGAAGGTCAAACAAAAGCAATACAAAGTCAAACAAAAATAGGTCAAACATTGACCAAAATCAGCCTCAAAGGTACCTCGATCCATCATCAAAGTGGAGAGGAAACCTCACTCATTGGTGATTGCAAATGGTCCATCAAACAAGAGTGATCAAATGAAAACAATATTAAAAACACTTCCAATTGCAAAATAAAAATAAAATTGTAAAATAAAAGAAAATCAAAGTTAAAAATTATGGAAAATTAATTAAGACTTTAAAGTGTTTGAAAATATATTTTGGGGAATTTTCTGATATTTGGAAGAATTTTTAATAAATTAAAAAGCAAAACAGAAAACAAATAAAAGAAAATAAAATAACAATGCAAGGGAGGTGCATCAAGCAATTCCAGAAACAAAGCAAGTCGGTTCAAATGCGCTATGGGCTGAAAATATGGGGGGCGTGGAAAGCAAAGGAAGCCCAATCCAGAAGACACATCTGATTAAATGAAACACAACATTTCATTTAATCTATGTGGAGTCAAACTGCCAAATACGCGCAGTCAAGCCAATAGCAAGCAAACACACAATCAGTCAAAAGGTCCAAGCAACGCCACCTTAGATATGAGATTCAAATAACCAGACGCCGGAGCCCTAGCTCCGGCCGTCTTCTCCGGCGAGGTGGCCGGAGCTCAGTCCATCAAATCTCAACCAAACACCATAAAATTGGTACCAAATTAAAGCTGAACTCATGTAGGTCACGAATCCAAGATCCAATCATCCCAAACATGCATAAATTAAGAGAATCGAAGGCAACAAGCTTGAGATGCACAACTGAAAACTCAACCAAACATGAACAATAATGGATCAACACATGGCCTACACAAGGTAAGGCTTCAGATGCAACTAGTATGAACCTAATTCATGGCCTAGAATGAGAGAATTATGAAGAAGAAACTTACTGAGCGGAGACACTCCGTTGGTGCTTCAGATGCATGCAAGCTGGCTTCTCATGCTCTAGATCCACTCTAAATTCTTCAAGGAAGCTTAATTGATCTTCAATTGGACTTGATTTGTGCAGAAAAGTGAAATGCGATTTTCAAATTTGCTTGAGAATTCCAAATCTGAAAATGTTCTCTCCAACTCCAATTTTCACTTCTGAGCTCTCAGGGCGAGTTTTAAACTTATATATGATGGATCTCAGATCAATTGGAAGGCCCATGAAGCCTTAATTTGATGAATTTGAAAAATGCCCAAAAATGGAAGTCACTCATGCACACGTGAAAATGCTCTCATACACACATGAAAACCACTCAAATCATCAGCATGTAAGTTTAATTTTACAATGGAAATGAATTGGGCCTTTGATTGGATCCAATTTGGAAGTTTGAAGTTGAAACTTCTTTGTGAAGAAAAGTGCAATTTCACGTGTTTTTGCCTCTTTGAACCAAAATCAATTGTGCCATTTTGCTCATGAGTGTATCTTGAAGACAAATGAATCAAAATAAATTATAAACATGATCTATAATGAATTGAATTCAAACCATACTTCAAAGTTCATTTTCACCTAAAATTCTCATCGCATGTCCATAATCAATCATAATTCACATGATTCTTGAGTTTCATGATGCAAAAGAGGCCTCTAAGGGCAACTTTCATGTTGGTTGAAAGTTCATTTGAGGTGCACAAGTGCATGAAAATGACTTATGTAACAAATGACTTATAATCAAACTTTCCCAAAATACCCTTGCCTTGTAAGGTCCATAACTTGAGTTCCACAAATGATATCAATGACTTCTAGGACTTTTTGGAAAGCTAAGATCATGAGTAAAAACTTTCATGTTCACTTCAAGTTTAGGAGAAACTTGATTCTAGGTCAAAAGTGCCTTGGAAGTGGGCTGACTTTTGGTTGACCAAAAATATGTTCATTTGAGACCTCTAACTTGATGGCATCATAACTTGAGTTCCACAAACCCAATGGATGAGTTATAGTACTAAAAAGAAAGCTTAGAACATGCCCTACAAGTTTCATGTTTGCATGAGAATGAGGTTGAACCTGTATCATGAGGTAAATTGTCCTTGAAGTTGAGCACTAAAGAAGGGGATTTTACACTGAGATCCTCTGAAACCCTAATTTAGTAACTTCTTGAACTCTTGATTCTTCTTGACTTGAACTTGACATGACATACTACATGTATCAACATAACTTCCCATAGGTCCAATGACTTAAAACCAAGTCTCAAACTCCCTCAAGTCCTCAGTTGACCTTGAGTTGACCAGATGAAACCCTAGGTTCACAACCTTTGATTGTGACCTCTTGCAGATGTGATCGGGGGATTTTAGTTGTGTTTTCCAAACTATGTTTGTCGTTGGTTTCGCATTGTTTTATCTCTTTTTCTAGTCTTTGGTTTGTTTTGTCATAGTTATTTGCAGTGTTTTCGCATGAGTCTTAGTTTAATAACTTTATTGCTTTTGCCGCCGATGCGTTTGATTTGGTTTCTTTTAGTGTATTTTTGGCAGGAATCGGTGGCCGGACATCCGCGCTGTTTCGAAGACAAAGAAAAGCCGAAAAAGCACAAGTCAGAGGCATGACCCGGGTGCCCGTGTTGCACAACACGGCCCGTGTCATGAGGGATACGGCCAGGAGGACACGGGTGAAAAGGAGAAAAGAAGAGTTGGAAATAGAATAGCAACACGGGTGCTCGTGTCACACAACACGGCCCGTGTTGCAGCCCCTGATGCTTTTTTCTCAGTTTCGAGTTACAACAGCCTGACACGGCCACCCGTGTCACACAACACGGCCCGTGTCAGGGCCACTGATGAGGAAAATGTTGTTTTTATTATTTTTCACTATTGAAGCCATTTTGAAGGGCATTTTAGACATTTTATCATGTAATTTGAATTGAGTTATATTAAGCCTTAGTTTGGAAAGAAAGGAGGACGTTTTGATGAGGATTGAGAGGAGAGAACTGAAGCCGGAGAATTCGGAAGAACAAAGGATCGATCAAGAGCGGAAGCAATTGATGATCCAAGTCCCCCAATTTCAATTGTAATGATCTTCTCCTTTTTAATTCTAATTACTTTTATGTTGACCAAGAACATGAGTAGCTAAACCCCCAAGTTGTTAGGGGGTGGTCCTTAATGCGATGTAATGACATGTATTTAATTATTCTACGAGACTTATGTTTTTACCTTAATATATTTGATTTTGCATTAACCTTATTCGTATTCCTATTGGAAAGTAGAATCCGAATAGTGCTTAGGCTTAGTCTGGAAAGTCAACCTAACACTTTTGCAAAATAGTATCACGGTCGATATTGCTTAGGAATGAGGATATCCCGTATCACGTATTTTATGGTCGGAGTTATTGCTTGATGTTTTTCAGGGACACTGAGGAATTAGTGAACAGGAAAATCATCAAAGGGTTGCCATTAAGGAATTAAGGCAACTAAAGTGGCCAACTGATAGATTAAGCTTAATAACGAGTAAAGTAGAATAATCATACAGAGTCTGCACTCGTATTGTCTCCACTCCCCTAACATTGTTCTTAGATTAATTAATTCAGTCCGTCTTTACTGTGAGATTACTCTGCTACCAAACAAACCACTAGACCTTTTGTTCAATTGAATTCTAAAAATTCTGTTAATTACTACGCAGTCCTCGAGATCGATACTTGGGACGTTTCCCTTATTACTACGATTGGTAAAAGTAGTACACTTGCTATTTTCCCGATCAAGTTTTTGGCGCCGTTGCCGGGGACTGCCAAATTAACATTGTGTTTAGAATCCAAAAGAAATTTTGTTGCTCTGCGACTAAAATTTTATTGTTTACTGCATTACTTTTATCTGTGTATTATCTAACACTTGTCTAATTGTGTATGCGAGGTCAGGCCTCAGCTAAATATTCTTTTGATACAGAACCAGAACGAGCATTACACGAAAGACGGAGATTAGCTAAAGTTAAAAGACTGGAAGAAATAGAGGAAATTATATCCGTGCAGAGCGACTCCGAGGAGAGAGAGACACCACCTGAGACTGTTCAAATGGCTGAAAATCCACCTCAGCCTGAAAGACTGCTAGGAGACTATGGAGGGGCCAATGCTCAACCGAACCGGATGACCATTGTGAATTAACCGGTGAATGCTGCACATTTTCAGCTACACCCTTCCACCATCCGTCAGTTGGAGAGCAAGTCGTTCGCCGGAAAAATCAACGAAGATGCAAATAAACATCTTCAGAGATTCCTCACAACCACCACCTCGCTGAAAATAGAAGGCCATTCCGAAGAGGCTAAGAGATTAGTTATGTTCCCGTTCACACTCACTGATGATGCGGAAGAATGGTTTTACTCGCTTCCCGCTGGGAGTATCACAACATGGCAAGAGATGGAAACTGCGTTCCTGAATGAGTATTTCCCTGCATCAGTGTTCATCCGAAAAAGATACGACATTGTCAACTTCAAGCAAAAAGAAGGAGAATCTTTAGGGGATGCATATAAGCGGTTTAAGAGGTGTCTTACAGCATGTCCTACTCATAACCTGGACGCCACGGAGCAGATGCAAAACTTTGTTAATGGATTACGACTCAAAACGAAACAGCTCATAGATACTGCTGTCGGTGGCTCAACCAACTTTTCAACAGCCACAGGTATCAGAAGGATCATAGAAGCAATCGCCGCGAACAAGCACCTTGAGTTGTATGATCGCACGGTAAACCAACCGGAAGGTAAGATTGATCTGAAGCTGGCAGACCAGGTTGTTAAAATGGAGGATCAGATCACCGCTGAGGTAGAGAGAAGGTTAAAGAAAATGAATGTTGAAACTCAGGCAGTGGCACAGGTTGAGCCAGTTCAAGCAGCACCTTGTGAAATCTGCGGTGGGCCACACTTTACAATGCATTGTGTAGCAACCCAAGAGCAAGTGGAACAGATTAATATGTTGAGGCAGAACAATCCTTACGCCAACACATATAATCCTGGTTGGAAGAATCACCCAAACTTTTCATGGAAAGATCAACAAGGTAATGTGCAAAAACCTATTCAAGGCCAACAACCGTATTAACCTCAGCCACAGCAATACCAGCAGACACCGTACCAACCTCAATATCAACCACAAGCGCCTCGAAAAGCTGATTGGGAAGTGGCCATTGAGAAAATGGCCGCCCAAAGTTCTCAATTTCAAGAAGAGACAAGGAGTAACTTCAGGAATGCTGGAGCATCCATAAAGAACCTTGAAGTACAAATGAGTCAAATTGCCCAACAGCTAGCAAGTTCACAAGCGCCGGGTACACTTCCAAGTGCCACAGTACCAAATCCGAAGGATCACCACCAAATTAAGGCGGTAGTAACAAGAAGTGGAAAGGCCAAGGAAGTAGGAGAAGAGGAAACGGAACTAAGTGATCCGATGATTGAAGTGGAGCTGGAAATTAAAGAGAATGAAACAGTCGAGGAAGAAGTGGTGACACCGGTACCGGTAACTAAAGAAAAAGTGGTAGAACCAAAACCAGTGATCAAGTTACCATACCCCTCAAGAAATAAGAAGAAAGGACAGCAAGAGAAGAATTTCGAGAAGTTCCTGGAGCTGTTTAAGAAGTTGGAGCTGAACATCCCATTGTTGGAGGCACTAGAACAAATGCCCACCTATGCAAAATTCATGAAGGACATCATTGCTAAGAAGCGGATGAGTGAGTCCGAACCTGTCATTCTAACGGAAACGTGCAATGCTATTTTGCAGGGTCTGAAGATTCCGGTCAAGAAGAAAGACAGTGGAGTTGTTACTATCCCATGCACTATTGGCGATAGGTCATTCAATAGAGCTTTAATTGATCTGGGAGCAAGTATTAGCCTCATGCCCTTGTCTATCTACAAAAAATTAGATATCGGTGCGGTTCAAGACACTCGGATAACCCTCCAGTTTGCTGATCATTCAGTTAAGCGGCCATATGGAGTGGTTCAAGATGTACTAGTTAAGGTAGATAAATTTGTGTTCCCGGTTGATTTTGTGATCCTAGAGATGCCGGAAGATGAAGAAATGCCGTTAATTTTGGGCCGACCATTCTTGGAAACCGGGAGAGTCATGATAGATATGGAAGGCGGCACCCTGACCTTGAAAGTATATGACGAGGAGTTAAAAATTGATGTTAGTAATACCATGAAGCATAAACAGGATCGGGGCACCATCAGCAACATACAAGTGCTAGAACAGGTCGTAGAGAGCGAACATGTGGAGAGTGTGACCCAACTGCCTCTGGAGAGAGTGCTAAGCATGTCAATCTTTAAGGAAGACAAAGAAGTAGATGAGAATGACAGAGAGGTAGTCGAAATGTTGGACACTCGACCATTCCAAAGGGGATCCCGACCACACCGATGGGAGGACTTACGGCAACCTATAGAGCTTGAGGGTAATGACGAAAAGCCTAAAGGTTCGGAATTGAAACAATTGCCGGAAAACCTCAAATATGTGTTTCTAGACACCGAGGAAAAGTGTCCCGCCATTATCAGCTCTAGTTTGAAAAGGGTCCAAGAGAAACAACTAATTGGGGTTCTAAAAAAATTTAAGAGTGCTATTGGTTGGAAAATAGAAGACTTAAAGGGTATAAGTCCTACAGTTTGCATGCACAAAATTCTTATGGAAAAGGACCATAAACCGGTTGTGCAGCCCCAACGGAGACTGAACCCCGTTATGAAGGAAGTCATAAGAAAGGAAGTGGTGAAATTATTGGATGCTGGGCTTATCTATCCTATATCCGATAGTTCATGGGTGAGCCCTGTTCACGTGGTGCCTAAGAAAGGAGGTACAACTGTGGTGACGAATGACAAGAATGAGTTGATTCCTACACGTACCGTCACTGGGTGGAGGGTATGCATTGATTATAGGAGACTTAATTTAGCCACCAGAAAGGATCACTTCCCGTTGCCTTTTATTGATCAGATGTTAGAAAGATTGGCTGGGCACGATTACTACTGTTTTCTAGATGGATACTCCGGATACAACCAAATCGCGGTTGCGCCGGAGGATCAAGAGAAGACAGCTTTCACATGCCCGTACAGAGTTTTTGCTTATAGGAGGATGCCATTCGGGTTATGTAATGCCCCGGCCACGTTTCAAAGATGCATGACTTCCATTTTTGCGGATATGCTCGAGAAACATATGGAAGTCTTTATGGACGATTTTTCTGTGTTTGGCTCATCTTTTGATAATTGTTTAACGAATCTTTCACTTGTTTTGCAGCGATGTCAGGAAAGTAATTTGATCCTAAACTGGGAAAAATGTCATTTTATGGTTCGAGAGGGCATTGTGCTCGGTCACAAGATCTCTCATAAGGGGATCGAAGTGGATAAAGCCAAAGTGGAAGTGATTTACAAGTTACCACCGCCGGTGAATGAGAAAGGCATTCGAAGTTTCTTAGGCCATGCGGGTTTCTACCGTCGTTTTATAAGAGATTTTTCCAAGATAGCAAAACCATTGACGTCCTTGTTAGTCAAGGAAAAAGCATTTGTTTTCAGTAAGGAGTGTGCTGATGCTTTCGAAAATCTGAAAAACAAATTAGTTTCAGCACCGATTGTAAGTGCCCCTGATTGGTCTCTTCCGTTTGAGATCATGTGTGATGCTAGCGATATCGCTGTGGGGGATGTGTTGGGGCAGCGGAGAGAGAAGTTGCTACATGTTATTTATTATGCTAGTCATGTTTTGAACCCTGCACAGATGAATTACGCGACCACCGAGAAGGAGTTGTTAGCGGTGGTGTACGCCTTCGATAAATTTAGGCAATATTTGTTGGGTTCAAAAGTGATTGTTTATACTGACCATGCTGCATTGAAATATCTTTTTGCTAAACAGGAATCGAAGCCTAGGCTCCTGATATGGATTTTGCTTCTTCAAGAATTTGATGTGGAGATCCGCGATAAGAAAGGATGTGAGAACACCGTGGCTGATCACTTGTCGCGAATGTCACCAATTGAAGAAAATGAAGATAACCGCCCTATAAGGGATGAGTTCGTTGATGAACGCATTTTAGCTATTTCCGGTGTTCCATGGTTCGCTGATTATGCGAATTACGTGGTCGGAGGTATCATACCCGACGATTTTGACTCTAACAGAAAAAAAAAGTTTGTTCATGATTGCAGGTTTTATTTATGGGACGACCCTTATCTCTATAAAAGAGGAGTGGATGGTTTGATCAGAAGATGTGTACCTGAAGAGGAACAGAGGAAAGTGCTTACAGCTTGTCATAATTCGGAATATGGAGGACATTTCAGTGGTGACCGAACCGCTGCCAAAGTCCTCCAATCGGGGTTATACTGGCCCTCAATTTTTAAAGATGCTCAAGAGCTGGTGAAAGAATGTGACAAATGTCAGAAAACGGGAAACATTTCGAAACAGAATCAAATGCCCCAAAATTTCATGCTGGAAGTGGAATTGTTTGATGTGTGGGGGATAGACTTCATGGGGCCATTTCCACCATCCTCTGGAAAGCACTACATTTTGGTCACAGTGGACTATGTGTCAAAATGGGTTGAAGCCGTGGCTCTGCCTACTAATGATGCAAAGGTGGTAGTCAAATTCTTAAAAGAAAATATTTTTGCCAGGTTTGGAGTTCCAAGAGCGTTGATAAGTGATGAAGGAACTCATTTCCTAAATCACCTTATGGAGTGACTCCTTCAGAAATACAATGTGAAGCACCGGGTAGCCACCCCGTATCATCCCCAAACAAGTGGTCAAGTGGAGGTATCTAATCGGCAATTAAAACAAATTCTAGAAAAAACTGTTAGTTCGTCGCGGAAGGATTGGTCAACCAAGGTGGATGATGCATTATGAGCATATCGTACAGCTTTTAAAACACCCATAGGCATGTCACCATATCAACTGGTCTATGGAAAGGCTTGCCATTTACCATTAGAGTTAGAACATAAAGCTTTCTGGGCGACAAAGTTCTTGAACATGGATCTATCGATAGCCAGAAGCTCGAGGATTCTTCAGTTGCATGAGCTGGAAGAGTTTCGTAACCAAGCCTATGAAAATGCCAAACTGTACAAAGAAAAAACAAAAAAATGGCATGATCAGAGAATACGGAGAAAGGAATTTTGGGAAGGACAGCTGGTCCTCCTATACAATTCCCGGATGAGGTTATTCCCAGGAAAGTTACGATCTAAATGGTCGGGACCATTTCTGGTTCACAAAGTTTTTCCACACGGCGCAATCGAGTTGCAGAATTAAGCCAACAGAGACACTTTCAAAGTGAATGGGCAGAGGTTAAAACCATATTATCAAGGTGATTTAACCGGCCAGGTGGATGTCGTTCATCTTACCTCGTAGGATGAACGCCCGTCGAGCCATGCGACGTAAAACGAAGCGCTTTGTGGGAGGCAACCCACACATTTTTGCTGATGTTTTCTTTTTTTTTTTGTTGTTTCTGTTTTATTTCAGCTCGCATGTCATCATGAAAAGAGGACACCGGATAACGGGAGTGAATAATGCTGAGAAGAGGAGAATCAGAGCCCTGACACGGGTGGCCGTGTTGCACAACACGGGCCGTGTCAGGAAGAGGTTGCAGGTTTGTGGATTTTGGGCCAAACAGCAGGGTGACACGGGTGCCCGTGTCCCATGACACGGCCCGTGTCACATACACCAGAAAAAAAAGAGAAGAAGCAGAATCAGGGAATCTGAACAAGTCAGGGGTGCAACACGGGTGCCCGTGTTGTACAACACGACCCGTGTTGCAAGCGCATGTTAATGAAAAAAAAAAGGGATCCCAGGAGGAGCAACACGGGTGCCCGTGTTGTGCAACACGGCCCGTGTTGCAGAGCGTGCAGTTTTAAATTTTTTTTACCGTGTGGGGCCCTCCTATCTTATTCCCCACTTACTCCCTTTAACCCTTTCATTTACCCTCTTTACCTCATCATCTTCTTCTTTTCTCTTTCACCTTCTTCATAAAACCCTAACACTCCATAGCCTCCTCCCCACAAAAGCTCCAATTTCACCAATACCCACTCATCAAAACCACTTTCCCTCTTCACGAAAAACGATCCCCTCATCATTGTGGTCATTCCTACGGTGACGTTTTTCTCTAACAGTGATTTCGAATTTTCTGTGTTGCTTCTGTTTTGCAGGTTACACAATGCCTCCTCGTAGAGATACCGGAAAAGCAGTGGCGGAAACTTCACGCCCTAGAAAGAGAGCACACCGTATGGCAAACCCTCACGGCATACTCTTTGAAGACCCAGATCATCAGCGAAAGTACTCTAACATCATCAAGCGTAAGCTCACGCCCACAAGGTATATCTGCAACACTACGCTTGATAGTCTAGGGCTCAGAATAGAGGTCCATAGGATGTTTCACACTCTGGGGATGTTAGAATTTATGCAATTAGAAGCGCCAACTTATGAGCGCATAACTGTTGAATTTTTGAGCACTTTAGAGTTTCAGTTGAAGCATAGGTGGACGGGGGTAGAGGAAGAATATTATGGTACACTGAGGTTCAGGTTATTTGATACTGACCATAGCCTGACCATAGCCGAGTTGGGAGACATACTGAAGCTCCCCAATTTTGGTCCCGGAGCCCCTCCGGGAAGTTTTAGTGCAGGGGACTTTTGGAAGGCTATTACAGGCAGAACTGACTATGTCGCGAAAGCGGCAAAAGCTTCCTGTATCCATAACCCTTGTTTCAGGTACGCTCAAAAGGGATTGGCATACACACTGTTCGGTAGGGGTGATAGCACAGGGATAGCGACTCAGAGGGAGTTGTACTTCATGTACGGCATGGCCAATCACGAGCTCATTAATGTAGCTGCCTTTGCAGCTGATCACCTGAAGAGGGTTGCGAATGCGCCTTCAGGCGAAATAAGTGTAGGCGGTATGATTACTCAAATCACAAATCACTTTGGCCATGGTGCTCTCTTGAGAGAGGAACCCACTGTTACCGGTAAGACAAAAATAGATCTTGCCACACTGACGGCCCAAGGTATGATTCGTGTCTTTGATAATTACTATTCCTTGGTAAGCCGAAACAGTCATCTCCTTGCTTTACCTGCCCCTGACTTTATTAGTATTCAAAATGTGAATAACTGGCTATATGAGAGCCCTCTGCAGGATGAAGAAGACCAATTTTATGATGGTACAGGTGCAGAATTCTTTGAGGATGAAGGCGATCAGGTGGAAGAAGCGCCTATACCGCCTACTCGATTTTCACCCCATCAGGAATCAGGCCCAGGCTCGTGGAGCTTATCGAAAAAGGAATGGGACTGGATGGAGAATGAGATGTGCCATCTCCGAAGTGAGCAAACGAGGCAAGGCGAGGAGCAGACAAGACAAGGGAACGAGCAAATCCGACAGGGCAGGTTGATCAGTGAAATGCACGAATGGATGCGGCAGATGATGCTGCGGGACCAACCTCCTCCATCATGAGGAACTCTGTGAGTCCCCTGCTACTTGTGTTTCAACAGTGGGGACACTGTTGAATTCAAGTGTGGGGGTATTTTATTGTGTGTTTTGTTTTTGTTGTTTTCTGTCTCTGTTATTTATATTTCTGTGTTAGTTTGAATTCTTTCTCTGTTATTTATATTTCTGTGTTAGTTTGGAAAGCATGATCAGAATACCCGCAGTGAAAACCCCCGATGTTGAACTATTAAAATAAGAACTGTTTGGTTGAACTGTTTTCGCGTGAGGTAGGTGATGAGAAAGTATAGAGAATGCTCAGAAAAAGTTTTGTGAGGAGGAAATCGGAATAATCTTGAGAAGTAAGTAAAACACAAACACCTTAGTCTCCCGAATAGGAACGAGTTCGACGTGTAGATTTGTGCCATAGTGCTTTAATCTGAGAAGTACCCCAAGTAGTTTTCCTTGACAGGCGGGCTTAATTAATAAGAATCGTATGTGCGAGGTTGATCGAAAAGTATATGAAAAAAAAAGCACAGAGAAAAAGGGGAAAATTGGACGACCGGTCCTTCTAAGTTGGGTAACCCTCACCCGGTTATTCAGCCTAACGGTGGTCGAACCTGAGAGCCATCCAAAACAAAAAAAAAATAGTAATAATTGTGCCAAAAAAAAAAGAAGAAGAAGAAAATATAATACTTGATCATCTTGTACATGCGAGGAAAAATCATAACTGCCCTTATAGTACTGTTCGAATGAAAGGGAGGAAAATCGAAAAAGAAGACTTAAGTACAAAGCATAGTCGGAGAGGTTACCAATTGGGAGATTGAGGGCGGTGGTTTTGCCACGGTTTAGTGTTTATGTGTTACCTATTTTGACAGAGTAAGCTGAGACTACTCCTAATGGGACTTGGAATGAGAATTTCACGTATGAGTATCATTACTGTAACTCACAGTTCTATGGGTGTTTATGTGAAAAGATTTATAAGGTTCGATTTGATGAGCTTTTTGCTCAAGGTCAAGCAAAAGTTCAAGTTCGGGGGAGTTTGATCGGGGGATTTTAGTTGTGTTTTCCAAACTATGTTTGTCGTTGGTTTCGCATTGTTTTATCTCTTTTTCTAGTCTTTGGTTTGTTTTGTCATAGTTATTTGCAGTGTTTTCGCATGAGTCTTAGTTTAATAACTTTATTGCTTTTGCCGCCGATGCGTTTGATTTGGTTTCTTTTAGTGTATTTTTGGCAGGAATCGGTGGCCGGACATCCGCGTTGTTTCAAAGACAAAGAAAAGCCGAAAAAGCACAAGTCAGAGGCATGACACGGGTGCCCGTGTTGCACAACACGACCCGTGTCACGAGGGATACAACCAGGAGGACACGGGTGAAAAGGAGAAAAGAAGAGTTGGAAACAGAAGAGCAACACGGGTGCCCGTGTCACACAACACGGCCCGTGTTGCAGCCCCTGATGCTTTTTTCTCAGTTTCGAGTTACAGCAGCCTGACACGGCCACCCGTGTCACACAACACGGCCCGTGTCAGGGCCACTGATGAGGAAAATGTTGTTTTTATTATTTTTCACTATTGAAGCCATTTTGAAGGGCATTTTAGACATTTTATCATGTAATTTGAATTGAGTTATATTAAGCCTTAGTTTGGAAAGAAAGGAGGACGTTTTGATGAGGATTGAGAGGAGAGAACTGAAGCCGGAGAATTCGGAAGAACAAAGGATCGATCAAGAGCGAAAGCAATTGATGATCCAAGTCCCCCAATTTCAATTGTAATGATCTTCTCCTTTTTAATTCTAATTATTTTTATGTTGACCAAGAACATGAGTAGCTAAACCCCCAAGTTGTTAGGGGGTGGTCCTTAATGCGATGTAATGACATGTATTTAATTATTCTACGAGACTTATGTTTTTACCTTAATATATTTGATTTTGCATTAACCTTATTCGTATTCCTATTGGAAAGTAGAATTCGAATAGTGCTTAGGCTTAGTCTGGAAAGTCAACCTAACACTTTTGCAAAATAGTATCACGGTCGATATTGCTTAGGAATGAGGATATCCCGTATCACGTATTTTATGGTCGGAGTTATTGCTTGATGTTTTTCAGGGACACTGAGGAATTAGTGAACAGGAAAATCATCAAAGGGTTGCCATTAAGGAATTAAGGCAACTAAAGTGGCCAACTGATAGATTAAGCTTAATAACGAGTAAAGTAGAATAATCATACAGAGTCTGCTCTCGTATTGTCTCCACTCCCCTAACACTGTTCTTAGATTAATTAATTCAGTCCGTCTTTACTGTGAGATTACTCTGCTACCAAACAAACCACTAGACCTTTTGTTCAATTGAATTCTAAAAATTCTGTTAATTACTACGCAGTCCTCGAGATCGATACTTGGGACGTTTCCCTTATTACTACGATTGGTAAAAGTAGTACACTTGCTATTTTCCCGATCAAGATGAAATGAAAACTTAAACAAGCTCCACAATGGCTTCCAAAGCACTCAATGAGCTTCTCCAAATATCCATATCCACCACAATGATCTTTTGAACCCCTAATTATCTTATATTGACCTCCAAGATAGGAGAGCAGCAACATACACCCATCTTCTTTCTCAAAGAGTTTTGACCACTTCTTGATGATTGTAAACACTTGATGACTTGAATTAGCACTCTTGCTTGAGCTTGAAACCCTTGAGACTCTTATCTTGAAAGGCACACCTCTCTTGATCCCCTGAAAAGGATAATGCTATGCAAATGCAAATGCTAAAAATGAAAAGAAACATAAGCCAAATAAAGAAAAAGGTTGGTCAAATTTTGGGGTACAACAAGATCCTCCGGTGTTTGGTAACCGGTTTACGTGGTTCAACTCCAATGGTGAGAGTAGAAGTAGACTGGACAGATTCTTGGCAGATGATCACGCAATTTCTATGCTATCTCTGAACAATCAAGTGGTGGGTGATAGAGACGTGTCAGACCATCGGCCTGTGTGGTTGAAGTCTAACTTTGTGAATTGGGGGCCAAAACCGTCTAGGTCCTTCAATTGTTGGTTCTCTCATAAGGATTTCATTTCGTTTGTTAAGCAGTCGTGGAATTCGTACCATGTCACAGGATCACATTGCAACATACTGGTTAAGAAGCGTAATGCTCTAAAAAGTGACATCTGGAGTTGGAATCTTAACGTCTTCGGTTGGCTAGATTTAAAGATAGAGGAAAATATCTCTAACCTCAATAAGTTAGAGTTGGACAGTGACCTGGTTTTAGCATCCCAAATGCAGATTTAAATAATGACAGGTTGAGAAATAAAGAGGAGGTGTGGAAGAACCTCAGGATCAAAGAAAGCATGCTGGCTCAGAAATCCCGTATAAGTTGGTTACAAGATAGGGACCTGAACTCAAAATTTTTCCACAACTCTTTAAAATCTAGGTACCGTTTGAATTGTTTATCTGCTATCAGAGTGGGAGACAGGATTGAGGAAGACCCTGAGGTCATTAAATTCGAATCTGTGAAGTTTTTCAAGGAGAGATACCAGAGTCAAGACTCGTCCAAGTTTAGTAGCGATCTCAAACATATCGCTTGTCTCGAAGAGGAAGATAGATTACTTCTGGAAGTTGATTTCTATCCTGCAGATGTGAAAGATGTTGTTTTCAGTTGTGATGGAAATAAGTGCCCCCGGTGTCGATGGATTCAATTTTAAATTCATCAAATCCTGTTGGGAGATAGTAGGCGAGGATTTTACGAACTGCACCCTGGAATTTTTGAAACTGGTTATCTTCCAAAGATCTTCGCATCTTCTTTCATCTCGCTTGTTCCAAAGTCTAAAAATCCCCAACATTTTGAAGATTACAGGCCTATTAGTCTTGTCAGATGTGTTCTTAAGGTTATATCTAAGATGCTTGCCTGCAGACTGAGGAAGGTTATTCATAAAATTATCTCTCCTTCTCAAACTGCTTTCATCCCGGAGCGGCATATTTACGATGGTGTTCTGTTGGCTAACGAACTGGCTGACTATGCTAAGAGATTCAGTAAGGACTTCCTGTTCTTTAAAGTTAAATTTGCTAAAGCTTATGAATGTGTTGATTGGCTCTATTTAGATGGGTTTCGGTATTAAGTGGCTAAAATGGATCGGTGGATCAATTTTCAGTAGTTACGTGTCTATTCTTATCAATAAAAGCCCTTCGAAGGATTTTAGGGCTGGAAGGGGGCTGAAGCAGGGCGACCCTCTTGCTCCGTTCTTGTTCGCAATTGTTGCTGGGGGCTGTCAAGTTTGGTGAAATCAGCGGCTGCCGGCAACTTGCTATCACAATTCAAAATTAATTATCAAACCACTGTGAGCATACTTCAGTTTGCTGATGATACTCTGCTTATAGGAGATGGCTCGACTTCTAATATTTGGGCTTTCAAGGCTATTTTGCGTGCTTTTGAATTAATCTCAAGTCTTAAAATTAATTTCTCCAAAAGCTTCTTGTACGGATACGTGTAGACCCTGATTTTCTTGTGGCTGCTGAAGATTTTTTACACTACAAATCCGGAAGGTTGTCATTTAGTTTTCTTGGCATCACTGTTGGCGGCAATCATCGCCGCTACTCTTTTTGGATTCCGGTTCTGAATTTCTTGAGGAACAAACTGTCCAATTGGAATGGGAGAAATCTGTCTATGGGAGGTAGAGTAACCCTCATTAACTCGGTAATGGCTAATCTTCCTATCCATTATTTGGCTTTCTTCAAGGCTCCCAAAAAATTTGTGAAGGATATTATCGCGATCCAACATTGGTTCTTATGGGCTGGAAAATCAAGCAATAGATTCATTCCTTGGGTTTCTTGGAATTCTGTTTGTAAATCTAAGGAACATGGCGGTCTTGGAATTAAGCATGTGGGTCGCTTCAATAGTGCTCTGTTGGCAAAATGGCTTTGGAGGTTCCAAACTGGTGGTAATGAAATTTGGAGGAAGACCCTCACAAATAGATACGACAACCTGAGTATCAAGACGCAAACTTACTCCGACGTTGATATATTGAAATATGACTCGTTATGGATGAAGAATATTATGACCAATGCTTCATACAACCCTCATGCTAATTTCTGCAATTTTACGGTCTGCTCTGTTGGTGAAGGCCACAAAGTGGCGTTCTGGCTGTCTACTTGGAATGGTGATTTTCCGTTTAAAGAGAGATTTCAACGGCTGTTTCAGAGTTGTTCTAGGAAGTCGACGACTGTTCGGGATATGGGATCTTGGGATGACGGGCAGTGGACCTGGAAAATTAGAGAATCTTTGAATGATTCATATTTTCCTCCTGAACCAGACTGGACTGACTATTGTAATATGCTGGAAAATGTTTCTGTTATTCCTGACGAGTCCGATAAATGGCGGTGGCTGCTTCATGATTCTTTGTCGTTCAAGGTTAGCTCTTTACATTCAGCATTAACTTCCTCCTCCTTTGATCAAGATATTAGTTCTGATTGTGCCTTCCATCTTGAGTTTCTCTGGAAGACGGTTATCCCGATAAAATTTTAAACTTTTAGCTGGAGATTGGCGCTAGATAGATTTCCAACTAGAACTAATTTGTTGAAAAGAAGGGTGTTTGATTCTGAGCAAGATTTGGATTGTGTGCTTTGTTCTAGTAGTTTCGAGGACGTCTCCCATCTCTTCTTCTCGTGCTTTAAAGCCACGTAGGTTTGGAACAAGATTTGTGAATGGGCGGATATAGAGATAATATCGGAAACTTGTTGTTATCCTCACGCGAAGGTGTGGAACTCGAGACTTAGTGGCCGGTGTCACGCGAACAGAATAAAATCTATTTGGTTCATCACCTGCTAGAGTATATGGAGGTCTAGAAATGATTTTATTTTCAATAATGTAGTCACTGAGGTAGATGGAATTGTTTTCGACGTCAAACTTTCCTCTTGGAATTGGTTGATCCTAGGTAGGAAGGAGAGCAAGCAGTGTAGCTTGTATGATTGGTTCAAATTTCCTTTCGACTTCTTGTAATTGTTTCTTCTGGTCTGAGATTTCCTTAATCTCTTATTAATAGATTCTGCTTACAAAAAAAAACAAGTAGGTGTATTATAGCAAACCTTGCTATAATACACCCCCTTGTTTTTATTAAGGTGTGTTTTAGCAAGCTTTAACTAAAAAATGGTTAAATGCATCCTAAGGTACATGTTGCTAAAATAGACCTTCATAAAAACAAGGGGATCTACGCTAGCAAACCCTATACACACACACACACATAATCAAATCTAAGCATGTAACACTCTGTAAAAAGGTGTTTTTCATTTGTCACATATGCACTAGTAGCAAGCACAACAAAAATTAGAGCATTGTTTGCATTAGATTTTCTGCATAAATTTATAGTTCATCAAATAAATGTCAAAACGACATTCCTAAATTGACATGTCAATGAGGAGATTTACATGGAGAAATCAGAAGATTATGTGCTTCCTGGAAATGAATAAAAGGCGTGGAAGTTTGTCAAACCTTTGTGTGGATTAAAACAAGCACCGAAACAATGAAAACAAAAATTTGACTCTTTCATTCCAAGATTCACCAATTAAAGGGAGACACATAACGTAGGCGAAGACTTTTCAATTTTATCAAAACACGAACTCAAAGAGTTTTTCATCATCAAAATGGAAAGATTGTGAGGAATACGTCTTATATCTATTCAATATTGATAAAGACAAAGATTACCAAAGAAGAAAAGGTTCAAAAGTGTCATGCACATCCATGATGAAGTTGATCAAGAAGGTCTATCATAGAAATTCAGTGAAGATTCGAGACAAGTGAGAACAAATAAGGTGCTCATTGTAATTTATACTATACTACTTTAAATTGCTCATAATTATTTCTTTCACTTCATCTAAAAACATTCTTACATCATCATGCATGATTATCTAAAAATGTTTTTCATCTAATTATGGTATATTTCCTTCCATATTAGAAGGATATATTGATGTGAGTTGGATATCGAGTGTTGAATATTATAAATCTTTGTTTGGGTGGATATTTACACTAGTACGAAGTGCAAATTCTTGGAAGAGCAAGAAACAAATGTGGATCACTCTCTCAACCATATAATCAGAGTTCGAGGCTCTTACTTTCACTTGTGAAGAAGATGAATAATTGAGGGACCTTCTGTTGGAAGTTTCATTGGCTAATGACAATGTTTCCAAGGTGTTGATGTATTCTGGTAGTCAAGCTACATTACCTAGAGCATATAAAAAGTGTATAACAGAAAGTCCAGGCAAGTGGGACTTAAACATTCTTTTGTGTATAAAAGGTGTTGATATATTGATTAAAGGTGTAATAATTTCATTCACATATACTCAATTAAGCTATAATTTGCTCGATTCATTTACTAAACATTGACTAGAGATTTAGTAAAGACTGCCTCGAGAGGTATGTGATTAAAATTTCTTGACTAAGGATTTCGACAATGGTAGCAACCCAATTTGAACTTAAAAAACCTTAACCTAAGATTCAATCACTACTACAAAACAAGCCTTTCGTAACTCCAATATTACGACGGACATAGTGTTAACCGTGGTAATAGATTTATCCTTTAAGCATATATTTTTTATTTACTAGATGACATATCACAACGGTCAGAAGTAACAACCGTAGTGAAAAGTACGCGAAGTGAAATGGTTTGAATCCCATCACCAACAATTAGCCATTTCTCGTGATAAAAAATGTTATTGTCCATGTATATCACCCCAATTTTTATTTTCAACCGTGATAAAACGCGATATTTTTTTATATATAAGCGAAATTATATATCTCTTCAGTACATAACAACCATCTCTCTCATATGAAAATCCTAAAACAAAACCATAACAACAAGTCTTAGCCTGTGTTTATTTCACTTAAGAGTTCTCACATGAAATTATTTTATTATCATCTATTATATTACACATTAATTATATTTTTTCATTAAATGTAACAGTAATAAACACTAAAAACACAATTGTGAAACTCTGGTGTTGATTTTTCTCAATTGAATTAAAATTTTAGGATACACATAAACTTAACATAGCATATCATTGATTTTAATTTCATTATGTCACTAGTGAGAGGGAGTTATTAGTTTTTTTTATCAACGCACACAATTGTCAATAGTACTAAAAATAATATTTCTCAAATATAAAATACCAAAATTTCTCCAAATTCTCATTTAGTATTCAATAAACATGTGTTTGAAAAGTTACAAATAACCAACAACACATTTTTGCAGAGAAATAATGGTTTATATACATGACAATATAGGTCAACTGAGCCTTAATAAATTAACCACATTAAATGGTTTTTTACATACTTAAATTTTTTTCCAAGTAAGAATAATAAATAAGTTGAAAGATTATCTAATCATCAAGCTGGTCCAAACCCAATTCAGAGACAACACTTCCACATTGACTATCAATTGACTTAGTCATGAAACCAAGGGGATTTACGTAACGAACCAAGGAAGAGACGCCCATGTCTTTTGTGAGACCAACCCTGTCGGATTTGTTTGCCATAGGCAAAGAACATTCACCATCGTTTGATTCAGGATAAACCTCGCAAATTTCTTCCTCGTGTTCGCCATCAACTTTGATTATGTAGTTACCCTCTTCATTGGTCATGGCCTCCTTCACGACTGTCACATTGTTACCCTCTTCCTTTCTGCACGATAATATCACCTTAACATCTGCGCACGGAAACGATCAAAATAAACAATTCAAATTCAAATTATTTACTTAGATAAAACATTTAGACAACTTTTTAAATCAAAATCATCTCATATTTAAAATATAAAAAAATAAAAATAGAGATAAAAATTTGTACTTGAAAGGGGTTTGCTAAGCCTTGATTTAAATTCAAAGTGGCAAGGATCACAATAAATCTTGCCAATAACAATGAAATTTTCAGCCAAATCGGTTGTCCTAGGCGTCTTACGGACAGCCAAGACAGATGTGAAGCAAAGAGCGAAGACAATGAGAGCAATCAAAGGGAATGATCTTGTCATTTTTTTAATGATTTTTGTTGATGTTTATTTATTGTGTTGTTTTTGCTTCCCCTTGGAGTGAATAACAATAGGGTACTAGCATGTCTTATATAGTAGCATGCAAGAGACATGGTCCAATTGTTTGTGTGTGTTAATTATGGAGTTTTGATATATTTAGACTACGAAAGATTTGGTTACATTTTAATTTTCACCATTGGTTTCTTTGACTTTAACAAATGGTTGGGATATAACTTTGGAACCGTATACAAGTTTGTTTTGTTTATATAGAAAAACAAATATAGCTATTCCTATTGTTGTGGATATAATTTATTTCGATATTTTAGTTCTCAATTAGAAATTAACAAATTGATTATGTAAATGAAAAGATGAAAAAAAATTATAGTCATTATATTGATTTATTTCTGTATCGTATAAAAAAATATAAGTCATTCCATCAAAATAACCAAAAGGAAAATTAAGAGATGAAAAATGTGAGGTGTGTCCTTGATTATGTTGCTAAGTTAGAGGATGTATCTGTTTTAAGATTATCACAAACATTTTTGTAAAAGTGGAATTAAGAATATAATATTATTATGTTTGATATAAATTTATAAAAATTACTAGTAAAATACCGTAAAAAGAATTTAGTAGAGGTTAGTCAAAACTCAACGTATGGTTTTTGTGTATTTTTTATACATACACTTTTAATTTTAGTCTAACTTTGTTTCTTACAAAAACTTTGAGTAATATCTTTTAACAAATGCTATTATTAAATGTTTTAAAATTGTTATATGTTTTTAAGATAACATAAAATGCAATAATTTATGTGACTTAATCTTTTATATTTTATAGAAAAATATATATAATTTTTAAAATTATATATTATTGATTTTTTTTGAAAAAAACAAAGTCGAAAAACGATATAGCGTACGACGAGCAACCAATTCAGTCACAAGAACAAAATATGCTGCATAAATATGGACCAATAAGCCAAAAATTATTAACTAATTTATGATGTAAAGATATATTAAACTTAAATGTATTCTAAAAAATGATAAATTAATTTCTAAACTAATATTTGGGAAAATTTAATTTTTCTTTCAATTTTAAATAAATAAAATAATTAATAATATTATTAAAAATATTAATTAACATTTTTTTTAAATTTTTTATCCTAATCATCATTGTCACATCATTTAAAAATAAATTTTATATCCAATCATCAATGTCACATATACAAAATTGAAGGGGACCATCAAAATTACAACGAAAATAAATTTTAGAGATCAAAAAATTATTTTTTAAAATGAGATGAAAATTTTTTAAAAACTTTAAAATAGAGAAATCAAAAATAAAGTTATATCTATTAATATGTATAGAATTATCTAAATCTAAAATATATAAAATTATAGATTTACATGCAATTTAAAATAATTTTTTATTAATAGTTTTGAAAAAGTTGTAATATTCCACCAAAAATAATATTTTTTGACCAAAAATATTAATTATATTAATTTTAACATATTCATATATATTTATGTTATTCCATTTTTAAACATATTCTATATAAAGTATTATATGGGAGAAATATATAAGAATAAAATATTAATAAATAATGTTTGCAATACCACTTTTTGATTGGACTATATTCTCGTCAAATGTTAAATATATAAAAATCTTTAACACAAGGATTTTTAATAAACTGTTGTGTTTCTTTTTTTAAACTATAAATTAATTTTTAATATATTAATTTTTAATAGAAATCACTTTCATACATTTCGAATTATTAAGGTGGGTGAGGTTGATCGATATAAATTTAAGATGTTCATCGGGAATTCAACCGCTACCGACATCATTTTTTTTTTTAATTTTAATTTTATAAATTACTAGTGTAAACAAATTATTGGTACTTAAAAATTAATAATTTTAAAATTTTTTTTATTATAATGTAATACAAACACAATTATTATACTAATTTTGTAAAATATTATTTTCTTTAATCTTATTTAAAAGAGACAAAATACAAAAAAAAAAATTGACAAATTACTTTTTTAATCTTATTTACCAGAATTCATTTTAATTGTTTCATATATTGAATTAATACAGTCAAACAAAATTATTATAATTATTTCCTTTAAAAACTCAATATATATCTTCTTGTATGCATTGTTTATTCAATCACCTTTGTAGGCATTGTTTGTTCACCTTTCAAAAAAGAAAATGGATGCCATCTCCATTCGAGTGCATTTTCTCATTGCAATTCTATGTGTAGCTTCTGTTTTAACTCTAGGTAACAATATTACCTATTCAATATTTTTATTTTATATTTTTTTATAAAATCATTTATAATATATTCATTCTTGAAAAAAAAATTAGGAACAAGTTGTTCGACATACATAAACTTTTGTAAATAGTATTTAGTCCTAATTAAATGAATTAGCAATTAGTATTTGTGTTTTCTGTAAATTTTGTCTTTATTTTTTCATTTTTTAAATTCCAGCATTTTAATTTAGTGATTTTTTAAATTCCAGCATTTTAATTTAGTGATAAATTGTTTTAAAAAATATTCACAAAAATACTGTCCATATCTGATTTATTTATATATAAATTCAAGTTTATCTAAGTTTTTAATAATATTTTATTGATTGTAGGAGAAACAATTCATCCAATACAATTGTCGAGGTATTGCGTTGGCAGACATCGTCATGTCCAAAATCAATGAAGAATGTATAAATTTTTGTGTGTATATGAGATATTCTAAGGGTCAAGACAAATGTAATGGGCAACTTTGTTGTTTGCGATTGATATTTGTAACTTCTCTAAAAATATGTAAACACACTGCCTTTAAGACTAGGGGAATAATAAATTCATCAATTTCAACTTTAAATAATATGTTTTGACAATATTTAATAATCACTTTTATTTTATGACCGATTTGAGTTTTAAATCTAATACTTTAATTGATTGTTAAGTCGATAAATTAATGAGACACTTATACATAACTTTAACTTAATTCGAAAACTACATCTCTACTCATATTACACTTGACAACATTCTCAATTAGTTATTAATTTATTTGTGTGTGTTTTTATTTGAGAAAATATATGAGATAATTTCTTGGTATCTATGAAAAATACCCTTCTAAACTTTCATTAATTGATATATATATATATATATATATATATATATATATATATATATATATATATATATATATATATATATGGGTTTGTTAACGTAGACCTACTTGTTTTTATGAAGGTTTATTTTAATAAACTTTAACTAAAAAATCCTTAAATGCACTTTTAGGTGCATGTTACTAAAACACACCTTAATAAAAACAAGTGGATGCAATATATCAAACCTTGCTATAATACACCCCCCTTGTTTTTATTAAGGTGTAGTTTAGCATGCTTTAACAAAAAAAATGTTAAATGCATCCTAAGGTGCATGTTGCTAAAATAAAGCCTCATAAAAACAAGTGGATCTATGCTAGCAAACCCTACACACACACAAAAACACACACACACACACACACACACACACACAACTAGATCTAACCAAGTAACACTCTCTAAAAAGGTGTTTTTCATTTGACACATGTGCACTAGTAGCAAGCACAATAAAAATTAGAGCATTGTTTGCATTAACTTTTCTGCATAACTTTATAGTTCATCAAATAGATATCAAAACGACATTCCTAAATGGACATGTCAATGAGGAGATTTACATGGAGAAATCATAAGATTATGTGCTTTATGGTAATGAATAAAAGGTGTGAAAGTTTGTCAAACCTTTGTATGGATTAAAGAAAGCACCGAAACAATGACAATAAAAATTTGACTCTTTCATTCCAAGATTCATAAATTAAGGGGAGACACATAACTTAGAGGAAGACTTTTCAATTTTATCAAAACACGAATTCAAAGAGTTTTTCATTATCAAAATGGAAAGATTGTGAGGAATACATCTTATATCTATGCAATATTGATGAAGACAAAGATTACCAAAGAAGAAAAGGTTCAAAAGTGTCATGCACATCCATGATGAAGTTGATCAAGAAGGTCTATCATAGAAATTCAGTGAAGATTTGAGAAAAGAGAACATAAATAAGGTGCTCATTGTACTTTATACTATACTACTTTAAATTGCTCATAATTTTTTCTTTCACTTCATCCAAAAACATTCTTGCATGATCATGCATGATTATCTAAAAATGTTTTTCAACTAATTATGGTATATTTCCTTCCATATTAGAAGGATATATTGATGTGATTTGGATATCGAGTGTTGAATATTATAAATCTTTATTGTGATGGATATTTACATTAGTTGGGGGTGCAATTTCTTGGAAGAGCAAGAAACAAATGTGGACCACTCTCTCAACCATTTAATCAGAGTTCGAGGCTCTTACTTTCACTTATGAAGAAGATGAATGATTGAGGGACCTTCTGTAGGAAGTTTCATTGGCTAATGACAATGTTTCCAAGGTGTTTATATATTGTGGTAGTCAAGCCACATTACCTAGAGCATATAAAAAGTGTATAACTGAAAGTCCAGACATGTAGGACTTAGACATTTTTTTGTGAAAAAATTGATTAAGGGTGTAATAATTGCATTCACATATATTCTATCAAGCTATAATTTGCTTGATCCATTTAGTAAACCACTGGCCAGAGATTTAGTAAAGACTGCCTCGAGAGATATGTGATTAAAATTCCTTGAATAAGGATTCCGACAATGGTAGCAACCCAATTTGAAGTTAACAAACCTTGACCTAAGATTCAATCACTACTACAAAACAAGTCCTTCGTAACCCCAATATTACGACGGGCATAGTGTTAACTGTGGTAATAGATTTATCCTTGACGCATATATTTTTTATTTACTAGGTATCATTTCACAACAGTCAGAAGTAGCAACCGTTGTGAAATAGCCATTTCTCGTGATAAAAAAGGTTATTGACCATGTATATCACCATGATATTTATTTCCAACCATGATGAAACGTGATATTTATTTATATATAAGCGAAATTATATATCTCTTCAGTACATAACAACCATCTCTCTCAAAACAAAACACTAAAAACTTTTTTACTCGTCTCCCAAAATAAAACTCTAACAATTTTGTCACTCGTCTCTCTCATATGGAAACCAAAAACGAAACCATAACAACAAATCTTAGCTAATTGGTATTTACAGGTTCATTTTCTCTATAGTTTTTTTTTTTTAATTTGTCTCAATAGCTTGTTTCATGATGTTTGAACTTTCTTCTTTTTTCCTCTTGTGGGTATGGATGCTTATTGCAATAAAGAGGATGAAGATAAATTTAGCCTTTCAAACTTGTGTAAAAGATTCATAATGACATCCATTCAAAATATACACAAGTTTGCCGGTCTAAATTTATCTTCATCCTTATTTCATTGTTGACACGTTATTATGAGACTTAACATGTATGGTATGTTTCTGAAGTATTTTATGCCTTGATATGTTTGTTGTATCATGTTTGTTTGTTATTGTTTGTTGTTGATGAATGTTTTTTATAAATGTTGTTGTTAATGTCTGTTTAAAATATGAGTTTATTATGTATTATGTGGTTTGAGTTTTTTTTCCAATCCCTTACCGGATATATAACTTCCAAAATTGCGTTAGAAAATTATGATATGATAGATAAAATTATATTAGAAAATAAGTACACGTTCAATTCCTGACAAGTATTCTTCATTGTTAACTGCATGTTGTACTTTGACCGTTAGAACTTGGTTTAGTGATTCTAGATCATCAACCACCCCTCTCTCCACCTCAAATTTTGTTTGCAAAGTAAATAATATTTTACAAAAAAAAATTGGAGTTGAAGGCATGGGTTGATGAAGAACTAGGATCATTAAACCAAGTTCTTATTGTCAAAGAATAAAATATGGATAAGAAGTTGAAGAACCATTGTCAAGCATGGAACGTGTACTTATTCTTCTAATATAACTTAATTTGTCCTATTATAATGTTCTAGTGCAGATTAGAAGGTTAAATGTTTAGTGAGCATTGGCGAAATAAGCATTTCACATGATTTATAATAAACTCAGGGCTATATACAACAGCGGTTGTCTAGAACAACCGTTGTTAAATATGTTGCATTTTAATATACCACAATGGTTGTTTAAAGTAACCGTTGTGGTAGGTAACGCGCTACATGGATACAATCACGATCACACGCCCGTGGTTGAAAGCATCATACATACAATCACACCTTATGTCACAACGGTTGGAACTGTGTAATGGTATCCTTTTTCCAACCGTTGTGATATGAGTTTTCTGTAGTAGTGAATTGGTAACAACAAGTCGTTGATTTGAATGCTTGTGCAACATTCTGTGACAATGTTGACTATTACATATTGAGGGTTGAGTTTTTTTAAACTCTTAATGAAGTTCTATATCAAGAATCTGTATCTCAAGAAATAAATACAAAATGAACTTCACCTATATGATTTTCGAGATGGTGTCATCTCAAAGTGAAAGTTAGAGTTTCTCTCATGAAAATTTCACGAAAACAGTAAAACACATGACCATAAATAGTCCTAGGTGAGAGATGTTGGCGAAGAACCACTAAAGAGTGTGTGTAAGATGACGTTGGGTTAATCACAAGGGTAACGACTCAACGTATTGCTACTTAATATTCTGATTAGAGTTTATGTTATCCTTACAAATGTTAAGTTTTAATCAAAAAATAGTTAACTATATTAACATTATTGGTTTCTCTTTTTTGGAGTTGATCTTATCATTATCATAACAAGTGAGGGATTATTGTAAATTATTAACAATTAATAATCTTGAGTTTCCAAAATGACAAGAAAATTTGAAAGTGAAGGTTAATTTTTTAATTCAGAAATAGGCAACACTTATAAAGTGTTGCAGTAGGTAGTATGTATTTTGAATCCAAAAATAGGAAATACTTAGTAAAGTGTTGCAGAATGCAAAACAATACAACATTTGAAAATTGTTGTTGTAGGCAAAAAGTGGAACATTTGGTAGAAATGTTGCTATAAGCGAAAGAATGTAACATTTGAAAAGTGATGTTGTAGGGAAAATAGTGCAATGTTTGAAAAGTGTTGTTGTAGGCGAAACAAGGCAAGATTTGGCAAAGGTGTTTCTGAAAGTGTGTGTTTCATAAAGGGTCGCACCCTTATGAAATAATATCAGTTTAACCTATAAATTGAGCAATCCAGATTCAGAGAAAAATATATTAGAAAAGCCTATCCTCTTCACACAAAATTTTGGATTTTATCTTCCCTACATTCGAGTTTTCATCAATCTTGTGTAAACTCGAGTATAGGCTGAATTATCCTGGGTATTTCTACTATCGTAACCCGAAGTTTAACCTCCCTTTTTACATTTTTGCATAAGCATATGCATTCACATTGCTGGCATACCCATTAACATTTTTTCTCTATGGTTTTATTGCAGGAACACACATGATTTCAGAAGGTTTCAAAGCATGATTAATCTTATCCTAACAAAGTCATCACATTATCAATATAAGTAAAATACAATGGTTTCCATGCCTATTTATCAAGGGTTTGTGGAACTCAAGTTATGATGCTAGCAAGTTAGAGGTCTCAGATGAACCATATTTTCAGTCAACAAAAGTCAACCAACTTCCAAGGCACTTTTGACCTATAAGCTTGTTTCTCTTCAACTTGGAGTGAACATAAGAATTGTTCCTTATGATCTTAGATTTCCAAAAATTCCTATAAGTCCTTCATCTCATTTTTATAACTCAAGTTATGAAGCTTGCAAGGCAGGGGTATTTTGGGAAAGTGAGATTATGGGTCATTTTTATTATAGGTCATGTTCATGCCTTTGTGCACTTCAAATGAAACTTTCTACAACATGAAAGTTGCTCCAAATGATCTCAATTTCATCATGGAACACAAGATTGTCATGAATTGTGCAAGGATATGGAGATTGGTGAAGAATTTAAAGTTGAAAATGATATTAAAAGGATGAATTCAATTGATATGGTCATGGGACTTTTTCATACCATTTTTCAATCCAATTTGGTTCACTTTGTGCTCATGAATGAAATGCACAAATTTGTTTTGAGTCATGCAAGCAAAATCACGTGGAAATCAAAATTACTTCAAGAAGAAGATTCCATTCAAATCTCCACAAATGGATCAATTCAAGGCCCAATTCCATTCCTAATGCAAAGTTCACATCTCTCAGCTGTTAATCCATACCAAATTCAAGTGTGTATGATGCCATAATCACGTGTGCATGGGCATGAATTTCAAGTTGGGCATCTTTACAAATCATCACAACCAAGCCATATTGGGCCTCCATTTCATTTCAAATCCATATTATAAAAGCTCTGGATGAAAATTGAGAGCTCATTCAGTCATTTTCGTGGAGGGAAGAGCAAAGCCAAATTTGGAAATTGAAGAGCAATTTGAAAATCGTGAACTGAGATTGAAGCCATTTCAATTCAAATCGAAGTGATAACCTTCTTCCTTGAGCATTAGTGAGTGGATCTGCACATTCTTGAGCAATCTAAGCATCGTATGAAGCTCCAACAGAGAGACTCTGTTAGGTAATCTTATTTCTCAAAAATATCTCATGATAGAGCTCAATATTATGCCATTGTTGTTGCATCTGAAGTCCTACAACTTGTAGGCAAATTCTGTTAGCTTGATTATCGTGTTTGATGCAATTTCAGTTTTGTGCTCATTTTTTCCATCGTTTGATTCTTCTGATTTATGTATGATAAATGAATTTGGAAGCCAGATTCGTGATCTACGTGACTTTGCCTTCAATTTGGTATAAGATTTTGTTGATTTTGGTGAGGTTTAGGAACCTGATCTTAGGCCATCTCACCAGAGAAGACGACCGGAGCTAGGGCTCCGGCATCTGGTTCAATCTCTGGCCAGCCTACGTGTGATTGCTTGACCTTTTGACTTTGCTTGATGAACGACCTAGATTGCTCTGACTTGCCCGCGTGTAATGTTGACTTGCCACCTCATTTAAGTGATGCGCTGCGTTTTGATGCTTGGCTGATTTGTTTTTAATTTAGGCTCAAAGTTTTATTTGCACCCCACTTTTGGTTGAGCCCATTGATTTACACGCTGAAGCTTGCTATTCACACCACTGGCCTTTTATTTGTCTTAATTTAATTTTATTTCATTTCTGTTTTGATTTAATTCATTTAAAAATAATTCCAAATGTGATAAAATCCCACAAAAATATTTTAGGACACTTTAATATGTTAACTAATTTTTGGAAATTTTTATTTTCATTTTTCATTTATTTTTCAATTAAAATGGGATTTTATATTTGGAGGTGTTTTTAAATGGATTTTTCGTGCTCCTTTTGTGTTCATGCCTTATTCTTGATCCAATTGATATCTCCTATGACTAAGATTTTTTTTCTCATTTCCATGATGAGTTGAGTGATCTTTGAGGATGATTTTCCCCCTAGTTTGGTTGATTTTTGTTTGACTTTCAATTCATTTTGTTTGACCCTCGACAACCCTCCTTCAAAATGGTGCACCCTTGTTAATCAAATTCTTTGGTGATGTTTTGAATGGACATTGGTTGTGTGCTCTTGGCCCCTGGTTGCCTACATTATTATGTGCTTTTGAGTTTTTATTTGAGTTTAATTGAACCATTTTCCTATTTTTTGAGTAGCTTGCAAGTCAAGTTATCCCTAAGGATGGTTCACACACATACTTGACCTAGTTTGGATGGGAAATGCTTCCTATGGACTTCAAATGCTCCCAATTCTTTTTTATTCACCTTCATAACATGTAGAAGTTGTTGAATGCCAATTTTTAGGTCATAAAGTGTTTTGGTTTTGGTTATGAGTTGCATTCTTTTTAGGCCTTCCATTTGTTTTCAAATGTTGAAATTGTTCAAGACCTAGGTCTTCTTCCATACCTATTCTTGCAATTCCTTTTGATGTATGTGCTTCTTGCTTTGTGCATTCTCTCCTCTCATTCTTACCTCTATCCAAGGACCCTTGAGTCCCATTCAAGATGGTTTGGTCCCTCCTTTGGAGGTACCTTGAAATATCATGAATGGTGATTCTTTTGAGGACATTTGTGTGTTTTCTTGCATGATTATGGTGTTGCTCATGGTTGAGTTGATCATTTGAGTTCCTTGTTGTTCTCACATTGCCTCCCATTCTTCCATTTAATCATGACTTCTTCTCCTTTCTTTTTGATTTGCCTTTGGGCTTGTGGTTGATGTTTGAGTGGTTGTAGGATTTATTCTCCCATTTCATTCCACTTTTGTGTGAACTTGTTTAAGTTCCTTATTTTGTGTGCATTCTTTCTTCTTCTTTTTTGCATCTTTATGCTTAAGGTTGAGATGTGCTTATGGAGGATACTGCCCCACACTTTGTTCCTCCCTCCTTTCTTCATTCTAATTGTGCATTACATGTTTGCATCCTTTCTTCTATCTTTTGTTTCCTTCTTCTTTCTTCTTTTCCATGTTCCCTTAGGACCTCTAATCTCTCTTGTTCAAGAGAGGTTATGATAGACCTTAGGCTTGAATCCATGCATGATAACATTAGGTAGCATTCCTTTTCATCCCAATCATAGGTGCACTTTGTATGAGAACATTAGGTTGAGTCTTAGTCTCCCTTTAGAGTTGTCTCTCTCTCTCTCTTCTCATATTCAAACTTCTTCAAGTCATTTAATAAAGGATAATTAGTTTTGTACGCTACGAGCCTTAAGCATTTGGGAAATCTGTCGCATATCGTCAAAGGTTAAACGTGTTACACACTGGATTCTAAAATCTGTTGTGCATCAATCTTCAACGTCTCTTATACTATAGAGAAAAAACAAATACATTTGATCAAGTCACCTTCTCAATGACTAGTTTCTGAAAAGGCTATATATATGACTGAATATTCAAGTCTGAATTTTCAACAAGGATTCTTCTGTTGAAGAAGTAGCAAGATCAAGCAATTATCAACTCTATATAATATGCAGATTTTATATTTTAGGTTGTAATTGTAAAAGCCTTAAGATTTCTTACCCCTGTATATATTGAAAAATCTTAAGTGCTTTAGGTCTTTGTTATGTTGATCTCCCGTACTTCTGATATGTACATCATGTATACCTTATTCTTTATTATGCTGAACCTTTAGTAGTTTAGATTAAGTCTCCTACTCTATGCTTGAGCAAAAAGTTTTATCTCATTAGGATTCAAGCAACAAGTCTTGAGCCAAGATACTTAAGCCACATAAGTCACATTACTTAAGTGCTTGAGTTGTGAAAGTCTTATTCAGCTCGTCTGATTGAGCAAAAAGAAAGTCTTAGACATGTGCTCTAAGCAAAGTTAAGTCTCAACCAGAAGACAGATGAACAGGCGGTTCAGTCTGATGATGTGAGCAAAGGAAATCTTAGACATGTGCTCTAGGAAAAAGGAAGTTTCAACCAGAAGACAGATGAGCAGATGCCTCAGTTTGATGGTGTGAGTAAGGTTACGTCTTAGACATGCGCTCTAAGGAAGGAAAGTCTCAAACAGTTGGTGTAACACCCCCTTTCTTTACCCCAAATAAACAATTAAATCATTTAGGAACTTAATGAAAAGAATTCTATCATAGTATAATTATAACATGGTATAAAAGGGGCGCATCACATTACCATCGAAACAAAACATAAACAATACCAGCTCACGAAGATATGTAACAAAAGGGGTAAATCTCAACTAAAAACAAAGCATAGCGCTTAAAACCCACACATCAACATTTAGAATAAAGCGGAAACATCTAAACATTTAATTCACTTCATTAACATAAACATCATATACATCGTTCAGATTAATTCAATTCATCGGTTGAGTTTACAAAACGTTCATCAGCAGATACATAGACAGATGCATCACAAAAGAATCAAAATAATTCCTAACTACCCAGTGTTACATATCAGAGCCATCTGACCAAAAGAAATGAAGACTCGCTTCACAAAGACTCCAACAATCTAATCTGCAATGCCTCATAGAGCATTATAAAACAGCAGAAGGGTGAGAAACAATATCATAATACATAATGCACATAAACATATATATATATATATATATATATATATATATATATATATATATATATATATATATATATATATATATATATATATATATATATATATATATATATATATATATATATATATATATATATATATATATATATATATATATATATATATATATACATACACATAACGTCCTAAAACGTCGTCCGCATTCTCACCACAACTCATCTCACTACATCGTACATCGCAATGTATTCACGCTTAACTATTTACAAATAGAGCACCAAGCATATACCATGTACATCAACAATGTTTATATCAATTCATAAACATGCATACATATACACATATATTCACACATACATGTATATTCAAGCCTTCCATTCATGCAAATTATCAACAATCTACATAAACATCTACATTCATGTTTATTCACCATACATCATGCACAAATGTCTACATGCAACTCACAGAGACCGGCACACGACTCTATACAGATGCAAATGCGATACCGACTCATTTCAGCAGGTTCAATTGAAGAACCAAATAACCATCACTCACACCCCACATGGGCACACGAGGTTCTGCAGATTCACCGAGGAATCAAATATAACCATCGCAACATACGAGGTTCTGCAGATTCACCGAGGAATCAAATATAACCATCGCTCACACCCCACAAGGGCACACAAGGTTCTGCAAATCCACCGAGGGATCAATCGACACAAGAATGCATACCATGATGCTTCATATGCAACATGACTCATGACACTCTTGAAATACATACATGTTTACAAACATACTCATGCATTCATCACATTCATCGCATATATTCATTATGCATTCAAATATATGTATCACAAAGCATATATATATATATATATATATATATATATATATATATATATATATATATATATATATATATATATATATATATATATATATATATATATATATATATATATATATATATATATATATATATATATATATATATATATATATATATATATATATATATATATATATATATATATATATATATATATATATATATATATATATATATATATATATATATATTCATCATCCGTTCACACCAATTTTCATACATGGTTCACATTTACAATCAATCTAGCCATGCATCTCTATTTAATTCAAATAATGTACAAAATTGCCAAACGGCCACATTTCACACTTTACGAATCACAAACTAGGATTCACACCATACAGCTACCCACAACACACATAACAACACATAATTAGGCATCTCAGACAAGGAGTGATCGCAACCAAACCACACAACCGATCCACGAATGGAAAACACAAGAAAAGAAAATATGTTGCTGTGTTCGCTAACCTTCACCTGGCGAACCTTCACTACCCCGTTCGCCTGACGAACTTGCCAGCGAAGACCACTGGGATTTATTCTGGAATTACTCGCTAGCACTCGCCAGCATACTCGCCTAGCGAACCTTCGCCACTCTTATTCACCTGGCGAACTTGCCAGCAAAGACAAGGTGGATGCTTCTGACTTGGTTCGCCTGCTGCTCGCTGGGTTTCGCCCGGCGAAGCTTCGCTGCCATTCGCCTGGCGAACCTGCAAACTCAGAACTCCCATGGCTGTCCAAAAGCCCGAACCTCACAAACCGACCGATTTAATCCAAATCAGTCCCAGTAGTACAACCCACTCATCACCCGACTATACTGCACTGTCTATTCCAAATTCTAACCGATAAAATTCAGTTTCTACCGATTAAATCAACTTCCGACCTAGAAAATGAAACATAGAAACAATCCAACAAATCCAATCTAGCACATACATGATCATACACATTATAAAGATGATAAAACTTCTCACCCTTACCTGATTAATCGCAAGCTAAGGTTGATTCTTGATGATTCTAGGTTTTGCTCCACTTTCTCTTCTTTTCTCTCCTCCTCTTTTCTTTCTCTTGTTTTTCTTCTTAATGTTTCTATCCTTCTCTTTTCTCTCTATATCACATATTCGATTTCTTTCCTCCCAAATTCTTTCCACACACTTATCAATTAATTCTCACAAAATATCCACTTAATATTATCACTAATGCCCAAAATACCCTCCAACCTATTTTTACCCTAAACTCTCAAAGTCGGCAAAAATAGCTCAATATGTAAACATAAAATATTATCACACAAATTCCACATAAATAAAATAATCACTTAAATAAATCAAATAAGGACTCAATAAAAATGAGAATTCAGAATCGGGGCATTACAGTTGGCCTGAGCAGTTATAAAAGTTTTATTCAGAAGCATAAGAGATTGTAATTATGAAGTGGTTTAAATGAAAAGATCTTGTGAGATGAGGCGACTGGACTACTCTCAGTTAGGGGAAGAATTAGTATAAATCTTTTGTGTCTTCTGTTGTTATTTTATTTACTTCTATTGTATCCACTGCCAACTGAATTAACTTAGAATATGAACATCAGTTCTGATTTTGAGACTTTGATAAGAAGCTAAATAATAAAAAAACGCGAAATACAATTCAACCCCTCCCTTCTTGTGTACTTTTCACACCTTCAATTGGTATCAGAGCATGGTTTGTGCTTAACACTTAACAATGATGCGGATATTGATCCAATAAGAAAAGTATATTTCTTCTTCATGAAGGAATCAAGTGCCACATGAAAAATATCACACGACTTTTCCTACCATATTCAGATGGGGGATTCCATAAAATTTAAATGATGGAAAAGTTAAACATATTTTTAACTCATTGGACTTGATAAAGGATTGTTGAGGGTCTATAAAATATCCTTGAAAAAGTTATTACTATATAAGTCGATGGTGTTATAGATGATATTTTTGAAAATCTCTTTCACCAATTCAAAAGATGCATATTAAATATCTTTAGAGGTAGTTGCATTCTAGTAGATGCACCATCTCACTTATGAGTATATCAACACCATTGATATGTGTGATGTTTGGACTATCTTTGAAGTCTTGTGCCTGAGTTTGTGGGGATCAGTTTTTGAAGCTTAAAGTAGTTACACTTCATCTAATCTTTTCAAGCAAATTCTGAGAGAACTGTTTCTTGACTTAAATCTAAATTCACAATTTTTTGTGATGTTTACATCCTGAATCTGTTGTGTTCTAAAGGTTTGTCTTGCAGTTTTTAATGAAAAGAGATGTAGTTGGATGATGAAAAACTATTCAACAGACCACCTTCTCTTTTTAGCTTAAGTTCGTTGGAATGACTAATGATGAAAAACCTAAGTTTCTTGTCAAAAGGACTTTCACACTGACTAAATAGATTGTGATATATGTTGATAGAAGAGTAACTTCAAGAGCTTCTGAAATATTTGTAGGCAAAATACCCTTTTTGGTCCCTTAACTATACCCTTAGGTTCAAATTGGTCCCTTAATTATTTTTTGTGTCAGATTGGTCCCTTAACTCTTTAAAATGTGTCATGTTAGTCCTTTTCGTCTAATTAGTGACGGAAAAATTAAAAATTTGGTCGCTAAATTCGTCGCTAATTAGATAAAACGGACCAACATGACACGTTTTAAAGAGTTAAGGGATAAATATGACACAAAAAATAATTAAGGGACCAATCTGAACCCAAGGGTATAGTTAAGAGACCAAAAAGAGTATTTCTCCAATATTTGTATTTCAACTAATTTCCTAAATCTGAAAACAAGAAGAAAATTCTACCAGAACCTAATATTATATGCTCTTCATTGCTTAATTGTTTGAAGCAGATATTAGTGCAGGATGCAAATGAAAAGAAGCATACATGTTCTGAAATAAAAATCAAGTATTGAAAAGAAAGAGATGTTGTTAAAGCTATCTTACTTCAAAATATTTGATTATATGGAGTTTGCTCTTTAAGGTAATATATTAAGAAACTCCATTACTTCTTAGTTGAGGACCATTATGGAAGTTGTTTTAACAAGACACTTCTATGAGAAATCTTTAACTTCTCTTTAAGTTATGTTAGTCGTACTAAGACAGTACTCTGATATGCTTTATGTGAATCGCTGATAGCTAATGCCATCTGGTTCTGAGCTTGTCAATGATTTCAAAATTAAAAGATTTAATCCAAGGTAATGAGATTATTGCCATTGCTTAGAACAAGATTATGTTCATATCTCATTCTAGACTTACACTCTGAAGTGACTTATGATCTATTGTTAGATTGAGATGTAAGGCACAAAAAAGTTTGCTTGTACTTACATGTATGGTCTTATAGAAATATGAGTGTCATAATGTATCTACTACAGATATCAAGGAAAGAACCATATGCATCTTTCATAAGGTTGTTTACAACATTGATTGGGAGAAGAGCCAACAACCCAAATTCAAGTACTGGTGGTACTGAATTTGGTGAGAGTAGTGGAATCAGTGGTTAGACATCCATTGAATCAAAATCCATTCAAAGTTATGTTTAGACTTTATTGGCCAAGTCTGAATATTAAATTGAGTCTGACAAAAAAAAGAAAGTGGTATGTTTGTTCTTGTCTGACTTAACTTTTGATTCAATGAGACATTTGTTTAGATATAAATACAAAGTTTTTTTTAAATATCTAGAGAAGTTTTTATTTTGAAAAAGATAACTTCATAAATATTTAAGAGGAAACTTTATTGTATTTGTCTATACTGAATGACTTATCAAGCCAGATGATGATCACATTTATGAAAACAGTTTTCTCACTTTTGTCTTGATACTATTGCTTGTTAGCTATCTAAAGAAGACAATTCAATTTTCATCTATCACCCATGACTCTTGTTTTAAGATAAAGTGCTAATTCTGAATAGAATCATAGAGAGTTGTGACTGACAGATGACATCTCTGTCTAAGTCTAGACTTACTAGACTCTTATGGTTGATAGCTTTTGAAAGTTGTCAGTTAATGAGATTCAGAAGAAGATTCCTTTTTACTGTCATAACAGTTTAAGTAAAAAAATTTCTAAAAGCTTTTATAATACTTAATCTTTCATAAACATGAAACTTATTTGGTGGAATTGAAATATCTGATGGATAAAGAACCTTTGATTAATGATGTTTTCACTTTTAGTACTTGCTGTTACTATTCCCTATCATGTGAAACAAATATATTTTTCTGTCAAAACAAATATTATCTTTTATTGCAATATAATATGGGTAAGTCGTACCCTAATAATACATGTTAAGAAACCTACCAGTAGAAAGTTTATATTGAAAAACACAATGAGAAATTAATTATTAATTTTTAATTAAATCAATACACAATTTTTTTTAAAAATAATTTACATTTAACTCTTAATATGTCCCTTTAAAACATATATTAGCATTATCTTTATAATATTTGCACTATCCTTCTGGATTAGATTTAGTGCAGAAATTGAACAGGAATTGTCTCTCACATGATGCTAATAGAGGATATGTTTGTGTTATCCTTGAAAATTAAAATTAAGATCAATGTAAACTTAATTCAATGCGTTTATTTTAGATTTTTATTGATAATAGTATTCGTACAACATAAACTTGTACAAAGGCATAGAGCAAGATTAGAGTGTATTAGTTTGGCAACAACATAGACGTCCTTGACAACTGCCACTACTTGAACCTCGTGCTTGACATCTCTTTGAACAATTATCATTAGATGATGGACAATCCTGTAAATCAAAACAATCAACCGTCGTATCGTCGCTCATAATTTCTTCATATCTTCTTGCACCACCTACAATCAATCCAAAGAATTGTTATATTTTTATATAGTAAATTATTTTGAAAAAATAGGTAGAGAATAAGTAAGTGTGTTACCTAGATGCAAAACTAAAGCAATGCAAAGAATTGCAATGAAAAAGTATACTCGGTTGATGCTGATAGCCATGTTCTCTTGAATAATGAATGGAGAAATCGGATAACTATTTATATAAAAATCATGCTCTTTTTGTTTCTTAAAAAATCGGGTAACTAAAAAAGAAATATGTTAAAAAATAAAATATATATTCAAAAAGGAATCTGTATATGATAATAAAAAATATGTTTGTTTTAAACTTTTAACCTTAAAAAGTAGATTTTCTTTTTGTATTTTTAAAATAATTTTCTTGAGATTTGTTTACAAAATAAAAACACTTTTTCTAAATTTATTTTTATATAACAATTATACTTAAATAGACATGCATCCTTGATGTAAAATATTTTATACGGTTGTCTAATAAAAAATTACAAATGTACTAAATCATCTAAACTATTTTAAAATATTATAATAATTTAACAAGATGCATGTTGTTTATTAGATTACGGTGTAAAATTATTTTGCCTTAATTGCAATTTTGGTCTCTCTATTATCATTTTTTTTTAGATTTAATCTCCCTATTTTAAAATTCGGAATTTTTGTCCTTCTATTTTCAATTTTTTTGAGTTTTGGTCCCCTAATTTTAAAATCCAAAATTTTGATCCCTTTATTTTTCTTTTTTTTATAGTTTTGATTCCCTATTTTAAGTTTTGTTTTGAATTTTAATCTCCTTTTTCAATTGAAAACAAATTTAATAGGGGATCAAAAGTTTTAAAAAATGAAAATAAGGGGACCAAAACTCACAAAAATAGAGACAAAAATTTCAAATTTTAAAATACGGGAATCAAAACCAAAAAAAAAAACTGAAAACAAATGGACAAAAATTCTAAATTTTAAAATAGGGAGATCAAAACTAAAAAAAAAATGAAAATAGAGAGATCAAAATTGCAATTAAGGCAACTATTTTATATTACCGATATATTTTCCATTTTCTATAACAATTATGTTTGACAGTAATAAATTAAAAATATAAAACAAAGTATTTGTGTTTTACATTGATATTATATTTATAAAAAATGTGTAAAACTAATTATAATTAAAAAAAAGTACCATGTTAAAAAGTAATTTATATTTTCAAAAAAAAGGAATTGTTCAAGCTAATAAAGAATATGTTTGTTTTCATCTTTAACATAGATTTTTCCTTTGTATTTTAAAAATAATTTTATGAAAATTTCTTTTATAATACTAAAATTTATTTTTAAATTATTTTTCTAATTTAAATAACTTATTTTAACATTCTATAACCTAAATGTTTATTATTGAATATTAAACATTGTCAAAATAACATAATTTTTTAAAAACATGTTTCAAAACCAATTTTATTACGAAAAAATTAAAATTATCTTTAAACTTAAATGATTTTTTAAATGTTGATATTAAAAAAAATAAGTAATAATATAAGCTAAATAATATTTTAAGAAAACTATTTAATCTCATTTTTTATTTGAAATTAAAAAAAATTATAAATATTTTTTAAACAAAAATAAGTACATTACTTCTAAAAGAATAATAAAATGTTTCTAGAAACAAGTTTTTCTCTGTATATTTATTATGATGTGATGTAAATTAGGGGTTTTGGTGTTCGGTTTGCGATGATTGGTTAAAAAATCTTATCTAACCAGATTCAATACATACATTTCAATTTGAATATTTTTTTAATATCCAAATTATAAATTATTTTATTTATTAATATTATAAAAATAATAGAAATAAAATATTTGATATAACTTTTGACTCTCATGCCATTGAAAAAGTTAATACATGCTTTGATAATCTTGTTCACCTGAATCAACTCGAGGAGGGTATACTTATACAAAAATCCAAAATCAATTGGCTCAAATTAGGAGACGAAAACAATTCGTTCTTTCATGCTTTTGTGAAAGATAGAAATAAGCAAAAATTAACTCACACGTTAACTGCTTTGGATGGAGAACTTTTGAGTAATATGGAGGCTATTGAGGCAGAGATTTTGGACATCTATACGACACTGTTGGGCAGAAATGCTACTAGTCTTAAAATATTTGAAATTCTGGTAACATATATGAGTTTTCAAAGGAGATTTTATGACACTAATATCTGAATTGTTATCAACTTAAGAACAAAGTAATAAACACAGTAGAAAGACAATAAAAAAAAAACAAGCAATTGTTAATTTAGTTCGGTGCAACTCACCTACATCTGGGGCTACTAAGCCATGAAGGAAGTTTACTAAAACAAAATTAGTTTGAAGATTCTCAGCAAACAACCTCTAGTTTACAATCTTCTCACCTAATCTCTACCCGTGTAATTTCTATCTAAGATTCCTACAACCACCCAAACATCAATCACTAAACTACAAGAAAGGTGAAGAAGAAGGAAAAGAGGACATAATCACAATGAGAATGGGAGGCAATGTGAGGACAACAAGGAACTCAAATAAGCAACTCAACCATGAGCACCACAATGATCATGTAAGAAAACAACACAAAAGTCCTCAAAATGAATCACCATTCATGATATGTTCAAGGTACCTCCAAAGGAGGGACCAAACCATCTCAAATGGGACTCAAAGGTCCTTGGATAGAGGTAAGAACAAGAGAAGAGAGTGCATAAGCCAAAGAAGGAAGCACAACAAAGCAACTTGCAAAATTAGGCATGGTAAAGGACCTAAGTCCTAAACACTTTCAACATTTAGAACCAAATGGAAAGCCTAAAAGGAATGTAACTTAGCACAAGAAGCAAACAAGTGTATGACCTATAAATTGGCAACCAGCAAGCTCAACATGTTAACAATATGAATCAAGAGGATTTGGTAGCTTAAGGTATCCACAAGGGTCATTTCTCATCAAAACTAGGTCAAGTGTGTGTGTGAACCATCCTTAGAAGTACATTGACTTGCAAGTCACCTCAAAAATAAGAAAATGGTTCAAACAAATCCAAATAAAATGCTATAAGCTCAAGAGAATGTTGGCAATGAGAGGCCAAAATCACATAACCAATGTCCATTCAAAGCATCACCATAGAAATTGATTTACTTGGGTGTCCCACTTTGAAGGAGGGTTGTTGAGGGTCAAACAAATGATCATAAAGATCAACCAAAAAGGTCAAACAAAAATCCAAAAACCAGCCTCAAAGACTCCTCAACTCATCATTGAAATGAGTAATGAGTCTCATTCATTGGTGGTAAAAATTGGATTAAGAACAAGTAAGAAACCAAATAGGAACAAGAGAAATCAATTCAAAAACCACTCCAATAACAAAATTCCATTTTAATTGAAAAATAAATGAAAAGTCAAAATAAAAAATATCAAAAATTAGTTAACACATTAAAGTGTCCTAACATATTTTTTGTGGAATTTTTCAATGTTTGAAGCTATTTTTAATTGAATTAAAATAAAACAGAAAACAATTAAAATAAAAAACAATTAAAATAAAAAACAATTAAAATAAATATGCGTGAAAAATAGCAATAAATCCCGTTGAAAACAATGGGCTCATTCAAAAGGGGGGTGCAAAAAGCAATAAGGGCCCAAGATAATTGAACTCAGTTCAATTAGTGAAACGCACCGTTTCACTAATTGACGTGGCCAGTCAAACAAACACACAAGCAGGTCAGACTCATCTAGGCCACACATCTATTCAAGTCAAAGATTCAAACACTCACACATAAGATGGCCTGAGAACGAACCAGATGACGGAGCCCTAGCTCCGGTCATCTTCTCCAGCGAGGTGGCCGGAGTCCAGGGTTCAAAACCTCACCAAAACTCATGAAATTTTACATCAAATTGAACGCCAAGCCACGTAGATTCCAAATCCAGTCTCAAAAATCATTTATCATGCTTGTACAAAGAGATTCAAACGAAATTCATGTGCACAACTGTGAAACTCATCAAACATAGCAATCAAGATGCCAAACATTGCCTACATTGTGTAGGGCTTCAGATGCACCAATAATGACTTAGATTAAGTGCCTAACATGAGAGAATTATGGATCTGAAAGTTACCTAACGGAGTCTCTCCGTTGGAGCTTCAAATGATGCTAAGCTTGATCTAAAACTTGCAGATCCACTCCACTGAACTTGAGGATGAGGAATGTCACTTCAATTTGCTTTGAAATGGCTTGAATCTTGATTCACGATTTTCAATTTGCTCTTCAATTTCCAAATCTGGCTCTGCTCCTCCCTCCACGAAAATGCACAAGTGAGCTCTCAATTTCAATTTTGAACTTATATACTATGGATATCTGATGGATTGGAGGCCCAATGAGGCTTTGTTATGATGAAATTTGAAAATGCCCAATTTGGCAAGTGATCCATGCACACGTGATTTTCAGCTCATACACACATGAATTTCATTTAAATCTTCAGTTGGGAACTTGAATTGAACATGTGAATTGAAATTGGGCTTTAAATTGATCCATTTAACAAGTTTTGAATGAAAACTTCTCATGAAGTAAGCTCCATAATCCACATGTTTTTGCTTGCATGATCCAAAATTGTTTGGTGCATTTTTTACATTGGAGAATTGTGAATAAAATTGAACACAAATATGGCATGAAAATGTCCTTTAACTTGATCAATTGAATTCACCTTAAAAAGTCCATTTTCAACTTGAAATTATTCACCAATCTCCTTATCCATGCCAAATTCATGCCAACCTTGAGTTCCATGATGAATTTATAGTCATTTGGGACATCTTTCATGTTGGTCAAAGTTCCATTTGAAGTGCTTAAAGGCATGAGAATGACCTATAATGAAAATGGCCTATAATCAAAGTTTCTCAAAATACCCCTGCCTTGCAAGCTTCATAACTTGAGTTCTACAAATAAGATGAAGGAATTCTAGGACTTTTTTAAAAGCTAAAATCATAAGGAGCAACTCTCATTTTCACTTCAGATTGAGGAGAAACGTGATTCTAGGTCAAAAGTGTCTTGGAAGTTGATTGACTTTTGTTGACTGAAAATATGCTCATCTGAGATCTCTAACTTGGTAGCGTCATGTCTTGAGTTCTATAAACACAATGGATGAGTTCTAGTATTCAAAATAAAGCTAAGAACATGATCTATAAGTCTCATGTATGCATAAAAGTGATATTTATCTTGTATCTTGAGATATGTGGTCTTGAAGTTGAGCACTAAACAGGGGATTTTACACTGATAACCTTAGAAATACTAATTTAGTAACTTCTCACACTCTTGATTCATCTTGAATTGAACTTGAAATGACATACTAGATGTCTCAACATAACTTTCCATGACTCCAATGACTTAGAACTAAGTCTTAATCTCCTTCAAATCCACAGTGGACCTTGCACTAGGCAGATGAAACCCTAGGTGTACAATACTTTGACTGCAACCTCTTGCACATGATGTAACAACTTGAATAAGCTCCACAATGACTCTCAAAGCACTCAATGAGCTTCCATAACATCCTATATACATAATCATAAACTTTTGAACCCCTGATGATCTTCAATTGACCTCCAATATAGGAGATAAGCAACATACATCCATCCTCTCTCTCAAAGAGCTTTGACCTTCTGATGATGATAAGCACTTGATATCTTGCATGAGACCTCATGCTTGAGCTTGGAACCCTTGACAAGCCTCTCTTGATTGGCACACCTCTTTTGATCCCCTGCAAATGAACAATGATATGCAAATGCAAATGCTAAGAAAATAAAATGAAACATAAGCCAAGTAAAGAAAAGGTTGGGCAAATTTTGGGGTACAACACTTCCCCTTGCATAACCGACTCCTGAACCCGAGATTTGGTTGCGATGACCTGTCTTTTCCCTTTTTCGTAGGTTTTCTCTGATCGTTTCCTTTCCCTCCCTTTGGGATAAATAACGAACGGTGGCGACTCTTCTGTCTTCCCTCGGCTCCTTTTTCGCAGTAGCGACAGAAGGAAATTTGAAAAATTTTATCTAGAATTGGAGACGCAAAGGCTTCAGGTATGGATAATTTCAATGCTTTCTTTTTCAAGAATTCATGGCAAGTTGTTATGAAAGACGTGACTGAGGCAATGACAGATTTTTTTGAGACGGGTAGAATGCATATGACAGTCAATTGCTCTCACATTACTATGATTCCAAAGTCTCATAAAGCAACAACTATTAAAGATATGAGATTGATATCCTGCTGCAGCACTATTTACAAAATTATATCTAAAATCCTCACAGCAAGACTAGGTGAGGTGATTGGTATTGTCGTTAATGAAAACCAACATGCTTTTATCTCGGGTATAATTATTTACGATAACATCATGATAGCGCAAGAATTGTTAAGAGGGTATGGCAGGAAAAATATCTCTCCCAGATGCATGGTTCAATTAGATATTAAAAAAGCTTATGATATGGTAAAATGGACATCTCTTTCTCATATAATGTCAGAGCTAGACTTTCCTAAAAAATTCATCTAGTGGATATTAACCTATGTAACTACCATATCTTATAGATTCTCTATCGGCAGTGCCCCATCTGGAATCCTTATGGCTAAAAGAGGGTTAAGACAAGGTAATCCCATCCTCCCCTCTTGTTTGTTCTCATCATGGAATATCTCCATAGAACTCTGCAGAGCCTTAGTATGAGTCCAAATTTTTATTTCCACCTTAAATGTAAGAAACTAAAAATTAGTAACATTGCTTTGCTGATGATATTTTATTTGTGAGAGGGGACTTATATTCGATGAAGTTGATTATGGACAGGGTTAGATATTTCTCTGTAACTACTAGCTTAATTGTTAGAATCCCTAAAAATAAAATCTATATTGGGAGGTTGATGATGATACACGTATTCTTATTCAGCAACAGATAAGGTTTGCTATAGAGGCGATGCCTTTCAAATACTTGGGGGTCTCATTGGCGTGCAGAAAATTATCTGCTTCCCAATGTCAACCCTTAATTTAGAAGATGCTTGTACGATTGAACTATTAGAGCACTAGACTTTTCTCTTATGCATGAAAATTCCAGCTTGTGAAAAGTGTTATCTTCTCTATTGCAAATTCATGGATGAAAAACTTTTGTCTGCCCAAAAAGGTAATTTCTCACATTGATAGTTTATGCAGGAACTTTTTGTGGTCTGGTATGAGTAGCAAAACCAAAAAGGCACTTGTAGCCTGAGATCATGTCAGCGACCCTCTTTGAGCGAAGGGTCTGAATCTTATCTCCCTCAAGGAGTGGAACAAAGCTTCTATTGGGAAACACGTTTGGAAATAGTGGGTCTAAATATGTATACTCCTGCGAAACATATTTCATGGATTCTTAAGGCTATTTTGAATCATCATGATACATTCATGAAGTCGGTAATATGGAATTCTTTTCAAACCATAGAGAGATACGGAACAAAGAGGATATATCACTTGTTGAGAGGTATTAAGCCCAAAGTGAATTTAAGAAGTATTTTTTATAGAAATTGTGCAAGACCAAGAGCGACATTTGTTCGTTGGCTAGCCTTTCAGGATAGACTACCCACGAAATATAGATTACATCATTTTGGTACTAACACTGATGGGATTTGTGTCTTTTGTGGGTTACTTGAATGTGCTATTACGAGGAACAAGGTTGTCAAAATCGAGTTTTTACCTTGACTCATTTTGACTAGGTAAAATCGAAACATAAAATTATAGAGTTTACCTCATGTTAAAATAATATTAAATTTAAATTAAAATAAGAAAACTAATCAAATTTAAATAATAAATTTTAACTTAAAGAGTAAGACACTAAAGAAAATTTGTCAAAAATATACACAATAAACCAAATCAACTTCTATTAAGTTTGTATATTCAAATGATAAAAATAGCTAAACACTATAATAATCACTTAGATTACAAACCCTAGAAGCATTCAAAGACATAAAATAGAAAAACTACGAACATTGTAACAAACATAGTAACAAACCAATGTTACATACACACATAAAAACCTAGTAACATAACATTTCTCTATTTTTTATTTGTGAAGAAGACTCATTTTATAGATACTTACCAATTAAAGAATGTAGTAACAAACCAAGATTATATACAATCACATAATAACATTGTAACATAATATTTATCTGCTTTTTATTTATGAAAAAAGACTCATTTTTATAAACTTACCAATCCAAGAATAAAACTCACAGAGTATTACCGTTGAACTTTCGATCCAGCATCGTACATGTGAAGAGACGTTAGGGTTCAAAACTTATTAATTTTCATTGCTCTAGTAAATGAAAAGTCTAATGTCTAATGGAAAAAGAGGTTATTTAAAGTGAATAAAATAATAAAGTGGAAGAAGTTTTATTAGATTGGGCTTTTTAAAATTTCAAAAGATATAAAAGGTAAAATCAAGTTAAAGAGTAAAATTCAAATATTTTAAAATTTTCAAAGAAATTTGTATGGTGTAAAATTGTTCTAGTATACGATTTTACTTAAAAAGGATTTTACCTGCGATTTAACACCAAATGCCGACCTATAAATGAAAAACCTAAGAGTTTAGGTTTTAAATCGCGATTTTAACAACCTTGACAAGGAATATGTGGATCAATGTGATGAGCTAGATGAACCCAAGAGGTTGGTTTAATGAGCCGAATTGGATATGCCAAATGACAAAAGGTAAGGGGTGAAAAAAAAAAGGTTCTAAAGATTGCGATAGCAGAAACTGTGTACACTATTTGAACAAGTAGAAACAAGATTATTTTCCAGAACAAGACGGTTGATTGTCTTCACAATAAAGATATCATATATGTTATTCTCTTAAGAGCAAAGAATGATAAAAGCTTGCTATGTATTGTAATTGAATGTGATGTTGAGAGTGTTATTCTTTGTCGGTTGGTCGTTGTAGTCTTCTATATGCCTGGATCCTCAGATCGGTTTTGCCCTATCCTGATGATTTTTTTGGAATTCAAACCTTCTCTGATCCAAAAAAAAATTAATACTTAATATTACAAAATGAAAATGATTGATTATGATAGAAGAAAATAAAATAATAAAAATAAATACATTAAATCAAATTAATCAACAATATTAAAAATAAGTATTATCAAATAATAAATTAACACATATCATACTGATAAATAACATGACTTGATCTAGATTAAATCGGTTTTAAAATATCAATATGAAATCTTACTTGAACCTATTGATTTTCAGAATAAAAAAAACATCCAAACGCATTCAATAATATTTAATTTTATTTATTTATTTTTATTCAATTTGTGGTTTTTATTAGAATCATATTGCATTTGAACACCTCTATTTTAACTAATTATTGATATTTATAAGATAAAATTATATCATAAACATTTTAAATTATTTTTTTTAATAGATTGATCATTTAAATTTTTTTAACAAATTTATTGTTTACATTACTAAACGTGTGCAGTGTTACCCATTTTTAACATATTAATTGTGGTTTAGTAGGGTAAACCGGAATTGATCAGGAATTGTCTCCCACATGAATGATGAATTAGTGGTGTTAACTGAAACAATGGAAAACTATGTTATCCTTGAAAATTAAAATTAAGATCAATGTAACCTTAATTCAATGCATTTAAATTTTTTATTTATTGATAATAGTATTCGTACAACATAAACTTGTACAGAGGCATAGAGCAAGATTATAGTGTATTAGTTTGGCAACAACATAGACGTCCTTGACAACTGCCACTACTCAAACCTCGTGCTTGACATCTCTGTGAACAGTTATCATTAGCTAATAGACAATCCTGTAAATCAAAACAATCAACCGTCGTATCGTCATTCATTATTTCTTCATATCTTCTTGCACCACCTACAATCAATACAAACAATTTTTATATTGAGACGGTGTTTGTGGCATCAACTATATAGTAAATTATTTTGAAAAAATAGGTAGAGAATAAGTAAATGTGTTATCCGGATGCAAAACTAAAGCAATACAAAAAATTGCAATGAAAAAGTATATTCGGTTGATGCTGATAGCCATGTTCTCTTGAATGATAAATGGAGAAATCGGGTAGCTATTTATATAAAAATTATGTTTTTTTCTTTTTGTTGTAAAAAATTAGGTAACTATAACAAATGTGTATAATTGACATTTTCAAAAAAGAACAAAAAGAACACTATGTTAAAAAATAGAATATATTTTCAAAAAAGAAATTGTACATGATAATAAAGAATATGTTTGTTTTATTCTTAAAAAATAGATTTCTTTTTTGTATTTTTAAAATAATTTTTATGACATTTTTTTTTAAAATATAAAAGAAAATTAAAATTATTTTATATAACAATTAGAGTTTAATAGACATGCATCACCGTCGTAATTTTATTTTACATAATCATTCAACAAAAACCTTTAATTTACTAAATCATCTAAATTGTTTTAAAATATCAAAATGACTTAAGAGGACGCGTGTCAAAAATTAAAAATATGACAAAATGTTTGATTGTAATAAATTAAAAATATGAAACAAAGTAATTGTGTTTTACACGGATAATATATTTATCAAAAATTTGTAAACTAACCATAATAAAAATATATATTACGACGTTAATAAATAAAATATAATTTCAAAAAAGTATTACGATTTTAATATGGTCGCATGGGTGTCGACCTATGGAATGGATGTGTCGACTTAGAAATGAAAACAATTGTCTATAGGTCGACCTGTAGACGTATATGTCGACCTTTGATATAATTTCAATAAAAAGGTTTTATTCATGCATGCATTTTTTATGCATGTGACTTTTTCCAATGATGCAATTTTTAACAAAAAGTGTTATGGCCTGGGCTCCGGCCTCACCTCGCGGCCCAGCCTAATGATGCACAATAAATGTCCAATGTGGTTTGCGCAGGTGACCGAGCACGTGACTCCTCATCAGACAGGGCATGCTCCCGTCGAGGAGAACAACGTGCCTCAAGACATCCTCTGCGCTCTCCCCTTCGCGGGGAGGCGCTGTCAACCACTGTCCCTCGTCGGGCAGAACAGTCCTCCGCGGGCAAAATCCCCATGCCGACGAGCAGGACAACGTGTCTCCCCACGCCCTCGTGTGCTCCCCTCCGCGAGGAGAACAACAAACCTTCGGAGAACCTCACGGGCTCCCCTCCGCGGGGAGATCAACGTGCCATTCGCACGTTCTCCACGTGCTCTCCTCCGTGGGGACACGTCACCGACCAACTGCCCACCTCCGAAAGAGTAGGTCAAACCCACTTTCCGGAGATCACAGGACAGTTGGACTAGGGCGAAGACCACGTCCTGGTCTTCACTACGCCACGTAAGCCCTAGCAGTCACCTGGGTTGGGCCTGGCAATCCAGCCCAACACAAGTGACCGTTGGCCCAGCGCTGGGGTCTCTCTATAAATACCCTCTTTCACAAGAGGGTCGGGTAATTCACTTTTTACCCCTTTTTCTGTACTTGTAATCACTCTGCCCAGATACTTACTTTATCATCGGAGTGCCTTGCAGGTACACCCCCTCATCCTCATCACCGGTGAACAGGTAGCAGCTCAACAGAGTGTGGCCAGCTAGTGATCCCCTTCTGATCAGGTCGGATTAGTGGCACCGTCTGTGGGAATTTAAAACTTCCCTATTCCTCTGAGCAGCGAACCAAAGTTTCACCAACACTCCACGATCATGGCTAGCCCACACCACGATGATGCCATTCACGACTTCATCCTCACCCCTGCCGCGAACGGCAGCAAGCAAACGGAGATGTCCCGTCCACCAGAGACCGACGAGAGAGACGGGCGGACCGCCTCTCCTTCGTCCGCGGAAGCTGCACACCAGGCTGTCCACCGACCCCGGAGCCCAGCAGCGTTCCAGCCTGTTCCTGTCCCGGCCGGAGCGGACCCGACTGTGGCCGCCCTCTTCGCGGCCATCAACCAGACGAACCAATTGTTATTCCAACAGAATGCACGGATTGGCGTGCTAGAACGCGAGGTCTCGCTAAGGTCCCCTCCGCGGGAAGACCAGAACGGGAACTGGGAACTCGAGGAGTCCTTCGCCTCGTCCCAGGGATCGGCGACCCCGGCTGGAGAGGCCCTAACCCGAAGTAGTGCGGGAGCGGACTAGATCCCCAACGAGACAAGTTCGTGAGAGATGGAAAACCAGAGCAGAGCCCCCGACCAGGCCTTTGCGCATCGAACCCCCGGTCAGGAGGTCGAGGGCCCGAAACCAGGTGCCTCCACCAAATGACCCATCTCCCCCTCGATCACCCACTTTCAGTGACGAAGACGACTACAGGACTCCTCTATCCCAGGAAATCATGGCCGTCCCCATTCCCCACGGGATGGAAAAGCCCTCAGCGCTCTCGACATATGACGACACCTCTGACCCAGACGATCACCTGGAAGACATCGAGGCCATGCTCGACTATCGAAATGTCCGAGGAGCTATCAAATGCAGACTATTCCCGACGACATTGAGGAAAGGTGCCATGACGTGGTACAAAAGTCTGGAGCCAGAATCGGTTACGTCATGGAAGGTTTTGAAAGACCTGTTTTCGAAACACTTCACAGCATCCCGACGCCATCCGAAGACGGAAGCCGCACTCGGCGTATAATCCAAGCTCCCGACGAGCCCCTCCAGAAGTACATCAAAAGATTCACACGGGAGACAGTACAGGTAACGACGTCAGATGAAATGAAGCGTTACTTAATGGAGTAGGGCCTGCGCCGCGACTCCAAGTTCTACGAGGCCGTGGGCATACACCGACCAACATCTCTACAGGAATTCCTCGACAGAGCCGCGCATTATATCCGGTTCGAGGAAACCCAAGCAGCCAACTCCACCCAAGACACGCGAGATAGGGAGACCCCCCGCAAGACGCTCCCGAGGCCAAAAGAGTCGAAGAACTTCCCTCTTTAGACGAAAACGACCTCCAGGTCGCCCTCTGCGTCAGCCGCCCTAAGGATTAGTTCGCTCATAGAGAACTTGGCCTCCCTGACGGCCCTGATCTGCCCGACGAGCCGGTACGCCCCACCAGTCGATGGGAATACTTTCCAAAAGCCATGGTCATCTCCGGCGGATCCCCGAGGAACCTGTCCGTAGGATCGGTAAAAAGAAAGTTTGAAGAACTTATCACCAGCAACTCCGGTAAGATGAGCACTCTCGAAAAATTTCGCGGCCGATCCAATCCGATCACCTTTTACCTCGAGGAACTTCCCGGGGGATCTCCCAACTCCAACATTCCCTTACTGATATAGGCACAGATGGCGAACTTCAATGTCAGACGCATCCTGGTCGACGGAGGCAGCTCGGTGGACATCATGTACACCCACATTTTCACGACCCTCCAACTCGACGAATCCAACCTATCCCCCTACGTGGGCTCTAACCTCCAAGGGTTCAACGGGACAACGACAAGACCATGGGGATACGTGGAGCTAAAAGTCACATTCGGGGAGAAGGAAACCGCCAGGGAGATCAATATCCTCTTCTTAGTCATCGAGTGTCTGTCCCTCTACAACTGTATCCTAGGCAGGACGACGATGGCAGAGCTCACCGCGGTGCCCTTCACCGTCCACCTAAAGATGAAATACTATACGAGGCGAGGGGCTGTGGTAACCCTGAATGGCGACATCGAGGCTGCTCGGAGATGCTTCAAGGCCGCACTGAAAAGCCTAAGCACCACCGCTCCAGCAACTAAAAAGGCAGCCCCCGCTGCGACGCCGAAGAGCAAACCGAAGGAGCTCGTTGGCTCCGTGGACCTCGACAGCCGCTTCACCGAAGAGCACGACCGCAAAGAAGAGGCCAGTGAAGCCAACCAGTCCAACTGGAAGCCCACCCACCCAGCGCGCCCCATCCCAGACGGTGACTTCGAGATCGTGACACTCGGGGAAGACGAGAATAGAACCGTGAAGATCGGAGCAGGATTTCCCGACTTGGCGAGGAGACAACTGAAGGCCTGCCTTCGCGAGAACGCTGATCTCTTCGCCTGGAGCGCCGCGGAAATGCCTGGACTCGACCCTGAGGTTGCCTGCCATCAACTGTCCATCAACCCGACCGCCAATGTCGTAGTACAACGTAGGCGTAAAAAGTCCCCCGAAAAATCGGTGGCGACTGAAAAAGCTGTAAAAGACCTCCTAGAGGCAAATTTTATTTCGGAAGCCCAGTATTCAACTTGGCTGTCTAATGTTGTACTTGTTAAAAAGAATAATGGAATATGGCGCATGTGTGTTGACTACACCGATCTCAACCGGGCATGTCCTAAGGACGCCTACCCCCTCCCTAACATCGACAAGCTCGTCGAAAACTCGGTGGGCTTCAAACTCTTATCCTTTATGGATGCATACTCGGGATACAACTAGATCCCGATGGCCGAGTGCGACAAACAGAGCACGGCCTTCATGACAGCGTCGGGCAACTATTACTACAACGTAATGCCCTTCGGCCTAAAGAACTTCGGCGCCACGTATCAACTGATGATGAACAAAGTCTTTCGGGGAGAAATCGGCGACATGCTCGAGGTGTATATGGACGACATGATTGTCAAATCCTACATGGAAGTCGACCACACAACCCATCTACGAAAGGTCTTCGACACAGCGAGGAACTACCGAATGAGCTTCAACCCGGAGAAATGCACCTTCAGTTTCCACGCAGGAAAATTCCTCGGCTACTACCTGACCGAGCGTGGGATCGAAGAAAACCCGGACAAGTGCCATGCATTTTCAGAAATCACCACTTCCACCTCGAAGAAGTCCATACAATCCCTCAACGGCGTGCTCGTCTCACTTTCCCGATTCATCTCCAAATCTGCACAGCACACCCGCCCTTTCTTCAAGCTTCTCAGAAAGGAGGCCGCGTTCGAATGGACAGAGGAATACGAGCAAGCCTTCTGCCACCTCAAACGCGTCCTGTCCGAACCACCGGTGCTGACGTGACCCATAACGGGAGAAACCATATACCTGTACCTGGCCGTGGCTAACGAGGTCGTCAGCGCCGTCCTGATCAGGGAAACCCAAGAAGGGCAAAAGCCAATCTACTTCACGAGCAAAGCCCTCCACGGTCCCAAAGTACGATATCAGCTGATCGAAAAAGTCGCCTTAGCCCTTATCACCGCTGCACGACGTCTCTAACATTACTTTTTAGCACACACCATCGTGCTCCGAACCGACCAACCTGTCAGGAAGCTCCTCGGCCGACCAGACATGGCTGGACGAATGTTGAAATGGTCATTAGAGCTATCTGAGTTCGACATCGTCTATGAAGGAAGGAAGGCTCTCAAGGCCCAAGCCCTGGCCGATTTTGTTGTCGAGATGACCCCTTCGCCAGACCCTACCACGGGGAGGCACAAATGAACTATCTTCGTCGACGACTCCTCAAACTCCACGGGCAGCGGAGTGGGCGTCATCCTCGACAACAAAGAAGGTACCATCATAGAGGTCTCCCTGACACTAGCCTTCCCGACGACGAACAACCAAGCCGAGTACGAGGCATTCCTGGCCGGACTTCGCTTGGCATCAGATCTCGGGGCCAAAGAGATTAAAATCTACACAGATTCCCAGTTGGTCGCCTCACAAGTACGGGGAGAATATCAGGCGAAAAACGATAACCTCGCCGAATACTTGGCACTCATTACCGAAAAAATACAAAGTTTCGAATCCGCGGAAGTTCAGCACGTCCCATGCGAGCAGAACACCCGAGCCGATATTCTCTCAAAACTAGCGAGCACCAAAAAGAGAGGCGGACACAAATCGGTCATCCAAGAAGTTCTATCACAACCGAGCACTAAAATGGTTGACGTCCTGCTTGACGTCAACGCCATAGGAGATACCAATTGTTGGATGACACCACTACACGCCTACCTTAGCGCGGGCTGCCTCCCAGCTGACCCCAATGAGGCCAGCACGATCAAACGACGCTCTTGCTCATACGTCCTCCTCGAAGGAAAACTGTATCGCAGGGGCTTCGCGGTCCCACTCCTCAAATGCATCGACGCCTCCCAGGCCACAGACGTCTTGGAGAAAATCCACGAGGGCATCAACACGCAGCACCTCGGGGGACGATCCCTGGCGAGAAAGGCCTTGCAAGCAGGATACTACTGACCATCGATGCAAGCAGACGCGGGGGAGCACGTCAGGAGATGCGACAGATGCCAAAGGCATGGGGATATGCACCTCGCCCCACCGACCGAACTCAAATCCCTTTCCTCCCCGTGGCCGTTCTCCTGGTGGGGGATGGATATCCTCGGCCCCTTCACCCTAGGTTCCTATCAGAACAAGTACCTAATCGTGGGCGTCGACTACTTCACCAAATGGATTGAGGTCGAAGCCCTAGCCAAAATCACGGCCCACAACATACTCCGATTCTACAAAAGAAATATCCTCGCAAGATTCGGGGTCCCGCTCGCCATCGTCACCACAACGGCACGCAGTTCACCGACAAAAACTTTCGGGACTTCGTCACAAAACTCGGGACCAAGCACCACCTGACCTCGGTCGAACATCCTCAGACAAACGGCCAAGCTAATCCGCAAACAGGGTAATACTCATAGGGCTAAAACGAAGACTCGACGACGCCAAGAGGGCATGGGTCGAGGAACTCCACAGCGTCCTATGGGCATACCGAACTATGCCTCACTCAACCACGGGGGAAACACCATTCCGCCTCACGTACGGAACCGAGGCGGTGATCCCGGTAGAGATACGAGAGCCATCCAGACAAACTGAAGCTCCCATCGAGGCCGAAGACAACGACGACGCCCTCCGAGAGGAACTCGACCTAGTAGAGGAAATTCGATCGGGAGCAGCTCTTCGAGAAGCCCGACTGAAACAGCAGGTAGCGCTCCGCCACGATAGCAGAGTCCTAAAACGCAAATTTCAGATCGGCGATTTAGTCTTGCGAAGAAACCAGAAGGACTCCCACGAGGGTAAACTAGCCGCGAACTAGGAAGGTCCCTAACGTGTCCGCGACAAGACGAAGCACGGGGCCTACTACCTCGAAAACCTACACAGGGAACAACTAGCTCGACCATGGAACGCCGAGAAGCTGAAGCGGTACTACAGTTAAAAACTGCCCGCGACGCCAAGACGTCACGACCACTGGGGGGCGATGTAACAGCCCAAATTTCATTAAATAATTAATTGTAGTAATTAATTTATTTAGTGGGATTTTATCAATGTTGGAAATTAATTTTTATTAATTGGGATTAATAGAGAATTAAGAAGGAATTGGAGAGGAAGGAAAATGAAGGAAATATATAAGAGAGAAAGAAAAGAAAAGAAAGATAGAAAACATTTGGAAAGAAAGAGGAAAGAAGAAGAAAGGAGAGAAAGAGAAGAGAAGAAGAGGAAAAGTGGAAATCATCAAGAACCAACATCAAAGCTCCGATTAATCGAGGTAAGGGTGAGAAATGTTTCTATTTGATCATTGTATGATGTTATGTATGTTGGGTTGGGGTTTTGGTAGAGTTTTCATCACTTTCCAATTAGGGCAAAAGTTGGAATAATCGGTAGATTGATGATTTAATCGGTTGAAACTGAGCAATAATGCCGTAGAATAGTTGGGTAACATGTGTTGATGCTGTTTGTACTGATTTTGTTGTGTGAGAAGTTGGATGATGGTGGATGGTGGAGGTGGAACAGAATAGGGTTCTGTTCTGCGCAGGTTCGCTGGCTCTCGCCAGGCGAGCGAAGGCGAAGCTTCGCCAGGCGAAGCCTAGCGAATGTTGGCGAATAATTATATTTAAGTCCCAGTGGACTTCGCTGGTGGGTTCGCCAGGCGAAGTTGAGTAGCGAGGGTTCGCCCAGCGAAGGTGCTGGCGAATAGTGGCGAATGAAGTCAGTAGCTACTGACTTGGGCTCGCTGGGAAGTCTCGCCAGGCGAAGCCTAGCGAGTGTTCGCTGAGAGAGTTCGCCAGGCGAAGGCCAGGCGAAGGTTCGCTGCGAGGGTTCGCCAGGCGAATGGAGGCGAATGTGACAGCATTTTTCCTTTGCTGTGTTGTTCATGTGGAGATGGTTTGGTTGCCTCTCAGAGGTCAATACCTCTATGATATGATCTATTGTGATGATGTGTGTTGTGGGTAGCCTACGGGCGTGAATCCTAAAATTGTGATTTGAATGTTAATTGCATCAAGTATAAATACATGTGAACATAATAGGTGATTATGTGTGTATTATTTAATGAACTTGTGAATGCTTGATGTGTATACAATTATGTGATGAGTATGCATGAGAACATTGTGAATATGTGTGCATCACTTGTAATTGTATGATTGGTATTGTGATGTGAATACCTTGATTGTTGTGATATATGCTGTATGTGCAATCATTGTGTAATTCTTGAAGAGATGAATTATGTAAATGCATGAGATTAAGATGTCGGTCTTAAGTGCATTTGTTGTGGTTGATTGTACATGCATCATTTAGTCAAGAGGCAATGTCTGTTAGTTTCGTGGAAACTAGTGGCTTGTCCCAAACCTAGAAGAGTGGGTTTGAAGGCTTAGAGGACGGGCCTTTGTGGTTATCGGTCTAGAAGAGTGGACCCGGTTTAATGTAAAAACCGAAAAAAGATAACGGGTTATCGGTCTAGAAGAGTGGACCCGGTTTAATGTAAAAACCGAAAAAAGATAACGAGAGTCGGTACCGCATTGCATGAGTTGCATTGAGTTATTGAGTCACATTGATATATGACGTATGCATGAAGAGATGCTTATGTGTGAATGATGAGATTGTGGAAATTGTAAGTGTATGAATAATGTGGAAATGCTTGTGAATATCCAGGTTTGTCTATATATGTGTGGTAAATATATATGACTAAGAGAATGAAGTATGGTGAGAAATGTGAATATGTGTTATATGACTACCTATATATATATATAATCTTATGCTTTGATTATTATGGTTATATTTCTCACCCTTCTGCTGTTTTATAATGCTCTATGAGGCATTGCAGATTAGGATGCTGGAGTCCTTTTGTGAAGTTAGTCTTCATTCTTTTGAGTCGGCTGCTCTGATATGTAACACCGGGTAGTTAGACTAGTATAGTCATTCTTTTGTGATACATTGCGATGTATCAGCTGATGTGGTTTTGTAATCTAACTGATATGATGCATTAATCTGGATGACTTATGTGCATTTGAATTAATATTTTGGAACTGATCAAATGATGTTATTTTCCGCTCAAATGGAATGTTGAAATGTGAATTCTAAAACTACGAAATTGTTACATATTTTATGGAGCAAAATGTTAAAGAGTTTCGTTGGTGAAATTGTGGCATTCTTCTTTTATACCTTATTATAAAACCTTTTTACTCTGATAATTTGTATGTGCTTAATTGTTTTATATGTATTTATTTGGGGTGTAGAAGGGGGTGTTACAATAGTGGTATCAGAGCAGGTCGGTCCGTCCGGCCAAGTTGTTAGAGTGTTTTTCCCTGTGTGTTATTGATATGCGTGTGTTGCATTATCAATATTGGTTGTTCTTACGTGGTTCTGTTGCTGGAATTAGTAAGATGGTTGCAGGAAGGAACGACGAAGCGATTGCGGAGGCATTGACGAGATTGGCGGGGGCAATTGGGCAGAATCCTCCGGCCAATGTGAATGAGAGGAATCATGCTAATGATGGATTCCGTGCTTTGGGGAAATTCCAAAAGAATAACCCTCCGGTCTTCAAGGGAACTCATGAACCGGACAAGGCACAAATTTGGTTGAAAGCCGTGGAAAAGATTTTTCGAGTTATGAATTGCTCGGATGCACAGAAGGTGCAGTTTGGGACTCATATGCTCGAAGAAGAAGCTGAAGATTGGTGGGGTAATACTCGCCAAAGATTTGAGGAAGATGATATTGTGATTACTTGGGATTTGTTTAGAGAAACCTTTCTGGAGAAGTATTTTCCAGAGGATGTGCGGGGGAAGGAAGAGATCGAATTTCTTGAGTTGAAGCAAGGTAATTCGACGGTTGCTGAGTATGCGGCGAAATTTGAGGAGTTGATCAAATTTTGTCCTCACTATAATACTGGTAATGCTGAGAGGTCTAAGTGCCTCAAGTTTGTAAACGGTTTGAGACCCGAGATTAGACAAGCTATTGGATATCAGGAAATCAGACGGTTTTCTGAGTTGGTTAACAAGAGCAGAATTTATGACGAAGACAGTAGGGCTAGGTCCAGCCACTACAAGAGTCTAAGTGACAAGAAAGGAAAGGGACAATTCAGAGGAAAACCTTACGTGACTCCTGCTGATAAGGGGAAACAAAAGGTTGGTTTTGGCAAGAGGCCAAGTGGGGGAGTTTCTACCCCGGTTAGGTGTTACAATTGTGGTGAAGCGGGGCATCGTGCTCCGGAGTGCAAAAGTGTTGATCTGAAGTGTTTTAAGTGTGGCAAGCCAGGCCACAAGGCTCTAGAGTGTAGAAGCGGTGCGGGTGTTACTTGCTATAACTGTGGTGAGCGAGGGCACATCAGTACCAAGTGCGATAAGCCGAAGAAGAATCAAGGGAGCGGGAAAGTGTTCGCTCTATCTGGATCTGAGACTGCTAGCGACGATCGATTAATCCGAGGTACGTGTTTCATTCATGGTACACCTTTGATCGCTATAATTGATACCGGAGCTACGCATTCTTTTATTTCTTTGGATTGTGTTAGAAGGTTAAATCTTGAGTTGTCTGTGATTGGTGGCGGTATGGTTATTGATACTCCTGCTATGGGTTCGGTAACTACACCGTATGTTTGCTTGAATTGCCCGTTGAGTATTTTCGGTAGAGATTTTGGGATTGATTTAGTGTGTCTTCATTTGGATCAACTGGATGTCATTCTTGGAATGAATTGGTTAAAATTCAATCGTGTGTATATTAACTGTTTTGACAAAACGGTTATTTTTCCCGACTCGGATGTTGAAAGGGAATTGTTTATGACGAGGAAACAAGTGAAAGAATCGGTGCAAGATGGGGCTAAGGTATTTATACTTATGGCAACTTTGAGGACTGGTGAGAGTGAAGGGATTGATGGTTTGCCCATTGTTAGAGATTTTCCGGAAGTATTCCCTGATAAGATAAAGGATTTACCGCCGGAGCGAGAAGTGGAGTTTTCGATAGATTTGATTCCTGGAACTAGTCCGATATCGATGGCTCCATATCGTATGTCGGCCTCAGAGTTAAAAGAGTTGAAGAGTCAACTTGAGGATTTGCTTGAAAAGAGGTTTATTCGTCCGAGCGTGTCACCGTGGGGTGCACCGGTGTTATTGGTTAAGAAGAAAGAGGGTTCTATGAGGCTCTGTGTGGATTACAGACAGTTGAACAAGGTGACTATTAAGAATAAGTATCCACTTCCAAGGATTGATGATCTGATGGATCAGTTGGTTGGTGCAAGCGTGTTCAGCAAGATTGATTTGAGATCTGGGTATCATCAGATCCGTGTGAAAGCTGAGGATATTCAGAAGACGGCCTTCCGAACGAGGTATGGACACTATGAGTATTCCGTGATGCCATTTGGTGTGACTAATGCACCGGGTGTATTTATGGAGTACATGAATAGGATTTTCCATCCTTATTTGGATAAGTTTGTGGTGGTGTTTATCGACGACATCTTGGTTTATTCGAAGAGCGAAGGAGAGCATGCCGAGCATCTGAAGATTGTGTTATCTGTGCTGAGAGAGAAGCAGTTGTTCGCGAAGCTTTCTAAGTGTGAATTTTGGTTGAAGGAAGTTAGTTTCCTTGGTCATGTGATTTCTAGTAGTGGTGTTGCGGTGGATCCGTCGAAGGTTGAAGCGGTGTCGCAATGGGAGACTCCGAAGTCAGTTTTTGAGATCAGAAGTTTTCTTGGTTTAGCCGGTTATTATCGGAAGTTTATTGAAGGATTTGCTAAGTTATCGTTGCCGTTGACGCAGTTGACTAGGAAAGGTCAAGCCTTTGTTTGGGACGCCAAGTGTGAAGCGAGTTTTCAAGAACTTAAGCGAAGGTTGACGACAGCTCCTGTTTTGATTCTGCCAAATCCAGAAGAACCATTCGTTGTGTATTGTGATGCTTCTTTGATGGGTTTAGGAGGTGTGTTGATGCAGAATAACCAAGTTGTGGCTTATGCTTCGAGGCAACTCAAAGTGCATGAGAAGAATTATCCGACGCATGACTTAGAGTTGGTCGCCGTTGTGTTCGTGTTGAAGCTTTGGAGGCATTATTTGTTTGGTGCGAGGTTTGAAGTGTTTAGTGACCACAAGAGTTTGAGGTATCTTTTTGATCAAAAGGAATTGAATGCGAGACAAAGAAGATGGCTTGAACTTTTGAAGGATTATGATTTTGGCTTGAATTACCATCCGGATAAAGCGAATGTTGTAGCGGATGCATTGAGTCGGAAATCATTGCATATGTCGGCGTTGATGGTGAAAGAGTTAGAATTGGTCGAGCAATTTCGAGATTTGAGTTTGGTATGTGAGAGAACTTCTTTTGGATTTAAGTTGGGTATGTTAAAGCTTACGAGTGGTATTTTGGACGAAATTCGAGAAGGACAGAAATCGGATTTGAGCTTAGTTGATCGGTTGACTTTAATCAACCAAGGCCAAGGTGGTGATTTTCGGATTGATGAGAATGGTATTATGAGATGTCGGGATCGAGTTTGTGTTCCGAACATGGTTGAGCTTAAGAAGAGCATCCTTGAGGAAGGACATCGTAGCGGATTGAGTATTCATCCGGGTGCTACTAAGATGTATCAGGATTTGAGGAAAGTATTTTGGTGGCCTAGTATGAAGAAGGATATTGCGGAATTTGTGTATTCTTGTTTGACTTGCCAGAAGTCGAAGATTGAGCATCAGAAGCCATCGGGTTTGATGAAGCCGTTGTTTATTCCTGAGTGGAAATGGGATAGTATCTCCATGGATTTTGTATCGGGTTTGCCGAGGACGCCGAGTAATTTTGAGGCTGTTTGGGTTATCGTGGATAGGTTGACTAAATCTGCTCACTTTATTCCTATGCGTATGGATTACCCTTTGGAGAAGTTGGCTAAGTTGTATATTGAAAGGATTGTGTGCCTGCATGGTATTCCGCTGAGTATTGTTTCGGATAGAGATCCGCGGTTTACTTCGAGATTTTGGGAGAGCCTGCAGAGTGCTTTAGGTACTAAGTTGCGTTTGAGTTCAGCGTATCATCCTCAGACTGATGGTCAGACGGAGAGGACGATTCAGTCGCTTGAAGATCTTTTGAGAGCTTGTGTATTGGAAAAAGGAGGAGCTTGGGATAGCTACTTGCCTTTGATTGAGTTTACCTACAACAACAGTTTCCATTCGAGTATTGGTATGGCACCATTTGAGGCGTTGTATGGTAGGAGGTGTAGGACACCATTGTGTTGGTTCGAGTCCGGAGAGAGTTCTGTTGTTGGACCCGAGTTAGTTCAACAGACTACTGATAAGATCAAGATGATTCAAGAGAAGATGAGAATTACTCAGAGTCGTCAGAAGAGTTATTATGACAAGAGGAGGAAGGCACTTGAATTTCAAGAGGGAGATCATGTGTTTCTTCGAGTCACTCCGATGACAGGTGTTGGTAGGGCACTGAAGTCGCGCAAGTTGTCGCCGCGTTTCATTGGTCCTTATCAGATTTTGCAAAGGATAGGAGAAGTGGCCTATCGTGTGGCTTTACCACCGTCGCTTGCTAATCTTCATGACGTATTCCATGTATCTCAGTTGAGGAAATACATTGCGGATCCGTCTCATGTAGTCCAAATAGATGATGTGCAGGTGAAAGATAACCTGACTGTTGAGGCATCACCTATGCGGATTGAGGATCGTAAATTGAAGCAGCTTCGAGGTAAAGAGATTGCTTTAGTAAAGGTCGCTTGGGGAGGACCGGCTGGTGGAAATGTTACTTGGGAGCTTGAGAGTCGGATGAAGGAGTCTTATCCAGAACTGTTTGAATCAGGTAACATTTTCGAGGACGAAAATTCCTAAAGTGGGGGAGAGTTGTAACAGCCCAAATTTCATTAAATAATTAATTGTAGTAATTAATTTATTTAGTGGGATTTTATCAATGTTGGAAATTAATTTTTATTAATTGGGATTAATAGAGAATTAAGAAGGAATTGGAGAGGAAGGAAAATGAAGGAAATATATAAGAGAGAAAGAAAAGAAAAGAAAGATAGAAAACATTTGGAAAGAAAGAGGAAAGAAGAAGAAAGGAGAGAAAGAGAAGAGAAGAAGAGGAAAAGTGGAAATCATCAAGAACCAACATCAAAGCTCCGATTAATCGAGGTAAGGGTGAGAAATGTTTCTATTTGATCATTGTATGATGTTATGTATGTTGGGTTGGGGTTTTGGTAGAGTTTTCATCACTTTCCAATTAGGGCAAAAGTTGGAATAATCGGTAGATTGATGATTTAATCGGTTGAAACTGAGCAATAATGCCGTAGAATAGTTGGGTAACATGTGTTGATGCTGTTTGTACTGATTTTGTTGTGTGAGAAGTTGGATGATGGTGGATGGTGGAGGTGGAACAGAATAGGGTTCTGTTCTGCGCAGGTTCGCTGGCTCTCGCCAGGCGAGCGAAGGCGAAGCTTCGCCAGGCGAAGCCTAGCGAATGTTGGCGAATAATTATATTTAAGTCCCAGTGGACTTCGCTGGTGGGTTCGCCAGGCGAAGTTGAGTAGCGAGGGTTCGCCCAGCGAAGGTGCTGGCGAATGGTGGCGAATGAAGTCAGTAGCTACTGACTTGGGCTCGCTGGGAAGTCTCGCCAGGCGAAGCCTAGCGAGTGTTCGCTGAGTGAGTTCGCCAGGCGAAGGCCAGGCGAAGGTTCGCTGCGAGGGTTCGCCAGGCGAATGGAGGCGAATGTGACAGCATTTTTCCTTTGCTGTGTTGTTCATGTGGAGATGGTTTGGTTGCCTCTCAGAGGTCAATACCTCTATGATATGATCTATTGTGATGATGTGTGTTGTGGGTAGCCTACGGGCGTGAATCCTAAAATTGTGATTTGAATGTTAATTGCATCAAGTATAAATACATGTGAACATAATAGGTGATTATGTGTGTATTATTTAATGAACTTGTGAATGCTTGATGTGTATACAATTATGTGATGAGTATGCATGAGAACATTGTGAATATGTGTGCATCACTTGTAATTGTATGATTGGTATTGTGATGTGAATACCTTGATTGTTGTGATATATGCTGTATGTGCAATCATTGTGTAATTCTTGAAGAGATGAATTATGTAAATGCATGAGATTAAGATGTCGGTCTTAAGTGCATTTGTTGTGGTTGATTGTACATGCATCATTTAGTCAAGAGGCAATGTCTGTTAGTTTCGTGGAAACTAGTGGCTTGTCCCAAACCTAGAAGAGTGGGTTTGAAGGCTTAGAGGACGGGCCTTTGTGGTTATCGGTCTAGAAGAGTGGACCCGGTTTAATGTAAAAACCGAAAAAAGATAACGGGTTATCGGTCTAGAAGAGTGGACCCGGTTTAATGTAAAAACCGAAAAAAGATAACGAGAGTCGGTACCGCATTGCATGAGTTGCATTGAGTTATTGAGTCACATTGATATATGACGTATGCATGAAGAGATGCTTATGTGTGAATGATGAGATTGTGGAAATTGTAAGTGTATGAATAATGTGGAAATGCTTGTGAATATCCAGGTTTGTCTATATATGTGTGGTAAATATATATGACTAAGAGAATGAAGTATGGTGAGAAATGTGAATATGTGTTATATGACTACCTATATATATATATATATATATATAATCTTATGCTTTGATTATTATGGTTATATTTCTCACCCTTCTGCTGTTTTATAATGCTCTATGAGGCATTGCAGATTAGGATGCTGGAGTCCTTTTGTGAAGTTAGTCTTCATTCTTTTGAGTCGGCTGCTCTGATATGTAACACCGGGTAGTTAGACTAGTATAGTCATTCTTTTGTGATATATTGCGATGTATCAGCTGATGTGGTTTTGTAATCTAACTGATATGATGCATTAATCTGGATGACTTATGTGCATTTGAATTAATATTTTGGAACTGATCAAATGATGTTATTTTCCGCTCAAATGGAATGTTGAAATGTGAATTCTAAAACTACGAAATTGTTACATATTTTATGGAGCAAAATGTTAAAGAGTTTCGTTGGTGAAATTGTGGCATTCTTCTTTTATACCTTATTATAAAACCTTTTTACTCTGATAATTTGTATGTGCTTAATTGTTTTATATGTATTTATTTGGGGTGTAGAAGGGGGTGTTACAGGCGACATGGTACCACCGCACCTCCTCGCGTCTTCTAGAGACCAACGAAAAAGCAAGCCCTGCCTTTGTGTGTGCAGGTAGAAGGCTCTGCTCGGTGAAGAACACCTCGATCGAGATTCCTCGTTGTCGTACCAGTACCGGTAAAACACCCAGCTCGCGATGGGACGTCCACACCACAGGGAGAACTACCCCCAAAACGGTCAGGTAACAAAGCCGGCCAACCGACCAGTTCCCCGCACCGCCGGAAACAATTGTCGTCGAGCTACTACCCCGGACGGGCCCAAAAGCATACTAAACATGCATTTCAAACATACAAACATATATTTCGAGCATACAAATACGTGCAAGCATAAACAAACATGCGAAAACGAAACCGAGCGCACACTTAGAAAAATTTCAAGAACTATAAAAAAGGCACCAGCCCAGTAGTCATATTACACCATCAAGGGCACGCAGGCCCAGCAAAATAAAAACACTTAAGAAAAATACAAAAGCGTCGGCACGCAGGCCCGAGAAAAATCTACACGTCCTCGCCCTCCTTCTCAGTATCCACATTAACAACGTCGTGGCCGACAAGCTCCGGATCGATCACCTTCCCGTTGACGATCTTGTGATAGGGCCTGACCCCATCCACAACCAGAGTGACACCAGAGTTGACAACTTGGAGCTGCACGACGACACTTTTGAGCCCGACCTCCACGGCTTCCAAACAATCATTCTCCAATACCCGAATCCGGGTAAGCAAATCTGCACGAGTAACCATCTGCCTGTCTTCGTCGTTCTCATCCTCGGCCGGACGGAGGGCACTGTCTAGAACCTCCACGCGGACCTTCAGCGCTTGCACCTCGGCCTCCGCGGCCCCCAGCTTCTCCTCGACAGTCGTCACCTTCTCCTCAACACCATCTGCCCGCTTGCGCTAGTCAGCGGTCTCCCTCTGACTTTATTCCAACTCCTCGGAGAGCTTGGCCAGATGCAACTGTGTGAAGGTGAGGCCCCCCACAGCTTGGTCAACTCGGCAGTAGAGCAACCTTCCTCACTCAGGACCATTGCCGTGGTAAAGGTCCGCATCATCACTGTCAGATCCTCCGCCAGAATTCGACAGCGAGAGTCCTGGTCCGCATCCAGAACCGACTTCACCTTGCTAGTAGAAATAGTAGGCGACCTAGCCCCGTGAAAGTAGTCCAGTTGTTGATGGCACGGCGGGACAACATAGCCTTCCTCGGCAGACCCGGTCGTCAGATCAATCAAGCCGCTGTCCTCCTCGGTTCTGGGCCTCTTCGCAGCTCCCTGAGATGAGAGAGACTGACTCCCCTGAGGAGACGAGGACGAGCTTTGACCGCCCTGGACCACATCTTCCTGCCCGATTATTTGGCTCACCCGCGTCTTCGTAGTGGCGGCAACCTTCGAGGCACGCAGCTTCTTCATCCGCTCTTCGACAGAAGACATGTTCGCTGCAAAAAATAAAAAGAGTCAGCAACAGACAAAACATACAATGTCACGAGAAGAGAGAAGCTTCCCCACCTAGGTAATCGAAAGCCTCCTCCTCCGAGGAGAAACCGAGCAAGGTTATCGTATTAATCAACCTCTTCTCCGTTCGCACGTTCCCCTGCTCGTCGAAAAGATACCGACCATCAGGCGTCACCAGTTTCGACGGTGGCAAACCATGCACAAACGCCACTATCTTTAGATAGGCGGCCATGTCCCCCTCGTCGAGGGTCCCAGCCCGCACTATAAATCGGTCGGTTCCGCAGTTGAAATGCTCTGAAGTCCATAGAAAATGCACCCTCGGAAGCCACGCGACAAACCGCTGACCGTCCACCACTCGCTGCCCCTCGGTAAATAGAGAGTCTACCCCTTCTCTTGTGATCGGCCTCACGAGGTAGAAGCGACCTTTAAAATCCCGGACGGATTCCATGTACGTTTTGAAGAGTGTGGTCGGCTGCTTAAACGAGACCCAACCATGCCGACCATTCACCGTTTGCCGCCGCAGATGGAAAATACGGAAAAATAAGGGCATCGTGGCTTCGACCTGGAGAAAGCGACACACCAGCTCGAACGCGCAGATAAAGGCCAAGGCATTGGGATGCAATTGAGACGGAGCCAGACGCAGCCAGTTGAAAAGACCTAAATGAAAATCGGAGAATGGCAGTCTGAGCTGGGCCTCTTTGAAATGAAACTCGTGCATGGGGAATGTCTATCGCCCATATCTCGAGCAGACACGGTGATGTTCCTTGGGACGGTACACCTGCCAGTTCTGCGGCTCTCCCTCCACCCGGTCCTCCACAGTGGTATGGGCGCCGGATGTCTCAAAGGCAAAACAAAAAGGGGTGGATAGAGGCTCCTCGGCCACCCATTCCTCGATGGGGAGAACTCTCTCGTCAAAATATGGAACCTCGGGCTCGTTGTCTTCGACCATCGTCCCCGGGATCAATGCCGACAAGAACACCTGAAAAGCAAAGGATAACGGTGAATTCGATAGCCAAGATCAAATCCACGCTTCCACCGCAGGTCAAGTGAAAGGGCGACGAGGGCGGTTTCGCGAACAAAAGACCAAACGCCCGGGCAAGTTCCTGAGGAGCATTTCCCCGCCACTTCTCCACGGGACATTCAAACTAACCTATCGCCCCTCCCCGGGGGCTTCATCGGAAGAAGCACCCATTCCCGGGGCATTCATCGGAGTAATCGATCCTCCCCGGCGCATTCATCTAAACAACCATAAAACTCCACCAACTACAGCGGAGATTTGCGTTTCTCCTCGGGGCACTCATCGTGCCACGACCACAAACCCAAAATAAACGGCAAAAATAAAAGAAAGGAGGAAGAAAACTCACTTTATAGCGGCGGTTGACGGAATGCAAGACGGACGGTGCGGCGGCGATTCACGGCGACGACGGACGGGGCGGAACAACAGAGCTTCGTAAGTAAAAAAGGCAAGATGAAAAGTAAAAAGTGCACGGGGACTCCCATATTTATAACCCGACGCGGAACTCGAAGCGGCACTAGGCTTTTGAGTGCCCTAGAGTAGCCGCCCTCACACCCACTCAATGCGTGACACGTGGCGGTAAGCTGACAGTCGTGTCCCTTCAGATGCCTTTTCCCCGCGCATCTTGCGACGTGGAGAGACCTTCGCACACACACCTCGTCGAACACGAGCCAGTGGAGTCTTGCGCCTCGCGATCTTCTTCCCCGAAACAACTTTTTTAAGTCCTCACTCTCCCACCAAAGTGCTTCGACTTGGGGGGCTCCTGTTCTAGCCTGGGCCCCGGCCTCACCTCGCAGCCCAGCCCAATGATGCACAATAAAGGCCCAATGTGGTTTGCGCAGGCTGACCGAGCACGTGACTCCTCGACAGGCAGGGCATGCTCCCGTCGAGGAGAACAACATGCCTCAAGACGTCCTCTGCGCTCTCCCCTTCACGGGGAGGCGCTGTCAACCACTGTCCCTCGTCGGGCAGAAAAGCCCTTCGCGGGCAGAATCCCCATGCCGACGAGCAGGACAACGTGTATCCTCCACGCCCTCGTGTGCTCCCCTCCGCGAGGAGAACAACACACCTTCAGAGAACCTCACAGGATCCCCTTCGCAGGGAGATCAACGTGCCATTCGCACGTTCTCCACGTTCTCCCCTCTGCGGGGATACGTCACCGACCAACTGCCCACCTCCGAAAGAGCAGGTCAAACCAACTTTCCGGAGATCATGGGACAGTTGGACTAAGGCGAAGACCACGTCCTAGTCTTCACTACGCCACGTAAGTCCTAACAGTCACCTGGGTTGGGCCTGGCAATCTAGCCCAACACAAGTGACCGTTGGCTCAGCGCTGGGGTCTCTCTATAAATACCCTCTTTCACAAGAGGGTCAGGTAATTCACTTCTTACCCCTTTTTTCTGTACTTGTGATCACTCTTCCCAGATACTTACTTTGGCATCGGAGTGCCTTGCAGGTACACCCCCTCCTCCTCCTTATCACTGGTGAACAGGCAGCAGCTCAACAGAGTGTGGCCAACAGAATGTATTCATGCATTTTTGATGCATGTGACTTTTTCAAATTGTTTCCAAATGTTTTTATGCTTCGTAATGCTAAGATGTATATTCAGAATTAGAGGATACGGTCCAATATACATTACTGCTAAAGTTTCCTAATTTTAACAGCATGCAAAATACATCTAACGAAAATTTTCACTCACAAAAATATAAAAATATTTTAAAAACATGTTTTAATTTTTTTTAAACTTTTAAAAATAGATTTAAATTTAATTGATTTTTTAAAATTTTTATATTCAAAAAAGTTATAATAAGGTAATGAAATAAGTGAAATAATATATTAATAAAACTATTTAATATAATATTTGCATTATTCTTCTCAATTAAATTTAGTGTAGAAGTCATTGCAAAAAGAATCAAACAGGTTAGAACGTGTTGCAACCGAAGCCATTGAGGCCACATACTTTCAACCAAACAATAGTTGAATTGATAGAAGAAGCACTATAGGATACATGTTTATGTATATAGGAGCTCCCACTTTTTGGTGCTCCAAGAAGAAACCAATGGTTTTATCGTCAACTTGTAAAGTTGAATACATATATGGTACTTTTTCATCTTGTCAAGCGATTTAGCTGGTGAATTTGCTATAGGAGTTGAACTTCAAGGTGAGCAAACCATCCAGATAGATGATTGACAACAAATTTGTCATAAGTCTTGCTAAGAATATAGTGCTGCATGGAAGAAGTAAGTATGTTGATATAAAGTACAATTTTCTGCACAATCAAATTTAGAATGGAGTACTTGAGATTGTTCATGTTAGCACACAAAAGAAACTGACAGATGTGCTGACTAAGGCAATCAAAATTGAATACTTCATCAATTTGAGGTAAAGAATTTGTGTTGTTGAATTTTAAACTTGAATATGAATTAAGGGATAGTGTTGAAATGTAATTCAAATTCAAGTTGTAAGTTTGTATTTGCATTTGATTTTAGGTTCAGTTTTCATTTCGGTTGCATTTAGTTTGCTTTAGAATTTGGGTTACTATATAAACCCATGTCAGATACATTTGTAATAAAATTATAAATTTTAGAATGTTTTGAAAGTTAGTTATGTTTCATTCTCTCTCTGCAATTTTTATTCATCTTCTACGATTCTTGTGCATCAATGGCGGTTCATTGTTGAACTCAAATAATTGGTATCTAAAGTTCTGGTTCAATTCACAGGGAAACATGAGTGCATTGAGGTGTGTGTTTGATTTCGTTCCTGAAATTTACATTGAATTAAAGTTTGAAATAAAAAAGAATTACAGATCTTGATTCTCAAGGTTTGAGAAACATGAGTGTTAGTGAGAAATGCGTGATTTGCACAAGAACAAAGATAAACAGAGAAAACTGTAGCTTGAACATAAAACTTCCACTATTCGATGGAAAGAATTAGAATCGATAATCGATTCAAATGCATGTGTTGTTTGGAGCACAAGATATTCTTGATCTCGTCAAAGGCGGTTACACTTCAGTTGCAAAAATTGCAGCAGAAGCGGAAAGAAATGCACAAAGTGAAATAAGGAAGAAGGATCATAAGGCATTGTTCTAAATTCATCAGTGTGTGGATAAAAGGTGTTTGAGAAAATTCTTGATTTGACGACGATAAAGGCGACGTGGGATACACTAGTGTGGTGTTATGGTGGTGACGCATTAGTGAAGAAGGTGACATTGCAGTCCCTATGCAAGAAATACGAGAATCTCGACATGAATTACAATGAAAAGGTGCCTGATTAAATCTTGAGAGAAATTATGGTCACGGATGATATGGAGTCTTATGGATAACTGCTCTCAGAACAAGTAATCATTGAAAAGGTACTGAGATCACTTACTCCTCAGTTTGCTAACATAGTTGTAACGATAAAACACTCTAAAGAAATTAGCATCATGATAATTAAAGAGCCTTGGAGTAGTTTAGAGACATAAGAGTTGCGTCTAACAAAAAGAAAATATAAAAAAGAAGATAGAATAGGCTCTGAACAAGAAAAAGTATGATGGTGGTGTTCATAAGTAAGAACTCTCCAATTATAATAAGAAAAATCATAATGTTCATAAGGAAAGGAGAATTTTGGCAAGTGAAAGGTCCATTGTTACAGTTGCAACAAGTTTAGTCATTTTGTTATTGATTGCTGGTCAAATAAGGTTAGCAAGGGTGAAAAATCCAGCATAGTCAGAGGAGATTTTGATGATGGACCTATGTTATTCATGGTGTATTAGAATGATTAATGGTAGACTAGTGGTATATGGACACTAGCTGCTCAAATCAACTAAAAGAAAAAAGCAGTGACTGATTGATTCGGACTCTAGTAAAAGGACAAAGATCTGATGTGTTGATGATGCGTATCTAAATACTAAAGGAATAGGAAATGCAATAGTGAAATTGAACAATGGAATAACTATACTAATCAAGGATGTATGTTATGTTCTTGGCATGAATAGAAATATGATGAGTGTATGTCAGCTGATTGAAAAAGGTTTTTGATTAACCATGAAGAACAGTCTCTTGAAGTTGTATGATTGTAATCATAAGAAGATTATGCAGTCTGAACAGGGAAGAAACAGAACATTCAAAGTGAATGTTGCAACATCATATCGCTACTCGAAAAATACGCGCAATGACGGGGAAGGCGAAAAGGAAAAGGACAGAAGAGTCGCCACCGAATTTTATTTATCCCATGAGGGGAAAGGAAAATATCGAGAAAACCTCAAGAAAAGAACGGATAAGATGGTCTCGCAACCAAGAACGGGTTCGGAAGCCGATTATGCGAGGGGAAGGTATTAGCACCCCTCGCATCCATCGTACTCGATGGGAACCATTTGTTTGTCGAATGTGTGAATTTATTTGCTTAAATATTATGCTATAAAAAAGTGTTCCAAAAGATAGGGAGAAAAAGGGTTAGAAATAGGTAAAGGAGGTAACAGGGAAGAAGAGAGAAAGAACGGACTCGATAGGACTTCGCGGTCCTAGGCCTACGTATTCTCAACGGATATGAGAAAATCAGAGTCGACGTAGTTTGGGAAACTACTGATATGAGGGATGTGCTCGGCAAGGATTGTGGCCCTTGTGCCTACGTATCTTTACTTGAACGAAGTAAAGAATCAGAGCAGCCGCAGTTTGGCCTACGATTTGTTGATGACTTTATGGATGATGCTATCGTACGCATTCTAGCAGTTAGGCGTATTGCTGCTCGCTCGTTGGAGACTTAGGCATTACCTGTTTGCGGTAGAACGGACGTATCATATCCTTTTCGAAAGATTAGTTTTCGCCATGCGAGGCAAGATGTCACATTTGATTTGTTGAATTGTTTTTTTAGGGGCGAGATAGGTCCTCAGATAGTAACCCCTACGGGTAGTACCCAATTCTTTATCTCAAAGTTTTTGTTATGAAAGGGTGTGGCGAACATAGCGTCTTCGTATTGAAAGACGAGTATCAAAACCACACACGCTACAGTGAGCATCTCGACACTCAGAGAGGAAGAAGTCTACACTTAATCCTCTCTCTTTAGTTCAATACAAAGAGAACTTCATTCTCTTATTAAAGTGTTTTTGGTTTTGAATGGTAAGTGCTTTCGCGACGGAGAACCCTACGGTAAACGTCAGCACTCGGGATAGGAGAAGGCCTACGCCTAACCACTCCACGACCGTTCAAGTTTTGTTACGAAAATAAGTTTGAAAATGCGTTCGGTGCGGGACCAAGATTTTAGGTGGGGAAAGTTGCAGAAGGAAGTTGTAGAAGGAGATAGGTGGCGGATAGAGTCACGTCTTTGTATTGAAAGACGAGTATCGAGACCACCCACACTACAGTGAATATCCCAACACTCGGAGAGGAAGAATTCTACACTCAATCCTCTCTCTTTAGTTCAATACAAAGATAATCGATTTATTTATTGTAAGTGTTTTGAAAATGCACTCGGTACGGGGCCGAGGTTTTTCAGGAGAAAAAGGTGTGGATGAAAACGTCTTCGTATTGAAAGGCGAGTATCAAAACCACCCACACTACGGCGAGCATCTCGACACTCGGAGAGAAAGAAGTCTACACTCAATCCCCTCTCTTTAGTTCAATACAAAGTGAACTTTATCCTTTTGTTAAATATGGTGAGTTGGTTTAACCATTATTTGAGAAAATCCGCTTAACGTTGGGTCAAGGGTTTTAGTTGCTTAAAAAGATTTGAGGTGAAGCGAGCAAGGTCGATGGCGACGCACAAGGCAATCGGCTTACGAGGTCAAAAATGGCTCGATGAGAATCGAGAGTTTGTTTTCTTGAAAATAGTTTTTAGAACCAAAGGTCAAAAATGACCAACAATAAACATGCACAAAAACCAAACAATCACAACGGGTTAACCGGCTTAAAAAAACAAAACACAAAAAAAAAATGGCGAACTCCTTGAGAAATGTTTTTTTTGAGGTAAAAAAGTCGAAAAAACGTGAAAAACAGAGGTCTAACACGGGCGGTCGTGTTGTGTGACACGACCCGTGTCACAGTTCCAGGAAAAAAATGAGTTTTGAGTCAAACAACGGTGTGACACGGCCGCCCGTGTTGCATGACACGGCCCGTGTCACAAGGTCTGGGGGAAAAATGCAGAAAAACTTAAACAGCGGTGTGACACGGCCGCCCGTGTTACATGACACGACCCGTGTCACAAGGTCTGGGCCAAAACGTTAAACAGAGGTGTGACACGGCCGCCCGTGTTGCATGACACGGCCCGTGTCACAAGGTTCGGACCAAGAAACATTAAGCAGTGGCGTGACACGGCCGCCCGTGTTGCATGACACGGCCCGTGTCAGCCCTGCTATGTAAAATCTGACTTTTTTCTTTGTTTTTCCTTCCTTCTTGGGTTTTTTCAAAAGGTTTCTTGGTCCCCCTTGGGATCTTACATGTTATACACATCACAACAACACTCAAACAAAGAGAATAAATGACAAATGCACAATATAAAAGAAGAGAAGAGTTTTAAGAAATGGATACCCAAGAGTTATTACCCTCCTTGCAAAGCCTCCAATGATTTTGGCTAGGTGTTCACTTCTCTTCACTCTATGCTTTGATAGCTCTCCTTATCAATGGCTCCCTTGTATTTCTCTTTTACTTACTTAATCTTTGGCTGGTTTTTGCTCTCTCTATTTTTCTAGTTTTTCTTACTCTTTGCTCTCAATCTCTATCTCAATGTGTTGTGAATGATAATGTGTGTCTATATCCTTTTTGCAGCCTCCTATCCCTTCCCATTTCAACTTTTATGCTGCATTTTCTGCTGTACCAAAATCATAACTCTTGCACAACTTTCAATCTTCAAAGTTTCCATTTTTGGGAGTACTTATCACCTCTTTCTTGGTGCAGCCCCACATCTTTCTATTTCTAGGTCTGTTTTGCTGTATTTTTTTCTGCAGCACTCTACCTTGCCCTTCATCCTTGTATCCATTGGTTGGCTTATGCTTGGACACACACATGTAACCAATAACACTATCTTTTGGACATCATTTTCAAATTCTGATTTTTGATGTGTAGATGTATCAACATAAGCTTATAGCCTTGGTTTTGTGACATAAAATGATTTTGTAATATGATACACATTGCCACTTCTTGCATGGGGCTGTTTTGGACCATATTCAAATTGCCCATGAATGCACGCATAGCCTTGATCTTGAGATATTCCAATGTTGAATTAACTCTTAAGTAATTTCCTTGCATGTTTGTAAGCACAAAGAGGACCATGTGGACTTGATGGGGGCATGGGGGATACCATGGCATGAAGTTATTTTTAGAAACTTGAATTAAGACTAGAAATAGTTTAATTTCCTAAGCATTACCAAGAGTTTGGATTTTTTTAACAAATGTGACATTCTTGCAAATGTCATGAAATTTCTCTTTGTAATATTCTTGAATCTAGCCTTGAATTCATGAACCTTGAATTTGTAATGATGGGCCTCCCTTATGTCATTGAATTTGAAAGAAATGAAGAAATGAGTCAAGTCTTGAAAGAGGGCAAATTTTGAGGTGCAACACATTATACACTTAATGCCTTAGTGCAAGAAGTGCTGAAGGGGAAAACGAATTGTGGCACAAAAGATTGGAGCATCTGAACTTTACATTGTGTTTTAATGGAAATTATCTTTAGAAAAAATGTGGAAAGAAAATACTATGTTAAAAAAGAAAAAATATTTTCAAAAAAGGAACATTTCTTGCTAATAGAAGATATGTTTTTTTTTGTCTTAAAAATAGGTTTTTTTTTCTTTGTACATTTAAAAATAATTTTTTTGGTTTTTCTTTAAAATACTAAAAGTTATTTTAAAATTATTTTTCTAAGTTATACAATAAATTTTTAACAATTTATAATATAAATGTACATTATTGAAAATAGAAAATAGTCAAAATAACATTTTTTTTTATAAAAAATGACTTAAAAATGATTTTTAAAACTTTTAAAATTAGCTTTATTTTTAATTGTTTTTTTTAAATTTTGATATTAAAAATATAATAAAGTAATGAAATAAGTAAAAAATATTTTAATAAAAATTTTGAACCTAATTTTTTATTTTAACATCAAAAATCTTTTTGTGCAAAATATCTTTTAAAAGAGAATATGTACATTTCTTTGTATTTTTTTTCATAATGCAATATAAATTAGGATTGTTTTCTGTTTCTTATCCAACCCGATTCAATATCATAAATTTTAATTTTAATTTTAATTTTTGAATATACAAATCATAAATTATTTTATTTATTAATATTATAAAAATATTAAAAATTAAAAAATTTGATATAATATATAACATATAATATATGTAAACCAAATATTAAAAACGAGAATGATAGATTATGATATAAGCAAATAAAATACTAAAAATAAATAGATTAAATCAATTTAATGAATTTTATTAAAAATAGGTACTATCAAATAATAAATTAACACATAACATACTGATAAAAATAATTGAATCTAAAAGTATATACACATGGCTCGATTCAGTCTACATCGGTTTTAATTCGGACTTATTGATTTTCATAAGAAGACATCCAAACACATCAATTAATAATTAATATTTTTTCATTTTTTATTTTCTTGAATTGGTTTCTAGTTTTTATTTGAATCAAATTGCTTGTGGGTACCCTTATATTAACTAATTATTTATATTTATGAATAAAAATATAATTATAATTATAATTATATTTTTCAAAATATTTTTCATAAAATTTTCTTTTAAAATATTATTTTCAATAAAAAATACTTGTAACTCAACAAAATATTTATAAATATTTTATCTTTAGAACATTGTTCCCAGATAAATTTATAACCAAAGTATATAAATAATATCTTAAAAATTAAAATAAAATAAGAACATGCTAAAATGAAATATCTTCCTAATAATAATATTTTTTGTCAAAAAAATATATTGTCTTTTGGTGCAATATAATATGGATAATGCTAAGTCCTACCCTAATGGCACATGTTAAGAAATCTACAAATAAAAAGTTTATATTAAAAAATACAATAAAAAATTAATTATCAACTTTTAATTAAACCAATACACAATTTTTTAAAAAATTAATAATTTATATTTAACTCTTAATATGTCTCTTTTGAACACATGTTAGCATTACCCTTATAATATTTGTAGTATTTTTCTTGATTAGATTTAGTGCAAAAATTATTGCAACAAGAATCAAACAATTAAGTAGTTTAGTTGAGTGTAAACAAAAATTGATCAGGAATTGTGTCCCACATGAATAATGATAAAGTGAGCATCCTAATACTCAGAGAGGAAGAAGCCTTCACTCAATCCCCTCTCTTTAGTTCAATACAAATAGAATAATATTCGTTTTATTTAGGAAATGTTTTAATTCAGATGGTAAGTACTTTACCACAGTGAACCCTAAAAGTAATGACAAGCACTCGGGATAGGACAAGGCCTTCGCCTTAACCACTCCTTTACCATCCAAGTTTATTGAAAAAAAGGTTTGAAAATACACTTGGTACTAGACCAAGGTTTTTAGACTCAAGAAGACAAGAGAATGAAAGGAAATGAAAGGGTAGTGAATAGAGCAAGGTAGGTTGATGGCGATGCGCAAGGCAATCGATTTACAAGGAGAAAAGCCAATTGACGTTAGATCAAGGGTTTTTGAAAGGGTTTGGTCGATCCTATTCCCTACGTGTGCTTCTAGTAACGAAACCACAATCGAAAAAAATGTGCAAGTGTATGCATTAGGTTGATGGCGATGCTATGAAGCAATCGACTTACAAGGGTGTTTTGAAAATGACTCGACATCGAATCGAAAATTAGTTTAAAAATGGTTTAGCCTAACCTAATCCTAGGGGTGCTCTTAGTAAACAAAACCACAATCAAAGAAGCGAGTAAAGTGCATACATCGAAAAGGGAACGAGGTACATGTAAAGTACACGGGATTGCGAGAAATAAAGGGTATCGTTGTCAAGTAGTCCAAGAGGAAGTCGTGTGTGTACGAGGTGTCCTAAACTAAGAAATTACAAAAATTCAGAAATTTTCACGCAAGGGTTTCTTTACAAGTCCAAACTCCAATGCTCAGGATCATAACCACAATCCACCAATCGAAATTTTGTTAGGGTTTCCATAGTTTTATTGTGTTTTTGTTGTTTTTTTGAATGAGATGAACAAGATAAAATGAAGATGACGAGATGAACAATGATAATATGAATAAGAATATATTGACAATGATATATTGACAGAAAAATAAAACAATAGTATATTGAATAGAAATTAAAGTCAATGGTTAGTTGTTAATCGTCAATGAAAAATGAAAAACTACGTTATCCTTGAAAATTAAAATTGAGATCAATGTAAACATAATTTAATGCATTTATTTATTTTTTTATTGAAAATAGTATTCGTACAACATAAACTTGTACAGAGGCATTGAGCTAGATTAGAGTATATTTGTTTGGCAACAACATAGACGTCCTTGACAACTGCCACTACTTGAACCTCGTGCTTGACATCTCTGTGAACAATTATCATTAGCTAATGGACAATCCTGTAAATCAAAACAATCAACCGTAGTATTGTCACTCATAATTTCTTCGTATCGTCTTGCGCCACCTACAATTAATACAAAGAATTTTTATATTGAGACGGTGTTTGTGGTATCAATTATATAGTAAATGATTTTGAAGAAATAGATAGAGAACAAGTAAGTGTGTTACCTGGATGCAAAACTAAAGCAATGCAAAGAATTGTAATGAAAAAGTATACTCGGTTGATGCTGATAGCCATGTTCTCTTGAATGATGAATGGAGAAATCGGGTAACTATTTATATAACAATTATGCTCTTTTTTTGTTGTAAAAAATCAGGTAACTATGAAAAAAAATGTCTATAATTGACCGGAACAAAAAGAACACTATGTTAAAAAAAGAATATATTTTCAAAAAAGAAATTGTACATGATAATAAAGAATATGTCTATTTATATAACAATTATTTATATATGATAATAAAGAACACTATGTTCTCTTGAATGATGAATGGAGAAATTGAATAACTATTTATATAACAATTATGCTCTTTTTTTTGTTGTAAAAAACCAGGTAACTATAAAAAAAAATGTCTATAATTGGCCAGAACAAAAAGAACACTAGGTTAAAAAAAGAATATATTTTCAAAAAAGAAATTGTACATGATAATAAAGAATATGTCTATTTATATAACAATTATTTATATATGATAATAAAGAACACTATCTTCTCTTGAATGATGAATGGAGAAATTGAATAACTATTTATATAACAATTATGCTCTGTTTTTTGTTGTAAAAAACCAGGTAACTATAAAAAAAAATGTCTATAATTGGCCAGAACAAAAAGAACACTAGGTTAAAAAATATATATATTTTCAAAAAAGAAATTGTACATGATAATAAAGAATATGTCTATTTATATAACAATTATTTATATATGCTAATAAAGAACACCATATTCTCTTGAATGATGAATGGAGAATTCGGGTAACTATTTATATATCAATTATGCTTTTTTTTTTTTAAAGAAATCGGGTAACTATAAAAAATGTGTATAATTGACTAGAACTAAAAAAGTAATATGTTAAAAATTAAAATATATTTTCAAAAAAGAATCGGAATATGATAATAAAGAATATTTTTGTTTTAGTCTTAAAAAGTAGATTTTCTTTTTGTATTTTTTTAAAAAAAAATTTGAGATTTCTTTACAAAATAAAAAAAATATTTTTTAAAATTATTATTATATAACAATTATAGCTAAATAGACATGCATCATCGTCAGTTTAAAATTTTTACACCATTGTCTAATAAAAAACTACAAATTTACTAAATCATCTAAACCGTTTTAAAATATGATAATGATTTAATGAAATGCATATCGTTCATGACGGTGTAAAATTATTTGATATTATCAATGCATCTTTCATTTTCTATCACAATTATGTTTGACTGTAATAAATTAAAAATATAAAATAAAGTAATTGTGTTTTACATGTATATTATATTTATCAAAAATGTGTAAAACTAACCATAATTAAAAAAATACCATGTTAAAAAAGAATTTATACTTTCAAAAAAGGAATTGTTCAAGCTAATAAAAAATGTTTGTTTTCATCTTTAAAATAGATTTTTCCTTTGTATTTTAAAAATAATTTTATGAAAATTTCTTTTAAAATACTAGATGTTATTTTTCAATTATTTTTCTAATTTAAATAACTAATTTTAACATTCTATAACATAAATTTTCATTATTGAATATTAAACATAGTCAATATAACATATTTTTAAAAAACATGTTTTAAAACTAATTTTATTACAAAAAATTAACATTATCTTTAAATTTAAATGATTTTTTAAATGTTGATATTCAAAAAGATAAGTAATAATATAAGTTAAGTAATATTTTAAGAAAACTATTTAATCTCATTTTATATTTGAAATTAAAAAAAAATTGTAAATATTTTTTAAACATTATCTAACCAGATTTAGTATCATACATTTCAATTTGAATTTTTTTAAATATCAAAATTATAAATTATTTTATTTATTAATCTTATAAAAATAATAAAAATAAAATATTTGATATAACTTTTGACTGTCATGCCATTGAAAAAGTTAATACATAGTTTGGTCATCGTGTTCACCTGAATCAACTCGATGAAGGTATACTTATACAAAAATTCAAAATCAATTGGCTCAAATTAGGAGACGAAAATAATTCGTTCTTTGATGCTTTTGTGAAAGATAGGAATAAGCAAAAAGGAATTCACACGTTAACCGCTTTGGGTGGAGAACTTCTAAGTAATTCAGAGGCTATTGAGGTAGAGATTTTGGACACCTATACGACATTGGTGTGCACAAATGCTTCTCTCAACTCCAAATAGGATTAAAAATTCTTTATATAGAAACACTTCGCATGGTCTTGGGCATTAGAAATAACCGACTCATATTTGACCAAATCAAATCAAATAATACTTCAAATCTTCTCAAGATTTTCTGCATAAAAATAGAACTAAGGATTCCAAAATAACTCCATGAATTATGCAAAAGAAACTCTTTTGTTTAAAGAAAATTGCCACCTTGATTTACGCCAGCAAGATATCTCACCAGGATAGCACAAAAGATTTATAAAATATAGTAACAAATAAATCACAACATTCTGAAATGAATGTTGTTCAGTTCAGTAATAACATGTTAGAACATTAGTCTTGACATCCTATACTTGAACCCTGCACATTCTAAATAAACAACCTGTAAAGATATTTGACTCACATGTCAAGACATCTTGCACAACATATAGTTGCAACAACATGTTTTAGAAAAAAATGCAGCCAACAGAGAACTTACAATCTCCCCGTTTGGAATTTTTTTTGGCTAAAACCTTCTTTGAGTAAGTTACCAGGGAACCACACCATACCAGAGACATACGTAGCAGAATAAAGAAAAATTTCCAAATGGTTAGGATATCATACACCAAAAAAATGTCACTACAATCATAGATTCTTTTTACTCCCCCTTAATCTTTCAAACCAACTTAGTTCAGTTTTATCTTCAAGACATTGATTATTACTCCCCCTTCTTAGCCATAATATGACAAACACTAAGCTTTCATCAAGTCAAAAGAAGATAGAAATATTTAGAATAAAAGTTAGTACAAGCCAATCACATTGAGTGCCAAAATATTCAGGGCTTAGCCCAAAATAAAGGAAAAAACATAATCAAAATCTTAAAAAAAAAACATCAGAACCACAAAATCATATGTCTTTAGGACCATCAGAACCATCATAATTAGTACTGCCATCTTCACCATCACCACCTTCCTGCCTATTGTCATCACCAACAGTGTTACCTTCATCTTCTTCTAGAGTCTTGATCAGCCTTTCAAATTTCAGTTTCCTCTCATTACTTGCACGAATCACTTCATCAAGCTCATTGCAGGCCTCTTTCAACTCAAGGTTCACACCATCCTTAGTTGTAGGCTTTCTCTCAGCAAAAACTAGATGTCAGAATAATGTTTGGGGCATGTGTTCCTTCAAACAATTTCTAATGGAGAGACAAGAAAGATTCCCTTTAACGGTCACCATCAGTACTAGAAAGAATCCCAGGATGTTGAGTTTGGATAATACCACATAGAAGATAGGGACAAGCAATAGGCATTTTGACAACACATGTTCTAGCATGTTTCAGGGTTTGGTCAAAGATGTATGTACCACAGTCAAGCATTTTCTTGGCATCCGCAACATAAATAAACTTCCCTAAACTAGTTGAAATGGTTGAAGTATGATTAGTAGGCACCCAACTAGCTGCACCAATTCTATGTAGAATAGTATATTTGACACTTATCTTCCCAGCAGAAAGCTTGCCCCTTCTAGGCCATTCCACCACCTAGTTTGTAGTAATCTCTTTGCATACTAGTTATTAGTCACCTCCAGCTCAACCTGCTCTTCTTCACTTCTTCCTAAATATTTATTAATGATAGCAGGGCAGAATTTAACACATCTTCCCCTAACAAACACCATCCTAAAATCCTTACTCTTTCTATCAGCACAATCCAAGGAAATGTTCACAATAAACTCCTTGACCAGTACTCCATAGAACTTAGCAAAACTAGATACTATTTTAATTATACCATCAGAATGAATAAGATCGATAACCTCTTTGCATTCCAAGGCATCTCTTCTTAATTCTCTTTCAAGAGCAATCCTCCTTTGATAAACATATTTCTACCTCTTAGCATTTTCAACAAAGTGAAAAGAAATGTTATCAAGAGGAGCATCAGGAACACTACCAGAAGGATTTTTAATCACATATTTCTTTACATGAGTGATGTCCTTGACATCATCTTCAACATCATAATCTGACTCACTATCAGACACAACCTTTCACTTTTTGGAGAAGGTGACAACTTTACTCCAGGATTTTTTAGGACCAATAGCAGTCTTCTCGATACTCCTGGAGGAAATATTTTCAACAACAACAAACTTTCCTTTTCTTGTCTTGAGTCTTTTGGCAATACCAGGGTTAAGACTCTTGATTACTTCATCATCGGATGGCAAATCATCAACATTCACAGCATTACCAACAAGATCATCCTTCCTTCCACTTAAATCTCTATCTTTATCAGCATGCTCAGGGACATGATCTATGGTAGGGGTATCCTTCATTACCGATGATGTTCCAACATCTGACACAACATCTGTTCTAGCTTCTTTAAGTACAAATTCAACAAAATTGTGAAGACTTCCATCTGTACCCTTTTTCTTAGATGTAGCATTCTCAGAGGGATTAGTTGTCTTCTCTTGATCATTATTTTGTTCATACTCATAAGAGCATGAGTCATGGTCACTACTCACAATAGATTTAGCAGGCATAAGGGTAGCAATAGGATGAACTTGGGAAAGGGGTGTTGTAATACCAGGCACAACAAGATTTTTACCTTCATTCAAAACTCTATAAACAATCCTTCTAATGGTTCTATCAATAGAACAAAAAATTTCCTCCGCTTAGAGGTGGTGTCAACAAAGGGATTAAAAAAATTACTTACAGAAGCGTTCTTCGATCTTCTTGCAGGTGAAGTTCTAGGATTCTACAACTCAGGCGCAACAGAAGGAATCATGGACAATGGAGTAGCATCAATAATATCTTCAAAAGAGATGTCCATAGATTTAGCCCTAACTTTTGATGGAGACACCTTGGCCTTACCAGAAGAATCTTTGAAGAAGTGGATGCAGGTTGTTGAGACATCTTGGGATCTTTGTGAAATTGATGACAATGAGTAAAATGGGTTCTTTCTCTAAGATAGGAAATGAAAGAATTAGTGAGTAGAGTGACGATACAAAGATAGCGTGTGGAAAAGACGGTTAGGTTACTTTGAAATGATTTCCTTTGACAGATGTGCCTTATTTGTTAGAAAAATAAGGAAACATGATTAACATTCCCACACGACATTAACTGCTTCAAATCTTCAGACAAGAAAATCCCTATTTTACCCCTCAATAATTCAAATTGATTAGCATCCAAGGTCTTAGTGAAAATGTCAGCTAGTTGCATCTTAGTAGCTACATGTTCTAGAGCAAAAATGTTGTCCTCAACAAGTTCTCTTATAAAATGATGACAGATATCAATATGTTTTGTTCTTATAGCACTTATATTGTCACAATATAATATCATGACATCTTGCTTGACATTATATCCAGTCAACATTTGCTTCATCCAAACTGTCATACCCCAAATTTGTCCTACCTTTATCAAATTTCATTTGTTTGACTTTATTTTCATTTTTGCATCGTCTGTACAGCATATCATGCCTTTTTTCAGCATGAATAAATCCTAAAATGGTCAGCCAGAGTGAATTTTTGAATATACCGATAGACCAATTAAATTGTTTCTAAAAAATACAAAAAATCAATGGTTGAAAAGTTTTGAAATCGAGTTTGCAGACGTCAATATTCCTGATCTACTATTCTCATAGTTTAACCTAACGCGCTCGTATTATTTTTCGGCAACTCTTCAGTCACATGCCGATCAGTCCGAGTCTTTTTACCGGTCCCGGTTTATTTCAAAATCTAACCAAACACTGTATTTTTCCGAGTCGTTTGTTTCATGTTGATCATTTTAGTGCGGTCAATTTATTTTTTTGGGCACTTTGTCTCCCGATATTTATTCATTTTCAGCCATTTTATTTTTATCTTTTTCGCTAAAATATCCAGAATAATAAAATAGAATTTTCCATGTCTTTATTTTAATTTTTTCGTGTGCATTTAGAAAGATGATAATTTTATTTGATTTAATTGAATGAAATCATCTAGAAGGAGCATTTTAGGCATTTTAAATTGTTTTACAAGGTGTGTCTCTTAATGTGCTTCTTTGATTTAATTTGGATCGTTGATTCAAATTTAATCAAAGGTCTATATACATTATCCTCCCTTTTCCTTCTAGACCGATCATAAATTAGGTTTTTATTAATTTTTTTAATTAATAAAATTAGAATATCTAAAGAATATTCTCTACTTATTTTCTTACTAGCCACACATCCTCTTCCTCCACTAACGACTCTCTCTCTCTCTCTCTCTCTCACGTTAGAAAAGGAAAATGATAAAGGGAATTTCCTCTGGTCACTACAAAGAGGCAGAGACTTTCCACTATCTTAGAGCATAAATATCAGTCCACTATTCATGTTTCTACACAGTTTACAAAGTGTTACATGTCAGTGTTAATGGATATTTGATAAAATATTAAAGTTCTACATGTGTCAACGTTGGCTGGTTTGCTAACGTTCTACAAGTGTCATGCTGGACAATAATAATAAAAGTAGTATTGATGATAAAATTAATATTAATGATAAAACCACTATTGACTTTTCAATCCAACAAAAAAAAATAATTTAAAGAATGTAACGGTAATATTTTCTTTTGATAGAATAATCCATCGGTAATATTTCAATTGCATGCCAATATTAAATTGTAACGACTATAAATTAATGACTATATTATTTATATTTTAGTAAATAATGGCAATATTAAAGTGAACAATATTTTAATTTATTAATAAACTAATGGTAATATTTTTCATTCTTATAAATAGGTTATTAATTTTACTGCAATTTTCATTTACAACTAGTCTAACTTTGAACTATTGATTTTATCTCATCTTAAATTGTTTTCTTCTACACATTTATTTATCAATGGATCCCAATCAACATAACCCTTGGTCTAATTTTATGCAAAATGGTGGTAGTCCTCCTTCTATTCCAAATCAACAAAGTAATCCATATTTTAGAAATACACCTTTTATCTCAAATCCACACCATAATCCAAAATTTCAAAACTCACCTTTTATCCTAAATCCACAAAATACTCCATACTTTGGAAATTACTCGTATCATCCACCACCTTATCTATATCCATATCAATATCAACAATTTAAATCTCAAACAACTAACCCCACTATGCCTCATGGGGCTCAAATAGGTAGTAGTGGTGTGCAATCAAATGATCAAGAAGATGAAACACCACAATTTTGCACTCAAGGTAGCTTAGAAACAGTTAACCTTGGTGAAGAAGTGGCATCCGTACGTGTTGTGAATACGCATAAACAAAGGTTCCAACAAAAAGAGGATGAAATTCTCATTCAATCATGGCTCAACGTTTCAAAAGATTCAATTGTTGGGGTTGATAAAAAAGGAGATAGTTTTTGGAAGCGGGTCGCTGAAGCTTACAACAAGCACCGTGACATCAATTATAAAGAGAAGAAATCGACGCAACTAAAATGTCGATGGCATAAAATCAATCCATCTGTTCAAAAGTTTGTTGGATGCTACAAACAAGTTGTGTCTACATAACAAAGTGGGAGTTCCGAGAGCAATATCATGCAAGCTGCATATAAAATCTATTTCCAAGATAAAGGTGAAAAGTTTACTTTTGAAGCTGCATAAATATTATTGAAAGATGAACCTAAATGACTCATAGGTTCATCAGAAGCTTCTAGAAAAAGAACAAAGAATTCAGCTTCAGAAGCATATTCTTCATCTTCTAATCTACAAATGAGCAGCGGACACGATCCATCATCACCTACTTTGTCTCGCCGTCCAATCGGTCAAAAGGCAGCCAAAAGGAAGGAAAAAGAAAAGCTTATGGAAATGTCTTCTACTCCCAATGTCAAATATGGTTCTTTGAAAGATGACTTAAAAAAGAACTGATCTGATGTCAATGTTTGCACAGGACTATGCACATATTGAGGGTGAAAAAGTTGAGATAGGGAGAAAAAAGGTTGATGCAAAGATTAAGAAGGCTGAGAGTGCTGAGGAGAGATTGAAGATGAATGATCTGCAAATACTCTCAAAAGATACATCAAATATGGATACAAGACAACTACAGGCTCATGATATATTGTGCGACATGATTAGAGAAAATATGGACTTAATTAGTATGATTATGTATTTTGGGCTTAATTAGTAAGATTATGTATTTTGGGCTTAATTAGTAAGATTATGTATTTTGGACTTAATTAGTATGATTATGTATTTTGGAATTAATTAATATGGACTTAATTAGTATGATTACATATTCAAAATCAAATTATGCGTTATTCAAACTAGTCGTTATTCAAAGTCAAACTAGCCATTATTCAAAGTCTAACTAGCCGTTATTCAAACTAGTCGTTATTCAAAGTAGTCTTATAAATAGTATTAACATCTTGCATTTTTTACAATTTGTTATCATCTTCTACTAAATATCAAACTTCTTTTCACATGGATCCTTCCAATCCTTTCCACATTGCAAAAATGTTTATGGGTTATATGAATGATGACATGGATGAAGAACTTGTGAGGTTGTTTATGGAAGAAGAAGCCTCGAGCTCTAGAAGGCCTAGGCGTCAAAAGAATCTTAATTGAATGAAAATGAGCCGTTGGGATCTAGCATCCCAGTAATGCCCCGATTAATTGGTTGCGAGGCCGACGTCTCGTTTATCGAATAATCGTCAGTCTCCCTTAAAATACTTAACGAATTAAACTTTGTTCTCCTCGCTCTCGTGCGATCGAACCCCTAAAACCTATTCAAATCAAACCACTTTTCTTAATTAAAATCCTCAATACACTTTAATCTATTCAAAAAATTTCTCCCAAAGAGCATTGTTTAGTCCATTCTTCCGCGCATATAAACTCGTCCTTCAGCCTTCCTTAGAGAGCAGACAAGCCAATGCTTAGCTGTTAGAATGTGACCTAAACACTCGTTCACCTAAAAAACACAAACCAACTATAGTCCCACGAACAACGAACGCTTTGACTTTTCCATTGTACGAGGGAATATGTAGACAAAATGGCCCCAATCCTTGACGAGCACCCTAATGAAAAACCACCTATTTCCCCCTTAGAAGCGAATCCTTTACTCGTTAATCCCTTAGAAGAAAACAAACAACCTAGCTAACATTTCTCCTAAATCAAATCAAGAGGTTTTCGTTGAGTACAACGGGCGTAGATGATGCTAATACCTTCCCTCTTGCGTAAGCGACTCCCAAACCTAGAATTTGGTTGCGATGAACATTTTCTTATCCTTAGAGGTTTTATTGATATTTTCCTATTCCTTCCTTGGAATAAATACTGTTCGATGGCAACTCTGTTCGAACGTTTTTTCCACGTCCATCGCGAGGATCGTATTTTTTGAGGTACGACACAAACTAATTGTATATAGCTGCTTCCTGCTGCTATATATTCAGCCTCAACAGTAGATAGAGAGACATAATTCTACTTCTTACTGAACCACGATATAAGATTGTTCCCCAAGAAGAAACATCCTCCTGATATGGTTTTGCTATCATCTGCACTTCCTGCCTAATCAGCATCACAATAAGCAATTAACATAAAACCATATCCATGGGAGTATAACATACCATAGTCATATGTCCCATTAACATACTTAAGTATTCTTTTCACTTGATTGATGTGGCTTACTTTGGTTTCAACTTGATATCTAGCACACACACCTACATCAAATAAAATGGCAGACCTATTTGCTATAAGATATAATAAGCTACCTATCATACTTCTGTAGAGACTTTAATCCATGTTCACACCCTTTTCATCTTTAGAAAGCTTCAAGTGAGTGGGAGCAAGAGTTCTCTTGTGGCTAGAATTCTCCATCCCAAACTTCTTTACTATATTCTTTGCATACTTACTCTGAGATATGAATATAGAATCTTCCATATGTTTGACTTCTAGACCAAGAAAAAATGTTAATTCACCAACAAGGCTCATCTCAAATTTTGACTGCATTTGCTTGACAAAATGTTGAACTATCTTATCAGTCATCCCACCAAACACAATGTCATCAACATATATTTGAGCAATCATGAGCTTTCCTCCTTGTTCTTTGACAAATAATGTCTTCTCTATTCCATCTTTCCTATATCCATTCTCAAAAAGGAACTATGTCAACCTTTCATACCATACCCTTGGAGCTTGCTTCAACCAATGAAGATATTTCTTCAACTTGTACACATGGTTAGGAAAAGTTGTATCAATAAATCCCTTAGGTTGTTCAACATAGACCTTCCCATTTAGGTAACCGTATAAGAGAGCACTTTTTACATCCATCTGAAATAACTTAGACTTCAGAATGCAAGTCACTCCTAAGAGTAATCTAATGGCCTCAAGATGAGCCATAGGAGAAAAATTCTCATCAAAGTCTATCCCTCAATTTGAGTATACCCTTGAGCAACAAGTCTTTCTTTATTTTTGGTGACAACGCCTTTTTCATCAGACTTATTCTTGTACACCCATCTAGTTCCAATCACATTGATCCCCTCAAGCCTAGGGACCAAATCCCATACTTCATTTCTCTTAAATTGACCTAGCTCATCTTGCATAGCATTAATCCAAAATTCACTAGTTAAGGCCTCCTTGTCATACCCTAATTTTTGACCTTAAGATCCCACATCATTTGTATTTCATTAGCATCATACATGTGCATACATTCTGCATCACTAACCCATTTGGATATACAAAGATTTTTGTTTGATGCATCACATTTTCAAACCTTTTGGGCCTCTATTAGAGTGTAATACCCATTACATTTTCAAAACATTTTTGGGCCTCTATTAGAGTGTAAGACCCATTACATTTTCAAAACATTTTTGGGCCTCTATTAGAGTGTAAGACCCATTACATTTTCAAAACATTTTTTGGCCTCTATTAGAGTGTAAGACCCATTAACTTTTCAAAACCTTTGGGCCTCTATTAGAGTGTAAGACCCATTACATTTTCAAAACCTTTGGGCCTCTATTAGTGTGTAAGACCCATTACATTTTCAAAACCTTTGGGCCTCTATTAGAGTGTAAGTCCCTACCCTCCTCCTCAAAAACTTTCTTCACTTTCTCAAAACTTTCAATCTTTCAAAACTTAATCTTCAAATTTCATCAAACAAAGCCCTAGTGGCATTCAAAAACCTTTTGGGCCTTTATTAAAGTGTAAGACCCATTACATTTTCAAAACTTTTGGGCCTCTATTAGAGTGTAAGACTCTCCACTTTCAATTCATGTCTATACTTGTTAAATACTTGTCATGTGCTTATTCATATTAAGTTTCTCTTGAAATTTATAACACCTCATCCTTAGTTTAGACTTGTTTCAACATTAGGGCTCCCTCAACTACAACTTATTCCAAACCCTAGTTCCCTTTGGGTGAAATCAACTTCATCAGTAGCCTCCTCTTGGGATTTATCCAAGCACCACAGCCTCCTCTTGGGCTTCATACAAGGACCCTAAGGCTTCTTAAAAGCATCATAGCTTCCATCTTGGGCTTCATACAAGATACCATCAATTCAAAACTCCCCCCATTTATGTCAACCTCCTCTCAGGGAAATAAACTTTCAGCTTCACATCTTGGGCTTTGAACAAGAAACAAATAAAATTTCAGCTTCATATATTGGGCTTTGAACAAGATACTCAAATAAATCAACTTCTCCCCAGAAATGAGACACTAAGACATCTCTGCAGGAAGATATATCTTCTATACACCACAATTCAAAATCAAACATTAAAAACTTCTTTTTTCCATATAAGTGATGTAAATGACACACTTGTTGATTTAAAATCCAAGTCGGAGTCCCTATCTTATCATGGTCTAAAACTTTTCTTTCATCTAAGTGATGTAAGTGGCACACTTGTTGATACTATATCCAAGTTAAGGTCCTTCTCTTAGCATGCAAAGAATCATAAAGGAATATGTGGCATTGCTTAGGATTCTTTAACATCCAAGTTCAAATCTTCTTCCCTTATGATATCATTCTCAAATGTTTTTGATGAATAGGTGGGATATCTTCCTTAAAAATGATAATTTGTGTTTTCTTTCAAACCAACAAAACTTTTAACTTCATCATCTTGGGCTTTGAACAAGATATAAATTCCACCCGTAGTTAGGTGGAAGTACGAATGCTCTAATTTCCCAAAGTCTCTTTTTGGGAATACGTAGGCATAAGATTGCGAGATCTTAGCGAGCACACCTTTAAATAAAACCCCTTAGGTCCCCATACCTTTCATAAAACAAAAACTCCCAAACATCTCATATTCTCATTCTCACCAATAGATTAAGAATTTCCCCAATCGACGGTAAACAACGTAAGTAAATGAAATGACTAATAGTAAAAAGTGTAGAAAAGGTTCATATAGAGTACTATAGATACTTAAGGTGTTAATAGTTTCCCTTAGTATAACCAACCCCCGATTCCAGATCTATTTGCATTTGTAGGGATAACACTTGCACGCAGGGTTAGTTTAGGTTTCTTCCTCTTCCTTTTAAGCATCATATAATAAATATTAGAAATTCGAAAGTGGCACAAGAATAGTTCACAGGAATCTTACCATCTCAGGATTGGTGGGGTCACAAAAATTAGTCCACACTCCTTAACATTTTTGGCCTCAACTTTTGAAAAAAAAAAAGAATTTGAGATGACTTCCATTGATCTAGTAGTTACTCCTTTATTAAGATCTCCTATGATAAGCTCTTTAAGGTGGTCTTTCTGAATTCTGATAGATGACCCCTTGTTGATTTGACCAGTTCCAGATTTAACATCAGTAGGTTCAAAACCTGTACTTATGTTTGTAGTTTCTTATGGGACATCATTCATAGATATTCCAACATCTTCTAGATCATCAGCTTCCTTATTCATATACATGTGTCATCAACCACAACATTTATGGACTCCATCATTACTTTAGTTTTGGAGTTAAACACTCTATAAGCTCTACTGGTGGTAGAGTACCCCAAAAATATTCGCTCATCACTTTTTGGATCCATCTTTCTCCTATGTTCACAATCTGCCAAGATATAACACTTATTTCCAAATACATGAAATTATTTGATAGTAGGTTTTCTTCCTTTCCTTATTTCATATAAGGTAGCTGAGGTACCTTTCCTCCATATCCCTCTATTATGAATATAAAAGGCAGTATTCATATCTTTAGCCCTAAAGTGGTAAGGTAATTTTTTAACATGAATCATAACTCTAGCAGACTCCTGGAGAGTTCTATTCTTATGTTCCACAATTCCATTTTACTGAGGAGTGATGGGAGAAGATATTTCATGACCAATTTCTTCAGATGAATAGAATTTAGCAAATTTGTTGTTTTCAAATTCCTTCCGATGGTCACTTCTGATTCTAATAATATTACTTTCCTTTTCTCTTTGAAGTTTCTGACAAAGATCTTTGAAAACTTCAAACACTTCTGATTTTTCTCAAATGAAATTCACCTAAGTGTATCTTTAATGATCATCCACAACCACATATGCATACTTCTTTCCACCAAGGCTTTCCACCTGCATAGGTCCCATTAAGTCCATATAAAGGAGTTCCAACACGTTTGAAGTAGTTAGATGTTGGATCTTATGATGTGATGTCTTACTATGCTTCTCAATTTGGAACTCACCACACACTTTTCCTTCTTCAATCTTGAGCTTTGAGATCCCTCTGATAACTTTCGTAGAGATGATCCTCTTAATGCCTTTTAAATGTAGATGACCAAGTTTTTGATGCCAGTTTAGCTTCATCTCCTTTGGTTAGTAAGCATATGGAGGAATAACTTGAGTCTTGAGGAACCCATAATTTATAATTGTCCTTATATCTAACTCCCTTCATAAGCACTTCACTCTTCTCATTGGTCATCGGGTATTCAGATTTAGTGAAGTTGACATTGAGGCCTTGGTCATATAGTTGACTGATGCTAACTAAATTGGTTGTGAATCCTTTAAGAAGCAGAACATCATCAAGATTTGGAAGCCCTGAGCGATCTATCTTTCCAACTTCCCTGATTTCACCTTTAGCCCCATCACCAAATGTTACATAACTAGTGGTGTGAGATCTGATATCCACCACTAAGTTCTTGATACCTGTCATATGTCTTGAGCAACCACCGCCAAAGTACCAAGCTTCTTTGGCTGAGACTATGAGAGAGGTATGAGCTATAAGACTGGTAGTAGTAGTAGTAGCCTTGGGGACCCACTGTTCTTTTATAATAGTAGTGACTTGATTAGATCTAGGCTAAAGTTTAGGCTTATGATATCCATATAGCATGAACCATAAGGGCTTTTTGTAACCAAAGCAACCACATTAATGACATCTTTAGTGATAGAATTTCCCTCTAGAGTAGTTGAATGACTTTTGCCATGATGTTGAGACACTGGTTTCAACATCTTTGGTTTAGGTCTAGGAGGAATAAAATTTGTAAGAGGTTTCTTTCCTTTATTAAGCAAAGCTTGATCATTAAATCCAATTCCGCTCTTATCTCCAACCACTTTTGCAACCTGAAGAGTCTCATCTAGTGTATCAGACCCATTGTTCAACATTCAAACAGACTTGGACATCTTTCAAGTTTGGAGTTCAACATGATCACTTCACTTTCCAGCTTAGAGATATTTTCCAGATTCTCTTCCTTTTCTGCCTTTAGTTGGACTATAATTCTCTTATGTTTATCTCCCAATTGAAAAACTTCTTCACTTCTGATACATAGCTCTCTGTAGGAGGCAAGACACTTCTTCGTCACAAGAATCTTCATCAGAGTCATATCTTCCAATTAGAGCAGTTGCATGCTTGGCAGACTCTTCTTCATGCTCACTTCTAGAGTCTTCATCAGACCAAGACACATATAGTCCTTTCTTTTGTTTCTAGAGATATGTAGGGCATTAAGCTTTAACGTGATCAAATCCTTCACATCCATGACACTGAATCCCTTTGCCTTGAGTGGATTTTTCTCCAGCTCTTATTTTTCTTTCAAATTCACTAGACTTGCTGATGTTAGATGAGTTGTTCGTGACAATAGGCCTTGACTTCTTGTCCATCGTATTCATTATCTTGTTAAATTTCCTCCCAAGTAACACTATAAAATTTGATATTCCTTCATCAGTATCCTGATTACATTCATCCTCTCCATCTTCAGTATTGGACACAAAAGCTACGCTTTTATTTTTCTTTTCAAAACTTTCACTAATGTGTAATTCAAATGTTTGGAGGGATCCAACAAGTTCATCCACTCTCATCTTGCTGATGTCCTAAGCCTCGTCTATGGAAGTAACCTTCATATTAAATATTTTGGGAAGAGATCTGAGGATCTTTCTTACCAATTTTTCCTCTGACATCCTTTCTTCTAATGCACTGGATGAACTCACTATCTCAAGAATATTCACATGGAAGTCATGAATACTTTCATCATATTTCATTCTCAAGTTTTCAATTTTTTTAGTGAGCAGTTGAAGTTTTAACATCTTCACCTTAGATGTGCCTTCATGAGTAGTTTTCATTATTTCCCAAGCATCTTTAGCCACAACACAAGTGTTAATCAATTTGAAAATGTTCCTATCAACTCCACTGAATAGAGCATTTAAGGCTTTAGAATTTCCAAGAGTCAGTTCATCCTCTTCTTTAGACCATTCTTCTTCAGGTTTCAACTCAAAAGTCTTCTTTCCATTTTTGTCCAAAACAACAGGATGTTCCCATCCTCTTATGACAGCTTTCTAAAATTTTCTATCCATAGACTTTAGAAAGGCCACCATGCATGCATTCCAATAGTCATAATTGTTTCCATCTAGGATGGGTGGTCTGTGAACAAATCCTCCCTCCCTATCCATCACATCAGAAAGTATCTTCCCTAGATCCCACCCAAAAGCAAAGCAGGATGCCTGCTCTGATACCAATTGAAATTCTGGTATCAGATATGAGATGTCGAAGGAGATGTTATGACACTAATACCTGAACTGTTATCAACTTAAGAACAAGGTAATAAACATAGTAGAAAGATAGTAAAAAACACAAGAAATTGTTAACCAAGTTCGGCGCAACTCACCTACATTTGGGGGCTACCAAACCAGGAAGGAAATTCACTAAAACATAATTAGTTTGAAGATTCTCAGCAACCAACTTTTGGTTTACAATCTTCTCACCTAATCTCTACCCATGCAATTTCTATATAAGATTCTCCTAGATATGAGACCCCTCTCACTTCCCTTCAATCACACAGTAGTGATAAAACTTATAACAATGAACAATAAAAGACACATAATTCACTCTTGCTTAAAATCTCATGAGTGATTCACAATTACAACTCAATAAACTCAGTCCAGTTCAAGAATCTAAGTGATGAATAAATGGCTCACAAATAATAAAAGCACAAAACAAAAATAAAACCCTAATCTTTGAGCAATGCAAACGGCTCAACCTTAGCTTCTCTCAACTCTAAATAAGATTAGAAAGTCTTTATATAGAAACACTTCGCATGAGCTTGGGCATTAGAAAATAGAACAAAAGATTCCAAAATAACTCCATGAATTATACAACAGAAACTCTTTTTTTTTAAAGAAAATCTCCACCTTGAGCTACGACAGTAAGATAACTCACCAGGATAGCATAAAATATTGCTAAAAAATAGTAACAAACAAATCACAACATTCTGAATAGAATGTTGTTCAGTTCTATAATGACATGTTAGAACATCAGTCTTGATATATATAATAAACTTCAAATTAAATCAAATAATAGTTCAAATCTTCTCATGATTTTCTGCATGAAAATAGAACAAAAGATTCCAAAATAACTCCATGAATTATACAACAAAAACTCTTTTGTTTATAAAAAATCTCCACCTTGAGGTGCGGCAGCAAGATAACTCACCAGGAAAACACAAAAGATTGCTAAAAAATAGTAACAAACAAATAACAACATTCATAATAGAATGTTGTTCAGTTCTATAATGACATGTTAGAACATTAGTCTTCATATCCTATATTTGAACCTTGTACATCCTGAATAAAAAACCTTCAGAGATGTTTGACCCACATGTTAAGACATCTTGCATAACATATAGCTGCAACAACATGTTTTAGCAAAAATGCAGCCAACACAGAACTCATAATATTGATGTTCCCGCAATTAGAAATGGAAAAAAGTTGAATGTAGTGCTAGCCCACATGCTAATTCAACAAATTAAGGAGAAGGAAATTTGTAAAGTTTTATCTAGAATTGGGGACACAAAGGCTCCGGGTATGGATGCTTTCGATGCTTTCTTTTTAAAGAACTCATGGTAAGTTGTTAAGAAAGACGTGACTAAGGAAATCATAGAATTTTATGAGACGGGTAGAATGCATATGGCAGTTATTTGCTGTCACGTTAACATTATGATGGCGCAAGTGATTGGTACTGTTGTTGATGAAAACTAATATGCTTTTATCTCGGGTAGAATTACTCATGATAACATCATGATGGCGCAAGAATTGGTAAGAGGGTATGGCAGGAAAAATATCTCTCCAGATGCATGGTTCAAATGGATATTCAAAAAGATTATCATACAGTGAAATGGACATCCATTTCTCATATGATGTCGGAGCTAGACTTCCCTCAAAAATTCATCCAATGGATATTAGCCTATGTAACTACCATCTCTTATAGATTCTCCATCAACGGGGCCCCATCTAGAATCCTTATAGCTAAAAGAGGGTTAAGACAAGATGATCTCGTCTTCCCCCTCTTGTTTGTTCTCATCATGGAATACCTCCATAGATTTGTGCAGAGCCTTAGTATGAATCCAATTTTTTATTTCCACCCTAAATGCAAGAAACTAAAAATTATTAACATTTGCTTTGCTGATCATATTTTATTATTTGTGAGATGGGACTTATATTCGATGAAGATGATTATGGATAGAGTTGGAGATTTCTTTGTAACTACTAGCTTAAATGTTAGTATCCCTAAAAGTAAAATCTACATTGGGGGTTGATGATGATACATGTATTCTTATTTAGCAGGAGACATGGTTTGCTATAGAGGCGATGCCTTTCAAATACTTGGGGGATCCCATTAGCTTGTAGAAAATTATTTTTTCCCCCAATGTCAACCCTTGATTGAGAAGATGGTTATACGGTTAAACCACTAGAGCATTAGACTTCTCTCCTATGCGGGCAGATTCCAGCTTCTGAAAAGTGTTATCTCTTCATAATTCCAAATTAATGGATGCAAATCCTCCCTCTGCCCAAGAAAGTAATTTCTCACATTGATAGTTTATGTAGGAACATTTTATGGTCTGGTATGGATAACAAAGTCAGAAAGGCACTTGTAGCCTGAGATTATGTCAGCAACCCTCTTTAAGAGGGGGTCTGAATCTTATCACCCTCAAAGAGTGGAACAAAGCTTCTATTGAGAAAATCCTTTGGAATGTCTGTTCAAAGAAAGAAAAACTGTGGATAAATTGGATTCACACTTACTACTTGAAAATAGTGAATCTAACTATGTATACTCCCGCTAAACATATTTCATGAATTCTTAAGGCTATGTTGAAACATCGTGATACGTTCATGCAGTCGGCAATATGAAATTATTTTCAAACCACAGAGAGAGATACAAAACAAAGAGGATATATCACTTGTTGAGAGGTATTAAGCCCAAAGTGAATTGGAGAAGTATTTTAAAAAAATAATACCATGTTAAAAAAGAAAATATATTTTAAAAAAGGGAACGATTTATGCTAATAAAGAATATGTTTGTTTTCATCTTTAAAATAGATTTTTCCTTTGTATTTTAAAAATAATTTTATGAACATTTCTTTTAAAATACTATAAGTTATTCTTAAATTATTTTTCTAATTTAAATAACTTATTTGAATATTCTATAACATAAATGTTCATTATTAAATATTTTAAACAACAGAATTTAATATTGTCGTATGGGTGGAGGACCTATGGAATGGATCTGTCGACCTATAGATGAGAAACATTTTATATAGGTCGACCTGTAGACATATGTGCCGACCTATAATGCAATTTTTTACAAAAAAAGTTTTATTCATGCATTTTTGATGCATGATACTTTTTCCAAGATGTTTCCAAATGCTTTTATGTTTCATAATGATAAGATGCACATTGAGAATTAGATGATACAGTCCAATATACATTACCTTTAAAGTATCCTAGTTTTAACATCATGCAAAATACATCTAACAAAATTTTGCACTCACAAAAATAACAAAATTTTAAAAACATGTTTTAAAATTTTAAAATTAGCTTTAAATTTAATTGATTTTTTAAAATTTTTATATTCAAAAAAATTATAATAATGTAATGAAATACGTAAAATAATATATTAATAAAATTTTTTAATATAGTATTTGCATTATTCTTCTCAATTAAATTTAGTGTAGAAGTCATTGCGAAAAGAATCGAACAAGTTTGAATGTGTTGCAACCGAAGCCATTGCTGCCACATACTTTCAACCAAACAACAGTCGAATGGACAGAAGAAGCAATATTGGATACATGTTTATGTATCTAAGAGCTCCCATTTCTTGGTGCTCCAAGAAGAAACAAGTAGTTTCATTATCCATTTGTAAAGCTGAATATATATGTGGTGCTTTTTTAGCTTGTCAAGCGTTTTAGCTGATGAATTTTCTATAGGAACTGAACTTCAAGGTCAGCAAACCATCCAGATTGATGATTGACAAAAAGTTTTTCATAAGTCTTGCTAAGAATATAGTCTTGCATGGAAGAAGTAAGCATGTTTATACTAAGTGCCATTTTCTGTGCAATCAAGTTCAGAATGGAGTACTTGAGATTTTTGACGTCAGCACTCAGAAGAAACTTTCAGATGTGCTGACCAAGGCAATCAAAATTGAACACTTCGTCAATTTGAGGGAAGGAATTGGTGTTGTTGACTTTTAAACTTGAATGTGAATTAAGGGATATTGGTTAAATGTAATTCAAATTTAAGTTGTAAGTTTGGATTTGCATTTGATTTTAGGTTCAGTTTTCATTTCAGTTGCATTTAGTTTGCATTAGAATTTGGGTTAGTATATAAACCCAATTTAGATATATTTCGTTACAGAATTCTAAATTTTAGAATGTTTTGAAAGTTAGTTATGTTTTTATTCCTCTCTGCAATTTTTCTTCATCTTTTGCAATTCTTGCGCATCATTGGAAGTTCATTGTTAAACTCAAATAATTCGTATCTAGAGCTCCAATTTGATTCACAGGGAAACATGAGTGTAGTGAGGTGTGTGATTGCTTTCGTTCCTGAAATTTTCATTGAATTGAAGTTCGAAATTGAAGAGAATCCCAGATCTGGATTCTCAAGGTTTGAGAAACACGAGTGTTGGTGAGAACTGTGTGATTTGCACAAGAACTAAGATGAACAGAGAAAGTTGTAGCTTAAACATAAAGCTTCTAATACTCAATGGAAAGAATTGGAATCGATAATCGATTCAGATGCGTGTGTTGTTTGGAGCTCAAGATGTTCTTGATCTCGTCAAAGACGGTTATACTCCAATTGCAAAAAATGTCGCAAATGCGGAAAGAAATGCACAAAGTGAAACAAGTAAGAAAGATCATGAGGCGTTGTTCTATATCCATCAGTGTGTGGATACAGAGGTGTTTGAGAAATTTTTTTATTCAACGATGAAAAAGGCGACATAAGATACACTAGTGAGATGCTATGGTAGTGACACATTAGTGAAGAAGGTGACGTTGTGGTCCTTATGTAAGCAATACGAGAATCAAATCATGACGAACAATGAGAAGGTGGCTAATTAAATCTCGAGAGTAATTATGGTCACAAATGATATGGAGTCTCGTGGAGAAATGCTCTATTAACAAGTAATCATTGAAAAGGTACTAAAATCACATACTCTTTAATTTGCTTATATAGTTGTAACCATAAAATACTATAAAGACGCTAGCATCATGAGAATTAAAGAGCTTTGGAGTAGTTTAGATGCACAAGAGTTGCATCTAACTAAAAGAAAATATGAAAAAAGAGATAAAATAGGATTTGAAAGCTCAAACCCTGAAAGCTTCTTCTAGAAAGAAGAACTAGAAGCAATTATGGATAGAAAATAAGAAAAAGTATGGTGGTGGTGTTCAGAAGTCAGAACTCTCCATTTCTAATAAGAAACATCATAATGTTCAAAAGGAAAGCCGAATTTAGGCAAGTGAAAGGTCCAGTGTTACAGTTGCAACAAGTTTGGTCATTTTGCTACTGATTGCTGGTCAATCAAGGCTAGCAAGGGTAAAAAAGTCAACATAGCTAGAGGAGATTCTGATGATGAATGTATGATATTGACGGCATATGAGAATGTAGGTGGATCAATAGTATACTAGTGGTATATGGGCACTAGCTGCTCAAATCACCTAACAAACAAGCAATAAGTGATTGATTTTGACTCTAGTAAAAGGATAAAGATCAGATGTGTTAGGGTCTGTTTGGTTCAAATGAGGGGGAGGGGAGGGGAGGGATTTTAATGAAGGGGAGGGGAGGGGAGGGGAGGTGCAGGAATTTTTTAATCAAATAAGTGTTTGGTTCAAAAGAGAGGAGGGGAGGGGAGGGGAGGGATTTTAATTAAAAATGTGTTTGGTTCAGAAGGGGAGGGGAGGGGTTTTATTAATAATTTACAGTTTTATCCTTACGATCTTATATAAGTCATACGATATTAAAATGTGAAAAATTCGTGCGTATTTTTGTTGGTAATAAAATATCTAATATTGAGTGATTAAAAAAATATTTATTTGTCACATAAAGTTAAAAATTTGAGTATAATTGATTCGACTTATAACTTTCCAACATAAATTAAACTATATGCCAATAACATCGTTTAAATTATGATGAATCATATAACAAAACAAATATATAAAATAACTTATTACTAAATATTAATGGTTCAAAATATTTAATAAATGAATAAACAAAAATAAATAAAATGATATGGTTTACAATTTGATATAAAAGAAAATATGATAGAGTACATAACAAAATTAAAAGAAAAAAACGAATATAACGAAACATAATTTTTTTATAAAAAAAGACAATGATTATGATTTATATTAATTATAAAAATTATAAAATAATTTGAAGGTGGAGAACAATTATAATAATTTGATGAAAACAATCGAGAAAAAACAGTAACACAAAATATAACAAATAGTTTTGAAATAATAAAATTAAACTGAGGATATTTTAGTAAATATAATAAATTTTAAATATTAAAACTCATATTCCCTCCCCTCCCCTCCAAATCCCCCCAATTCGGAGGGAACCAAAAAATGTGTTTTGGAGGGATTTTGTTCCCCTCCCCTCCCCTCCTAAAATTTGAACCAAACATATTTAATTAAAAATTTCCCCTCCCCTCCCCTCCCCTCCCCTCCATCTACCCCGAACCAAACACACCCTTAATGATGAGTATTTGAATAATAAAGGAATGGCAAATGTCATAGTGAAATTGAACAATTGAAAAACTGTATTGATCAAGGATTAATGAGTAGGTTTATGTGAAATAAGGGATGATGTTGAAATGTAAATTAAATTCAAATTGTGAGTTTGCATTTGGATTAGAGTTTAAATTCAGTTTTCATTTCAGTTGCATTTAGTTTACATCAAAACATGGGTTAGTATATAATCGCAGGTCAATTACAGATGTAAAAAAATTCTAAATTTGAGAAAGTTTTAAACGTTAGTTACATTTCATTCCCTTATGCAATTCTTCTTAAATTCTTGTACATCAATGGCAGTTTGTTGTTGAATTCCAACAATAATGATTTGACGGTATCATTGGATGACGGTATAAAATTATTTTATATCATCGATGCATCTCTTATTTTCTTTAACAATTACGTTTGACTGGAATAAATTAAAACTATAACACAAAGTAATTGTGTTTTAATGGAAATTGTCTTTAGAAAAAATGTGTAAAAAAATACTTTGTTAAAAAAGAAAATATATTTTCTAAAAAAGAACATTTAAGGCTAATAGAGGATATGTTTGTTTTAGTCTTAAAAATGGTTATTTTTTCTTTGTACTTTAAAAATAATTTTTATGATTCTTTTTTTTTAAAATACTAAAATTTATTTTAAAATTATTTTTCTAATTTATACAATTAATTTTAAACATTTAATAACATAAATGTGCATTACTGGAAATTAAACATCGTCAAAATAACATAATTTTGTAAGAAAATATTTAAAAATGATTTTTTAACACCATTTAAAATTGGCTTTAAATTTAATATGATTTTTAAAATTTTGGTTTTAAAAAAAAATAAAGTAATAAAATAAGTAAAAAGTATTTTAATAAAAATATTTAACCTAATTTTTAATTTTTAACATCAAAAAAAGTTTTGGGCAAAATATCTTTTAAATGAGAATATGTAAATTTTGTTGCATTTTTTTCACAAATGCGATGTAAATTAGGATTTTTTTTCTTCATAATGCGATATGAATTAGGGTTGTTCCCCGATTGGTTTGGAATGATTGGTTAAAAAATCTTATCCAACTCGATTCAATATCTTAAATTTTAATTTTAGTTTTATTTTTTGAACATACAAATCATAAATTATTTTATTTATTAATGTTATATAAAGATTAAAAATTAAAAAATTTAATATAATATATAACATATAAAATATTTAAACTTAATATTAAAAAATGTGAATGATAGATTATAATAGAAACAAATAAAATATTAAAAGTAAATAGATTAAGTCAAATTAATGAATATTATTAAAGATAAGGATTATCAAATAATAAATTAATACATACCATAGTTATAATAAAAATAAATATAAAGAAAAGGATTAAAAGTATTTACACATGTTTTAGAATATCAATTTGAAACTAATTCAAATTTATTGGTTTTTATAAAAAAACATTTAAACACATCCAATAATATTTTTTTCTGAATTAGTTTGTAGTTTTTATTTGGATCAATTATTTGTGGACACCCATACAACAACAACAACAACAATAATAATAATAATAATAATAATAATAATAATAATAATAATAATAATAATAATAATAATAATAATAATAATAATAATAATAATAATAATAATAATAATAATAATAGTAATAATAATAGTAGTAGTAATAATAATAATAATAATAGTAATAATAATAATAATAGTAATAATAATAGTAATAATAATAATAATAATAATAATAATAATAATAATAATAATAATAATAATAATAATAATAATAATAATAATAATAATAATAATAATAATAATAATTTTCAAAATAATTTTCAAAATAATTTTCATGAAATTTTCTTTTAAAATAATATTTTTCAATAAAAATTACTTGTAAACTCAACAAAATATTTATAAATATTTTATCTTTAGAACATTGTTCCCAGGAAAATTTATAACCAAAGTATATAAATAATATCTTAAAAATTAAAATAAAATAAGAACATGCTAAAATGAAATATCTTCCTAATAATAATATTTTTTGTCAAAACAAATATTATCTTTAATTTTGGTGCAATATAATATCGTAATGTTAAGTCGTACTCTAATGGCACATTATAAGAAACTTACAAATAAAAAGTTTATATTGAAAAACACAATCAAAAATTAATTATCAACTTTTAATTAAATTAATACACAATTTAAAAAAAGAAAGTGATTTACATTTAACTCTTAATATGTCCCCTTATAACACATATTAACATTACCCCAATAATTTTTGCACATTCTTCTGGATTAGATTTTGTGCAGAAGTTATTACAACAAGAATCAAACAATTAAGTGATTTAGTTGAGCGTAACATAAACTTTTAATTAAATTGATCAAGGAATTGTCACCCACTTGAATGATGATTTAGTGGTGTTAATGAAAACAATGGAAAACTATATTGTCCTTGAAAATTTAAATTGAGATCAATGTAAACTTAACTCAATGCGTTTATTTTTATTTTTTATTGATAATAGTATTCATACAACATAAACTTGTACAGAGGCATAGAGCTAAATTAGAGTGCTTTTTTTTTTTTTGGCAACAACATAGATGTCTTTGACAACTGCCATTACTCAAACCTTTGACATCTCTACGAACAATTATCATTAGATAGTGAACAATTCTGTTTGCACCACCTACAATCAATATAAAGAATTTTTATATTGAGACGGTGTTTATGGAATCAATTATATAGGAAATTATTTTGAAAAAATAGATAGTAAGTAAGTGTGTTACCTGGATGCAAAACTAAAGCAATGCAAAGAATTGCAATGAAAAAGTGTATTCGGGTAATTATTTATATAAAAAATAATATGATGTTAAAAAAGAAAATATATTTTCGAAAAAGGAATTGTTCATGCTAATAAAAGTATGTTTGTTTTCATCTTTAAAATAGATTTTTCCTTTGTATTTTTAAAATACTAAAAGTTATTTTTAAATTATTTTTCTTATTTAAATAACTAATTTTAACCTTCTCTTACATAAATATTCACTATTGAATATTTTAACCTACATACTTTAATATTGTCACATGGGGTGGCGACCTATGGAATGGATGTGTCTTACATAAATATTCACTATTGAATATTTTAACCTACATACTTTAATATTGTCACATGGGGTGGCGACCTATGGAATGGATGTGTCGATCTATAGATGAGAAAATTTGTCTACAGATCAACCTGTAGACGTATGTGCCGACCGATGATGCAATTTTTCACAAAAAGGTTTTATTTCATTCATTTTTGATGCATGTGACTTTTTTCAAGTTGTTTCCAAATGTTTTTATACTTCATAATGCTAAAATGCGCATTGAGAATTAGAGCATACGGTCCAATATACATTACCGTTAAAGTATTTTAGTTTTAACATCATGCAAAATACATGTAACAAAAATTTTCACTCACAAAATTATTATTTTTTTAAAAAAACATGTTTTAAATTTTTTTAAAAAGTTTTAAAATTAGTTTTAAATTTAATTGATTTTCTAAAATTTTTATATTCAAAAAGATGATAATAATATAATGAAATAAGTAAAATAATATATTAATAAAACTATTTAATATAGTATTTGCATTATTCTTCTCGATTAAATTTAGTGTAGAAGTCATTGCAAAAAGAATCAAACAAGTTAAAACGTGTTGCAACCGAAGCCATTGCGGCCACATACTTTCAACCAAACAATAGTTGAATTGGCAAAAGAAGCACTATAGGATACATTTTTATATATCTAGGAGCTCCCATTCCTTGGTGCTCAAAGAAGAAACCAATGGTTTCATCGTAAACTTGTAAAGTTGAATACATATATGGTGTTTTTTCATCTTGTCAAACGATTTAGCTGATGAATTTGCTATAGGAACTGAACTTCAAAGTGAGCAAACGATTTAGCTGATGAATTTGCTAAGAATATAGTGTTGCATGGAAGAAGTAAGCACATTGATACAAAATACCATTTTCTGCGCAATCAAGTTCAGAATGGAGTACTTGAAATTGTTCATGTCAGCACTCAGAAGAAACTTGCAAATGTGTTGACCAAGACGATCAAAATTGAACACTTCATCAATTTAAGGTAAGGAATTGGTGTCGTTGACTTTTAAACTTGAATGTGAATTAAGGGATAGTGTTGAAATGTAATTCAAATTCAAGTTGTAAGTTTGGATTTGCATTTGATTGTAGGTTTAGTTTTCATTTCAGTTGCATTTAGTTTGCTTTAGAATTCGGATTAGTATATAAACCCAAGTCAGATACATTTGTAACAGAATTCTAAATTTTAGAATGTTTTGAAAGCTAATTATGTTTCATTCTCTCTCTGCAATTTTTCTTCATCTTCCACGATTCTTGTGCATCAATGGTGGTTCATTGTTGAACTCAAATAATTGGTATTCAAAGCTCTGGTTCCATTCATAGGGAAACATTAGTGTATTGAGGTATGTGATTGATTTCGTTCCTAAAATTTGCATTGAATTGAATAGAATCACAAATCTTCATTCTGAAGGTTTGAGAAACACGAGTCTTAGTGAGAACTGCGTGATTTCTACAAGAACAGAGATTAACAGAGAAAATTGTAGCTTGAACATAAAGCTTCCAGTATTCGATGGAAAGAATTGGAATCGATGATCGATTCAAATATGTGTGTTGTTTGGAGTTCAAGATGTTCTTGATCTCGTCAAAGACGGATACATTCCAGTTGCAAAAATTACAGTAGAAGCGGAAAGAAATGCACAAAGTGAAACAAGGGACAAAGATCAAAAGGCATTGTTCTAAATCCATCAGTGTGTGGATACATAGTTGTTTGAGAAAATTCTTGATTCGACGACGACAAAGGTGACGTGGGATACACTAGTGTGGTGCTATGATGGTGACGTATTAGTGAAGAAGGTGACATTGTAGTCCCTATGCAAGCAATATGGGAATCTCATCATGAATAATAATGACAAGGTGCCTGACTAAATCTTGAGAGTAATTATGGTCACCAATGATATTGAGTCTCGTGGAGAAATACCCTCTGAACAAGTAATCATTGAAAAGACCCTGAGATCGCTTACTTCTCATTTTGCTAACATATTTGTAACCATAAAACACTCTAAAGACATTAGTTCCATGAGAATTGAAGAACTTTGGAGTAGTTCAGAAGCACAAAAGTTGCGTCTAACAAAAAGAAAATATGAAAAAGAAGATAGAGTAGGCTCTGAACAAGAAAAAGTATGATGGTGGTGTTCATAATTAAGAACTCTCCAATTATAATAAGAAACATCATAATATTCATAAAGAATGGAGAATTTTGGCAAGTGAAAGGTCTGCTGTTACATTTGCAACAAGTTTTGTCATTCTGCTGCTGATTGCTGGTCAAATAAGGTTAGCAAGAGTGAAAAAGCCAACATATCCAGAGGAGATTTTGATGATGGACCTATGTTATTCATGGCATATGAGAATTAAGGTGTTAGTGGTATATTGGTGGTATATGGACACTAGCTTCTCAAATCAACTAACAAGAAAAAAACAGTGACTAATTGATTTTGAGTTTTGTAAAAGGAAAAAGATCAAATGTGTTGATGATGAGTATTTGAATAATAAAGGAATGGGAAATGTAACAGTGAAATTGAACAATGGAAAAACTATACTAATTAAGGATGTATGTTATGTTCTTGGCATGAATAGTAATATGATTAGTGTATGTCAGCTGATTGAAAAAGGTTTTTTATTAACCATGAAGGACAATCTCTTGAAGTTGTATGATTGTAATCAGAAGATGATTATCCAGTCTGAACAGAGAAGAAACAAGACATTTAAAGTGAATATTACAGCATCATACACTTCATTCCTTAGTGCAAGAAGTGCTGAAGGGGAAATGAGTTGTGGCACAAACGATTGGGGAATCTAAACTTTAGAGATGCCATGATGGTGGACTCTGAACCTGTCAGCACCAATGACGCTCTCAAGAAGAAGGTGTGGGTGAACACTTATATGGAGTGATCAGAATGGATCGTCTTGGACTTCAACATGGGGCAACAACAGTGGTTGTAAGAGAGGAGGGGGTTGTACCTACAAGGTACTCCAATGTCAAAGTAAGTGTTTGGACTAAAGAGAGAAAGCAAGTACGAGTGTTTAGGTATGAGCCTTAATGATTAGAATACCTAACCCTTTCAAGAGAGAGGGTATTTATAAGATTCCCCCTAGCGTGGGGTCAAGGTTCCACATGTGATCTAAATATCTGGTCGGCCAATTAGGGACTGCCAGGTGGAAGATCTAGCGTGTGATCTTTGACCTGGTCTAACTATCTCTGTGACTTTCGGAGGGGCAGTTGGTTGCGTGAACTGTTAAGCGCGTGGGGAGCATGTCCCTAACAGCTATGTGCTCCAACGACTATATTATGCCTAACGGTTATATTGTGCCCAACGGCTATATTGTACCACATGGTCTATATTGGGTCTGGCTCTAAGCTTAGACTAGATTGTGCCTTGCTCAACTGTGGGGAACGTGCCAGTCCAGTTTAGAGCAGCCCTAAGTTGTTGCTTAGAGGTGAGGAGTGATGACTTGAGTTAACCTAATTGTCCGGCCAAGGAACGGGAACCATATCGCGGGGATGCCTTTGAGATCTCCATAAATTGAGTGAAAATCTTCGAGGACGCGCATGGGTATTACATACGATTAGTATGGTCGACTGTGGGTCGCGCGCGACTTCCTCATAGACGAAAGGTGCGTTTGGTGTCGACCAGAGTCGTCCTTGGTATGAAGAAACTATCGATGAGGCTTCTGCTTAAAAATTGATCTGCTAACATTGTTGAGGAGAACATGCCTACGGGAAGTTGGAGATACTTGTCTTTTTACAAGCAAGTGAGGGGTCAGTTTTGGGGATGCCAAATGGTAGCCTCTTTGTGCCACGTGTGACGGTGTAATACATTTTGTTAAGGCCTATGAGGCTAGGAGGCTAAGAAATGATGGCGTTTTTCCCTTTTTGTTTCCCCATGCGAACAAGGGAGCCTATAGAAAAGGGGGAAGAAGATTCATTTTTCACTTCACGAAAATTTCTCTCCTCCTTATCTTTTGCTCTGCAACAACATCCGTCGCCGGAGATCCTTTCGTCGCCATCCGCTGCTCATGCCTTCCCAAGATCTTCATCTTCAACCTATAAACCCAAGTAAGTTCTTCAACCTTCTTGTGAAATGCATGAATTTATGCAAATTATTCTTGAATTCGCCAGTGGTTCATGAATTTTTCGGTTGAAGTTCATGTGTTTCTTGAAGAACACATGAATTTTCTGGGAAATTCATGAAGGCTTTGAAGAACATAAGCTTAGGATATTGTATGTCTGTAGATCTTCCTAGGTTGTTGTGTGGGATTATTTTATGTTTGTTGTTGGGCAGGGGTGTCCTCGTAGCTGAGGGTTTTGCCTTTAGGTTCCCGACACGTCGTAGTAGTTGCGGGGCATATCCCCCTTGGGGTCTTTACAAGTTCCAGGGACGTTTCCCCGGATTCAGGGATGTGTTTCACTGAGACCCTTTTCCGTTGATAAGGGCTTGAGTCGGGGATACATCCTTGCACTTAATCCTTTCAATTTCGCTTGATTTTTGGTGGAAGGGTGGATTTGATCTTCGTCGAATTCATTATTGCTTCCTCTGTTTTTCAGGTGAAATGACTGATCGCAATGAGGGAACCGTCCCTGACGTTGGGGAAAATATTAACAAAGACACACCTCCCGCCGTGTACCCCAACATGCGGGTGGCCGAGGGGGACCTTAGTTGGATCGCTCAAGAGGCCCTCGTGACAAAGCCAACATTTATCGAGGAGGAAGCCAGTAGCTTCGATCTCCTCGAAGATAGGGCCGGGGTCGAGCCCATGAGTTGAAAGCCCGACATAAAATGATTAGATATGCTCGGTGTATCTGAGAAGGAGATTTCCTATGTATGAGTTCACCTTTAGGCAAGCAGGGTATCTTCTTCCCTTCACAGACTTCCAGGGGCGATATTCTGCCATCTTGAGTTGTATCAAGCCTAACTCCACACGAATGCTCTGGAGTTCATTCGAGAATTCGAGTTGGTATGCCATTATCTCCATATAAGGGCTACTGTGGAACTCTCCTTTTGCATCTTCCAGCTGTAGAGGAACACCTCTGAATCGAAGCAGAGTTGAGTGTCCTTCAAGCAGCAAAACAGGTTGTTCTGGCCCTATTCGGAGTCTATTCGAAACTTTAAATTTATATTTCTGGTCGTAAAGCCCCTTTCTAAGGCGGCCAAGAGCTCCCTACTCACGACGGAGATGATAAAGGAAGATGATCGAGAGGTGGTGCGTCCCATGTCAAAGTTTCCCTTAGAGTGGATGTACGCCCATTTCCGGTATAGGACAGACTAATTCCTTGTGAAGTACGATCACCTGTGCTCCGAGGACAAGAAATCTCTTTGAGCGTTCGTCGAGATTTTCATCCCCACCGCTATGGTGGACAAAGATGGAAATATGCTCTACTCTGAAGATGGGGAGCTTACTCGGGAAGCTCGTTACATAAATACAAAAGCACTTCTTGACTGCAAAACTAAGGCTGAGTCCTTTAAGCTTCTAGCTATAGATGACGTGCTCGACTTGTTTCTTGATGTTTTAATGTTGTGCTAACTTCTTATTTCTTCTTTGCAGGAAAGATGTCGAATTTACGTGAGCGCTTGCTCAAGTCAGTCGCGGCCAAAAATGTCAAAAAGGTTTTAACTTCGAGGGAGAATGCGGTCAGATAGCAGGTGACCCTGGAAAAGTTCATTGGTCCTTCACCTTCTCCGGGCAGCACCTTCAATCCTCCTACCTCGGATCCTCAAAAGAAGAGGAAGCGAAACGACCTTGGTTCGTCTTCGGTCGAAGGTTCAGGATTAGCTGGGGGAAAATTCACTCTTCCCCCTGCTTTTTGCAAGACAAAATTTTAAACGGGGAGGGGTCTGTGCTGGTTCCCGATCTAAAGGTTTCGGCCATCTTGGCTGTTGTTCCAAAGATGTAGAGGGTGATCCTCTGCTGTGATGATACTGTGATGATAAGGGTGTTGTGCTAGCCCTGGGTGATGCGGAGATAGTTCTGCTCAAAGAGTTCAAAACGGTACAGGCCCGGGGAGGCTGAACTTGAATTGGAGACAACTGATCTATTCAATCAGTTGTCGACCATTCAAGGCAACTATGAGGCTAAGTCCGCGCTCCTCAAGGACATGAATGAGATGGCCGATGAAATGAAGAAGATCAAAGAGGAGAAATCCAATTTGAAGACCAGGGTCACAGAGCTGGAGGGCTCCTCGGTAGTGGGGCTAGATGAGACTGAAGAGGAAAAATCATTGAAGACCCGACGGGAGATGATCGAGAGAATATGTATCCTCGAGAAAGACACCCTTGGAGCTACTGAGTTTGGGTTTTCTACTGTTATGGAGCTGGTGAAGGCTTTAAATCCCGACCTTCAGCTGGTTACCGAAGGAATGGGTGTTCTGCATCAGGTGGTCGATGGGAAGGTGGTTCTGCCAATGATTCCTACTGATGATGAATGATTGTTATTTGACTTAGTGTATTTTGGCTTGCGTGCCAGTTTTCTATAATTTTGATTGTCGGGTCTATTTATGGATGTTTATTTTGACACTGTATGCCTTGTTAGTTTTTCTTGCGGATTGTTTTTAGAATTTACTCGACTGGTCGTGTTACTCGATAGTTTAGGGAACTTGTCGAGGTGGCGGAGTAATTTTGCTGGTTATGTGACTAGGATCTCGGTTGAGGTCATGATCGCATAAGGGCTTAGACTTTCCCATCGCGAGCTGGGTGTACTGCCTCACTGGTACAACAACGGCGGAGCTCGATTGAGTTATCCCCGTCGATCCCAGAATTTGTTCTTTCCATGAAAAAAAACTTGCATTCGTTATGTTTGAGGATTGTGCTTGCACCAGGGCACGCTCCTTTGGCCGGACGATCCCCCTCTTCATTGGGGAGTGGAGTCGTCGGCAGTTATTCTAATTGCATTAGTGTTAGCTATATTATTATTTAATCTTTTCAGCATTCAAGGGTCGAGCAAATGGTTCTCCGTTAAGGTGTTCGAGGTAATAGGCCCTAGTACCTGTTTTTTATTATACCCAGTAAGGGCCTTCCTAATTTGCGGCCAACTTTCCCTCACGCAAATATTTTTTATTTCGGCGGAGGATAAGGCTGCCCACTTGGAAGTCGCACTTTATGACCTTGGAGTCGTGGCGCAACATTATATTTTATTTCAGCGAAGCTTCGCGGAGAGCTGCCCCTGATCGGATCTCTTTGAACAGATCGAGTTCTTATCTTAATGTTTTGTTGTTCATTTCCTCATTGAGGGGGGTCTCTGTCCGCCTCAAAGGTTCTCTAATTTCTACTGGGATTACTGCCTCGATTTCGTGTGCTAGTCGGAAGGGAGTTTCCCTAATGGTGAAGTGTGGATTTTTTCTATATGCCCAGAGCATATTGTGTAGCTCCTCGACCCACCTATTTTTGGCCTCGTCCAACCTTCGTTTTAGCCCGCGGAGGATGACCCTGTTTGCGACTTCTGTCTGTTCGTTGGTCTGGGGGTGTTCGACGGGCGTGAAGTGTTGCTTGGTGTCTAGTTTGGCAACGAACTCCTGATATTTCATGTCCGTGAACTGTGTCCCATTGTCGGTCACGAGAGCCTGAGGTACACTAAATTGTGCGAGGATGTTTCTTTTGTAAAATTGAAGTATGTTAAATGCTGTGATTTTAGCGAGGGCCTCAGCTTCGATCCATTTTGTGAAGTAGTCGACGACCATGATCAGAAAATTATTCTGATACGACCCCATGGTGAAGGAATTGAGTATGTCCATCCCCCACCAGGCGAAAGGCCATGGGGAAGACATGGTCTTGAACTCATTGAGGGGTGCTAAGTGTATGTACCCGTGGCGTTGACATCTATCGCATTTCTTGGCATGCTCCTTTTCTTCATGCTACATGGTTGGTCAATAGTATCTTGTTCGAAGAGCTTTTCGCGCCAATGATCTTCCTCCTAAGTGTTGTGCGTTGATTCCATCGTAAATTTCTTGGAGAATATTTGGGACCTTGTTCTCCTCGACACATTTTAGGAAGGGAGTGGAAAATCCTTGCTGGTAGAGCTGACCTTTGACCAAGACGTAGGAGCAGACCCTTCGTTTAGTTACGTTGGCCTTTTTATTATCTTCAGGTAGCTTCCCCGTGGTGAGGTAGTCATGCACCTGAGTCATCCAGCAATCGATGTCGCTGATGACATTGACGTTGAGCAGTCTTGTCGGTTTCGTGATGCTCGGACGAGGAAGTGTCTCTTGTATGACAGACTTTTTGCCATCTTTTCTTCTCGTGCTAGCTAACTTTGATAAGATGTCTTCCTGAGCGTTTCTTTCGCGGAGGATGTGATGGAGTTTCCATGTTTAAGACTTGGATATCTTCTCTTGAATGAACATTAGATATTCGACGAGGTGGTCGTTTTTGGCCCGGTACTCCCCCCGTACCTGGGAGGCCACGAGCTGGGAGCCCGTGGAAATTTTTATTTCCTTTGCGCTTAGGTCCTTAGCCAATCACAAGCTTGCGAGGAATGCTTCGTATTCAGCTTGATTATTCAAGGTCAGGAAGGACAAGACCAACGAAACTTCGATCAGGATCCCTTCTTCGTTCTCAAGGATGATGTCCGCCCCGCTGCCCATGGAACTAGAAGCTCCTTCAACGAAAATTACCCACTTGTGTGCCTCGCTGGAAAGGGATGTCGGGGGTGTCATTTCTGCCATGAAGTCGGTCTGGACCTGTGCTTTAAGGGCTTTCCTGCTTTCGTAGTGGATATCAAATTCTGACAGTTCCAATGACCATTTCAGCATCCTATCGGCCATATCTGGTCGATCGAGTAGTTGCCTAATGGGTTGACCTGTCCGAACTACTATTATATGGGCTAGAAAGTAATGCCTTAATCTTCTCACAGCATTGATAAGGGCCAATAAGACCTTCTCAATTTGTTGGTACCCGAGTTCTGGCCCTTGTAGGGCTTTACTTCGAATGAGGGCAGCGCTGATGGCATCATTAGTGACAGAGAGATAAAGGTACAACATTTCCTCACTGTTTGGTCGTGACAAAATAGGTGATTCAGACAGGGCTTGCTTGAGGTGGCACAGAGCCTGCTCGCATTCCCCCGACCATTCAAACGTTGCTTTTTTCCGAAGGAGCTTGAAGAAGGGCATAACATGTTGGGCAGATTTGGCCACGAAGCGAGATAGCTAGGTGAGCATCCCGTTGAGGGATTGTATAGTTTTATTTGACTTAGGTGTGGGGAATTTAGAAAACACTCGACATTTGTCGGGTTGGCCTTGATTCCTCTCTAAGTGAGGTAGAATCCGAGGAACTTTCTTGCCCGTACACCAAAGGTACATTTTTCTGGGTTGAATCACATTTTACACTCCTTAGCTTGGTCGAAGACCTTTTGCAGGTGGAACGTATGATCATATTCCTCTTGGGACTTCACGATCATGTTGTCCATGTATACTTCGATCATGCCTCTGATTTATGATCAAAAGAATTTGTTCATCATTTGCTGGTGCGTAGCCCTTATGTTTTTCCAGACCGAAGGGCATTACGTTGTAGTAATAGTTGCTCGACGAGGTCATGAAAGCAATGCATTTCTTGTCCTTCTCTTCCATGGGGATCTGGTTGTATCCCGAGTAGACGTCCATGAAGGATAGAAGTTTGAAACTGGCGAAGTTATCCACTAACTTATTGATGATGGGCAGGGGGTACGCATCTTTTGGGAAAGCCCGGTTGAGATCGATGTAATCAAAGCACATTACCCATTTTCCATTATTCTTTTTTACTAATACAATGTTGGACAACCAGGATGTATGCCTTGCTTCCGAGATAAAATTAGCCTCTAAGAGGTCTTTTACAAGTTTATTTGTCACTTCAGTCTTCTCATCAGATTGCTTGCACCGGCATTGTGCTACCACCCGAGCAGATGGGTTGATGGTGAGTTGATGGCCAATGATATCTAGGTCAAGGCCGGGGATGTCCGTCGCACTCCAAGCAAACAAGTCATCGTTGTTCTTCAAGCAAATATTCAACTGTTCTTCCACGTCATCCGACAGTCCCCACCAATCTTGACTCCTCGGTTAGGGTCGTCCCTGAATGTGATCACCTCAAATTCTCCATCTGGTGTTGGGCGCATAACAGTCATGGAGTATGAGCTGCCCGTTGAGACTGAAGTATCTTCTTTGCCTTCTTTTGGGATCCGGATGTCAGGGTCGATAGTATGAACCTGGAGCGTTGGCTTCTTTCCGGGCTGGCCTTCTTCGTTGGGAAAATCTTCGTCTCTTGCCCGTTTGACGATCTACGGTGCTGCATTAATTGAACTTTTCCCTTCGGTAGCCGCTTTGAAGCATCGTCTTGCAGCCTCACTGTCCCCGTGTAGAATGGTGACATGCCCTTTTTCAGTATAATACTTCATCTTAAGATGAACTGTGGAAGGGACTGTAATTAGTTCGTGAGTGTTGGTCTTCCCAGGATGCATTGGTACAATGAGAGGCAGCCTACGACTAAGAACTATGTCTTAATCGTTTTGGCAGCATCCTATTCCCCGAACATAACTTGGAGGTCTACATATCAGGACAGATTCTTCTGGTCGAGTTTAAGGGTGCGGAATAGGCTGATGTACATGATGTCCAACGAATTACCCTGATCGACAAGGATTTGACGAACGTCGGTGTGGGTTTACCGAGCTCTGATAAGAAGAGGGATGTGAGAGTTGGGGGAGCCTCTAGGGAGCTCTTCACGGTAGAAAGTGATTGACTGGGATCGTCCTCAGAATTTTTTGAGTGTTGACAAACGATCTGGACTACAGTCGATCAGTTATTCGAACTTTCTCTTTACTGATCCTACTGTAAGTTTGTTGTATTCGCCGCAGGAAATAACCATTATACCGAGGAAGGCCTCCTAGGGGTTGTGCATGGAAAAATATGCAGGCCCGTCGAGCCCGCTGGGGATGAAAAAGTCCTATGGTCGTGGGATAGACATGGCGACCAGAAGGGAGGGCTAGAAGACGAGGCTCTCATATCTTTCTTGGATTCCGATGTTTCTCCTCGGGGGGCTTCTCCTTTCTTTGTATACTGCTTCAGGTGGCCCTCTTTGATAAGGATTTCAATGTCGTCTTTCAAGTGGACGCAGTCTTTTGTCATGTGGCCGTGGTTGCGGTTGAAGCGATAATATTTGTTTCGGTCGGTGTTGCTCTTCGAAGTTGTTGGCTTGGGGAATCAGACACCTCCTTGCTTGAATTCAGTATTGATACATTTAGACAGAATATGCTCGCGGGGAGCGGTTAACAGGGTGTATTAGGTAAATCGACCTGCAAGACCTTTGTGATCTCGAGGACGATTGTCTCGTCGCATATCTCTGTCCCTCGAGTCTTTGGCCTTATAGACGGCTCCCTTTTCTTCATATTGAATATAAGATTGTTCCCAACATAGAAGTTCGGGTAGAGATCAAAGAGGTTTGATTCATACTGCCTTGCGGAAGTCGCTTTTTGGCCTTAATCCCTTTACTAGCAGATATTTTTTCATGTGGTCGGTTGTGCAGATTTCCACCGCTTCCTTAGTGAATATGTCGATGTAATCATGAAGAGGTTCGTCCCTACCCTGAATGATACCCTCAAACGTAGCATCAGATTTCGGGTGGTGCCTGGAGGTAGTAATGTGTCGGGAAAACTGTTCCTTAAGTCTCCTCCAAGACTTGATCGAGCCCCGAGGAAGGCTCTTGTATTAAGCCATAGCCCCTTTCCTGAGGGTGATGGGGAATAGCCTACATTTGATTGCTCCAGTGACATTGTGGTAGTGCATCAGGGCCTTGATATTTTCTATGTGGTCACCGGGGTCGGTGGTACCATCATAGAGAGCTAGAGAGGGAGGTTTCTCCAGCCTGCGCGGAATATCGGTGTCCATGATTTCTTGCGACAGGGGACCGCAGGCGTTGTCTTTGTCGCTCGTGATGGACGACCTGCTGAACGAATAACTGCGTCCCCAACTCTTACTGCGTCGAGGAGAATGTTAATATCGGCTTCGATGCTCTTCGGGAGACTTTCTAGAACGTCTGATCCTTTTGGATATTGGGGAGTGCCTGGATTTTCGAGGAGGGGTACAATCACGCCTTCAAATGGTCTCGTGTCCATGCTTCTCCAGTTTGGACCATTCTTTGGCAGGGGAGATGCTTCTAGATTAGTCTCGGTGAGGCTTCTGAAGAGGGGAGTGTGACCGACGAGATGGGATGAGGGATCCCCGTGGGGGAGGTCGTTCTTCGATGGTGTTCTCCAGCATGTAGATTTTTTCTCTTTGTTAGAAGAATAAAAAGTTAGATTTGTTGAGGCATCTTGTGGGATGATGATAGGTTCGTATCTATGGTCGGAACTTTAGACACGAGGCTTCACGATGTTAGGAGATGTCGGTTTTCCATCCCTGTGATCAGTTTCTCTGGTAGCAGCTCCGGGGATGGGGGTTTCGCCACAACCCAAAATGGCGGTGATGGAATCTTGCTGGACATCATTATGGTGGGAGGCCATGATGATGAAGGTTCAGAGAGGTAGCTTTGGTCTTTTGTTTGGAAATATTGGGGAATCTTGGTTCAAAAAGAGGGGGAGCTGGAGTTTCCATATACGGCGCCATTGATCTGGAGTGATCAGAATGGATCGTCTTGGCCTTCAATGTGGGGCAATAACAGTGGTTGTATGAGAGAAGGGGGTTGTACCTGCAAGGTACTCCAATGTCAAAGTAAGTGTTTGGACTAAAGAGAGAAAGCAAGTACGAGTGTTTAGGTATTAGTAAGAATGATTAGAATACCTGACCCTCTCAAGAGATATGGTATTTATAAGATTCCCCCAGCGCGGTGCCAAGGTCCCACACGTGACCGAAATATCTGGTCGGCCAATGAGGGACTCCTAGGTAGAAGATCTAGTGCGTGATCTTTGACCTGGTCCAACTGTCTTCGTGACTTTCGAATGGGCAGTTGGTCGCGTGAACTGTCTAGCGCGTGGGAGGAATTTCCCCATAGACTTCGTGCTCCAACGGCTATATTATGCTCAACGACTATATCGTGTCCAACGACTATATTATGCCCCATGGTCTATATTGGGTCTGGCTTTAAGCTTAGACTGGATTGGGGCTAGCCTAGGTGTGGGGCAGGTGCTCGTCCAGTCCAGAACAAACACCATGAAGGAAGATCATGAGGCCATTGAAAGAAACAATACATGGGAATTGATTATTCTACGTCAAAACAAGAAATGCACCAGTGTGAGATGGGTTTTCAAGATAAAGTTGAATCCAGATGGTTCAGTTGCTAAACATAAAGCAAGTTTAGTAGATAAAAATTCCTACAAAAGTATCATTTAGACTACTTTGAAGTGTTTGCGCTTGTAGCTAGACATGAAATTATAAGTTTGGTTATTGCTATAACTAAAAATAGGAATTGGCATCTGATACATTTATATGTAAAGTCAACTTTTCTGAATGGTCTATTGCAAGAAGAATTTTATGTGTTACAACCTCCTGGATATGTGAAAGAAAAAAAAGAAGGGATGGTGCACAAGTTGCATAGGGCCTTGTACGAGATGAAAAAAGCTCCAATGGCATGGCATTTAGAAATTGATTCATTTTTCAAGCATCTGGGATTCAAAAAAATGTGAAATGGAATATGGTGTGTATTTGCAACATGCTTAAGACGGAAATGCGATTCTAGTGTGTATTTTTGTGAATGACATACTTTTGACAGAGAGTTGTACTTTTGAGATAAACAAGTTCAAGAAGGTGTTGATGAATGCATTTGATATGACTGACCTTGGAAATTTGATATATTTTTTAGGGATGAAACATTTACATTTTGAGAAGGCAATATTGTGCACTAAGCAAAGTATGAACTTGAGTTGCTGAAGAGATTTAAGCTGATACATTATAAGTCAATTGTCATACTTGTCGAGACAAATCATAAGTTGAACTTTAATTTTGATTGTAAAGATGTAGATGCTATAACCTTCAAATAGTTGGTTGGTTGTCTAAAATATCAGTATAACACCATGCCTGACATATGTTGTACAGATGTAACAATGAGTAGGTTTATGTGAAATAAGGGATGATGTGGAAATGTAATTTAAATTTTAGTTGTGAGTTTGCATTTGCATTAGAGTTTAGATTTAGTTTCCATTTCAGTTGCATTTAGTTTGCATCAGAACTTAGGTTAGTATATAAACGCAGGTCAATTACATTTGTAACAAAATTTTATATTTGAGAAAGTTTTGAAAGTTAGTTACGTTTCATTCTCCCTCTGCAATTCTTCTTCATTTTCGTAAATTCTCATGCATCAATGATGGTTCATTGTTAAACTCCAATAATAATGATTTGACGGTATACATGTAATTCATTGGTTGACGATATAATATTATTTTATATCATTGGTACATCTCCTATTTTCTTTAACAATTATGTTTGACTGCAATAAATTAAAACTATAACACAAAGTAATTGTGTTTTAATGGAAATTATCTTTAGAAAAAATGTGTAAAAAAAAAGCTATGTTAAAAAAGAAAATATATTTTCAAAAAAAGGAACATCTCATGCTAATAGAAGATATGTTTGTTTTAGTCTTAAAAATGGTTTTTTTTTTTCTTTGTACTTTAAAACTAATTTTTATGGTTTTTTTTAAAATACTAAAAGGTTTTTTAAAATTATTTTTCTAGTTTATACAAATAATTTTTAACATTTTATAATATAAATGCACATTATTGAAAATTAAACATAGTCAAAATAACATAATTTTGTAAAACAAATGTTGTAAAAATGATATTTTAGACCTTTTAAAATTAGCTTTATATTTAATTCGTTTTTTTAAATTTTGATATTAAAAAAAATATAATAATGTAATGAAATAAGTAAAAAATATTTTAATAAAAATATTTAACCTAATTTTTTTATTTTAACATCAAAAAAAAGTTTTGTGCAAAAATATCTTTTAGAGGAGAATATGTACATTTCTTTGTAATTTCTTTTCATAATGCGATGTAAATTAGGGTTGTTCGCTGTTTGGTTTGGGGTGGTTGGTTAAAATATCTTATCCAACCCGATTCAATATCATAAATTATAATTTTATTTTTATTTTTTAAATATACAAATTATAAATTACTTTATTTATTAATATTATGAAAACATTAAAAAATTTAAAAAATGATATAGTGTATAAAATATAATATATTTAAACTTAATATTAAAAATTAAAATGACAGATTATGATAGAAACAAATAAAATACTAAAAATAAATATATTAAATCAATTTAATGAATATTATTAAAAATAAGTATTATCAAATAATAAATTAACACATAACATACTAATAAAAATAATTAAATATAAAAGTATTTACATATGGCTCGATTCAATTTACATCGATTCAATCTGAAATCTAATTCGAACTTATTGATTTTTAGAATAAGACATCCAAACACATCAATTAATATTTAATATTTTATTATTTTTTATTTTTTTGAATCAGTTGTAGTTTTTATTTGAATCAAATTGCTTGTGGACACAGAAATTGAGTGTAAGATGATTTAGTGGTGTTAACTAAAACAATGTAAAACTATGTTATCTTTGAAAATTAAAATTGAGATCAATGTAAACTTAATTAAATGAATTTATTTTTTGTTTTTATTGAAAATAATATTCGTACCCTAATAGCACATGTTAGGAAACTTATAAGTAGAAAGTTTATATTAAAAAACAAATGAAAAATTAATTATCAATTTTTAATTAAATCAATACACAATTTTTTTAAAAAATAATTTACATTTAACTCTTAATATGTTACTTTAAAACACATGTTAGCATTATCTTTATAATATTTGCACTATTCTTCTAGATTTGATTTAGTGCAGAAGTTACTGCAACGAGAATCAAACAATTAAGTGATTTAGTTGAGTGTAAACAGAAATTGTCTCCCACATGATGCTAATAGAGGATATGTTTGTGTTATCCTTCAAAATTAAAATTAAGATCAATGTAAACTTAATTCAATGCATTTATTTTAGATTTTTATTGATAATAGTATTCGTACAACATAAACTTGTACAGAGGCATAGAGCAAGATTAGAGTGTTTTAGTTTGGCAACAACATAGACGTCCTTGACAACTGCCACTACTCGAACCTCGTGTTTGACATCTCTGTGAACAATTATCATTAGATAATGGACAATCTTGTAAATCAAAACAATCAACCGTCGTATCGTCACTTATTATTTCTTCATATCTTCTTGCACAACCTACAATAAATACAAAGAATTTTTATTATGAGACAGTGTTTGTGGCATCAACTATATAGTAAATTATTTTGAAAAAAAGGTAGATAATAAGTGTGTTACCTGGATGCAAAACTAAAGCAATGCAAAGAATTGCAATGAAAATGTGTACTCGGTTGATGCTGATAGCCATGTTCTCTTGAATGATGAATGGAGAAATCGGGTAACTATTTATATAAAAAATTTGCTTTTTTTTTCCTTAAGAAATCGGGTAACTAAAAAAGAAATATGTTAAAAAATAAAATATATATTCAAAAAAGAATCTATATATGATAATAAAAAATATGTTTGTTCTAGTCTTAAAAAGTAGATTTTCTTTTTGTATTTAATTTTTTTTTTTTGAGATTTCTTTACAAAATTATTTTTATATAACAATTATAGTTAAATAGACATGCATCGTCGGTGAAAATTTTTTATACCGTTGTCTAATTAAAAATTACAAATTTACTAAATCATCTAAACCGTTTTAAAATATGATAATGATTTAATGAGGTGTATATCGTTCATTGGATGACGGTGTAAAATTATTTTATATTATGGATACATCTTTTATTTTGTATAACAATTATGTTTGACTGTAATAAATTAAAAATATAAAACAAAGTAATTGTGTTTTACATGGATATTATATTTATCAAAAATGTGTAAAACTAACCATAATTAAAAAAAAATACCATGTTAAAAAATGATTTATATTTTCAAAAAAGGAATTGTTCAAGCTAATAAAGGATATGTTTGTTTTCATCATTAAAATATATTTTTCCTATGTATTTTAAAAATAATTTTATGAAAATTTATTTTATAATACTAAAATACTATTTTTTTTCTTACTTAAATAAATTTTTTTAACATTTATAACATAAATTTTTATTAGTGAATATCAAACATAGTCAAAATAACATAATTTTTTAAAAACATGTTTTAAAACTAATTTTATTACAAAAAAATTAACAATATCTTTAAATTTAAATGATTTTTTAAATGTTGATATTCAAAAAATAAGTAATAATATAAGTTAAAAAATATTTTAAGAAAACTATTTAATCTCATTTTTCATTTTAAGTTAAAAAAAAGTTTTTTATAAATATTTTTTAAACAAAAATATGTAAATTACTTTTAAAACAATAATAAAATGTTTCTAGAAACAAGTTTTTCTTTGTATATTTATTATAATGTGATGTAAAGTAGGGGTGTTTGGTGTTCGGTTTGAGATGATTGCTTAAAAAAAATCTTATCTAAATCATACATTTTAATTTGAATATTTTTTTAATATCTAAATTATAAATTATTTTATTTATTAATATTATAAAAATATTAAAAATAAAAGATTTGATATTATTTTTTTATCCTAATTCCATTGAAAAAGTTAATACATGCACTGACCATCTTGTTCACTTGAATCAACTCGAGGAGGGTATACTTATGCAAAAATCCAAAATCAATTGGCTCAAATTAGGAGACGAAAATAATTCATTATTTCATGCTTTTGTTAAAGATAGGAATAAGCAAAAAGGAATTCACACGTTAACCTTTTTGGGTGGAGAACTTGTGAGTAATCCGGAGCCTATTGAGGCAGAGATTTTTGATATCTATACGACACTAGTGGGCATAAATGCTACTAGTCTTAACAATATTGATGTTCACAAAGGCTCCTAGTATGGATGATTTCAATGCTTTCTTTCTCAAGACTTCATGGAAATTTGTTAAGAAAGACAGGACCGAGGCATGAGACGGGTAGAATGCATATGGAAGCCAATTGCTCTCACGTAACTTTGATTCCAAAGTCTCCTAAAGCAACAATTATTAAAGATATGAGACTTGTAGAAGCATATTTCAATTTCAAGGTTTTGATGAGTCAACAAAGACTCAAGCTCATTCCATGATTGCAAGCAAAAAGTCAAAGCTTTCAAATTGATCAAGATACTTACACTATATACCCGTGGGGATATTGTACTAAGAAGTTGCTTGCACTATATACCCGTGGGGGTATATACACTGAAGTTAAAACCAGAAGCATCATGTGCAAATGCCCATTCAAGTTTCAAGATTTGGACTCAAGCTTCGGTATATCAATATTCACTCCTTTAATTGATATACAAGTGTTCAAATATTTTAACATATTAACATATTGCATTTGCATGATTTTAAAATCTTTGAATTGGTATAACACTTTTTAACTCAAGTATTTTTCTGAGTTTTAACAGTGTTAACCGATTAACCATATGGGTTAACCGGTTAACGACCTTAATTTTTAAAATCTTTGCTGCTGATTGCTGGTCAATCAAGGCTAGCAAGGGTAAAAAAGTCAACATAGCTAGAGGAGATTCTGATGATGAACGTGTGTTATTGATGGCATATGAGAATGTAGGTGGATCAATGGTAGACTGGTGGTCTATGAGCACTAGTTGCTTAAATCACCTAACAAACAAGCAATAAGTGATTGATTTTGACTCTAGTAAAAGGATAAAGATCAGATGTGCTAATGATGGGTATTTAAATAATAAAGGAATAGCAAATGTCATAGTGAAATTGAACAATTGAAAAACTGTACTGATCAAGGAATAATGAGTAGGTTTATGTGAAATAAGGGATGATGTTGAAATGTAAATTAAATTCAAGTTGTGAGTTTGCATTTGGATTAGAGTTTAGATTCAATTTCCATTTCGGTTGCATCTAGTTTACATCAAAACATGGGTTAGTATATAATCGCATGTCAATTACATATGTAAAAAATTTCTAAATTTAAAAAAGTTTTGAAAGTTAGTTACATTTCATTCTCTTTATGCAATTCTTCTTAATCTTCTTAAATTCTTGTACATCAATGGCGATTTGTTGTTGAATTCGAACAATAATGATTTGACGGTATACATGTAATTCATTGGATGACGGTAGACAATTATTTTATATCATCGATGCATCTCTTATTTTCTTTAACAATTACGTTTGACTAGAATAAATTAAAACTATAACACAAAGTAATTGTGTTTTAATGGAAATTGTCTTTAGAAAAAATGTGTAAAAAAAATACTTTGTTAAAAAAGAAAATATAGTTTCTAAAAAAGAACATTTAATGCTAATAGAGGATATGTTTGTTTTAGTCTTAAAAATTGTTATTTTTTCTTTGTACTTTAAAAATAATTTTTATGATTTTTTTTAAATACTAAAAGATATTTTAAAATTATTTTTCTAATTTATATAATTAATTTTAAACATTTTATAATATAAATGTGCATTACTGGAAATTAAACATAGCCAAAATAACATAATTTTATAAAAAAATGATTTTTTAACACCATTTAAAATTGGTTTTAAATTTAATATGATTTTTAAAATTTTGATATTAAAAAAAAATAAAGTAATGAAATAAGTAAAAAGTATTTTAATAAAAATATTTAACCTAATTTTTTATTTTTAACATCAAGAAAAGTTTTGGGCAAAATATCTTTTAAATGAGAATATGTACATTTTGTTGCATTTTTTTTTTCATAATGCGATGTAAATTAGGGTTGTTCGCTATTTGGTTTGGGATGATTGGTTAAAAAATCTTATCCAACTCGATTCAATATCCTAAATTTTAATTTTATTTTTATTTTTTGAACATACAAATCATAAATTATTTTATTTATTAATGTTATATAATATTAAAAATTAAAAAATTTGATATAATATATAACATATAAAATATTTAAACTTAATATTAAAAAATGTGAGTGATAGATTATAATAGAAACAAATAAAATACTAAAAGTAAATACATTAAGTCAAATTAATGAATATTATTAAAAATAAGTATTATCAAATAATAAATAAATTCATACCATAGTTATAAAAAAATAAATATAAAAATATTTACACATGGCTCGGTTCAGTTTACATTGGTTTTAAAATATCAATTGAAACTAATTCAAACTTATTGGTTTAAAAAAAAAGGACATCTAAACACATCCAATAATTTTTTTTTTTTGGAATTAGTTTGTAGTTTTTATTTGAATCGAATTATTTGTGGATACCCATATATTAAATAATAATAATAATAATAATAATAATAATAATAATAATAATAATAATAATAATAATAATAATAATAATAATTTTCAAAATAATTTTCATGAAATTTTCTTTTAAAATAATAATTTTCAATAAAAATTACTTGTAAACTCAACAAAATATTTATAAATATTTTATCTTTAGAACATTGTTCCCAGATAAATTTATAATCAAAGTATATAAATAATATCTTAAAAGTTAAAATAAAATAAGAACATGCTAAAATGAAATATCTTCCTAATAATAATATTTTTTTTTGTCAAAACAAATATTATCTTTAATTTTAGTGCAATATAATATCGGTATTGCTAAGTCGTACTCTAATGGCACATTATAAGAAACTTACAAATAAAAAGTTTATAATGAAAAACACAATCAAAAATTAATTATCAACTTTTAATTAAATTAATACACAATTTTCAAAAAAAAAAAAAGTAATTTTTGCACATTCTTCTGGATTAGATTTTGTGCAGAAGTTATTACAACAAGAATCAAACAATTAAGTGATTTAGTTGAGCGTAACATAAACTTTTAATTAAATTGATCAAGGAATTGTCACCCACTTGAATGATGATTTAGTTGTGTTAATGAAAACAATGGAAAACTATATTGTCCTTGAAAATTTAAATTGAGATCAACGTAAACTTAACTCAATGCGTTAATTTTTAATTTTTATTGATATATTCATATAACATAAACTTGTACAGAGGCATAGAGTTAAATTAGAGTGTATTTGTTTGGCAACAACATAGATGTCCTTGACAACGGCCATTACTGTAAACAATTATCATTAGATAATGAACAATTCTGTAAACAATCAACCGTCATATCGTCGCTCATAAATTTTTTTATATCTTCTTGCACCACCTACAATCAATAGAAAGAATTTTTATATTGAGACGTTGTTTATGAAATCAATTATATAGTAAATTATTTTGAAAAAATAGATAGCAAATAAGTGTGTTACCTGGATGCAAAATTAAAGCAATGCAAAGAATTGCAATGAAAAAGTGTATTCGGGTAACTATTTATATAAAAAATAATACGATGTTAAAAAAGAAAATATATTTTCAAAAAAGGAATTGTTCATGCTAATAAAAATATGTTTGTTTTCATCTTTAAAATAGATTTTTCCTTTGTATTTTTAAAATAATTTTATGAATATTTCTTTTAAAATACTAAAAGTTATTTTAAAATTATTTTTCTAATTTAAATAATTAATTTTAATCTTCTCTTACATAAATATTCACTATTGAATATTTTAACCTACATACTTTAATATTGTCACATGGTGGCGCAACATATGGAATGATGTGTTGACCTATAGATGAGAAAATTTGTCTACAGGTCGACCTGTAGACGTATGTGTCGACCGATGATGCAATTTTTCACGAAAAGGTTTTATTTCATGCATTTTTTATGCATGTGACTTTTTTCAAGTTGTTTCCAAATGTTTTTATGCTTCGTAATGCTAAAATGCGCATTGGGAATTAGAGCATACAGTCCCATATACATTATCGTTAAAGTATTCTAGTTTTAACATCATGTAAAATACATGTAACACAAATTTTCACTCACAAAATTAAAATTTAAAAAAAAAACATGTTTTAAATTTTTTTTTAAAAATTAGTTTTAAATTTAATTGATTTTCTAAAAATTTTATATTCAAAAAAATGATAATAATGTAATGAAATAAGTAAAATAATATATTAATAAAACTATTTAATATAGTATTTGCATTATTCTTCTCGGTTAAATTTAGTGTAGAAGTCATTGCAAAAAGAATCAAACAAGTTAAAACGTGTTGCAACCGAAGCCATTGCGGCCACATACTTTCAACCAAATAATAGTTGAATTAGCAGAAGAAGCACTATAGGATACATGTTTATATATCTAGGAGCTCTCATTCCTTGGTGCTCCAAGAAGAAACCAATGGTTTCATCGTAAACTTGTAGAGTTGAATACATATATGGTGTTTTTTCATCTTGTCAAACGATTTAGCTGATGAATTTGCTATAGGAACTGAACTTCAAGGTGAGCAAACGATTTAGCTGATGAATTTGCTAAGAATATAGTGTTGCATGGAAGAAGTAAGCACATTGATACAAAATACCATTTTCTGCGCAACCAAGTTCAGAATGGAGTACTTGAAATTGTTCATGTTAGCACTCAGAAGAAACTTTCAAATGTGCTGGCCAAGACGATCAAAATTGAACACTTCATCAATTTAAGGTAAGGAATTGGTGTCGTTGACTTTTAAACTTGAATGTGAATTAAGGGATAGTATTGAAATGTAATTCAAATTCAAGTTGTAAGTTTGGATTTGCATTTGATTGTAGGTTTAGTTTTCATTTCAATTGCATTTAGTTTGCTTTAGAATTTGGATTAGTATATAAACCCAAGTCAGATACATTTGTAACAGAATTCTAAATTTTAGAATGTTTTGAAAGCTAGTTATGTTTCATTCTCTCTCTGAAATTTTCCTTCATCTTCTACAATTCTTGTGCATCAATGATGGTTCATTGTTGAACTCAAATAACTGGTATTCAAAGCTCTGGTTCCATTCATAGGGAAACATTAGTGTATTGAGGTGTGTGATTGATTTTGTTCCTAAAATTTGCATTGAATTGAATAGAATCACAAATCTTCTTTCTGAAGATTTGAGAAACACGAGTCTTAGTGAGAACTGCGTGATTTCCACAAGAACGGAGATGAACAGAGAAAACTGTAGCGTGAACATAAAGCTTCCAGTATTCGATGGAAAGAATTGGAATCGATGATCGATTCAAATGTATGTGTTGTTTGGATTTCAAGATGTTCTTGATCTCGTCAAAGACGGATACATTCCAGTTGCAAAAATTACAGTAGAAGCGGAATGAAATGCACAAAGTGAAACAAGGGACAAGGATCAGAAGACATTGTTCTAAATCCATCAGTTTGTGGATACAGAGTTGTTTGAGAAAATTCTTGATTCGACGACGATAAAGGGTGGCGTGGGATACACTAGTGTGGTGCTATGGTGACGTATTAGTGAAGAAGGTGACATTATAGTCCCTATGCAAGCAATATGAGAATCCCATCATGAATAACAATGACAAGGTGCCTGACTAAATCTTGAGAGTAATTATGGTCACGAATGATATTGAGTCTTGTGGAGAAATGCCCTCTGAACAAGTAATCATTGAAAAGACCCTGAGATCGCTTACTCCTCAGTTTGCTAACATATTTGTAACCATAAAACACTCTAAAGACATTAGTTCCATGAGAATTGAAGAACTTCGGAGTAGTTCAGAAGCACAAGAGTTGCGTCTAACAAAAAGAAAATATGAAAAAGAAGATATAATAGGCTCTGAACAAGAAAACGTATGATGGTGGTGTTCATAATTAAGAACTCTCCAATTATAATAAGAAGCATCATAATATTCATAAAGAATATATAATTTTGGCAAGTGAAAGGTCCGTTGTTACAGTTGCAACAAGTTTTATCATTCTGCTGCTGATTGCTGGTTAAACAAGGTTAGCAAGAGTGAAAAAGCCAACATAGCCAGAGGAGATTCTGATGATGGACCTATTTTATTCATGGCATATGAGAATTAAGGTGTTAGTAGTAGATTGGTGGTATATGGACACTAGCTGCTCAAATCAACTAACAAGAAAAAAATTGTGACTGATTGATTTTGACTTTTGTAAAAGGAAAAAGATCAGACGTGTTGATGATGAGTATTTGAATACTAAAGGAATGGGAAATGTAATAGTGAAATTGAACAATGGAAAAACTATACTAATCAAGGATGTATGTTATGTTCTTGGCATGAATAGTAATATGATTAGTGTATGTCAGCTGATTGAAAAAGGTTTTTTATTAACCATGAAGGACAATCTCTTGAAGTTGTATGATTGTAATCATAAGAAGATTATGCAGTCTGAACAGAGAAGAAACATGGCATTCAAAGTGAATGTTACAGCATTATACACTTCATTCCTTAGTGCAAGAAGTCCTGAAGGGGAAAATGAGTTGTGGCACAAAAGATTGGGGCATCTGAACTTTAGAGATGCCATGATGGTGGAATCTGAACCTGTCAGCACCAATGAGGCTCTCAAGAAGAAGGTGTGGGTGAACACTGATATGGAGTGATCAGAATGGATCGTCTTGGACTTTAACATGGGGAAAAAACAGTGGTTGTAGGAGAGGAGGGGGTTGTACCTACATGGTACTCCAATGCCAAAGTAAGTGTTTGGACTAAAGAGAGAAAGCAAGTACGAGTGTTTAGGTATAAACCTTAATGATTAGAATACCTAACCCTTTTAAGAGAGGGGGTATTTATAAGATTCCCTCCAGTGCGGGGTCAAGGTTCCACATGGGACCTAAATATCTGGTCGGCCAATGAGGGACTTCCAGGTGGAAGATCTAGCGCGTGATCTTTGACCTGGTCTAACTATCTCTGTGACTTTCGGAGGGGCAGTTGGTGCGTGAACTGTTAAGCGCGTGGGGGGCATGTCCCTAACAGCTATGTGCTCCAACAGCTATATTATGTCTAACGACTATATTGTGCCCAACGACTATATTGTGCCATATGGTCTATATTGGGCCTGACTCTAAGCGTAGACTAGATTGTGCCTTGCCCAACTGTGGGGAAAGTTCCATTCCAGTTCAGAGCAGGAGCCCCCCCAAGTCGTTGCTTAGAGGTGAGGAGTGATGACTTGAGTTAACCTAACTGTTCGACCAAGGAACGGGAACCATATCGCGGGGATGCCTTTGAGATCTCCATAAATTGAGTGAAAAGCTTTGAGGATGTGCATGGGCGTTACATACGATTGGTATGGTCGACCGTGGATCACACGTGGCTTCCTCAGAGACGAAAGATGCATTTGGTGTCGACCAGAGCCGTCCTTGGTATGAAGAAACTATTGACGAGGCTTCTGCTCAAAAATTGATCTGCCAACATTGTCGAGGAGAACATGTCTGCGGGAAGTTGGAGATACTTGTCTTTTTACAAGCAAGTGAGGGGTCAGTTTTGAGGATGCCAGTCTCTTTGTGCCACGTGTGATGGTGTAATAAATTTTGTTAAGGCCTATGAGGCTAAGCAATGATGACGTTTTTCCCTTTTTGTTTCCTCATGCGATCAAGAGAGCCTATATAAAGGGGAGAAGAAGATTCATTTTTCACTTCACGAAAATTTCTCTCCTCCTTATCTTTTGCTTTGCAACAACATCCGTCGGAGGAGATTCTTTCGCCACCGTCCGCTGCTCATGCCTTCCCAAAATCTTTATCTTCAACCTCTAAACCCAAGTAAGTTATTCAACCTTCTTGTGACATGCATGAATTTCTGCAAATTATTCTTGAATTCGTCAGTGGTTCATGAATTTTTTGGTTGAAGTTCATGTGTTTCTTGAAGAACACATGAATTTTCTGGGAAATTCATGAAGGCTTTGAAGAACATAAGCTTAGGATGTTGTATGTCTGTAGATCTTCCTAGGTTATTGTGTGGGATTGTTTTATGTTTGTTGTCAGGCAGGGGTGTCCTCGTAGCTGAGGGTTTTGCCTTTAGGTTCCTGATACGTCGTAGTAGTTGCGGGGCATATCCCCTTGGGGTCTTTACAAGTTGCGGGGACGTTTCCCCGGATTCAGGGATGTGTTTCATTGAGACCCTTTGCCGTTGATAAGGGCCTGAGTCGGGGAGACATCCTTGCACTTAATCCTTGCCCTTTCACTTGATTTTTGGTGGGAGGGTGGATTTGATCTTCGTCGAATTCATTATTGCTTCCTCTGTTTTTCAGGTGAAATGGTTGATCGTAATGAGGGAATCGTCCCTGACGTTGGGGCCAATATTAACAAAGACGCACCTCCTGTCGTGTACACCAACATGCGGGTGGCCGAGGGGGACCTTAGTTGGATCGCTCAAGAGCCCCTCGCGATGAAGCCAACATTTAACGAGGAGGAAGCCAATAGCTTCGATCTCCTCGAAGATAGGGCCGGGGTCGAGCCCATGAGTTGAAAGGTTATTAGCATGACATAAAATGATCAGATATGCTCGGTGTATCTGGGAAAGAGATTTCCTATGTATGAGTTCACCTTTAGGCAAGCAGGGTATCTTCTTCCCTTCACAGACTTCCAGGGGCGATATTCTGTCATCTTGAGTTGTATCCTACCCAACTCCACTCGAATGCTCTGGCGTTCATTCGAGCATTCGAGTTGGTATGCCATTATCTCCAGATAAGGGCTACCTTGGAACTCTCCTTTTGCATCTTCCAACTGCAGAGGAGCACCTCTAAATCGAAGCAGAGTTGGGTGTCCTTCAAGCAGCAAATCAGGTTGTTTTAGCCCTATTCGGAGTCTGTTCGAAACTTTAAATTTAGATTTCTGGTCGCAAATCCCCTTTCTGAGGCGGCCAAGAGCTCCCTGCTCATGACGGAGATGATAAAGGAAGATGGTCAAGAGGTGGTGCGTCCCGTGTCAAAGTTTCCCTTGGAGTGGGTGTACGTCCATTTTCGGTATAGGACAGACTAATTCCTTGTGAAGCACAATCACCTGTGCTCCGATGATAAGAAATCTCTTTGAGTGTTCGTCGGGATTTTCATCCTCACCTCTGTGGTGGACAAAGATGGCAATCTTCTCTAATCTAAAGATGGGGAGCTTGCTCGGGCAGCTCGTTAAATAAATACAAAAGCACTTCTTGACTGCAAAACTGAGGCTGAGGCCTTTGAGCTTCTAGCTATAGATGATGTGCTCGACTTGTTTCTTAATGTTTTAATGTCGTACTGACTTCTTATTTCTTCTTTGCAGTAAAAATGTCGAATTTACGTGAGCGCTTGCTCAAGTCAGTCGCGGCCAAAAATGTCAAAAAGGTTTCAACTTCGAGGGCGAATGCGGTCAGATATTAGGTGACCCTGGAAAAGTTCGTTGGCCCTTCACCTTCTCCGGGAAGCACCTCCAATCCTCCTACCTCGGATCCTAAGAAGAAGAGGAAGCGAGACGACCTTGGTTCGTCTTCGTCCAAAGGTTCAAGATTTGCTGGGGGAAAATTCACCCTGCCCCCTACTTTTTGCAAGACAAAATTTTTAACGGGGAAGGGTCTGTGTTGGTTCCCGATCTAGAGGTGTCGGCTATCTTGGCTGTTGTTCCGAAGGTGTGGAGGGTGCTCCTGTATCGTGATGCTACTACGATGATGAGGGTGTTGTGCTAGCCCTGGGTGATGCGGAGATAGTTCTTCTCAAAGAGTTCAAAACGGTATAGGCCAGGGAAGGTTGAACTTGAATCGGAGACAACTAATCTATCAACCAGTTTTCGACCCTTCAAGGCAACTATGAGGCCAAGGTCGCGCTCCTCAAAGACATGAATGAGATGGACGATGAAATGAAGAAGATCAAGGAGGAGAATGCCAATTTGAAGACCAGGGTCACGGAGCTGGAGGGCTCCTCGGCAGTGGGGCTAGATGAGACTGAAGAGGAAAAATCGTTGAAGACCCTACGGGAGATGATCGAGAGAATATGTATCCTCGAGCAAGACACCCTTGGAGCTACTGAGTTTGGGTTCTCTACTATTGTGGAGCAGGTGAAGACTCTAAATCCCGACCTTCAGCTGGTTACCGAAGGAATGAGTGTTCTGCATCAGGTGGTCGATGGGAAGGTGGTTCCGCCAAAGATTCCTGCTGATGATGAATGATTGTTATTTGACTTAGTGTATTTTAGCTTGCGTTCCATTTTTCTGTAATTTTGATTATCGGGTCTATTTATGGATGTTTATTTCGACACTATATGCCTTGTTAGTTTTTCTTGCAGATTGTTTTTAGAATTTGCTCGACTGGTCTGTTACTTGATAGTTTAGGGAACTTGTCGTGGTGGCGGAGTAATTTCGCTGGTTATGGGACTAGGATCTCGGTTGAGGTCCTGATCACATAGGGTTTGGACTTTCCCATCACGAGCTGGGTGTTTTGCCTCACTGGTACAACAACGGCGGAGCTCGATTGAGTTATCCTCGTCGGTCCCAGAACTTGTTCTTTCCATGAGACTTGCATTCGTTATGTTTGAGGATTGTGCTTGCACCAGGGCACGCTCCTTTGGCCGGACAATCCCCCTCTTCATTGGGGAGTGGAGTCATCGGCAGTTAGTTCTAATTGCATTAGTGTTAGCTGTAATATTGTTTAATCTTTTCAGCATTTCAGGGTTGAGCAAATGGTTCTCCGTTTAGGTGTTATAGGTAATAAGCCCTAGTACCTATTTTTGATTTTACCTAGTAAAGGCCTTCCCAATTTGCGGTCAGCTTTCCCTCACGCAAATCTTTTTTATTTCGGCAGAGGACAAGGCTGCCCACTTAGAAGTCACACTTTATGACCTTGGAGTTGTGGCGCAATGTTATTTTTTGTTTCAGCGAAGCTTCGCGGAGAGCTTCCCCTGATCGGATCTCTTTGAACAGGTCGAGTTATTATCTTAATGCTTTATCGTTCATTTCCTCATTGAGGGGGGCCTCTGTCCGCATCAAAGGTTCTCTAGTTTCTATTGGGATTACTTCATCGGTTTCGTATGCTAGTCGGAAGGGAGTTTCCCCAATGGTGAAGTGTGGATTTGTTCTATATGTCCATAGCAAATTGTGTAGCTCCTCGACCCACCTATTTTTGGCCTCGTCCAACCTTCGTTTTAGCCCGTGGAGGATGACCCTGTTCGCGGCTTCTATCTGTCCGTTGGTCTGGGGGTGTTCGACGGACGTGAAGTGTTTCTTGGTGTCTATGTTAGAAACGAACTCCTGAAATTTCATGTCTGTGAACTATGTCCTATTGTCAGTCACGAGAGCCTGAGGTACACCGAATTGTGCGAGGATGTTTCTTTTGTAAAATTGAAGTATGTTAAATGCTGTGATTTTAGCGAGGGCCTCAGCTTCGATCCATTTTGTGAAGTAGTCGACGACCACGATCAGAAACTTGTTCTAATACGACCCCACTGTGAAGGAATTGAGTATGTCCATCCCTCACCAGGAGAAAGGCCATGGGGAAGACATGGTCTTCAACTCGTTGGGGGGGTGCTAAGTGTATGTCCCCGTGGCATTGACATCTATCACATTTCTTGACATGCTCTTTTGTGTCATGCTGCATGGTTGGTCAATAGTATCTTGCTCGAAGAGCTTTTCGCGCCAATGATCTTCCTCCTAAGTGTTATGCGTTTATTCCATCGTAAATTTCTTGGAGAATATTTGGGACCTTGTTCTCCTCGACACATTTTAGGAGGGGAGTGGAGAATCCTTGCCGGTAGAGCTGACCTTCGACCAGGACGTAGGAGCAGACCCTTCGTTTAGTTACGTTAGCCTCTTTATTATCTTCAGGTAGTTTCCCCGTGGTGAGGTAGTCATGCACCAAAGTCATCCAGCAATCGTTGTCGCTAATGACATTGACGTTGAGCAGTCCTGTCGATTTCGTGATGCTCGGACGAGGAAGTGTCTCTTGTATGACAGACTTTTTTCCATCTTTTCTTCTCGTGCTAGCTAACTTTGATAAGATGTCTGCCTGAGCATTTCTTTCGCGAGGGATGTGCTGGACTTCCCATGTTTCAAACTTGGATATCTTCTCTTGCATCAACATTAAATATTCGACGAGGTGGTCGTTTTTGGCCTGGTACTCCCCCCGTACCTGGGAGGCCACGAGCTGGAAGTCCATGGAAATTTTTATTTCCTTTGCGCTTAGGTCCTCATCCAGTCGCAAGCCTACGAGGAATGCTTCGTATTCGGCTTTATTGTTCGGGGTCGGGAAGGACAAGACCAACGAAACTTTGATCAGGATCCCTTCTTCGTTCTCAAGGATGATGCCCGCTCCACTGCCCGTGGAACTGGAAGCTCCTTCAACAAAAATTATCCACCTGTGCGCCTTGCTGGGAGGGGATGTCGGGGGCGTCATTTCTTCCATGAAGTCGGCTTAGACCTGTGCTTTAAGGTCTTTCCTGCTTTCGTAGTGGATATCGAATTTTGACAGTTCCAATGACCATTTGAGCATCCTATCGGCCATATCTGGTCGATCGAGTAGTGCCTAATGGGTTGGTGTTGCACCCCAAAATTTGCCCAACCTTTTTTTTTAGCCTAGGCTTATGTTTCAATTGCATAATCATTTGCATTAGCATCATGTACATAGTGTATTCATCTGCATAGCATAGCATAAGCAAGTTATCTTAATCAGGGGATCAAGTGCCATTCTTGTCTCAAGAGACATATTCAGAGGGTTTCATTCATATTCAAGACTACTCAGGTCATCATAGAAGAATTTGAGCTTTAAAGAGTTGACAGATCAATCATGGGGTTCTCTCCTATCTTGAGGTTGTTTGGGGATCATCAGAGGGTGTATGAGCTATGAGCCAAGAGCATGGAGTGTGTATGGATGTTATGGAAAGTCTAGATGATCATTTTGAAGAAGAGCCAAGTCATTGGAATGATTACAAGAGCCTCAGTTGAAGACAGTCAACTAGGGTTTTATCTAGGTCAATCCTAGGTCAAGGACTTGATTTGAAAGGTATCAAGGCTCATTTGAAGAATGTGGGATTCATTAGTTGCTATATGGATATGGATGTGGTTTTGTGCCAAAGAAAAATCAACAGGAGTCAAGGAGAAGTGGAGTTACCAAATTAGGGTTTCAGTGTAAAATCCCCTTATTTAGGTCAAACTTCCAAGCAGTGTAATTCAAAATAAAAGATTCATATGAACTTTTGGTCCACATGAGACTTGTAGATCATCTTCATAGCTTTAATTTGAGTGGTGGAAGTCATCAAGATGATTTACAGAGATCAAGTTATGGTCCTTGCAAGTTGCAGGTCATCTGAGAACACTGAAATTTGTCTGTGAAAGTTGTATGTCTTCCAAGCAACTTTTGACCTTCAAGGAGTTTTCAAATGAATTCTTGGAAAAAATAAGAGTTGTTCCTCATGATCTCCCCTTTCCAAAAAGGTATGGTATGCCTTCATATGATTTGTGAAGCTCAAGTTATAGCTTGTGCAAACCAGGGGTATTTTGGGAAAGTGGAATTATATGTCATTTTTAGCGTATGCCCAAAACTCATACAAGGAAGCTTCAAATGAAAAACTTCACAACATCAAAGTTGTTCAAAATGACATTTTAATCCTAGAAAAGAGGTAATGGCATGTTGGAAAAGCTTGTAGCAAGAATTGACAAAAGTTGGTGAAAATGACTTAAAAAATGACATAAGTTGAAAAAGTTCAAATTGAAAATTGGTATGGGCAATCTACAAATCCAAAATGGGGCATATGATATATCAAATTGAGTCTAAACAACATTTTAAAGACTTTGGTTCAGCCACAATTTTGATTTGAGGGTTAAAAAATGGACTTGCTTTGTAATTCCATTACTTGCATAATAAGGTACATGTGAGAAACTCAACATAAGGCAAAGGAATCCCTTGTTTTTCACTCATATCACTCCAATTTGTCATGAAAAGAGATTTTAAAAGGTGGTTAAGGGGATGCAAGTTAGATTGAAGGGAGATATCATGAGATGGGGATTATGTCATAACATGAGAAATTCTTGAAGTTTCTAGAATCATCTTGGATTGAGCTAGAAGTCTCTAGATCTTTCCATGCTCTCCTATATATTGGATTGAGATCATTAAGAGAAAAGGTTGGTGATAGTTGATGTCGAATCCATTTTCTCCATTTGCAAATCATATTGAATCTTCATTTTTCTCTTCACCATTTTTCCATTTTTCCCACATTTTTCTACACTTGAAAACTCAAATTTTCAATTCCATTTTTCTCCCACTTTTGGTTCATTCCACCATTGCAAATACATTCCTTATCATTCTTACAATTGATTCAACACTTTTTTGGCCATAATTGATGCATGAACCAAGCTACACAACTCCATTAAAGTGAGCTCCAAGTGAAAAATTGATTTTTTGTTTTCCATCAATTCACTCCTTTCTTTCCATCCAAACACCTTCCTCATCAATTATAGGACGTGTCCACATCATTTTCTCAAAGAATTGGTGATCGAGTGAAGCTTCATAAGCCATTTTTCGGAGGTATGAAGAATTCGACATAACTCATGATTTATGAGTCTTTCTTGCATTATTGTTGTTGCATTACATTGCTCTCATCTCCTACATGGATTCTAGTACAAAAAAGATGGGTTTTATGACAATTTTTGGTTCTTGAGTTTTTCTTGAGGTGCCACATTTTGGGAGTTAGAGAGAGTTTCAAGAAAATCTAAGACCATATTTGGATTCCTTGAATTTTTTCCTTCAATTTTGACCAAAATTTTGTGCGAAACGGATAATTATTGATGGAGTTATGATGCTTCAAAGTAGCAAAAAACTCATGTTTATGGAGCTGCGGGTTACTATTCACAAAGTTGAAAAATTTGATTTGGAGAAGAAGGTGTTAACACCATCGGATGCATTTCCAAGTCAAGGTTTCTTCCATTCATCCAACGCCTCTCACTGCGCCACGCAATCGGCCACATAAGCCTCATGCCACTTTTATTTATTCATGTTATTTTCTTTTATTTTCCTATTGCCATGTTTCTTTTATTTTTTCTGTTTTATATGCTGACTTCTAAATACGATAAAAAATAGGAAAATTAGTCTTTTTGATCCCCTTTTTTTTCTGCGTAATCCTCAAGATGTCTGGAATTTTACAGAATTGGAACCATATTTTTTCCATTTTTCGTCATTTTATTATATTTTTTTACATTTTAGTTGTCAAAAAATTAGCAATGCTGGTGCTATCATTTTGTGAATTTTGTTTGACCTATCAAAACATTGTTTAAACGTCAAAGCTTTTGCAGGGGTATTCTACACATGATGAGGTATTGTGATGTATTTTTTTGGGAATTTTATTGTACCATTTTAATTGGTTTTGGATGCTTTCTTTAACATGCTCCATTTTAATCTTTCCTTTGGTATACATGAGATATCTTGCATTGTTTTCATCTTGTTTGACCATTTCCTTGTGGATATTTTTATGGTATCTCTCACCCCTGATTTGTGGATTGATGTAGGTAATGGGAGATTTTTATTTGATTTTTTTAGCACCTTTTGCTATTTTTCTTATGTTTTGTATTCGAACTTGTAATTTGGACTTCCGAACGGACTTTATTTTCGTTAAGGCTCCAACGGCCGATTTGTGTTTGCGTGGTGAACGTCGTGGTTTATATTTCTTATTATAGATAGGTTAGAGGTATTGGAAGACCCCTTAGGTGGCTGTTATTTGTATGTGTAGCTTGCCCAATTATCGACTTGTTTGCATGATAGCACGTTGCGATTCCAAATAGTGGATTACACGTTTCATTCGGAGTTTTCACTCGATTCTTTGCATATGATCACTTGATATTTTCTTATTCCATCCATGAATGGGCTTGAGGTTGAGACGGACCGTCCTCCCTCCTTTGCATTGCATTTACCATTGCTATATTCATGTTCATTTGTATGCGGTTATTACTTGTATTTCTGTTTCTTCCTTTCGTTTTCCTTTCCCGTAGGACTTCCATTCTTCCTTGTTCAAGGGAGGATGTGATAGACATTAGGAGCTAACCCATGTATGATAACATTAGGGTAGATTTTATTCCCTTTTTAACCCTAGGATTGTAGAGTGTCATCTCTTCTTTCTTTCTTCAAACAACAGAAAAACATTAATAAAGGCTATAACAAAATCAATTCATTTCTTCCGTCAAAAGATTTGAACAAACATCAACCTTTTTGCAATAAGAAAACCCTTGTTTAAGGTGATATTTTTTATAAAAGACATTTGAACAGCTTGTGTCGTGAGTAGCCCGAACTACGTTTGCTCTGATCTTCCATGCAGTGTGGAAGTACGTAGGCATAGGATGCGATATCCTAGCGAGCAACCTTCACCCTCCTTCACCCGTAGTTAGGCGAACTACGTTGACTCTGATTTCTCGTTCCAGACGGGAATACGTAGGCATAAAGTGCGATGCTTTGCCGAGTCATGTTTTCTTTTCTTTTCAGACCTCATCCTTTAGTTTAGATAGAAGTGTAATCCGTACCAGCAAGCAAGCGTGGATCCCGTCGAGTACGATGGACGTGAGGGGTGCTAATACCTTCCCCTTGCGTAACCGACTCCCGAATCCAGGTTTTGGTTGCGATGACCATACCTTTTCCCGTCTTTACGTTAGGTTTACTTCGAGCGTTTCCTTTCCCTCCTTTGGGATAAATAACGCACGGTGGCGACTCTTCTGTATTGCCGGCGCCGATTTTCGCTGTAGCGACAGCTGGCGACTCTGTTGGGGACTCCAACGGTTTCCTACGCGAGTCAATCCTAGCGCTTGTTTTCCCGTCGTGGGCTTTGTATGGATTTACATTTCTATATTTACATTTCAGCATTTTATTATCATTATTATTGCTGTATTGTGGGTTTGATGGGGGTTCTATGATTGAGAGATAAGTCGGACCTGGGCTTGAGTGCACCTAGAATTAGAGTAGAGATTAGTGGAGGTGTGCATGCTTTGCATGTACTAGCTTCCCGCGAAATCTACGCTCGGACAAGGTCCTTCTGGTTGACTTCCTGTTTCACCCTTTGGGTGCAGTGGGCTGTTGGTTAGTTGGATTGTCGACTCCGGGGACCGATCATTTGGAAGTTGGCTAAGTGAGGCCTCTTTAGGATTTGATGATGCCACACCTTCTGGGTATCGTATCATCAACCCTGAAAGTCTGTGACGCCGACAACCGCATAGGATGCCGTACCTTGTGCCAGTTATAGGGACATCTACCTGTGAGAGGGACTTGGGGCATGCAGGTACCCTGACCTTCAGACTACCGGTTTATTTCTTATGAGATACAGGATTGTGGATATTTTATGGGATGCTATCAGGGTCTGTCAGAGACCAGGTGTGGGTTATATTATTGGGTCTATCCGAGACCAGGCTGGAGTTCTTTGTGAGGTCTGTCTGAGACCAGGCTTTGATGAGTATTGGAGGGTCTGTCTGAGACCTGTTCTTGGTGTGACTTGGGCTTCTTATTCAGGGCACCTGATCCCCTGTTGCAGCTGTTTGCATTGCATTGTTTGCATACCCATTTATCATTGCATTTCATTAACGTGTGTCTGTGCTACAGGTGCATTACATACTTCCCTGTTCTAGTGCTCCGGACTTCTGATTGTTGATATGGGTAGTGTGCGGAAGACAGTTGCGTATAAGCTGCCCACTCCGGATGTGAATTCTATATTGAGTTTGATTGCCCTTGCGGATGATGAGGTTAGGGCTAGCTTCAAGAAGAGTTATACTTTTGCCTTTGAAGGCCTGTTCAATATATGAGTTGTTTTCTCTTTTGTGATGAAATTTCAACTTCTTGCAACTTTTGTCACCGCACTGTCACGGCGCTACCCTGTATCAAATGTATTAGCACTAGAATGGGGGGAGTAATATTCCCCAATGCACAGGCACATATTGCATTTTGCATACATACTCATATTTGCATTACAGGTTTGTGATCTGTGTATCTTTTCTCCTGCATCCATTACAGGTACTTTCAGGATTGCAGATCAACGAATCCATCGTTATTCCACAAGGACTAATCAGAAGAAGATTATGGACAACGTGCAGAGTGAAATGCAAGAGATGCGTGACAGGATGGCCCTGCTCATGCAAACCATGGAGACCATCGCCAAGGGACAAGAGCAGCTGCAGAATCTGGTTCAACCGATAGTCGCACGGGCTGAAAACAACGGGACACCGCATGGTGAGAATATTGCTGCTTCTCCCCGAGTTGAGAATCGTCAAAGTGCTGATGTTATTCCCGTAAACGGTTTGAATGCTGGAGAAACTGGTTCTGTAGGTGGAGGTGGGAACGCCGGTAATATGAATGCCAATGCAAATACTGCTGGGGTATTTGTGGGTAATGTCAACCAGGGTTTCAATGGGGGCGTTGAGAATGTCGGAATGAATGGTATTAATGGTAACCAGGGCTTCAATGGTGTGAACATGGGGTATGACAACATTGTTGGCACCAAGGCTGGGTTTGGTGACTATGGTTATGGTAATCGTGGATATGGAACTAGCGCATACAACGCTCAAGAGACGGGCAATCTGAGGTATGACCCCAGGTACTTCCAAACGGGTCCGGGCCGTGATGCAAATTATGTTGGATACGATGCAGTACCTCGTTGGGAGGATCGTCAGGAGGATGTGTTCTCTGGTCAGAACGAGGGTTATGAAAGAGCCAGGGATGACAACCATCGGATGAGATTGCTAGAAGATAAAGTGAACGGGTTAGCCAGCCAGAATGCTCTTGGGCTGGATATGTCCAATATGGGATTGGTACCAGGGCTGAGGGTACCTCTGAAATTCAAAGCGCCATCTTTTGATAAATATAAAGGGGACACGTGCCCGAGGGTACATGTTCGTTCATTTTACAGGAGGATGTCCGCGTATTCAGACGACGAAAAGATGCTCATGCATTTCTTCTAGGACAGCTTGTCAGGGCCGTCGCTGGAATGGTATATGAGCCTAGAGCCAACACAGATAAAAAGCTGGAAAGAGCTAGCGGAAGCTTTCGTGAAGCATTACCAATACAACAGCGATCTCGCCCCTAACCGGGTTCAGCTGCAAAGCCTCTCTCAGAAGCCCAGTGAAAGCTTCAAAGAATACGCCCAGAGATGGCGTGATTTGGCTGCCAGAGTACAACCTCCTATGGTGGAGCGTGAAATGATGGACTTGTTCGTAGGGACATTCTCAGGAATGTACTATGACCGGCTGCTCAACTTCTCAATGAGTACCTTCTCCGAGTTGATCCTAATGGGGGAGCGTATAGAAAACGGGATAAAAATCGGTAAGATTCAAGCGGGAGAGTCTGCTTCAGCTGGAAGCAATAAGAAAGCTTTCGGGGGTAGAAAACAGGAAGATGCCAATTCGGTATGTAGCTCTCGGGGAAGAAATAGGGGATGGAGGCAATACCAACCGCAACAAGTTGCAAGTGTGACAATCCCCGCGCAACATCAGCAACAGCCGCAGCAGCAGGGGCAACAACATTCGGCTCAGCGAAGAATTCAGAACGGGAAGCCGAAAAGGGTATTTGATCCGCCGCCAGTATCGTACGCTGAGCTTCTTCAGAATTTGTTACGGTTACAGTTGGTCGAGAAAAGAACGATGGCTCCTCCGACAGGGATTCCCCCACCCAGTTATAACGCTAATGAGCATTGTGAATTCCACTCTGGGGCACCCGGCCATAATATCGAAAACTGCCACGCTTTCAAGCATAAAGTGCAAGATTTGCTTGATAGCACCGCTATTAATTTTAGTACGGAAGGGCCCAATATTACACAACAACCAATGCCAAACCATGAATAGGCTGGAGTATGGTGGACAAAGAGGAGTTCTATAGTTCGGGTGGGCCGTTAAAAGTAGATCAGAGCAGTGGCAGGCTGCCTCTAATAATTGATTGTGAAGATAGCTGGTTCAGCAGCAGGACAGATGTGAAAGCCCAGTTCTCGGAAGCTGGCATTTTTCTTTGTTTTATCTTGTCATTTCTTTACGTTTGTAGTTTCTTTCATGTTTAAATTGCAATCTTGTTCGTAAAACTTGTTGTTTTCATTTCAATTGATGATAATGAAATAAATATGCATGTTTTGATTAAATCCATTCGTGTTCACTAATTGTTTTTACAAATGTCCAACGCCTGGTTAAGAGGAATCCGAGGAGGATGACGAAAATGAACGACATGCAAAATTCCGATTGTATGCTTTTGGAAACAAAACCTGCTGATGATGTACAGGCATTGTTTCAAATCCCTAAACACCAGAGATATAAGGAAGATAATCCCTTGTCAACCCCTTTGAGCCTTGTAGTAGGAGTTTCTTTCTGTGAATGAAAAACCCTCAATCTTAACCTGGGGCAGGGTAGGTGTTAGCTAATTTGACCGAGCGTCCAAATTGCAAAAGGAGTGTCCGTTCGAGGATCAATCACACCTCTAGAGGTCGCGCCAGAGAAACCGTGGTGGTTAAGCATCAGGAGTGAAACAGTCACATTATTCCCCAATGAGTCAGACAACCAGCGTCACACGACTTGTCCGAAAAAAAAGAAAAAAGAGAAAAAAGAAATCAAAAGCCCGCTAAGTCAAGAAAAGAAAACAATTGACTTAGGCAAAAATGAGGGCATCCCGTTGGACTCAAAAAACCAAAAGAACTCAAAAGAGTCAGTCCAGGCAAAAGTTAGGGATATGAAAAATGAAAGGATGGAAAAATCCTCAAATGAAATACGAGTCGTGTGACCTCAAGTGTCAAAGACGAAAGGCGAGTGGCTGTCACTCCTAACAATCATAATTTCTCGAACTATCACTCCTATCTTTCAGCCTCTGAGAGGTGAGTGCTAAGGTCGAATTAGCTGAACATAGGATCGGAGAACATCAAGGTGAATGGGTGGGTTAAAATGAACTTTGAGCCTTTATCCTTTCCTTCAAAACCGTGAACCTGACCACGTTATAACCTTCAAAAGTCCTAATTGAAGCAGGTTGTTTCGAAAGCATACTTCGGTAAAGGTCGCGTCGATTCTGACTCCTGAAAGGGTTCCTCTTACCATGTTGGTACTGATGTTGATAAATGTTTTGTGCATTATATGCTATAAACTGTTTTTCCCTTCTCCCAGTGAACAGATTGGATGTCAAAACTATCATATGTGTTGCATTAATACGTCTTTTACGCAGAACAACTTGTTTTACTTGCGAGTAAGCGCTTGACAGCAGAAAAGTTTCCTACAGTGGAAAGTATGGTCAGGATAGAATGCAGAGCGCCCGAATGCTCCGCAAGCCGGGGCAAGCCATTAAGTGCTCCCCAGTCAGGTCAGCCATTCAAAGTCAGTTACTCTGGGGCAATCAGGTCGAGATTCGGTAAATCTCTCGTAGTTGGAGGTACTGCTCTGGATCAGCTAATCAGGGGCAAAGTCATTGCAATCAGGGGCAGGCCATCTTAAGAGCGCAAAAGTTATTCTTTACTCGAGGGGCATTTGATGTGAAGTATCTCTCCGAAGTTCAGAATGTTGGGGGCATTTCATATCAGACCATCAGGGAACAGATTTGCAGATTTCCTCTCGAGGACTATCCCCATAAAAGTCCTGCAGGCTGGGGCATATCAGAAGCGAAGGGATTGTTCTTCTTCGTATCATCAGGGTTATTCAGAGCCATTCGAGCAGGTTCAGTCAATTTTCGAGTGCGAGGCGAACGTCGGGAAGTTGTGTTACTATCCCTTGACTCTTCAACCAGAGAGCTGTGTATTCAGACAGGATGTTCTCCAGCATCAGTTGTACCTGACCCATCGCAGATAGCCTAAAAGTCCAATTCTTATTGGCGATCACTGTAAGGCCCGTCCGTGTTGGCACGTCAGTTTCAAATCCAATCTTCATTAGTGCACAGGAAGACTCCGTCTGTTTTCCCCAGAGGAGTCCAATCATACTTGGCACATATGTTATTCCCCAGCGGAGTTGGTTTCACTTTTCCAGCATTTATTTTGGCTGGAATAATTCTGTGATATCCGGTTATCCTCGGCGGAGTTAGCTTTGTCTTCAGCATTTATTTTGCTGGAGCGCCTCATTGCATTTGCATGTATCATCATACTTGCATCTAACCCAAATACGTAGCATTTCCATGCTATATGGAAACATTACGTCATTATCGAACATACGTATTCGGAAACATAAACCAGGTTGGTTACCTCGTTGGTTTCAGATGTTTGTTTTCCCCTGCAGATAATTGAGATTATGATTCAAGAAGATGTTCGGATAGTCGGATTTGTGGCGCAAGGCGAGCAGTGATCGTGTTCGTCCTATCATGTGGACCCCTAACAGAGTTGCTTGGTTGAGTTTCTCTTTTCCCCAGCTGAGTCCTTCTCAGGTCGCTGTTATGTCGGCATTACAAGATTTCACAGTTCAGATTTTTTGGAGTTATCGCCGTGATTTCCCCAGTAGAGTTTTCTTCCCCATCAGAGTTGCTTGGTTAAGCTTCTCTTCTTCCCCAGCGAAGTTTTCTTCAGACTGTTGTCATGTCAGTATTGAAAATCTTGAAATTACTACCTGCCGTCGAAGTAGGTGTTTGACGGCTGTCGTCAGAATTACCCTGGTTGAAGGAGTTATTACCCTGGTTGAAGGAGTTATACCCTGGTTGAAGGAGTTATACCCTGGTTGAAGGAGTTATTACCCCGGTTGAAGGAGTTATTACCCTGGTTGAAGGAGTTATACCCTGGTTGAAGGAGTTATTACCCTGGTTGAAGGAGTTATACCCTGGTTGAATGAGTTATACCCTGGTTGAAGGAGTTATTACCCTGGTTGAAGGAGTTATTACCCTGGTTGAGGGAGTTGTTGCCCTGGTTGAGGGAGTTGTCACCCTGGTTGAAGGAGTTATTACCCTGGTTGAAGGAGTTATACCCCGGTTGAAGGAGTGATTACCCTGGTTGAAGGAGTTATACCCTGGTTGAAGGAGTGATTACCCTGGTTGAAGGAGTTATTACCCTGGTTGAGGGAGTTGTCACCCCGGGTGATGGAGTTACACCCTGGTTTGAGGAGTTATTATGCCTTGTTTGAGGCAGTTTGTTATCCTGGTCGATGGAGTTGTTACCTTTTGTCAAAGGAATTATTATCGGTGTTGGTAGAATCATTACCCGTGCTAACGGAGTGGCTCCCTGCGGAATTATTTGTTCAAGTATCTGTGTCGTCGGAGATGTATCCAACAGAGTAACTCGTTCAAGTCACCGGATGCCTGATTCGCGCTTTACGTAGCATTTTGTTTGTTTCTCTACAAACGAAGGTCAAGACTTTTGTGTTTTCGACGTGGTCCTTTGGCTCGATGCATGCTTATTGTAGCAAAATTTGGAATTAATTGTGGATTCAAGGCCTGTGGCGTCGCGCAGGTGGTTGAGGACGAAATCAAGTCAGTTCTTATCAGATAATTGATCAGTTGTTGCCGTGACAGCCGGATTCGGTTTTCTGAATGATATTTTCCCCAAGCAGTAGTCGTATTAGCAATTTGATTTTGCGGTTGGAAAATTTCCGGGTTCTTTCGTATTCAACCGTCTCGTACCTCGAATGTCTGAAGGCTGCGCGCTCTTCATCCATTCGGGTCCAAGCCGCTTGAATAGGGGCAGCTGTTGCACCCCAAAATTTGCCCAACCTTTTTTTTTAGCCTAGGCTTATGTTTCAATTGCATAATCATTTGCATTGGCATCATGTACATAGTGTATTCATCTACATAGCATAGCATAAGCAAGTTATCTTAATCAGGGGATCAAGTGCCATTCTTGTCTCAAGAGGCATATTCAGAGGGTTTCATTCATATTCAAGATTACTCAGGTCATCATAGAAGAATTTGAGCTTTAAAGAGTTGACAGATCAATCATGGGGTTCTCTCCTATCTTGAGGTTGTTTGGGGATCATCAGAGGGTGTATGAGCTATGAGCCAAGAGCATGGAGTGTGTATGGATGTTATGGAAAGTCTAGATGATCATTTTGAAGAAGAGCCAAGTCATTGGAATGATTACAAGAGCCTCAGTTGAAGACAGTCAACTAGGGTTTTATCTAGGTCAATCCTAGGTCAAGGACTTGATTTGAAAGGTATCAAGGCTCATTTGAAGAATGTGGGATTCATTAGTTGCTATATGGATATGGATGTGGTGTTGTGCCAAAGAAAAATCAACAGGAGTCAAGGAGAAGTGGAGTTACCAAATTAGGGTTTCAGTGTAAAATCCCCTGATTTAGGTCAAACTTCCAAGCAGTGTAATTCAAAATGCAAGCTTCATATGAACTTTTGGTCCACACGAGACTTGTATATCATCTTCATAGCTTTAATTTGAGTGGTGGAAGTCATCAATATGATTTACAGAGATCAAGTTATGGTCCTTGCAAGTTGCAGGTCATCTGAGAACACTGAAATTTGTCTGTGAAAGTTGTCTGTCTTCCAAGCAACTTTTGACCTTCAAGGAGTTTTCAAATGAATTCTTGGCAAAAATAAGAGTTGTTCCTCATGATCTCCCCTTTCGAAAAAGGTATGGTATGCCTTCATCTGATTTTTGAAGCTCAAGTTATAGCTTGTGCAAGCCAGGGGTATTTTGGGAAAGTGGAATTATATGTCATTCTTAGCGTATGCCCAAAACTCATACAAGGAAGCTTCAAATGAAAAACTTCACAACATCAAAGTTGTTCAAAATTACATTTTAAGCCTAGAAAAGAGGTCATGGCATGTTGGAAAAGCTTGTAGCAAGAATTGACAAAAGTTGGTGAAAATGACTTAAAAAATGACATAAGTTGAAAAAGTTCAAATTGAAAATTGGTATGGGCAATCTACAAATCCAAAATGGGGCATATGATATATCAAATTGAGTCTAAACAACATTTTAAAGACTTTGGTTCAGCCACAATTTTGATTTGAGGGTTAAAAAATGGACTTGCTTTGTAATTCCATTACTTGCATAATAAGGTACATGTGAGAAATTCAACATAAGGCAAAGGAATCCCTTGTTTTTCACTCATATCACTCCAATTTGTCATGAAAAGAGATTTTAAAAGGTGGTTAAGGGGCTGCAAGTTAGATTGAAGGGAGATATCATGAGATGGGGATTATGTCATAACATGAGAAATTCTTGAAGTTTCTAGAATCATCTTGGATTGAGCTAGAAGTCTCTAGATCTTTCCATGCTCTCCTATATATTGGATTGAGATCATTAAGAGAAAAGGTTGGTGATAGTTGATGTCGAATCCATTTTCTCCATTTGCAAATCATATTGAATCTTCATTTTTCTCTTCCCCATTTTTCCATTTCCCCCACATTTTTCTACACTTGAAAACTCAAATTTTCAATTCCATTTTTCTCCCACTTTTGGTTCATTCCACCATTGCAAATACATTCCTTATCATTCTTACAATTGATTCAACACTTTTTTGGCCATAATTGATGCATGAACCAAGCTACACAACTCCATTAAAGTGAGCTCCAAGTGAAAAATTGATTTTTTGTTTTCCATCAATTCACTCCTTTCTTTCCATCCAAACACCTTCCTCATCAATTATAGGACGTGTCCACATCATTTTCTCAAAGAATTGGTGATCGAGTGAAGCTCCATAAGCCATTTTTCGGAGGTATGAAGAATTCGACATAACTCATGATTTATGAGTCTTTCTTGCATTATTGTTGTTGCATTACATTGCTCTCATCTCCTACATGGATTCTATTACAAAAAAGATGGGTTTTATGACAATTTTTGGTTCTTGAGTTTTTCTTGAGGTGCCACATTTTGGGAGTTAGAGAGATTTTCAAGAAAATCTAAGACCATATTTGGATTCCTTGAATTTTTTCCTTCAATTTTGACCAAAATTTTGTGCGAAACGGATAATTATTGATGGAGTTATGGTGCTTCAAAGTAGCAAAAAACTCATGTTCATGGAGCTGCGGGTTACTATTCACAAAGTTGAAAAATTTGATTTGGAGAAGAAGGTGTTAACACCGTCGGATGCATTTCCAAGTCAAGGTTTCTTCCATTCATCCAACGCCTCTCACTGCGCCACGCAATCGGCCACATAAGCCTCATGCCACTTTTATTTATTCATGTTATTTTCTTTTATTTTCCTATTGCCATGTTTCTTTTATTTTTTCTGTTTTATATGCTGACTTCTAAATACCATAAAAAATAGGAAAATTAGTCTTTTTGATCCCCATTTTTTTCTGCGTAATCCTCAAGATGTCTGGAATTTTACAGAATTTGAACCATATTTTTTCCATTTTTCGTCATTTTATTGTATTTTTTTACATTTTAGTTGTCAAAAAATTAGCAATGCTGGTGCTATCATTTTGTGAATTTTGTTTGACCTATCAAAACATTGTTTAAACGTCAAAGCTTTTGCAGGGGTATTCTACACATGATGAGGTATTGTGATGTATTTTTGTGGGAATTTTATTGTACAATTTTAATTGGTTTTGGATGCTTTCTTTAACATGCTCCATTTTAATCTTTCCTTTGGTATACATGAGATATCTTGCATTGTTTTCATCTTGTTTGACCATTTCCTTGTGGATATTTTTATGGTATCTCTCACCCCTGGTTTATGGATTGATGTAGGTAATGGGAGATTTTTATTTGATTTTTTTAGCACCTTTTGCTATTTTTCTTATGTTTTGTATTCGAACTTGTAATTTGGACTTTCGAACGGACTTTATTTTTGTTAAGGCTCCAACGGCCGATTTGTGTTTTCGTGGTGAACGCCGTGGTTTATATTTCTTATTATAGATAGGTTAGAGGTATTGGAAGACCCCTTAGGTGGCTGTTATTTGTATGTGTAGCTTGCCCAATTATCGACTTGTTTGCATGATAGCACGTTGCGATTCCAAATAGTGGATTACGCGTTTCATTCGGAGTTTTCACTCGATTCTTTGCATATGATCACTTGATATTTTCTTATTCCATCTATGAATGGGCTTGAGGTTGAGACGGACCGTCCTCCCTCCTTTGCATTGCATTTACCATTGCTATATTCATGTTCATTTGTATGCGGTTATTACTTGTATTTCCGTTTCTTCCTTTCGTTTTCCTTTCCCGTAGGACTTCCATTCTTCCTTGTTCAAGAGAGGATGTGATAGACATTAGGAGCTAACCCATGTATGATAACATTAGGGTAGATTTTATTCCCTTTTTAACCCTAGGATTGTAGAGTGTCATCTCTTCTTTCTTTCTTCAAACAACAGAAAAACATTAATAAAGGCTATAACAAAATCAATTCATTTCTTCCGTCAAAAGATTTGAACAAACATCAACCTTTTTGCAATAAGAAAACCCTTGTTTAAGGTGATATTTTTTATAAAAGACATTTGAACAGCTTGTGTCGTGAGTAGCCCGAACTACGTTTGCTCTGATCTTCCATGCAGTGTGGAAGTACGTAGGCATAGGATGCGATATCCTAGCGAGCAACCTTCACCCTCCTTCACCCGTAGTTAGGCGAACTACGTTGACTCTGATTTCTCGTTCCAGACGGGAATACGTAGGCATAAAGTGCGATGCTTTGCCGAGTCATGTTTTCTTTTCTTTTCAGACCTCATCCTTTAGTTTAAATAGAAGTGTAATCCGTACCAGCAAGCAAGCGTGGATCCCGTCGAGTACGATGGACGTGAGGGGTGCTAATACCTTCCCCTTGCGTAACCGACTCCCGAATCCAGGTTTTGGTTGCGATGACCATACCTTTTCCCGTCTTTGCGTTAGGTTTACTTCGAGCGTTTCCTTTCCCTCCTTTGGGATAAATAACGCACGGTGGCGACTCTTCTGTATTGCCGGCGCCGATTTTCGCAGTAGCGACAGCTGGCGACTCTGCTGGGGACTCCAACGGTTTCCTACGCGAGTCAATCCTAGCGCTTGTTTTCCCATCGTGGGCTTTGTATGGATTTACATTTCTGTATTTACATTTCAGCATTTTATTATCATTATTATTGTTGTATTGTGGGTTTGATGGGGGTTCTATGATTGAGAGATAAGTCGGACCTGGGCTTGAGTGCACCTAGAATTAGAGTAGAGATTAGTGGAGGTGTGCATGCTTTGCATGTACTAGCTTCCCGCGAAATCTACGCTCGGACGAGGTCCTTCTGGTTGACTTCCTGTTTCACCCTTTGGGTGCAGTGGGCTGTTGGTTAGTTGGATTGTCGACTCCGGGGACCGATCATTTGGAAGTTGGCTAAGTGAGGCCTCTTCAGGATTTGATGATGCCACACCTTCTGGGTATCGTATCATCAACCCTGAAAGTCTGTGACGCCGACGACCGCATAGGATGCCGTACCTTGTGCCAGTTATAGGGACATCTACCTGTGAGAGGGACTTGGGGCATGCAGGTACCCTGACCTTCAGACTACCGGTTTATTTCTTATGAGATACAGGATTGTGGATATTTTATGGGCTGCTATCAGGGTCTATCAGAGACCAGGTGTGGGTTATATTATTGGGTCTATCCGAGACCAGGCTGGAGTTCTTTGTGAGGTCTGTCTGAGACCAGGCTTTGATGAGTATTGGAGGGTCTGTCTGAGACCTGTTCTTGGTGTGACTTGGGCTTCTTATTCAGGGCACCTGATCCCCTGTTGCAGCTGTTTACATTGCATTGTTTGCATACCCATTTATCATTGCATTTCATTAACGTGTGTCTGTGCTACAGGTGCATTACATACTTCCCTGTTCTAGTGCTCCGGACTTCTGATTGTTGATATGGGTAGTGTGCGGAAGACAGTTGCGTATAAGCTGCCCACTCCGGATGTGAATTCTATATTGAGTTTGATTGCCCTTGCGGATGATGAGGTTAGGGCTAGCTTCAAGAAGAGTTATACTTTTGCCTTTGAAGGCCTGTTCAATATATGAGTTGTTTTCTCTTTTGTGATGAAATTTCAACTTCTTGCAACTTTTGTCACCGCACTGTCACGGCGCTACCCTATATCAAATGTATTAGCACTAGAATGAGGGGAGTAATATTCCCCAATGCACAGGCACATATTGCATTTTGCATACATACTCATATTTGCATTACAGGTTTGTGATCTGTGTATCTTTTCTCCTGCATCCATTACAGGTACTTTCAGGATTGCAGATCAACGAATCCATCGTTATTCCACAAGGACTAATCAGAAGAAGATTATGGACAACGTGCAGAGTGAAATGCAAGAGATGCGTGACAGGATGGCCCTGCTCATGCAAACCATGGAGACCATCGCCAAGGGACAAGAGCAGCTGCAGAATCTGGTTCAACCGATAGTCGCACGGGCTGAAAACAACGGGACACCGCATGGTGAGAATATTGCTGCTTCTCCCCGAGTTGAGAATCGTCAAAGTGCTGATGTTATTCCCGTAAACGGTTTGAATGCTGGAGAAACTGGTCCTGTAGGTGGAGGTGGGAACGCCGGTAATATGAATGCCAATGCAAATACTGCTGGGGTATTTGTGGGTAATGTCAACCAGGGTTTCAATGAGGGCGTTGAGAATGTCGGAATGAATGGTATTAATGGTAACTAGGGCTTCAATGGTGTGAACATGGGGTATGGCAACATTGTTGGCACCAAGGCTGGGTTTGGTGACTATGGTTATGGTAATCGTGGATATGGAACTAGCGCATACAACGCTCAAGAGACGGGCAATCTGAGGGATGACCCCAGGTACTTCCAAACGGGTCCGGGCCGTGATGCAGATTATGTTGGATACGATGCAGTCCCTCGCTGGGAGGATCGTCAGGAGGATGTGTTCTCTGGTCAGAACGAGGGTTATGAAAGAGCCAGGGATGACAACCATCGGATGAGATTTCTAGAAGAGAAAGTGAACGGGTTAGCCAGCCAGAATGCTCTTGGGCTGGATATGTCCAATATGGGATTGGTACCAGGGCTGAGGGTACCTCTGAAATTCAAAGCGCCATCTTTTGATAAATATAAAGGGGACACGTGCCCGAGGGTACATGTTCGTTCATTTTACAGGAGGATGTCCGTGTATTCAGACGACGAAAAGATGCTCATGCATTTCTTCCAGGACAGCTTGTCAGGGCCGTCGCTGGAATGGTATATGAGCCTAGAGCCAACACAGATAAAAAGCTGGAAAGAGCTAGCGGAAGCTTTCGTGAAGCATTACCAATACAACAGCGATCTCGCCCCTAACCGGGTTCAGCTGCAAAGCCTCTCTCAGAAGCCCAGTGAAAGCTTCAAAGAATACGCCTAGAGATGGCGTGATTTGGCTGCCAGAGTACAACCTCCTATGGTGGAGCGTGAAATGATGGACTTGTTCGTAGGGACATTCTCAGGAATGTACTATGACCGGCTGCTCAACTTCTCAATGAGTACCTTCTCTGAGTTGATCCTGATGGGGGAGCGTATAGAAAACGGGATAAAAATCGGTAAGATTCAAGCGGGAGAGTCTACTTCAGATGGAAGCAATAAGAAAGCTTTCGGGGGTAGAAAACAGGAAGATGCCAATTCGGTATGTAGCTCTCGGGGAAGAAATAGGGGATGGAGGCAATACCAACCGCAACAAGTTGCAAGTGTGACAATCCCCGCGCAACATCAGCAACAGCCGCAGCAGCAGGGGCAACAACATCCGGCTCAGCGAAGAATTCAGAACGGGAAGCCGAAAAGGGTATTTGATCCGCCGCCAGTATCGTACGCTGAGCTTCTTCAGAATTTGTTACGGTTACAGTTGGTCGAGAAAAGAACGATGGCTCCTCCGACAGGGATCCCCCCACCCAGTTATAACGCTAATGAGCATTGTGAATTCCACTCTGGGGCACCCGGCCATAATATCGAAAACTGCCACGCTTTCAAGCATAAAGTGCAAGATTTGCTTGATAGCACTGCTATTAATTTTGGTACGGAAGGGCCCAATATTACACAACAACCAATGCCAAACCATGAATAGGCTGGAGTATGGTGGACAAAGAGGAGTTCTATAGTTCGGGTGGGCCATTAAAAGTAGATCAGAGCAGTGGCAGGCTGCCTCTAATAACTGATTGTGAAGATAGCTGGTTCAGCAGCAGGACAGATGTGAAAGCCCGGTTCTCAGAAGCTGGCATTTTTCTTTGTTTTATCTCGTCATTTCTTTACGTTTGTAGTTTCTTTCATGTTTAAATTGCAATCTTGTTCGTAAAACTTGTTGTTTTCATTTCAATTGATGATAATGAAATAAATATGCATGTTTTGATTAAATCTATTCGTGTTCACTAATTGTTTTTACAAATGTCCAACGCCTGGTTAAGAGGAATCCGGGGAGGATGACGAAAATGAACGACATGCAAAATTCCGATTGTATGCTTTTGGAAACAAAACCTGCTGATGATGTACAGACATTGTTTCAAATCCCTAAACACCGGAGATATAAGGAAGATAATCCCTTGTCAACCCTTTGAGCCTTGTAGTAGGAGTTTCTTTCTATGAATGAAAAACCCTCAATCTTAACCTGGGGCAGGGTAGGTGTTAGCTAATTTGACCGAGCGTCCAAATTGCAAAAGGAGTGTCCGTTCGAGGGCCAATCACACCTCTAGAGGTCGCGCCAGAGAAACCGTGGTGGTTAAGCATCAGGAGTGAAACAGTCACATTATTCCCCAATGAGTCAGACAACCAGCGTCACACGACTTTTCCGAAAAAAAAGAAAAAAGAGAAAAAAGAAATCAAAAGCCTGCTAAGTCAAGAAAAGAAAACAATTGACTTAGGCAAAAATGAGGGCATCCCGTTGGACTCAAAAAACCAAAAGAACTCAAAAGAGTCAGTCCAGGCAAAAGTTAGGGATATGAAAAATGAAAGGATGGAAAAATCCTCAAATGAAATACGAGTCGTGTGACCTCAAGTTTCAAAGACGAAAGGCGAGTGGCTGTCACTCCCAACAATCATAATTTCTCGAACTATCACTCCTATCTTTAAGCCTCTGAGAGGTGAGTGCTAAGGTCGAATTAGATGAACATAGGATCAGAGAACATCAAGGAGAATGGGTGAGTTAAAATGAACTTTGAGCCTTTATCCTTTCCTTCAAAACCGTGAACCTGACCACGTTATAACCTTCAAAAGTCCTAATTGAAGCAGGTTGTTTCGAAAGCATACTTCGGTAAAGGTCGCGTCGATTCTGACTCCTGAAAGGGTTCCTCTTACCATGTTGGTACTGATGTTGATAAATGTTTTGTGCATTATATGCTATAAACTGTTTTTCCCTTCTCCCAGTGAACAGATTGGATGTCAAAACTATCATATGTGTTGCATTAATACGTCTTTTACGCAGAACAACTTGTTTTACTTGCGAGTAAGCGCTTGACAGCAGAAAAGTTTCCTACAGTGGAAAGTATGGTCAGGATAGAATGCAGAGCGCCCGAATGCTCCGCAAGCCGGGGCAAGCCATTAAGTGCTCCCCAGTCAGGTCATCCATTCAAAGTCAGTTACTCTGGGGCAATCAGGTCGAGATTCGGTAAATCTCTCGTAGTTGGAGGTACTGCTCTGGATCAGCTAATCAGGGGCAAAGTCATTGCAATCAGGGGAAGGCCATCTTAAGAGCGCAGAAGTTATTCTTTACTCGAGGGGCATTTGATGTGAAGTATCTCTCCGAAGTTCAGAATACTGGGGGCATTTCATATCAGACCATCAGGGAACAGATTTGCAGATTTCCTCTCGAGGACTATCCCCACAGAAGTTCTGCAGGCTGGGGCATATCAGAAGCGAAGGGATTGTTCTTCTTCGTATCATCAGGGTTATTCAGAGCCATTCGAGCAGGTTCAGTCAATTTTCGAGTGCGAGGCGAACGTCGGGAAGTTGTGTTACTATCCCTTGACTCTTCAACCAGAGAGCTGTGTATTCAGACAGGATGTTCTCCAGCGTCAGTTGTACCTGACCCATCGCAGATAGCCTAAAAGTCCAATTCTTATTGGCGATCACTGTAAGGCCCGTCCGTGTTGGCACGTCAGTTTCAAATCCAATCTTCATTAGTGCGCAGGAAGACTCCGTCTGTTTTCCCCAGAGGAGTCCAATCATACTTGACACATATGTTATTCCCCAGCGGAGTTGGTTTCACTTTTCCAGCATTTATTTTGGCTGGAATAATTCTGTGATATCCGGTTATCCTCGGCGGAGTTAGCTTTGTCTTCAACATTTATTTTGCTGGAGCGCCTCATTGCATTTGCATGTATCATCATACTTGCATCTAACCCAAATACGTAGCATTTCCATGCTATATGGAAACATTACGTCATTATCGAACATACGTATTCGGAAACATAAACCAGGTTGGTTACCTCGTTGGTTTCAGATGTTTGTTTTCCCCTGCAGATAATTGAGATTATGATTCAGGAAGATGTTCGGATAGTCGGATTTGTGGCGCAAGGCGAGCAGTGATCGTGTTCGTCCTATCATGTGGACCCCTAGCAGAGTTGCTTGGTTGAGTTTCTCTTTTCCCCAGATGAGTCCTTCTCAGGTCGCTGTTATGTCGGCATTACAAGATTTCACAGTTTAGATTTTTTGGAGTTATCGCCGTGATTTCCCCAGTAGAGTTTTCTTCCCCATCAGAGTTGCTTGGTTAAGCTTTTCTTCTTCCCCAGCGAAGTTTTCTTCAGACTGTTGTCATGTCAGTATTGAAAATCTTGAAATTACTACCTGCCGTCGAAGTAGGTGTTTGACGGCTGTCGTCAGAATTACCCTGGTTGAAGGAGTTATACCCTGGTTGAAGGAGTTATACCCTGGTTGAAGGAGTTATTACCCCGGTTGAAGGAGTTATTACCCCGGTTGAAGGAGTTATTACCCTGGTTGAAGGAGTTATACCCTGGTTGAAGGAGTTATTACCCTGGTTGAAGGAGTTATACCCTGGTTGAAGGAGTTATACCCTGGTTGAAGGAGTTATTACCCTGGTTGAGGGAGTTGTTGCCCTGGTTGAGGGAGTTGTCACCCTGGTTGAAGGAGTTATTACCCTGGTTAAAGGAGTTATACCCCGGTTGAAGGAGTTATTACCCTGGTTGAAGGAGTTATACCCTGGTTGAAGGAGTGATTACCCTGGTTGAAGGAGTTGTTACCCTGGTTGAGGGAGTTGTCACCCCGGGTGATGGAGTTACACCCTGGTTTGAGGAGTTATTATGCCTTGTTTGAGGCAGTTTGTTATCCTGGTCGATGGAGTTGTTACCTTTTGTCAAAGGAATTATTATCGGTGTTGGCAGAATCATTACCCGTGCTAACGGAGTGGCTCCCTGCGGAATTATTTGTTCAAGTATCTGTGTCGTCGGAGATGTATCCCACAGAGTAACTCGTTCAAGTCACCGGATGCCTGATTCGCGCTTTACGTAGCATTTTGTTTGTTTCTCTACAAACGAAGGTCAAGACTTTTGTGTTTTCGACGTGGTCCTTTGGCTCGATGCATGCTTATTGTAGCAAAATTTGGAATTAATTGTGGATTCAAGGCCTGTGGCGTCGCGCAGGTGGTTGAGGACGAAATCAAGTCAGTTCTTATCAGATAATTGATCAGTTGTTACCGTGACAGCCGGATTCGGTTTTCTGAATAATATTTTCCCCAAGCAGTAGTCGTATTAGCAATTTGATTTTGTGGTTGGCAAATTTCCGGGTTCTTTCGTATTCAACCATCTCGTACCTCGAATGTCTGAAGGCTGCGCGCTCTTCATCCATTCGGGTCCAAGCCGCTTGAATAGGGGCAGCTGTTGCACCCCAAAATTTGCCCAACCTTTTTTTTTAGCCTAGGCTTATGTTTCAATTGCATAATCATTTGCATTGGCATCATGTACATAGTGTATTCATCTACATAGCATAGCATAAGCAAGTTATCTTAATCAGGGGATCAAGTGTCATTCTTGTCTCAAGAGGCATATTCAGAGGGTTTCATTCATATTCAAGACTACTCAGGTCATCATAGAAGAATTTGAGCTTTAAAGAGTTGACAGATCAATCATGGGGTTCTCTCCTATCTTGAGGTTGTTTGGGGATCATCAGAGGGTGTATGAGCTATGAGCCAAGAGCATGGAGTGTGTATGGATGTTATGGAAAGTCTAGATGATCATTTTGAAGAAGAGCCAAGTCATTGGAATGATTACAAGAGCCTCAGTTGAAGACAGTCAACTAGGGTTTTATCTAGGTCAATCCTAGGTCAAGGACTTGATTTGAAAGGTATCAAGGCTCATTTGAAGAATGTGGGATTCATTAGTTTCTATATGGATATGGATGTTGTGTTGTGCCAAAGAAAAATCAACAGGAGTCAAGGAGAAGTGGAGTTACCAAATTAGGGTTTCAGTGTAAAATCCCCTGATTTAGGTCAAACTTCCAAGTAGTGTAATTCAAAATGCAAGCTTCATATGAACTTTTGGTCCACATAAGACTTGTAGATCATCTTCATATCTTTAATTTTAGTGGTGGAAGTCATCAAGATGATTTACAGAGATCAAGTTATGGTCCTTGCAAGTTGCAGGTCATCTGAGAACACTGAAATTTGTCTGTGAAAGTTGTCTGTCTTCCAAGCAACTTTTGACCTTCAAGGAGTTTTCAAATGAATTCTTGGAAAAAATAAGAATTGTTCCTCATGATATCCCCTTTCCAAAAAGGTATGGTATGCCTTCATCTGATTTTTGAAGCTCAAGTTATAGCTTGTGCAAGCCAGGGGTATTTTAGGAAAGTGGAATTATATGTCATTCTTAGCGTATGCCCAAAACTCATACAAGGAAGCTTCAAATGAAAAACTTCACAACATCAAAGTTGTTCAAAATGACATTTTAAGCCTAGAAAAGAGGTCATGGCATGTTGGAAAAGCTTGTAGCAAGAATTGACAAAAGTTGGTGAAAATGACTTAAAAAATGACATAAGTTGAAAAAGTTCAAATTGAAAATTGGTATGGGCAATCTACAAATCCAAAATGGGGCATATGATATATCAAATTGAGTCTAAACAACATTTTAAAGACTTTGGTTCAGCCACAATTTTGATTTGAGGGTTAAAAAATGGACTTGCTTTGTAATTCCATTACTTGCATAATAAGGTACATGTGAGAAACTCAACATAAGGCAAAGGAATCCCTTGTTTTTCACTCATATCACTCCAATTTGTCATGAAAAGAGATTTTAAAAGGTGGTTAAGGGGCTGCAAGTTAGATTGAAGGGAGATATCATGAGATGGGGATTATGTCATAACATGAGAAATTCTTGAAGTTTCTAGAATCATCTTGGATTGAGCTAGAAGTCTCTAGATCTTTCCATGCTCTCCTATATATTGGATTGAGATCATTAAGAGAAAAGGTTGGTGATAGTTGATGTCGAATCCATTTTCTCCATTTGCAAATCATATTGAATCTTCATTTTTCTCTTCACCATTTTTCCATTTTTCCCACATTTTTCTACACTTGAAAACTCAAATTTTCAATTCCATTTTTCTCCCACTTTTGGTTCATTCCACCATTGCAAATACATTCCTTATCATTCTTACAATTGATTCAACACTTTTTTGGCCATAATTGATGCATGAACCAAGCTACACAACTCCATTAAAGTGAGCTCCAAGTGAAAAATTGATTTTTTGTTTTCCATCAATTCACTCCTTTCTTTCCATCCAAACACCTTCCTCATCAATTATAGGACGTGTCCACATCATTTTCTCAAAGAATTGGTGATCGAGTGAAGCTCCATAAGCCATTTTTCGGAGGTATGAAGAATTCGACATAACTCATGATTTATGAGTCTTTCTTGCATTATTGTTGTTGCATTACATTGCTCTCATCTCCTACATGGATTCTAGTACAAAAAAGATGGGTTTTATGACAATTTTTGGTTCTTGAGTTTTTCTTGAGGTGCCACATTTTGGGAGTTAGAGAGAGTTTCAAGAAAATCTAAGACCATATTTGGATTCCTTGAATTTTTTCCTTCAATTTTGACCAAAATTTTGTGCGAAACGGATAATTATTGATGGAGTTATGGTGCTTCAAAGTAGCAAAAAACTCATGTTCATGGAGCTGCGGGTTACTATTCACAAAGTTGAAAAATTTGATTTGGAGAAGAAGGTGTTAACACCGTCGAATGCATTTCCAAGTCAAGGTTTCTTCCATTCATCCAACGCCTCTCACTGCGCCACGCAATCGGCCACATAAGCCTCATGCCACTTTTATTTATTCATGTTATTTTCTTTTATTTTCCTATTGCCATGTTTCTTTTATTTTTTCTGTTTTATATGCTGACTTCTAAATACCATAAAAAATAGGAAAATTAGTCTTTTTGATCCCCATTTTTTTCTGCGTAATCCTCAAGATGTCTGGAATTTTACAGAATTGGAACCATATTTTTTCCATTTTTCGTCATTTTATTATATGTTTTTACATTTTAGTTGTCAAAAAATTAGCAATGCTGGTGCTATCATTTTGTGAATTTTGTTTGACCTATCAAAACATTGTTTAAACGTCAAAGCTTTTGCAGGGGTATTCTACACATGATGAGGTATTGTGATGTATTTTTGTGGGAATTTTATTGTACCATTTTAATTGGTTTTGGATGCTTTCTTTAACATGCTCCATTTTAATCTTTCCTTTGGTATACATGAGATATCTTGCATTGTTTTCATCTTGTTTGACCATTTCCTTGTGGATATTTTTATGGTATCTCTCACCCCTAGTTTATGGATTGATGTAGGTAATGGGAGATTTTTATTTGATTTTTTTAGCACCTTTTGCTATTTTTCTTATGTTTTGTATTCGAACTTGTAATTTGGACTTCCGAACGGACTTTATTTTTGTTAAGGCTCCAACAGCCGATTTGTGTTTGCGTGGTGAACGCCGTGGTTTATATTTCTTATTATAGATAGGTTAGAGGTATTGGAAGACCCCTTAGGTGTCTGTTATTTGTATGTGTAGCTTGCCCAATTATCGACTTGTTTGCATGATAGCACGTTGCGATTCCAAATAGTGGATTACGCGTTTCATTCGGAGTTTTCACTCGATTCTTTGCATATGATCACTTGATATTTTCTTATTTCATCCATGAATGGGCTTGAGGTTGAGACGGACCGTCCTCCCTCCTTTGCATTGCATTTACCATTGCTATATTCATGTTCACTTGTATGCGGTTATTACTTGTATTTCCGTTTCTTCCTTTCGTTTTCCTTTCCCGTAGGACTTCCATTCTTCCTTGTTCAAGGGAGGATGTGATAGACATTAGGAGCTAACCCATGTATGATAACATTAGGGTAGATTTTATTCCCTTTTTAACTCTAGGATTGTAGAGTGTCATCTCTTCTTTCTTTCTTCAAACAACAGAAAAATATTAATAAAGGCTATAACAAAATCAATTCATTTCTTCCGTCAAAAGATTTGAACAAACATCAACCTTTTTGCAATAAGAAAACCCTTGTTTAAGATGATATTTTTTATAAAAGACATTTGAACAAGCTTGTGTCGTGAGTAGCCCGAAATACGTTTGCTCTGATCTTCCATGCAGTGTGGAAGTACGTAGGCATAGGATGCGATATCCGAACTACTATCATGTGGGCTAGAAAGTAATGCCTTAATCTTCTCGCAACATTGATAAGGGCCAGGGCGACCTTATCAATTTGTTGGTACCCGAGTTCTGGCCCTTGTAGGGCTTTGCTTGTGAAGTATATTGGCTTCTGTCCGTCGAGGGTTTCTCGAATGAGGGCAGCGCTGATGGCATCATTAGTGACAGAGAGATAAAGGTACAACATTTCCTCACTGTTTGGTCGTGACAAAACAGGTGGTTCAGACAGGGCTTGCTTGAGGTGGCACAGAGCCTGTTCGCATTCCCCGACCATTCAAACGTTGCTTTTTTCCGGAGGAGCTTTAAGAAGGGCAGAGCGTGTTGGGCGGATTTGGCCACCAAGCGAGATAGCGAGGTGAGCATCCTGTTGAGGGATTGTATGGTTTTATTTGACTTAGGTGTGGGGAATTTAGAAAATGCTCGACATTTGTCAGGGTTGGCCTTGATTCCTCTCTCAGTGAGGTAGAATCCGAGGAACTTTCCTGCCTGTACGCCAACGGTGCATTTTTCTGGGTTGAATCGCATTTTACACTCCTTAGCTTGGTCGAAGACCTTTTGCAGGTGGAACGTATGATCATATTCCTCTTGGGACTTCACGATCATGTCGGCCATGTATACTTCGAGCATGTCTCCATTTTATGATCAAAAGAGTTTGTTCATCATTCGCTGGTGCGTGGTCCTTATGTTTTTCCAGACCGAAGGGCATTACGTTGTAGTAATAGTTGCCCTACGAGGTCATGAAAGCAGTGCATTTCTTATCCTTCTCTGCCATGGGAATCTGGTTGTATCCTGAGTAGACGTCCATGAAGGATAGAAGTTTGAAACTGGCGGAGTTATCCAATAACTTATCGATGCTGGGCAGGGGGTACGCATCTTTTGGGAAAGCCCGGTTGAGATCGATGTAATCAACGCACATTAGCCATTTTCCATTATTCTTTTTTACTAATACAGTGTTGGACAACCAGGTTGTATACTTTGCTTCCGAGATAAAATTAGCCTCTAAGAGATCTTTTACAAGTTTATTTGTCGCTTCAGTCTTCTCATCGGATTGCTTGCACCGGCATTGTGCTACCATCCGAGCAGATGGGTCGATGGTGAGCTGATGGTAAATGATCTCTAGGTCAAGCTGGGGATGTTCGCAGCACTCCAAGCAAACAAGTCAGCATTGTTCTTCAAGCAAATCTTCATCTGTTATTCCACTTCATCCGACAGTCCCAACCAATCCTGACTCCTCGATTGGGGTCGTCCCTGAATGTGATCACCTCAAATTCTCCATCTGGTGTTGGGCGCATAATAGTTGTGGAGTATGAGCTGCCCGTTGAGACTGAAGTATCTTCTTTGCCTTCTTTTGGGACCCGGATGTCAAGGTCGATAGTATGAACCTGGAGCGCTGGCTTCTTTCCGGGATGGCCTTCTTTGATGGGAAAGTCTTCGTCTCTTGCCCGTTTGACGATCTACAGTGCTGCATTGATTGAACTTTTCCCTTTGGTAGACGCTTCGAAGCATCGTCTTCCAGCCTCACTGTCCCCATGCAGAATGGTGACATGCCCTTTTTCAGTATAATACTTCATCTTAAGATGAACTGTGGAAGGGACTGTAATTAGTTCGCGAGTGTCGGTCTTCCCAGGATGCATTGGTACAATGAGGGGCAGTCTACGACTAAGAACTAAGTCTTAATCGTTTTGGCAGCATTCTATTCCCCGAACATAAATTGGAGGTCTACGTACCCCTGGGGTCTATCCGTGACCCCGTTGAATCCTTGTAGATCTAACCCTACATATCAGGACAGGTTCTTCTGCTCGAGTTTAAGGGTGCATAATAGGTTGGTGTACATGATGTCCAACGAACTACCCTATTCGACAAGGATTCAACGAACATCAGTGTGGGTTAACCGAGCTCTGATAAGAAGAGGGATGTGAGAGTTGGGGGAGCCTCCAGGGAGCTCTTCACGGTAGAAAGTGATTGGCTGGGATCATTCTCAGAATTTTTTGAGTGTTGACAGACGATCTGGACTACAGTCGATCAATTGTTCGAAATTTCTCTTTACTGATCCTACTGTGAGTTTGTTGTATTCTCTGCAGGAAATAACCATTATACCAGGGAAGGCCTCCCAGGGGCTGTGCATGGAAAAATATACAGGCCCGTCGAGCCCGCTGGGGATGAAAAAGTCCTATGGTCACGAGATAGACATGGTGACCAGATGGCAGGGCTAGAAGACGAGCCTTTCATATCTTTCTTGGATTCTGATGTTTCTCCTCAGAGGGCTTCTCCTTTCTTCATATACTGCTTCATGTGGCCCTTTTTGATGAGGATTTCAATGGAGTCTTTCAAGTGGACGTAGTCTTTTGTCACATGGCAATGGCTTTGGTTGAAGCGATAATATTTGTTTTGGTCGGTGTTGCTCTTCAAAGTTGTTGGCTTGGGGAATCATACACCTCCTTGCTTGAATTCAGCGTTGATACATTCAGAAGGAATACGTTCGTGGGGAGCGGTTAATAGGGTGTATTCGATAAATCGACCTGCAGGACCTTTGTGATCTCGAGGACGATTGTCTCGTCGCCTATCTCTAGCTCGCCTGGAAGTTTCTGCTTCGTCTTTCTTCGAGACTCTAGAACTCTCGTGGTCCCTCAAGTCTTTGGCCTTATAGGCGGCTCCCTTTTCTTCATATTGAATATAGGATTATTCCCGGCGGAGAAGTTCGGCTAAAGACTGAGGAGGTTTGATTCCTACTGCCTTGCGGAAGTCTCTTTTTGGCCTTAATCCCTTTTCTAGCAGATATTTTTTCATGTGGTCGGTTGTGCAGATTTCCACAGCTTTCTTAGTGAATATGTCGATGTAATTGTAAAGAGGTTCGTCCCTACCCTGAATGATACCCTCAAACGTAGCATCAAATTTTGGGTGGTGCCTGGAGGTAGTAATGTGTCGAGAAAACTGTTCCTTAAGTCTCCTCCAAGATGTGGTCGAGCCCCGAGGAAGGCTCTTGTACTAAGCCATATCCCTTTTCCTGAGGGTGATGGGGAATAGCCCATATTTGATTGCTCCAGTGACATTGTGGTAGTGCATCAGGGCCTTAATATTTTCTATGTGGTCACCGGGGTCGGTGGTACCATTATAGAGAGCTAGAGGGGCAGGTTTCTCCAGCCTGCGCGGAATGTCGGTGTCCATGATTTCTTGCGACAGGGGACCGCAGACGTTGTCTTCGTCGCTTGTGTTGGACGACCTACTGAACGAATAACTGCGTCCCTAGCTCTTACTGCGTCGAGGAGAATGTTCATGTCGGCTTTGGTGCTCTTCGGGAGACTTTCCAGAAGGCCAAGTCCTTTTGGATACTGGGGAGTGCCTGGATTTCCGAGGAGGGGTACGATCACGCCTTCAAATGGTCTCATGTCCATGCTTCTCCAGTTTGGATTGTTCTTTGGAGGGGGAGATGCTTCTAGATTAGTCTCGGCAAGGCTTCTGAAGAGGGGAGTGTGATCGACGAGATGGGATGAGGGATCCCTGTGGGGGAGGTCGTTCTTCGATGGTGTTCTCCAGCATGTGGATTTTTTCTCCTTGTTAGAAGAACAAATAGTTAGATTTGTTGAGGAATCTTGTGGGATGATGATAGACTCGTATCTACGGTCGGAACTTTAGACACGAGGCTTCACGTTGTTAGGAGATGTCGGTTTTCCATCCCTGTGATCAGTTTCTCCGGTAGCAGCTCCGGGGATGGGGGTTTCAACGCAACCCAAAATGGCGGTGATGGAATCTTGATGGACATCATTATGGTGGGAGGCCAGAAGAATGAAGGTTCAGAGAGGTAGCTTTGGTATTTTGTTTGGAAATATTGGGGAATCTTGGTTCAAAAAGAGGGGGGAGCTGGAGTTTCCACAGACGACGCCATTGATCTGAAGTGATTAGAATGGATCGTCTTGGCCTTCAATGTGGGGCAGCAACAATGGTCGTATAAGAGAAGAGGGTTGTACCTGCAAGGTACTCCAATGTCAAAGTAAGTGTTTGAACTAAAGAGAGAAAACAAGTACGAGGGTTTAGGTATTAGTAAGAATCATTAGAATACCTGACCCTCTCAAGAGATAGGGTATTTATACGATTCCCCCCAGGCGGTGCCAAGGTCCCACATGTGACCAAAATATCTGGTCGGCCAATGAGGGACTGCTAGGTGGAAGATCTAGCGCGTGATCTTTGACCAGGTCCAACTGTCTCCGTGACTTTCGAAGGGGCAGTTGGTCGCGTGAACTGTCAAGCGCGTGGGGGACATTTTCCCCAACGACTATATTATGCTCAACGGCTATATCGTGTCCAACGACTATACTGTGCCCCAGGGTCTATATTGGGTCTGACTCTAAGCTTAGACTTGATTGGGGCTAGCCTAGGTGTGGGGCAGGTGCTCGTCTAGTCCAGAACAAACACCATGAAGGAAGATCATGAGGCCATTGAAAGAAACAATACATGAGAATTGATTATTCTACCTCAAAATAAGAAATTCACCAGTGTGAGATGGGTTTTCAAGATAAAGTTGAAGCCAGATGGTTCAGTTTCTAAACATAAAACAAGTTTAGTAGATAAAAATTCCTACAAAAGTATCATTTAGACTACTTTGAAGTGTTTGCGCTTGTAGCTAGACATGAAATTATAAGTTTGGTTATTGCTATAACTAAAAATAGGAATTGGCATCTGATACATTTAAATGTAAAGTCAACTTTTCTGAATGGTCTATTGCAAGAAGAATTTTATGTGTTACAACCTCCTGAATATGTGAAAGAAAAAAAAGAAGGGATGGTGCACAAGTTGCATAGGGCCTTGTATGAGATGAAATAAGCTCCAATGGCATGGAATCTAGAAATTGATTCATTTTTCAAGCATCTGGGATTCAAAAAAATGTGAAATGGAATATGGTGTGTATTTGCAGCATGCTTAAGAAGGAAATGCGATTCTAGTGTGTATTTTTGTGAATGACATACTTTTGACAAAGAGTTGTACTTTTGAGATAAACAAGTTCAAGAAGGTGTTGATGAATGCATTTGATATGACTGACCTTGGAAATTTGATATATTTTTTAGGGATGGAACATTTACATTTTGAGAAGGCAATATTGTGCACTAAGCAAAGTATGAACTTGAGTTGCTGAAGAGATTTAAGCTGATAAATTATAAGTCAGTTGTCATACTTATCGAGACAAATCATAAGTTGGACTTTAATTTTGATTGTAAGGATGTAGATGCTATAACCTTCAAACAGTTGGCTGGTTGACTAAGATATCAGTGTAACACCATGCCTGACATATGTTGTGCAGATGCAACAGTGAGTAGGTTTATGTGAAATAAGGGATGATGTGGAAATGTAATTTAAATTCTAGTTGTGAGTTTGCATTTGCATTAGAGTTTAGATTTAGTTTCCATTTCAGTTGCATTTAGTTTGCATCAAAACTTGGGTTAGTATATAATCGCAAGTCAATTACATTTGTAACAAAATTTTATATTTGAGAAAGTTTTGAAAATTAGTTACGTTTCATTCTCCCTCTGCAATTCTTCTTCATCTTCTTAAATTCTCATGCATCAATGACGGTTCATTGTTAAACTCTAATAATAATGATTTGACGGTATACATGTAATTCATTGGTTGACGATATAAAATTATTTTATACCATTAGTACATCTCATATTTTCTTTAACAATTATGTTTGACTGCAATAAATTAAAACTATATAACAAAGTAATTGTGTTTTAATGGAAATTATCTTTAGAAAAAATGTGTAAAAAAAAGCTATGTTAAAAAAGAAAATATATTTTCAAAAAAGGAACATCTCATGCTAATAGAAGATATGTTTGTTTTAGTCTTAAAAATGGTTTTTTTTCTTTGTACTTTAAAAATAATTTTTATGGTTTTTTAAAAAATACTAAAAGTTTTTTTAAAATTATTTTTCTAGTTTATACAAATAATTTTGAACATTTTATTGCACATTATTGAAAATTAAACATAGTCAAAATAACATAATTTTGTAAAACAAATGTTTTAAAAATGATATTTTAGACCTTTTAAAATTAGCTTTATATTTAATTCGTTTTTTTAAATTTTGATATTAAAAAAATAATAATAAAGTAATGAAATAAGTAAAAAAATATTTAACCTAATTTGTTTATTTTAACATCAAAAAAATTTTTTGTGCAAAAATATCTTTTAAAGGAGAATATGTACATTTCTTTGTATTTTTTTTTCATAATGCGATGTAAATTAGGGTTGTTCGCTGTTCGGTTTGGAATGATTGGTTAAAATATCTTATCCAACCCGATTCAATATCATAAATTATAACTTTATTTTTATTTTTTGAATATACAAATTATAAATTATTTTATTTATTAATATTATGAAAACATTAAAAATTAGAAATTAGAAATTTTGATATAGTATATTAAATATAATATATTTAAACTTAATATTAAAAATGAAAATGATAGATTATGATAGAAACAAATAAAATACTAAAAATAAATATATTAAATCAATTTAATGAATATTATTAAAAATAAGTATTATCAATTAATAAATTAACACATAACATACTAATAAAAATAATTAAATATAAAAGTATTTACACATGGCTCGATTCAATTCACATCGATTTTAGAATATCAATCTGAAATCTAATTCAAACTTTTTGATTTTCAGAATAAGAAATCCAAACACATCAATTAATATTTAATATTTTATTATTTTTTAATCAGTTTGTAGTTTTTATTTGAATCAAATTGCTTGTGGAAGTGGTGTTAACCAAAACAATGGAAAACTATGTTATCTTTGAAAATTAAAATTGAGATCAATGTAAACTTAATTAATTGAGTTTATTTTTTGTTTTTATTGAAAATAATATTCGTACCCTAATAGCACATATTAAGAAACTTCTAAGTAGAAATTTTATATTAAAAAACACAATGAAAAATTAATTATCAATTTTTAATTAAATCAATACACAATTTTTAAAAAATAATTTACATTTAACTCTTAATATGTTCCTTTAAAACACATGTTAGCATTATCTTTATAATATTTGCACTATTCTTCTAGATTTGATTTAGTTGAGTGTAAACAGAAATTGTCTCCCACATGATGCTAATAGAGGATATGTTTGTGTTATCCTTCAAAATTAAAATTAAGATCAATGTAAACTTAATTCAATGCGTTTATTTTAGATTTTTATTGATAATAGTATTCGTACAACATAAACTTGTACAGAGGCATAGAGCAAGATTAGAGTGTTTTAGTTTGGCAACAACATAGACGTCCTTGACAACTGCCACTACTCGAACCACGTGTTTGACATCTCTGTGAACAATTATCATTAGATAATGGACAATCCTGTAAATCAAAACAATCAACCGTTGTATCGTCACTTATTATTTCTTCATATCTTCTTGCACCACCTACAATTAATACAAACAATTTTTATATTAAGACCGTGTTTGTGGCGTCAATTATATATAGTAAATTATTTTGAAAAAATAGGTAAAGAATAAGTAAGTGTGTTACCTGGATGCAAAACTAAAGCAATGCAAAGAATTGCAATGAAAATGTGTACTCGGTTGATGCTGATAGTCATGTTCTCTTGAATGATGAATGGAGAAATCGAGTAACTATTTATATAAAAATTTTGCTTTTTTTTTTCCTTAAGAAATCGGGTAACTAAAAAAGAAATATGTTAAAAAATAAAATATTTATTCAAAAAAGAATATGTATATGATAATAAAAAATATGTTTGTTCTAGTCTTAAAAAGTAGATTTTCTTTTTGTATTAATTTTTTTTTTTTTTGAGATTTCTTTACAAAATTATTTTTATATAACAATTATAGTTAAATAGACATGCACTGTCGGTGTAAAAATTTTTATACTGTTGTCTAATAAAAAATTACAAATCTACTAAATCATCTAGACTTTTTTAAAATATGATAATGATTTAATGAGGTGTATATCGTTCATTGGATGACGGTGTAAAATTATTTTATATTATGGATACATCTTTTATTTTGTATAACAATTATGTTTGACTGTACTAAATTAAAAATATAAAACAAAGTAATTGTGTTTTACATGGATATTATATTTATCAAAAATGTGTAAAACTAACCATAATTAAAAAAAATACCATGTTAAAAAATGATTTATATTTTCAAAAAAGGAATTGTTCAAGCTAATAAAGGATATGTTTGTTTTCATCTTTAAAATATATTTTTCCTTTGTATTTTAAAAATAATTTTATGAAAATTTATTTTATAATACTAAAATACTAATTTTTTTTTCTTATTTAAATAATTTTTTTTAACATTTATAACATAAATTTTTATTAGTGAATATTAAACATAGTCAAAATAACATAATTTTTTAAAAACATGTTTTAAAACTAATTTTATTACAAAAAAATTAACAATATCTTTAATGTTAATTGATTTTTTAAATGTTGATATTCAAAAAATAAGTAATAATATAAGTTAAAAAATATTTTAAGAAAACTATTTAATCTCATTTTTCATTTTAAATTAAAAAAAAAAGTTTTTATAAATATTTTTTAAACAAAAATATGTAAATTACTTTTAAAACAATAATAAAATGTTTCTAGAAACAAGTTTTTCTTTGTATATTTATTATAATGTGATGTAAATTAGGGGTGTTTGGTGTTCGGTTTGAGATGATTGCTTAAAAAAATCTTATCTAAATCATACATTTTAATTTGAATATTTTTTTAATATCCAAATTATAAATTATTTTAATTATTAATATTATAAAAATATTAAAAATAAAAGATTTGATATAATTTTTTTACCCTAATTCCATTGAAAAAGTTAATACATGCACTGACCATCTTGTTCACTTGAATCAACTCGAGGAGGATATACTTATGCAAAAATCCAAAATCAATTGGCTCAAATTAGGAGACGAAAATAATTCATTATTTCATGCTTTTGTTAAAGATAGGAATAAGCAAAAAGGAATTCACACGTTAACCTTTTTGGGTGGAGAACTTGTGAGTAATTCGGAGCCTATTGAGGCAGAGATTTTTTATATCTATACGACACTAGTGGGCATAAATGCTACTAGTCTTAACAATATTGATGTTCACAAAGGCTCCTGGTATGGATGATTTCAATGCTTTCTTTCTCAAGACTTCATGGCAATTTGTTAAGAAAGACAGGACCGAGGCAATCACGAAATTTTTTTGAGTCGGGTAGAATGCATATGGAAGCCAATTGCTCTCACGTAACTTTGATTCCAAAGTCTCCTAAAGCAACAACTATTAAAGATATGAGACTGATATCTGTTGCACCCTAAAATTTGCTCAACCTTATTCACTTGGTTTATGTTTCAATATCATTGGCATTTGCATATAGAGTCATATACATAGGTTACTCATCTGCATAGCATAAGCATAGCAAGTCAGTCAACAGGGGGCCAATCATTATTCTCATCTCTAGAGGCCTATCCAGAGGTTATTATCCTAATTCAATCTCATTCAAGTCATCAGAAAAGAATTTGAAGGCAGGGAGTTCAGTGGATCAAGCATTGAGTATATCTCCTAACTGAGGGTGTCTGAGGATCAACAAGGGAATTATGAGTTGTGAATGGAGAGCATGGGGAGTATCTAGACATCTTGGAGGACTTAGGAAGTCATTTGGAGAAGAAAACAAGTTGTTGATGTGATCACAAGAATTGTAGTTGAAGGCAGTCAACTAGGGTTTCATTTGGGTCAACCCTGGGTCAACCCTAGGTCAAAGGTTTGCTGGGGAGGTATTAAGGGCTATTGAAGAGATGTGGGGTTTATCATTTGACATGGAGAATAAGGATATGTTGTTATGCTAAGAAGAAATTAAGAGAAATCAAGGAGAAGAGGAGGTTCTAAATTAGGGTTTCTATGTAAAATCCCCTAGTTTAGGTCAAATTTCCAAGCAAGATAAGTCAAAATACAAGCTTCAAATGGATCCTTGGCCAACATGGAACTTGTATAGGATCTCAAGACCTTTAATTTGAGTGGTGGAAGACATCAAGGAGATTTATAGAACTCAAGTTATGGTCCTTGCAAGTTACAGGTCATCTGAGGTATCTGAAATTTTGTCTATGAAAGTGACTTGACTTCCAAGCTATTTTTACCCCTCAAGGAGATTTCAAATGGATTTCTGGTCAACATAAGAGTTGTTCCTTATTGTCTTAGATTTCTATAATGGTATAGTATGCCTTCATATGATTTGGGGAACTCTACTTATGGTCTTGGCAAGCAAAGGGTATTTTGGTCATTTGTGAATTACAGGTCATTTTAACCTATGCCCAAAACTCATACAAGGAAGCTTCAAATGGAAAACTTTACAACATCAAACTTGTTCCAAATGACATTTTTAGTCTAGAAAAGTGACCATGAGAGATTGGAAAGATTCATAGCACAAGGTTTCAAAATTGTTGGATTTAATGAATAAAAATGGCCTTAAAAATGAGATTTTTCATATCTTGGCCAAATGAAGCAAAATTATAGGTCATTTTGAATGGAAAGATCATTTTAAAGACATTGGCTAAAGTAGAATTTTGAGCTTAGTTCATGTTTTAAGAGTTATCCATGGTTGCTTGCAATGGAAGAAACATAAACCAAATTCAAGGGAAAGAATGCAAGGGAAACTTCTCCAAGTTTCTAGGAGGTTCTAACCTCATGTATATATTGATGTGAGATGGTTCATGCCATGGTTGGTGATTTCATTTTGTTCAAAACCCCAAGTTTTACACACTTTCTCATTTTTGCATAAGCTTCACAAACTCTCCTAAATCTCCATCAATCCTTTTATCTTTTGATTGAATCTTCATCATCATCATTCAAACACCATAATCCACATCAAGATTGGTAGAATTGGAGGAAGAATTGTGCTATTCAAGACAACCATCCAAATTGCAAGAACTTCTCAAGGACAAGATTCATGAAGTTTACACACTAATCACTGCATACAGAAGTCATCATCAAGGTTACTGAGCAAGTTTCAATCACTGCAAGCACCAAATTCAAAGAGTTGCATACCTGTTTTCACCAATTGCACCAGGTTTGTTTTCTCTTCGTATTACATGAATTAGTTAGAATCTTAGGGTTTTGATAGGGTAGAATGGTTAAGATAGGATAGAGGAGTGATTGGGATGATTTTGGAGAAGTTTCATGAAGTTTGAGCATGATGCATCAATTCTGTTAAGGCTCATAACTCTTGGATTAAGGCACGATAATCATGGGTTAATAGCTTGAAATGATCAGTGCAAGGTGTAGAGTATGTTAGGGTAATAATTGGAGAGAATTGAGAGGATGGATATCAGTTGGACATGGTGGATCAGATCTGTTATACCTATCGAGTTTGCTTCGTGAGTGAGTTTTAGGAAGAACTAAGGCTATGGCTGTGTAGAGGGAGAGATTTAGAGCAATTTTGCTCTTGACATCGAATGAATCCATGAAGAGTTGAAGGAGAACAGAAAGATGTAAGGTTCGTGCATGGGGATGAGTTGCAGAGCCTAGGGTTTGCTGGAGGTAGGAGACGATCCCTGGGCCACACGATCACATTTTGACCTTTGACTGGAGGACTCATCCAACGGACGCGATTGAAAGTTCAAAACGGAGGGAGATTTTTAATAATGAAACGCACCGTTTCATTTAGTGGAGGGAAATGGGCTCAAATGCTATTGACACCCCCAACGCGTGTGAAGCCCAATCGTTTGAACTGTTTGGCCCTGCTATTCTCACCCCCCATTTATTTCTTTTTAATTCTTTCTAATTTCTTTCATTTTTTTATGCATCTTATAAAAATCATATAAAATTGAAAAATCAGTATTTTTTGATGATTCTTTTTGCATAATTTTCTTTAAAGAGTCTAGAAAATTATAAAAAATAAAAATTGCATTTTATTTTTTATTTGATATTTTTCCCATATTTTCCAAATAAATAGAATTTTAATGAGTTTCATTTCATACATAAATTTGTTAATTTTTGTTCTATTAATTGCTTTAATATTTTTTGTCCATTCTTTTTAGGTTGTTTAGTTTAGATATTCAACTTGTAAATGCAATTTAATTCATATTTTTAGAAATTAATTTTAGGTGTTTAGTTTAGGTGAGAACAACATGAACAAATTAGGGTTTTTAAGTGACAACTTAGGAGAATTAATTCATTTCCCTTAGGGCTTAGAGTTTGAATAGTTTAGCTATGGGACTATAAGGGCTATGGGTAGTTATCAGATCCCCTTAGAAAAGTCAGGATTCCCCTACTGCTATTAATATACTGTCTATATTTGATTGACTGGTGTGGTGTGCCCTCTGGGGATTATTGCTTGCTTGTTTGGGTGTTGGGATTTGTCTGAGGATTGGGGAAGCTGAAGACTGATGATGATGGAGCCATTGGAGATCCAGAGCCTGAAGACCAACTTCCAGAGTTGATGGGGTGTTTCTTGCTAGCAGCTGTTGAGGAGGTTAGGGTTTAGGAGCTAGGCAGAGCTCTAGGTTAGAAAGCTTGATTCTCAAACATGGAAGGTTTTGACTGCCTCCATTCTTATCTGTGATACAGAGTCTCTCTGAGACACTCACCCCCTTCCTTTGGAAGGCTTGGTGCTATTGTCTGAGGGATAGAACTCTTGAGAGAAAATGTCTTATGTGTTAGTGGCAGTTGGTTTACCACCATTGGTAGTCAACTAATTGCTTAACACCCAATCCACTCTGGTGATTGATCCCTCAGCTTGGAGGATAGGACTTGAAGAAAAGCCATTGTAGACTGAAGATTGGCAACCAAAGCCTTTGCTTGAAGACTGTGAAGATAGAGACTGTTGCTGACTGAAGCTTGTAGCTGATTGGAGATGACTTGAAGATGGATATGGATGAAGAGCTGCTGTGGCTGTTTATTTTTGCTGTATTTCATTTCTGATGTATTGACTGGTTTTCCTGACTGTATTGTTTGCTGTTTACCCTGTTGGGTTGAAGGTGAAGCCTGTTCACTTTTGCCTATTGTTTTCCAGGTTCGAGGTTGAGTGGGACTCCCTTGCCTCGCTTGTATTGTTGCATCCATGCATTTTACTGCTTTACTGTATATATCTGATATTGTTTCTGTTTCCGTCTACTCCCTTAGGATCTCTGTTTCTCTCTGTGCAAGAGAGGAACATGATAGACACTAGGTCTTAACCCATGCATGATAACATTAGGATAGTTTGATTCCCTTCGCAACCGTAGGTTAGAGTTCTGTCTCTTCTTTCTCCAAACAAACAGAAAAACACAATAAAATTTCAAACACAATAAAAGACACTTCTTCCGTAAAAGAATGTGAACTCATCAAAACGTCATTTTTGTCCGCCGGGACTGCTAATCAAGAAAACCTTTTTCAGAAGGAATAAAATCAATCAAGACAATCTTGTGTCGTACGTGCCCGAACTACGTTTGCTCTGATCTTCCATGCTGTGTGGAAGTACGTAGGCATAGGATGCGATATCCTTGCGAGCAACCTTCCCCTCCTTTCCCGTAGGTAGGCGAACTACGTTGACTCTGATTTCTCGTTCCAGACGGGAATACGTAGGCATAAAGTGCGATACTTTGCCGAGTCATTTTTATTTTCATTTTATTTTCTTTTTAACCCGTGACCTATAGTTTAGATAGAATAACAATCCATACCCGAAAACAAGCGTGGATCCCGTCGAGTACGACGGACGTGAGGGGTGCTAATACCTTCCCCTTATGTAACCGACTCCCGAATCCAGGTTTTGGTTGCGACGACCATACCTTTCCCATGTTGTGCGAGGTTTACTCTGAGCGTTTCCTTTCCCTCCCGTGGGATAAATAACGCACGGTGGCGACTCTTCTGTTCAGCCGGCGCCGATTTTCGCAGTAGCGACAGCTGGCGACTCTGCTGGGGATCCAACGTCCCCTGGCTGCTAAGGACTGCGATAGTTCTTATGCATTTGGGATCCAACGTCCCTTAAGAGAGTCAATCCTAACGCTTGTTTTCCCGTCGAGGATTTTGTATGGATTTATATTTCTGACCTTTATTTTCAGCTTTGTATATATGGATTATTATTGCTGTATCTTGGGGTGTGACGGGTGTTCTGATATTGAGTGAGAAGCCGGACCTGGGCTTGAGTGCACCTTAGACTTAGAGTAGAGATTAGTGGGCGCGCACGTGCTTTGCATGTCCTAGTGTCCCGCGAAATCTACGCTCAGACGAGGTTCTTCTGGTTGGCCTCCTGTCCTACCCTTTGGGTGGCTTGGGTTGCTGGTTAGTTGGATTGTCGACTCTGGGGACCGATCATTTGGAAGTTGGCTAAGTGAGGCCTCTTCAGGATTTGGTGATGCCACTCCTTCTGGGAATCGTATCATCAACCCTGAAAGTCTGTGACGCCGACGACCGCATAGGATGCCATACCTTTGTCAGTTACTAGGACATCCACCTGTGAGAAGGTTTGGGGTTATGCAGGTAACTAGACTTTCAGATTACCAGTTATTTCTTGATCAGAGATCTTCGGTATTTATGGAGAGTTATGAGGTTTGTCAGAGACCATTTGGAGACGTGTTATGAGGTCTGTCAGAGACCAGTTGGATAGTTCTGAGGTCTGTCAGAGACCATTTGGAGATATGATTTGAGGTCTACCAGAGACCAGCCTGAGTTATGGTTTGAGGTCTGTCAGAGACCGTTGTTGGAGCTTTATTATAGGTCTATCCGAGACCAGGGTTTGAGGACTTCTAGAGGGTCTATCTGAGACTTCTTGTTATGGTTCAGGCTATTCAGCTATGGCAGTTGGTCCCTGTTGCATGTTACTTGCATTGTATTGTTTGCATACCCATTATCATTGCATCTCACTAACGTGTGTCTGTGCTGCAGGTGCATTTGCATTCCCCCGGTTCTAGTGTCTGGACTTCTGAGTATTTGATCATGACTGGTTTGAGGATGACCGTTGCATATAAGCTACCTGTCCCCAATATTACTCCACTCCTGGGTCTGATTTCTCTTGCAAATGAGGATGTCCGTAGAAGCTTCAGGCAGAGTTACGGACGGTTGTTGGGTTTAGTGCGTAGGTCTACTGAGGATGAATTGAATGGGCTGTACACCTTAATGCAATTCTATGACCCGACTTTGAGATGTTTCACGTTTGCGGACTTTATCTTGGGGCCCACCATGGAGGAGTATGTAGAGTTTACTGAGCTGCCAGTTCAGAATGCAGTTCCTTTTATTCACTCAGCTGCTGAGCCCAATTTGGAGGATTTAGCCAAAGCCCTGCATATGAATGCTTCTGACTTGTTGATGACTGCGTGGCGAGGGGTTCCGGGTTTTTCTCTTCAGTTTCTGGTTGGTAAGGCTCAAGAGTACGCCAAGAATGGGTGTTGGCTGGTCTTTAACGCTATTTTGGCCCTCTGCATTTATGGGATAGTGTTGTTCCCTAACTTCCCAAACTTCGTAGACATGGATGCGTTTCATCTATTTGCTGCCGGTAACCCAGTACCAACACTGATCGGGGACTTTTACCATTCGATGCACTATAGGAATGAAAACAGGAGAGGCAAGAATGTCTCCTGTTGCGTACCTTTGCTGTATATGTGGTTCAAGAGTCATTTTCCATCGAGGGGACCTTTCATGGATAATGCAATTACGCCCGACTGGCCAGAGCATATGATGAGGTTAACTTCTGAAGACGTTGATTGGTTTGATAGAGATCTGCTGGGATCCGAGCTTATCTTCAGTTGTTCTGGTTACCCTAATGTTCCGCTGATAGGAAGAAAAGGGTGTATCAATTACAACCCTTCTCTGTTCGTCCGTCAGTTCGGATATGCCCTGAAGAACCCGCCAAAAGAGGAAGAAGTACAGGAATCTCTGTACTTCACTGGAGATGTGAAGGGGGAGTTATTGGCCAAGTTGCAGCATGCCTGGACGCGCATTAACCGAAGAGGGAAGCCGTTGTTAGGAAAGAATGATTGTCAGGCCTATGCACCTTATAGAGTTTGGATTCAGGAGAGAGCCAGGCAGTTGGGGATGCCATTTCCAGATGCGCCAATTCTTGTTCCTATTCCGGTAGCGGAGCCAACTACTGTTTCTAGGGAAGCCTATGAGCAGGTTGTGAGAGAAAAGGAAGCCTTGTTGAAGATCAACGAAGGGTTAGAGCAGGAGCTAGCCCAAATACGCAGCGAGAAAAACAAGGCCGTGTATGCTTTCCAACAGCAGATTGAGCTAATGAACAGATTAGGGGCTGAGTTGACTGAGGAGAGGAAGAAGCGCGAACGTCTGGGACAAGAGTTCAGAAGCTCCCATGACATGCTTGAATCCAAGAAGAAAGCGCTTGACATCGCTCACCGAGAGATCTCTTCTTGCAATAAGACTTGGAATGCCACGCTCACCAACAATAAGAAGAGGGAGGATAAGTTGAAGCAGCAAATCTCCGACCTCGAAGAGCAGTTGAAGTCCAGCATCAAGAAGTGTGAAGAAGAAGTGATGACCCGGTACAGTCTCCAGAACGCACTAAACAAGGCCATCAAAGGGAGAGACGAAGCTGTGTCCCAGAAGCGTAAACTGGAAGATCGCTTCGGAGAGGGGGCATGGGAAGAAACTGCTGAAGACGTACGCCGTGTTCTTAAGAAAAGGAACCAACTTGTCGAAGGGCTGCTCGCTCGACCCAGTCATCCGGAGACCAAGAAGTTGCTAGAAGAATACCAGACCTATGGGAGGATTTGATCATTTCATGTAGTAACTTGTATGCTTTATTTGCATAGTGCTGACCATCACCAGGATTGTTGGTTGAGGTCATGCCTTCTCTTTGTACTCTTAGTGATATTGTATTCTGGGTTTATTGGTTTCTCAGCAATATATGAGGCTTTCTGTGATTCAGCTCCGATCTTTGTATTGCTAGCACTGTCACTGCACCGGCACCTTCACACTAGAATCGGGGAATGAACTTCCCTAATGCACAGACACACACATTGCATTGCATTCATATTCATATTACATTACAGGTAATCATTGGATGTTATCTTATTTCCTGCTCTGCACCAGGTACTTTTCAGGATTGCAGATCAGCACCCGCACCGCTATTCTACCCGCACCAACTGTCGAAGAATCATGGATCAAATGCAGAACGAGATGCAAGATGTGCGCGAGAAGCTCGCTCTCTTCATGCAGACCATGGAAGCTATTGCAAAAGGTCAGGAGAATTTGCAAGCCATGGTCCAACCTCTGCTGGCCCGAAATGCTGGACACGGTAATGAGGATCATCGGTCTGTGCGAGCCGATACTGTTCACGGAGATGGTACTCCCACGCCTGTGGCTCCACCTATAGTCAATATACCAGCTGCTAATGTCAACAACGCTACCGCTGCTGTGAATGGTAACGTCGGAGTTGGGAATGAGACTGCTGTCCATAACGTGGGGCTTGGTGATATCAACATGGGTGATAATATGGGAGGCAACGGCTTTGGCCATGCTGGATTCGGGCTCAACGATCAGGGATTCGATAACGCTGGGAAATATGGTTTCAATGCTCAAGGCTTTGGGCAAGATGGTTATGGTGTGGCCAATCAGGGCTACGGAGGTTTTGGAAATGGAAACGGCGCTGGGTTAATGGCTTTTGGGCCTGCTGGAGGTGTTCAGGGGTACGGCAACAGAGGTCGAGGTCCGGGGATGAATCAAATCAGGGCTGGACGTAATAATGGATATGATGGGTATGGAGCTGGGAATGGTGTGTGGCAAGAAGATCAGCAGGAGGACGCTTTCTCCGGCGGAGGTTTCGAAGGACCGATGGATGACTCCCAGAAGATCAGAATGCTGGAAGAGCAGATGAGGGGGGTCCTGAACCAAAGTGCTGTGGGCTTGGACATGGCAACAATGGGTCTGGTACCTGGTTTGAGGGTGCCAATCAAATTCAAAGCTCCTGCGTTTGATAAGTATAAAGGGGACACATGTCCGAAAGTGCATGTGCGAGCCTATTACAGAAAGATGTTTGCATACTCAACTGATGAAAGAATGCTAATGCATTTCTTTCAAGATAGTCTGTCGGGTCCTTCCCTAGAGTGGTATATGGGGTTGGAGCCAACTGATATCAAGACATGGAAGCAATTGGCAGAGGCATTTGTAGCTCACTACAAGTATAACAGCGACTTGGCGCCCAATCGGGTCCAATTGGCAGGGCTGTCGCAGAAGAAGGGGGAGAGTTTTAAAGAGTACGCGCAAAGGTGGCGCGATATGGCTGCCAGGGTCCGTCCTCCCGTAGAAGACAAGGAAATGAACGACATGTTCGTCGGCACATTCACAGGCTTGTTCCATGACATGCTGTTTCACACATCTCTGGCCAGTTTTTCAGACCTAATTCTGATGGGGGAAAAGATTGAGCGTAACATTAAGCAAGGAAAATTCCAGGTTGAGGAATCAACTGCATCTGGCAGTAATAGGAAGGCTTTTGGTGGGCGCCGTCAAGGCGAGGCAAGCGCAGTGTTTGGAGGCCGAGGCCGAGGCCGAGGCAGGGGACGAAACCAATATCATCAGCCGCAGCAGGTGGCGAGTGTCACTATCCCGTACCAGCAACAACCACTTCAGCAGCAACAACCGTCTCAGCAGCAGCCAATGCAGCAGCAACAGCCTCAACAGGGGGCACAGCAGGCTCAGCGAAGATTCCAGGGTGGTAAACCAAGAAGAGTGTTTGAGAAGCCTCCCACGACCTATGCTGATTTATTGCAGACATTGTTGGGATTGAACCTGGTAGAGAAGAGAACTCTGGCACCGATAACGGGAGCTCCCCCGTTTGGTTACGATGCAAGCAGGCACTACGAGTTTCATTCTGGGGCTCCGGGCCACGATATAGAGGGTTGCCATGCTTTTAAGCATGTTGTGCAGGATCTTTTGGACAATAAGACTATCAATTTCGGAACGGCAGGTCCGAATATAGTGCAGAAGCCCATGCCCAATCATGGCGCAAACGCCATTCTGACTGAGGAAGGGTTGAATCTGATTGCGAATGTCGACGAGTTGAAGACGCCGCTGAGCGAGGTAAAGAGCAGACTGTTACAAGGGGGTGTTTTTCCAGGTTGTGACGAGTATTGTTTAGAATGCTGGACCTTAGCTGGGGGGTGTGATGATTTGAAGAAAGGCATTCAGGCTTTAATCGATGGAGGCATATTGCAGTTTGACCGAGCAGCAATTGAAGAGCCCGCAGGGGCAGTAGCAGATGATCAGAGTGATGTGGCCACCGTAACGATTCCTCGAAAGACCATCACTATTGCAGCACCAGCTCAGCGACCACCGATCACCATAACTAAGGCCGGGCCGATCCCGTACGAGAACACGAAAGCAGTCCCCTGGTCATATGGGTTGGAGGTGTATTGTGACGGGATAAAGATTGATGTTAATAAGCAGCCAGCTGAGACTGTAGACAACGTTGTTGGTTCAGGAGGTATGACAAGGAGTGGTAGGATCTTTATATCACCTGAAGTGGAGGCCGAAAGACTAGCGAAAGGAAAAGGGAAAGCGGTTGAGAATGTCCCAGTGCAAGCAAGCGAAAAAGAAGCAGCATCGAAAGATGTAGAAGAGTTCATGCGCTTGATTCGAAAAAGTGATTATAAGATTGTGGAGCATCTGCAACAGACGTCGTCCAAAATATCCATCTTGTCATTGCTCTTGTGTTCGGAAGCTCACAGAAATGCTTTGTTGAAAGTCCTGGATACTTCCTTTGTACCCCAAGACGTCTCTGTAAATCAGCTGGAAGGAGTGTTGGCACATGTGAATGCAGGCCACAGCTTGGGCTTTACTGACTTCGATTTGACCCCGAAAGGGAGAGATCATAATATGGAGTTGCACATATCTGTTGAGTGTAGAGGATCAGTAATGTCGCATGTATTGGTCGACACCGGATCGTCTTTGAATGTGATGCCCAAGAAAGCGATGATGAAGCTGGATGTCAGGGGAATCCTGTGCACGCCCAGCGACTTGGTAGTTAGAGCCTTTGACGGCACGCGAAGAACAGTCTTTGGATCAATCACATTGCCCCTGCAGGTGGGGCCGGAGGTGTTTGCCACCGAATTTTATATCATGGATATACAGCCTGCGTACAGCTGCCTGCTAGGAAGGCCTTGGATTCATGGGGCTGGGGCAGTCACGTCCACCCTGCACCAGAAGTTGAAATATATGGTCGGAGACAGCGTAGTCACTGTATGCGGAGAAGAAGACATCCTGGTCAGCCATTTGTCGTCGTTTAAATATGTGGAAGTCGACAGAGAGATCCACGAGACACCTTGCCAGGCATTCGAAGGGTTGCGTATCAAGGACAAAGGTCCCGGGCCGAGCAAAGTGCCAGAGATAGCCGTTTCGTCGTACAAAGAAGCTCAAGCTCTAGTGGAGGCAGGAGAAGCCAAGGGCTGGGGCAAAGTACTGGATATTCCTGTGAAGATGGACCGGTTCGGGCTGGGATACCAACCGTCGTCGTCAACACCTGCAGTGGGGGCACCCCGTTTCAGAGGGCCAATAACCATCTCTGCCAGTGGAGTATGTCATGAAACCGTCAATGCTGCTTCGGAGTCCGACGAAGGAGACAGCGACTGTGATATGGATGCCTGGATTCAGCCAAGCACGCCAGGACAAGGACTGTGCAACTGGTCTATTCAGGAGCTTGTTCCTGTGACTCTTAAACAATAATGCTTTGCTTTATTAATTGTTGAATAATCTGATGTCTTGCCCGGGGCATCGTGATTTGCTTAGGGCTGTGTTGTTATGAACATTGCGTGTTAATCATTAAATAAATGGCGTTTTTTTTTCATGTGCAAATACTGTAATCCCTGTCTTTCTTGTTTTATATTTTTCAATAAGATGGCAACGTGGGTTATTCGCTTTATACGCATTTTGAAGCACTTAACCATTCCTTTTGCAGGATAACATTTTCAGATGACATCCTTGAACCACCTATGACTCGTCCCGACTTCGAGCACCCGGTATTTCAGGCCGAAGAAGAGGTTGTCGAAGATAGCGACGTTCCTGAAGAACTGTCTTGGTTGGTGAAGCAAGAGGAAAGAGCCATTCTGCCTCACGACGAGGTCATCGAAATTATCAACTTGGGGTCGGAAGGGGTTGAGAAGAATATCCGCATCGGGGCCGCACTGCAGGGTGATATCAAGCGAAAACTGGTTGAAATGCTCCGAGAATATAGTGATGTATTCGCTTGGTCGTATGAAGATATGTCGGGGCTCGATACAGATATGGTTGTGCATCGCCTGCCACTGAAAGAAGATTGCCTGCCGGTCAAACAAAAACTTCGCAGAACTCGACCAGACATGGCGGTGAAGATCAAAGAGGAAGTCCAAAAACAGTGGGACGCTGGTTTCCTTGCTGTGACAAAGTATCCCTCATGGGTTGCTAACATCGTACCAGTGCCAAAGAAAGATGGCAAGGTTCGAATGTGCGTGGATTATAGAGATTTGAATAAAGCGAGCCCAAAAGACGATTTTCCACTTCCTCATATTGACGTGCTAGTTGATAATACTGCTCAATACTCCGTATTCTCCTTCATGGATGGCTTTTCAGGCTATAATCAGATTAAAATGGCGCCAGAGGATATGGAGAAGACCACTTTCATAACACCTTGGGGAACATTTTGCTACAAAGTGATGCCCTTTGGTTTGAAAAATGCTGGGGCAACATATCAGCGTGCAATGACGACTCTCTTTCATGACATGATGCATAAAGAGATCGAGGTTTATGTTGATGATATGATTGCCAAATCCCAGACGGAGGAAGAGCATCTGGTGAATCTGCTGAAGTTATTTAAAAGGCTTAGGAAGTTCAGGCTGAGACTGAACCCTAATAAATGCACCTTCGAGGTGAGATCGGGGAAACTGCTAGGGTTTATCGTAAGCGAAAGAGGAATAGAGGTCGATCCTGCTAAAATAAAAGCAATTCAAGAAATGCCGACGCCTAAAACAGAAAAAGAGGTGCGCGGGTTTTTAGGGAGGTTGAACTACATCGCTCGGTTCATATCTCACCTAACTGCCACATGTGAACCATTATTCAAGCTGTTGAAGAAAGATCAAGCTGTAACATGGAACGAAAATTGTCAAAAGGCGTTCGATAAAATAAAGAAGTATTTGCAGGAACCTCCTATTCTGATACCCCCAGTGGCGGGCAGACCCTTGATCATGTATTTGACGGTTCTTGAGGGAAGCATGGGTTGTGTTCTCGGTCAGCACGACGAGACAGGGAGAAAAGAGCATGCGATCTACTACTTGAGTAAGAAATTTACAGATTGTGAATCTCGATACTCAATGCTGGAGAAAACTTGTTGCACGCTAGCCTGGGCCGCCAAGCGTTTGAGGCAATACATGCTGAATCATACAACCATGCTCATCTCGAAGATGGACCCTATCAAATATGTATTTGAAAAGCAGGCGTTGTCAGGAAGAATTGCCCGTTGGCAGATGGTCTTGACTGAATATGACATTCAATACGTCTCGCAAAAGGCTATAAAGGGGAGTGTGTTGTCTGAGTATCTGGCAGAGCAGCCTATTGAAGAGTACCAATTGATGAGGTTTGATTTTCCTGACAAGGATATCATGTACCTAGAGATGAAAGATTGTGAAGAGCCGTTGCCAGACGAAGGACCGGAGTTGGGTTCCAAATGGAAGATGATATTTGACGGAGCTGTGAATGCTTACGGTAACGGAATAGGGGCAATCATCACTACTCCACACGGGTCGCACATCCCGTTTACTGCCCGATTGACCTTTGCAGTTACCAACAATGAAGCTGAATACGAAGCTTGTATAATGGGGCTTGAAGAAGCCATTGATTTGCGAATCAAGAATTTAGACGTATACGGAGACTCAGCTCTGGTGGTGAATCAGATCAAAGGGGAATGGGAGACACGTCAGCCCAATCTGATACATTACATGAACTATGCAAGGAGATTGTTGCCTTTCTTCGACAAAGTTGAATTGCATCATGTACCGCGGGCAGAGAATCAAATGGCTGACGCCCTCGCCACTTTGTCTTCCATGTACAAAGTCAACTTCTGGAACGAGGCTCCCCGAATCATTATCTCTCGGCTTGACAGGCCAGCTTATGTATTTGCCATTGACGAAGCATCCGACGGTAAACCGTGGTATTTTGATATCCTTAATTTTCTGAAGAATAAAGAGTATCCGGCTGGGGCATCCAGTCAAGATCAGAAGACTCTCAGGAGATTAGCGAGTAATTTCTATTTGAATCCGGATGGCGTCTTATACAGAAGAAACCACGATTTGGTGCTGTTACGTTGTGTGGACGAAAGAGAGGCAAAGCTGCTCATGGAGGAAATACACGAAGGTACCTTTGGTACACATGCTGGTGGGCATGCTATGACGAGAAAGCTGCTGCGGGCAGGTTATTTTTGGCTGACGATGGAAACTGATTGTTTCAAGTTTGCGAGGAAGTGCCACAAGTGCCAAATCTATGCTGACAAGATCCATGTGCCTCCGAGTCCTCTAAATGTGATGTCATCGCCATGGCCATTCTCGATGTGGGGAATCGATATGATTGGAAAGATCGAGCCGACAGCTTCTAACGGGCACCGGTTCATCCTAGTAGCAATCGATTATTTCACCAAGTGGGTGGAGGCGGCGTCTTATGCAAATGTAACGAAGCAAGTGGTGGCCAGATTCATCAAGAGAGATATCATTTGCCGATATGGGATCCCCGAGCGGATAATCACGGACAACGGTTCGAACCTGAACAACAAAATGATGAAGGAGCTCTGTCAGAATTTCAAGATCGAACATCACAACTCCTCCCCTTACCGACCCAAGATGAATGGCGCTGTCGAGGCGGCCAATAAGAATATCAAGAAGATCGTTCAGAAAATGGTGGTGACCTATAAGGATTGGCACGAGATGCTACCTTTCGCTTTGCACGGTTATCGTACGACGGTACGCACATCAACCGGGGCAACCCCGTTCTCGTTAGTATACGGAATGGAAGCGGTATTACCATTGGAAGTTGAGATCCCTTCTCTGAGGGTATTGCGAGACGTTCAGCTGGACGAGGCAGAATGGGTAAAAGACAGGTTGAACCAATTGAGTTTGATGGATGAGAAGAGGCTAGCTTCTCTAGCATATGGACGTTTGTACCAGAGCCGAATGAAGAAAGCATACGACAAAAAGATACATCCGCGAAGCTTTCAGACGGGCGACCTTGTGCTGAAAAGGATTCTCCCGCCGCAAGCAGATCACAGGGGCAAGTGGACCCCCAACTACGAAGGGTCATACGTTGTCAGGAAAGTCTTCTCAGGAGGAGCTTTATTGTTGTCCACTATGGACGGTGGAGACTTCACGTCACCTGTGAATTCGGACGCAGTTAAAAAATACTTTGCTTAAAATTGACCCGCTGGACAGAAAAAGAGAGTCCAGGCAAAAATGGGGCGTCCTGGCGAACCAAAAACAGAATAAAAGGTTCGGGCAAAAGTTAGGGATAAATTGAAAAATGTACACCCGCGAAGTTGAAAACCTACACTGGGCGGCTTCGGCAAAAAAGGGTATCCCGGTGAACTGAAAACCCGTAAAGGGCGGTTCACGCAAAAGTTAGGGATTTGAAAAGCAAATGACTGCGGTCCGAATTTGACATCTCAGTGAGCATCAGTGCGGGAGAATACCTGAGGGGTCTATTATCAGATACAACCGGTTCAGAGGTATGGATACCGGGAAAGCATTAGAGTCGGATGAGTCATAGGAGGATCAGTTCGTGGTGTTCGTCTGCGTCCCGTTGCTGACATGTGTACAAAAGTTAATTTGTCAAAATATTTATGCGTCTTGTGCATACTTGTGTATTTGCTTTGCGTAGCTTCCTCATTTCAGGAGTTACATCCCGTGTATAAAACTCCGCCCATTCAGGGGCCCAATCAATAAAAGATGTTATTCAGTACTTGATGCTGGTTCTTTACTGTTTTGTGCATGATAAAACGCCTAAGTTTATTGAAACTAGCATGTGTATAACATCACTGGCCCTTGCCAACAACTGCTAAAGCTTTGAATTAACTGAAAATAACGTCACTAACCTGAATCGGTTTGGTTGCATAGGCCTGTCTTGTCTTGTTTGTGTTGCTGCAGGTTTCATAGCCGTACGAGGAAGAGGATCAAAAGATTGCATTAACGAAAGACTTGATCCTCACGCAGGTCATGCATGTTCTTCTTGAAGAAGGATCGAATTCCCCAGTTAGTCGTAGCCTATCCAGAGGACATGCTCCAGCAAAGCCATTTATCCTTAGCAAAATTGGAGATTCCAAGATTGTAGGCTATAGGCCGACAGTGCATCTCAAGCAGAAGATTAATATTTGTGAGCTGTATCCAGGCAGTTTACCTTTCCCCGCAAGGTCATTGATTCTCTCCCCAGTGGAGTCAGTTAATTTTCCCCAAGAGAATCATCCCATCTCCAGCGGAATTCTCTCCTCAGCAAGTATCCCTTTCAGTGGAACTCGAAGATTAAGACTCTCCCCAGCAGAGTTGGTGTGGATCATGGCATGTATTTTGCCGGAACACCGTGTGATGTCCGTTCACTTTCCAGCAGAAGTCCAGTCATACCAAGCGCATCTGCTATTCTCCAGCAGGGTGTTATTTCAACGAGGTGCTTGGCTTAAGTTCCCAATTCCCCAGCCAAGTCGACTTCCTCTTCCAGCATTTACTTTGCTGGGATAATTCTACAGCATCTGGCTATCCTCAGCGGAGTCGGCATCATCCTCAGCATTTATTTTGCTGAAGCAGTTCCTGTACCCAGCAGTTCGAGTCTGCATTCGCATCAGCGTATAGTGTCATACTTGCATTCACCAAATAAAAGTGTAGCATTTCCATGTCGAATGGAGCATTGCATCATTGTCGAACGCATGCAGGTTGAAACATAAACTAGGTTGGCTAACCGTTTGTCCCAAGTATTGTTTCTCTTGCAGGAAGAGAGAGCCCTTGCTCAGGTGAATCAATAAACATTCAGGATCTCGACGTGAGACATCCGACGAAGTGCCAGTTGTGGCGCTACTACCCACAGAGTCAGCAGGATAAGTTTCTCCTTATCCCCAAGCAGAGCTATTGGTCATCAAAGGATTCATGAATCAGAATTTCAGAGGCTACCGCCGGTTATCCGAACAGGCGTCCGAAAGTCTGGTTTCCCGATGTCCCCAGTAGAGTCAGCCTCGGAGTTGCTGTAACGTCAGTGATAAGAAGTTCGCGGACCAATGAAAGGATGAGTTCTAACGTGGACAATTTTATTAACGGGATTTCTTTGTGCTAGAGACGATTGGTGGAATGTGGAGTCCTAACGTGGACATTTCCTCAAGTTGACGATGTGTGTTAGTCCTAACGTGGACACGTTCGAGTTCTCGGTATTGATTGAGTGTGGAGTCCTGACGTGGGCGAAGGTTGATTGTTCTTCATGTTAGTGTCCTGACGTGGACAATTTATTTCCAGAAGATAGCTTTATTGGTGACGGTGAAATGTGCGTCCTGACGTGGACAAATTTATATTTCTTCGTGATGACAAGATACAAGAGTCCTGACGTGGACAAATTTATCCTTCTTCGTGTTGTTGGCAAAGCATGAGCCCTAACGTGGACAAGTCTCATTTCCCCAGCAAGTCGAAGACGCGCGAGTCCTGACGTGGGCAAGTTTATTTCTTCAGCAGGTTGAGATATGGGTCCTGACGTGGACAAAGTCTTATTTCCTCAGCGGAGTCCTGACGTGGAAAAATCAAGACGAAACGTGAGTCCTGAAGCTTCAGTTCCTTATATGGAAAAGCAAGTTCAGTCCTGACGGTGACAGACGCAGAAAAGACGAGTTTATTCCTTACGTGGAAAAGATTATTCCTGACGCGGAAAAGTGTGGTCCCGACGCGGACAGATCCAGAAGAAAGTTATTCCTTACGTGGAAAGATGGAGTCCTTACGTGGACAGATTCAGATCAAGATCAATTCCTAACGTGGACAGATGGAGATTCCTGACGTGGAAAGAAAGGTTGTTCCTTTCGTGGGAAAGTGAGTCCTAACGTGGACGATGTTATTACTAACGTGGACGGTGTTGTTCCTAACGTGGAAGAGTTTACTCCTGACATGGACGATTTATTTCTGACGAGAGGGCAGACGAGCCATCCCCATCAAAGTTGTTGAAGTTTTTTCCAAATTGACGAAGCAGGCGTCCTGACGTGGACAGTGTTCCATTTCTGCAATAATAGAATCTTTTTCAGAACGATGAAAATAATCCCCAGCACGGTCGCACGAGATCAGTGGGTTACTGTAAAGGTCAGATTCAGCTGATGAATGTCGTTCCCCGAGCAGCGGCGCAGTTTGTTTCTGCGGTTGGCAAATTTCTGGTTTCACTGGTATTCAACCGTCTCGTACCACGAATGTCCGAAGGCTCTGGGCTCTTCACCCAATTGGGTCCAAGTCGTTTGAATAGGGGCAGCTGTTGCACCCTAAAATTTGCTCAACCTTATTCACTTGGTTTATGTTTCAATATCATTGGCATTTGCATATAGAGTCATATACATAGGTTACTCATCTGCATAGCATAAGCATAGCAAGTCAGTCAATAGGGGACCAATCATTATTCTCATCTCTAGAGGCCTATCCAGAGGTTATTATCCTAATTCAATCTCATTCAAGTCATCAAAAAAGAATTTGAAGGCAGGGAGTTCAGTGGATCAAGCATTGAGTATATCTCCTAACTGAGGGTGTCTGAGGATCAACAAGGGAATTATGAGTTGTGAATGGAGAGCATGGGGAGTATCTAGACATCTTGGAGGACTTAGGAAGTCATTTGGAGAAGAAAACAAGTTGTTGATGTGATCACAAGAATTGTAGTTGAAGGCAGTCAACTAGGGTTTCATTTGGGTCAACCCTGGGTCAACCCTAGGTCAAAGGTTTGCTAGGGAGGTATTAAGGGCTATTGAAGAGATGTGGGGTTTATCATTTGACATGTAGAATAAGGATATGTTGTTATGCTAAGAAGAAATTAAGAGAAATCAAGGAGAAGAGGAGGTTCTAAATTAGGGTTTCTATGTAAAATCCCCTAATTTAGGTCAAATTTCCAAGCAAGATAAGTCAAAATACAAGCTTCAAATGGATCCTTGGCCAACATGGAACTTGTAGAGGATCTCAAGACCTTTAATTTTAGTGGTGGAAGACATCAAGGAGATTTATAGAACTCAAGTTATGGTCCTTGCAAGTTACAGGTCATCTGAGGTATCTGAAATTTTGTCTGTGAAAGTGACTTGACTTCCAAGCTATTTTTACCCCTCAAGGAGATTTCAAATGGATTTCTGGTCAACATAAGAGTTGTTCCTTATTGTCTTAGCTTTCTAGAATGGTATAGTATGCCTTCATATGATTTGGGGAACTCTACTTATGGTCTTGGCAAGCAAAGGGTATTTTGGTCATTTGTGAATTACAGGTCATTTTAACCTATGCCCAAAACTCATACAAGGAAGCTTCAAATGGAAAACTTTACAACATCAAACTTGTTCCAAATGACATTTTGAGTCTAGAAAAGTGACCATGAGAGATTGGAAAGATTCATAGCACAAGGTTTCAAAATTGTTGGATTTAATGAATAAAAATGGCCTTAAAAATGAGATTTTTCATATCTTGGCCAAATGAAGCAAAATTATAGGTCATTTTGAATGGAAAGATCATTTTAAAGACATTGGCTAAAGTAGAATTTTGAGCTTAGTTCATGTTTTAAGAGTTATCCATGGTTGCTTGCAATGGAAGAAACATAAACCAAATTCAAGGGAAAGAATGCAAGGGAAACTTCTCCAAGTTTCTAGGAGGTTCTAACCTCATGTATATATTGATGTGAGATGGTTCATGCCATGGTTGGTGATTTCATTTTGTTCAAAACCCCAAGTTTTACACACTTTCTCATTTTTGCATAAGCTTCACAAACTCTCCTAAATCTCCATCAATCCTTTTATCTTTTGATTGAATCTTCATAATCATCATTCAAACACCATAATCCACATCAAGATTGGTAGAATTGGAGGAAGAATTGTGCTATTCAAGACAACCATCCAAATTGCAAGAACTTCTCAAGGACAAGATTCATGAAGTTTACACACTAATCACTGCATACAGAAGTCATCATCAAGGTTACTGAGCAAGTTTCAATCACTGCAAGCACCAAATTCAAAGAGTTGCATACCTGTTTTCACCAATTGCACCAGGTTTGTTTTCTCTTCGTATTACATGAATTAGTTAGAATCTTAGGGTTTTGATAGGGTAGAATGGTTAAGATAGGATAGAGGAGTGATTGGGATGATTTTGGAGAAGTTTCATGAAGTTTGAGCATGATGCATCAATTCTGTTAAGGCTCATAACTCTTGGATTAAGACACGATAATCATGGGTTAATAGCTTGAAATGATCAGTGCAAGGTGTAGAGTATGTTAGGGTAATAATTGGAGAGAATTGAGAGGATGGATATCAGTTGGACATGGTGGATCAGATCTGTTATACCTATCGAGTTTGCTTCGTGAGTGAGTTTTAGGAAGAACTAAGGCTATGGCTGTGTAGAGGGAGAGATTTAGAGCAATTTTGCTCTTGACATCGAATGAATCCATAAAGAGTTGAAGGAGAACAGAAAGATGTAAGGTTCGTGCATGGGGATGAGTTGCAGAGCCTAGGGTTTGCTGGAGGTAGGAGACGATCCCTGGGCCACACGATCACATTTTGACCTTTGACTGGAGGACTCATCCAACGGACGCGATTGAAAGTTCAAAACGGAGGGAGATTTTAAATAATGAAACGCACCGTTTCATTTAGTGGAGGGAAATGGGCTCAGATGCTATTGACACCCCCCACACGTGTGAAGCCCAATCGTTTGAACTGTTTGGCCCTGCTATTCTCACCCCCCATTTATTTCTTTTTTAATTCTTTCTAATTTCTTTCATTTTTTTATGCATCTTATAAAAATCATATAAAATTGAAAAATCAGTATTTTTTGATGATTCTTTTTGCATAATTTTCTTTAAAGAGTCTAGAAAATTATAAAAAATAAAAATTGCATTTTATTTTTTATTTGATATTTTTCCCATATTTTCCAAATAAATAGCATTTTAATGAGTTTCATTTCATACATAAATTTGTTAATTTTTGTTCTATTAATTGCTTTAATATTTTTTGTCCATTCTTTTTAGGTTGTTTAGTTTAGATATTCAACTTGTAAATGCAATTTAATTCATATTTTTAGAAATTAATTTTAGGTGTTTAGTTTAGGTGAGAACAACATGAACAAATTAGGGTTTTTAAGTGACAACTTAGGAGAATTAATTCATTTCCTTTAGGGCTTAGAGTTTGAATAGTTTAGCTATGGGACTATAGGGGCTATGGGTAGTTATCAGATCCCCTTAGAAAAGTCAGGATTCCCCTACTGCTATTAATATACTGTCTATATTTGATTGACTGGTGTGGTGTGCCCTCTGGGGATTATTGCTTGCTTGTTTGGGTGTTGGGATTTGTCTGAGGATTGGGGAAGCTGAAGACTGATGATGATGGAGCCATTGGAGATCCAGAGCCTGAAGACCAACTTCCAGAGTTGATGGGGTGTTTCTTGCTAGCAGCTGTTGAGGAGGTTAGGGTTTAGGAGCTAGGCAGAGCTCTAGGTTAGAAAGCTTGATTCTCAAACATGGAAGGTTTTGACTGCCTCCATTCTTCTTTGTGATACAGAGTCTCTCTAAGACACTCACCCCCTTCCTTTGGAAGGCTTGGTGCTATTGTCTGAGGGATAGAACTCTTGAGAGAAAATGTCTTATGTGTTAGTGCCAGTTGGTTTACCACCATTGGTAGTCAACTAATTGCTTAACACCCAATCCACTCTGGTGATTGATCCCTCAGCTTGGAGGATAGGACTTGAAGAAAAGCCATTGTAGACTGAAGATTGGCAACCAAAGCCTTTGCTTGAAGACTGTGAAGATAGAGACTGCTGCTGACTGAAGCTTGTAGCTGATTGGAGATGACTTGAAGATGGATATGGATGAAGAGCTGATGTGGCTGTTTATTTTTGCTGTATTTCATTTCTGATGTATTGACTGGTTTTCCTGACTGTATTGTTTGCTGTTTACCCTGTTGGGTTGAAGGTGAAGCCTGTTCACTTTTGCCTATTGTTTTCCAGGTTCGAGGTTGAGTGGGACTCCCTTGCCTCGCTTGTATTGTTGCATCCATGCATTTTACTGCTTTACTGTATATATCTGATATTGTTTCTGTTTCCGTCTACTCCCTTAGGATCTCTGTTTCTCTCTGTGCAAGAGAGGAGCATGATAGACACTAGGTCTTAACCCATGCATGATAACATTAGGATAGTTTGATTCCCTTCGCAACCGTAGGTTAGAGTTCTGTCTCTTCTTTCTCCAAACAAACAGAAAAACACAATAAAATTTCAAACACAATAAAAGACACTTCTTCCGTAAAAGAATGTGAACTCATCAAAACGTCATTTTTGTCCGCCGGGACTGCTAATCAAGAAAACCTTTTTCAGAAGGAATAAAATCAATCAAGACAATCTTGTGTCGTACGTGCCCGAACTACGTTTGCTCTGATCTTCCATGCTGTGTGGAAGTACGTAGGCATAGGATGCGATATCCTAGCGAGCAACCTTCCCCTTCTTTCCCGTAGGTAGGCGAACTACATTGACTCTGATTTCTCGTTCCAGACGGGAATACGTAGGCATAAAGTGCGATACTTTGCCGAGTCATTTTTATTTTCATTTTATTTTCTTTTTAACCCTTGACCTATAGTTTAGATAGAATAACAATCCATACCCGAAAACAAGCGTGGATCCCGTCGAGTACGACGGACGTGAGGGGTGCTAATACCTTCCCCTTACGTAACCGACTCCCGAATCCAGGTTTTGGTTGCGACGACCATACCTTTACCATGTTGTGCGAGGTTTACTCTGAGCGTTTCCTTTCCCTCCCGTGGGATAAATAACGCACGGTGGCGACTCTTCTGTTCAGCCGGCGCCGATTTTCGCAGTAGCGACAATATCCTGTTGCAGAACTATTTACAAAATTATATCTAAAATCCTCGTAGTAAGACTAGGCGAGGTGATTGGTACTATCGTTGATGAAAATCAATATGCTTTTACCTCAGGTAGAATTACTCATGATAACATCATGATGACACAAGAATTGGTAAGAGGGTATGGCAGGAAATATATCTCTCCCAGATGCATGGGTCAAATGGATATTCAAAAAGCTTATGATACAGTGAAATTGACATCCCTTTCACATATAATGTCAGAGCTAGACTTCTCTAAAAAATTAATCCAATGGATATTAGCCTATGTAACTACCCTCTCTAATTGACTCTCCATCGACGGTGCCCCATCTAGATTCCTTAAGACGAAAAAGGGTTAAGACAAAGTGATCTCATCTCCCCCTTTTTTTTTCTCATCATGGAATACCTCCATAGAACTCTACATAGACTTAGTATGAATCAAAAAAATTATTTCCACCCTAAATGCAAGAAATAAAAAATTATTAACATTTGCTTTGCTGATGATACTTATTGTTTCTGAGAGGGAACTTATATTCGATGAAGCTAATTATGGATATGGTTATAGATTTCTCTGCAGTTACTGGCTTAAACGTTAGTATCCCTAAAAGTAAAATCTACATTAGGGGTTGATGATACATGTATTCTTATTCAGCAGGAGACATGGTTTGCCATAGAGGCGATGTCTTTCAAATGCTTTAGGGTTCCATTGGCTTGGAGAAAATTATCTATATCCCAAGCTTGTGAAAAGTGTTATCTTCTCTATTGAAAATTATTGGATGCAAATCTTCCCTCTGCCTAATAAGGTAATTTCTCACATTAATAGTGTATGCAAGAACGTTTTATAGTTTGGTATGGATAGGAAAACCAGAAAGGCACATGTAGTCTGGGATCAGGTTAGTGACCCTCTTTGAGCGAATGGTTGGAATCTTATCTCACTCAAGAAGTGGAACAAAGCTTCTATTGGGAAACTACTTTGGAATGTCTATGCAAAGAAAGACAAACTATGAATAAATTAGATTCACAATTACTACTTGAAAATAGCGAATCTAACTGTGTATACTCCTGCTAAACATATTTCATGAATTCTTAAGGCTATGTTGAAACATTGTGATGCGCTCATGCAGTCGGCAATATGGAATTCTTTTCAAACCATGGGGAGATACGAAACAAAGAGAATATATCACTTGTTGAGAGGTATTAACCCTAAAGTGAATTGGAAAAGTATTTTTTTATCAAAATTGTGCAAGACCAAGAGCGACATTCATTATTTGGCTAGCTTATCAGGATAGGTTACCCACAAAAGATAAATTACATTATTTTGGTATTAACACCAATAGGATCTGTGTCTTTTGTGGGTTACTTGAAAGTTGTAATCACATGTTCTTTGAATGTGCTATTACGAGGAGTCCATACAATATTTATAAATATTTTATCCTTAGAATATTGTTCCGTGTAAACGTGATTATGACCAAAGTATATAAAAAATATCTTAAAAATTAAAATAAAATAAGAATATGCTAAAACGAAATACCTTCCTAACAATAATATTTAGCCTTAATTGCAATTTTAGTCCTCCTATTTTAAAATCTAGAATTTTGGTCCCCTTGTTTTCAATTTTTTCTTAATTTTTTGTCCCCTATTTTAAAATTCGGAATTTTGATACCTCTATTTTTATTTTATTTTTACTTTTTGTCCCCCTATTTTAAGTTTGTTTTTTATTTTAGTCTCCTTTCCCAATTGAAAATTGAGACCAAAAGTATAAAAAATGCAAATAAGAGGACCAAAATTTGGATTTTAAAAAATAGGGGGATCAAAAGTAAAAAAAATTTAAAACGTTTGCACAAAAGTTACGGATTTTAAAATAGGAGGACTAAAAGTAAAAAAATGGAAATAGGGGGAAAAAATTGCAATTAAGCATAATATTTTATGTCAAATAAATACTATCTTTTGGTGCAATAATCCTTTTATTTATTAAACTATTAATAACAAAAAAAACTTTTAGATTTAACGTGATATTTATTTATATTTGGGGTGTTCAAAACCGAATCGATACAATAGAAAACCGCTAACCAAACCAAACTAAATTGAAACACAAAAATCGTATTTGGTTCGGAAGTGTTTGTGTCATTTTCTAACAAAATTGCACAATTCGATTTGATTTGCGGTTTGTAATAAACCGAACAAAACCGCATATATATATATATATATATATATATATATATATATATATATATATATATATATATATATATATATATATATATATATATATATATATATATATATATATATATATATATATATATATATATATATATATATATATATATATATATATATAATTCTTTAGAAAACTCAACAAGTACTATGTGTATTGTCATTTTTTTTATATGATATTTATTTTTATTTACATATCAATATAAAATAAAAGAAATTATTGATTTATAAATACTATTCTTTTTATTTGAAATATAATTGTTATATGTTTATTTTTGTTTTCACTTTTAATTTGTTGACATTAATAAATACAAGATTAAAAGAAAAGTTTAATTTATAATACATATTCCTTCATATACAAATTATTAACACTTGATTCTAATCATTTTCAGATATTTTGCCACTGCCTGAATTGATTCAAGTCAAAGTCTACACTTGATTTTGATCATGTTGTGAATAAGATACCTTGAAACAGAATGTAAATCATTTCTTTATAAACAAGAAACACACAAGGGTTAGGGCTAACAAAGAAAATAAGTAAGAAGAATAAGAAGAAACAACAAGGATTGATTATAAATTACTATTCTTTCCTTCTTCTATCAAACAAGATTACAAGAATAACAAATAACCTCTCTCACTTGAATTGGAATTTTATCTTCCTATTTTTTCTTATATAACATGAGAGACTAGCATGCTATTTATAAGAAAAAATAGCACACTAACTTAATGGGCTTTTTAAAAATTATCCATTACAAGCTAACTTAGGGTATAATCTAACATAAACAATTGAGCTTACAAGCAAAGCCCAATTCAACATGCTAACAAACCTAACAATATTGACTTATGCATGTTAGAACAAACTTCGACTACAACACGCATTACTCGCGAAAAAACTTTGACCATTCTAGAGTTCGATCCAACATCTCACAAATTTCCACCTTGGATCTAACTCTATAACATCAAGAAACTAGCTTTCTTCATGCAGCTTTATCAACTGCATACAGTGGAAAAGCTTACAACTGGGCAACGTCTTGGTGATCATATTAGCAGTATTATGATTTATCGAAACCTTCAGCACTTGAACTTCTCCACGCTCAATTACCCCTCTAGAGAAATCTAGCCTCATATCAATGTGCACGGTTCGCTCATGATAGGTTGAATTCTTCGATAGGTGTATTGCACTTTGACTATCACATTTAACAGTGATAACTCGTCCCTGAATTTTAAGCTCCTTTGCAAAACCTTCAAGCCACAATTCTTCCTTCACAACTTCAGTTAGGATGATATATTCCGCTTCAGTAGTTGATAAGACAACAACCTTCTGAAGTGTTGCTTTCCAACTGATTGATGTCCCAAACATAGTGAACACATATCCCGAAATAGATTTTCTGGAATCCATACAATCTGCATAACCAGAGTCGACATATCCTTTGATTGCTGCTTTACTATCTTCACCCAAGACTCCACCATAAATTAGGATTGTATTAAGAGACCCATTTATGTACCTTAGAATCCACTCCAATGCTTGCCAGTGAGCCTTTCCAGGATTCTCCATGTACCTGTTTACAAGACTTACTGCATATGCTATGTCGGGTCTAGTACATACCACAACATACATCAAAGAACCCACTATATTTTCATATGGAATGCTATTCATATAAGCTCTTTTGACATCAGTACTGGGACATTGATCTATACTCAGCTTGAATTGAGGATTTGCCGGAGTCACAACAGGCTTTGAATTCGACATACCAAACTTTTCAAGAATCTTCCGTAGGTATGTTTCTTGAGATAAGCATAATTTTAACTGCTTTCTATCTCTTTGGATGTCAATCCTAATAATCTTGGATGCAACTCCCAGATCCTTCATGTCGAACTCCTTATTGAGTTCATCCTTCACCCTCATTACATCTTCGACATTGTTGCTTGCTATTAGAATATCATCCATATAAAGCAACAAAATAACAAATGAATTACCAGGTTGAAATCCGAAGTAAACACAGTGGTCAAACTGACTTCTAATGAAACTTATGCATGCTATGAACTTGTCGAATCTCCTATTCCACTGTCGAGGATATTTTTCAGTCCATTTCCTTCCTCTATTCAGCTTGCACACATAATCTTCCTTCCCGTTTTCGACATACCCTTCAGGTTTCCTCATAAGGATTATTTCATCTAGATCACCATACAAGAACGCAGTCTTCACATCCATCTGTTCTGGTTCAAGGTTGAACTAGGCTACCGTGGCAAGCAACACTCGAATGGATCTGTGCTTTACAACAGGAGAGAACACATCATTGAAGTCGACACCTTCTTTCTGAGTGAACCCCCTAGCGACCAATCTTGCCTTGTATCTCTTTGACGCCACTCCTTCGATTCCTTCCTTAACTTTGAAAATCCAATTACAACTGACTAACTTGACTCCAACAGTTTTCTTGATCAGTTCCCAAGTTTTGTTATCATGAAGATATTTCATCTCATCATCCATGGCCTTCATCCATTCAGTCTTTATTCGAATCCTCATAACTTCCTTATAGTCTCTAGGTTCTTTGTCTAAAACGTAACTTGCAGAGATTAAGGCATAAGCTATAAGATCTGCATACCCAAGTCTCTAACGTGGCTTGATGACTCTTCTCAACCTGTCTCTTGCTAGCAGGTAGTCATTATCAGTCTCCATCTTTGACAGCATCTTCTACGTCTTCTTCGACTTCATCTGGGATATGCAATTCAACATCAACATGTTCCACCTCAACAGGAATCTCTCCCTATTCCAGCTCTTCGTCAGCATTATCAGTTTTCTTAAAAGCCATCTGTTGCACCCCAAAATTTGACCAACATTTATTTACCTAGCTTGTGTTCATCAAGAGGTATTAGTACCAATCATGAGTACCAATTAAGATTTTGAAGCTATCCAAGAGGGTGCTCAAATGTTCAAAGGTTGATATCTTTGTCAGAGAAGTTAAGAGATCCTCAGAAAGATTGGTTGAAACCAAGGTTGTGTGTCTCCTAACTTGAGAGTTGTGGGAGCTCCTCAGATGATTCTGAAGCTATGAGGATGGACTTGAAGCTTTGAGAGAGCTTATGAGATGTCTTGAAAGCCATCATGAAGCCTAGAGAGGCCATTGTACAAGAATAAGAAGACTCAGCCATGAGTGGTGCAGTTAGGGTTTGACTGGGTCAACCCTAGGTCAACTGATGATTTGGAGAGGGTTGAGGCCTAATAAAAGAGCCATGTGATCATGGATTGATGCATTGAGATGCCATAAGGATGATTCCAAGATCAACTCATCATGATTGAGGAGTTTGAGAAGTTTCAAGCTAGGGTTTCTAAGGCTTGACAGTGTAAAATCCCCTAGTTTGACCCCTATCTTCAAGGCAGTTTAGCTCAAGATGTGATTGTCATCTCATCTTACCCCCAACATGAATGTTGTAGAGCTTGCTCTTAGCTTTAATTTGAGTACTAGAAGTCCTTGATAGGATTTTTAGAGCTCAAGTTATGACTTTGACAAGTTATAGGTCATCTGAGGTATATGAATCTGGGGCCTTGAAAGTCACCCAACTTGCATCCAACGTTTGCCCAAGAAGGATGATTCCTATGAACTTTTGGTCAACATGAATGTTGTTCCTCATATTCTTAGCTTTCTAGAGAGTACTATAAGTCCTTGATAGGATTTGTAGAACTCAAGTTATGGCTTTGACAAGTCAAGGGCATTTTGGTCATTTGGAGATTATAGGTCATTTCAAGCATAAGGCCATAACTCCTATTTCCAAGCTTCAAATGGAAAAATCTTCAACATCAAACTTTCTTAGAATGATGTTTTAAGGCTATTAGGGAGGTCATGAGATGTTGAAAAGGCTTGTAGCAAAAAGTGATAAAAATGACCTAAAATGGAGGTATAAGTTAAATAAGTTGAAGTTGGAAATTGAAATTTCCAAGTTACACATCCAAACCATGGCATATAATAGGTCATTTTGACTCCAAAGAACATTTTAGAAACAATGGTTCAGCCACTTTTTTGAATTAAGGCCTAGATCATGGACTTGCTTTGGAAAATGGTTGCTTGCATCTTAAGGTACAAATGCAAAACACAAGGAAAGGCAATGTACAAGCTTGCTAAGTATCTTAACACATCCCATATCTCATCTAAGGATAATTTCAAGTCAGAATTGGTTGCTGCAAGAGGCTTGGCATGAGATGATGCATGAGATGAGATGAAGTCATAAACTCATGACATGAGAATCCCAATTTCTCATTGGATGGTTCCAGATGGTTCTAGAGAGGTCCAATCCATTCTATATAGTGTATAGAACTTGCTCAGATGCAAGGTTGGTGAGAGATCAGAGAGAAGAGTGAGATAGCCATTTCAATTGCTTCCATTGCAAGTTGAAATCAAATTCCACATTCTGATCCATTTCCATTGCTTCTTTCAATCCAAACACATTCCATTGATCACACTGAAGCTGTGCAGACCAAATTGAGAGCAAAACCATGGAGAATTGAGGAGATAGCTCTTGGATTTTGAAGGTTGCAAGTCATAATCGGTTTTGGAGATTCAGGCTTTCTTGGTCCAATCTTTTGCAAACAGTAGCAAGATCATCATTCAAGGATTGATTCTGAAGAATTTGAGAGCTTGAAGTGAAGGTTTACCCTATCTGTTAATCAAGATTTGACAGGTTAGTAACTTTTCTTCTACACCATGATTTAAGCATGATTAGGTAGAATTGTTAGGATAGAACGGTTAGAGACAATTAGGTGATGGATTCTGGGAAGTTTGAGATCAATTGGTGAAGTTTCAGTTGATGACACCATTTTTGTTTGGGTCAAGAACACGAGTTATGGTGAGCTTTAGCATGAGTTTGATATCAAGAATTAACCAGTGTGAGGTGGTGATCATTCTGAGGTAGTTAATTTCAAGAATTGTTAGAACTGAAGTTTGAGCATATCTTTGATCTTGGATCGGGTTTGGAGATTTAGGATGATTCAATTGATTTTAAGGCCATGGTTGTGATCAGCATGGAATTCTGGATGAATTAGGGCTTTGAATTTTAGTTTTTCATGGAGAATTGAGGTGATACGAATTGGTGAAGATTGAGCTTGAAGCTCTGCTTCCATGGCTTCCTCCTTTGAACCCTAGCTGGAGGAAGAAGATGAAGACGTGGCCATTGGATGCACAAAGACTCATTGACTGGGACTTGGATCATGTGACTGAGATTCAATTTCATTTGAAGAGGGAAATCTGAAGATATTGAAATGCGGCATTTCATTAAAAGGGATATTGGGCTTGATTGATATTCACACCCCACTCTCATGGCCCATTGGATTTTGTACTGATTTTCTTTGCTCTTTGCACCGTTCATTTTTCTTTTTCTTTATGATTTTCAATTGATTTTCTGATTAAATAATTGGGCCCAGCGCTTATGTTGTTTGCACCCCCATTTAGAGCCCAACTAGGATTTGAACTGTCTGGCATTGCTATTCACACCAATGCTTTCTCATTTTAATTTCTTTTTCTCCATTTTATTTTAATATTTGAAAAATCATAATAAATAGAAAAATGATGATTTTTGCATGGGGATTTTTTCTCCCATTTCATGTTAATGTCTAGAAAATTATAAAATAAAAACATTTGCATTTCATGCATTTTTAATATTTTTTGTGTATTTTCTATTTTAATAGCTTTTTAATTCCTTTTATGTTGATGCATAGACTTGTAGAATTTTGTTTAGCTAGCTCCCTTTGAATTTTTAGGCCATTCTTTTTAGGATAGTTATATTAGGACTTTAGCTCCCCTCTGGATTTATTCCATAATTTTGTGATTAATTTTTGATTATTTTTTGTTAGATGACTTTAGGTTGTGTAGATTTAGGTCAATCCTTAACATAGATCCACAAAAACACTAGAATTTTGGGTTTCTAGGTCAAGATAGACATGGGGACATATAGGGTATTAAGGGTAGGTATATAGGATCCCCTAGAAATTATATTAGATTTTAACATGATAGTATACTATTTTTATATGATTTGTGTAGTTGATTGTTGTTTGTGTTGCCCTTGTGGGCTTGTATTTTTGTTTTGCTTTGCTTTGTGGGCTTGGTGGGCTTGGTCTTGCTTTGAGGGGCATGGAGGAGCATAGTAGAAGACTTGGAGATTGAAGAAAGAGCTTGAGAGCTTGAGGCCTTGTTTGTTTTGTTGTTATTTTAGGGTTAGGGATTAGGAAGAGCCTAGACTTAGTTGATTCCTTTCTTAAACATGGATGGTATCTTTCACCTCCATACTTCCCCATGATTCAAGGTCCTTCCATGGTATTCACCTCCCTCCTTTGGAGGGATAAGTGATGGTACCTGGGAAGTAGAACCTTTGAGGGAACCCTTCTTTTGATGTTGAACCCTTATAGGTCACCTTTGGTGGTCAATAAGCAGTTTAATGTCCCCCAGCTTATCCAGTTAAGTGATTTCCTCTGGTTTGAGTATCTTGAGAGATGTTGGGCTTGAGTGTGAAGATGAAGATTTCATTGAAGAGTGTTAAAGAGGATGATTCCCTAAGCATTGCCATTGTAGCTGGAGCTTGAAGAGGACAAGAGCAAGTTGATACTTGAAGACCCAATGAAGATCCAGTAAAGATTGAATGAAGAGCTGAGGCTTAAAGACTGAAGGATGAAGTTGACACTTCCAAGTGATTGAGGACTATTCTGAGAAGCTGAAGCTTGTAGGAAGAGAAGACCAAGTTGAGACTGGTAAAGCAAGGAGAGCTTGAGAGCCTGAAGACTAAGTTGACACTTATGAAGAAGATTCAATTGAGATTGAGTAAAGAGCTGAAGCTTGAAGATCAAAGGATAAGTTGATACTTACTTTGAAGCTTGGAGATCCTGAAGGAATCAAGTTGATACTTGTGGTTAAGAGTGAAGCCTGAAGGTGGAACTGATTAAGGAGATGAAGCTTGAAGAAGAAGATAAGTTGAAACTTATGTTGAAAGGGTTGAAACCCGGAGAAGCAAATTGATATTTGTCAAGAGTGTTGGAGGTCTGAAGACTGAGTTGCTGTTAGAAGAGTTGAAGCTTGGAGAGAGAGAGAGGAGTTGATCTGCTTTCTTCTCTGTTTTCTCTTCTGTATTGATGTGCCTTGTTTGACTTGCTTGATGCATTAGAATAAGTTCATATCTAGAATAGCTTTAATCTAGGAGCATGATTGCACTAGAGGTTGAGTTGCTCCCTCTGCTTGTATTGTTACTGTATGGCTTTGCTTGCGGGTATTCGGTAGAGCCCTGCTCCCTTGCCCATGTGGTTTGTTTGCCTGATGGCATTTTATTTTATTTCTTCTGTATGATTGCAGTTTACTGTATTTTGCTTGATAGCATGTTTTATTTCAGTATGATCACTGTTATTCATTCTGGCTTGAGGTTGAGATGAGCTTGTGGAGGCTGATGCCCCGCACACATTTCCTCCCTCACTTGCATTGCATGCATTTTACCGTATTACTGTTTACAGTTTAAGCTGATGCTTTGTCTGTTCTGTATCATTGACATGATCCCTTAGGACTCTCATTTCCTTTGATAAGGAGGTGATGATAGAACTTTAGGTTGAAACCTATGCATGATAACTTCTAGGAGTTCCCTGTTTCATACCTCAGCCATAGGATGAATCCTTAGCATGATAACAGTAGGACTTGATAGTCTCCCTCCTAGTTGAGCCTGTTCTCTTCTCATCTCAAAACAGCTTAAGATACAGTAATCATGAATGATTTCTTTCGTACGTTACGAGCCTTAAGCCATCTGAGAAAGGATTGTGGGAGAGTTTCTTTTCCACAGTCTGGATGTTTAGTATGGTACCCTTTGGGTGACATGCGACGCATTCACTCTCAGGTCATAGTCTTTAGTGCGATTGAAATTGCAAACACAATAAAAAACACTTCTTCCGTAAAAGACAGAAAATAATTCGTAGTGTCTCGAACTACGTAAGCTCTGATCTCTCATACCTGTTGAGAGTACGTAGGCACAATACTGATGTATTGGCGAGCCACCTTCCCCGTATCCCGCCATAGGTCGAACTACGTTGACTCTGATTTCTCGTTCTCTGATGAGAATACGTAGGCATAAAGTGCGACGCTTTGCCGAGTCATTTTTCTTTTCTTTTTAAGCCAGCCTTGATGGGTAGATAGATAAACCAACTCGTCCAGTAAACACAACAAGCGTGGATCCCGTCGAGTACGACGAACGTGAGGGGTGCTAATACCTTCCCCTTGCGTAACCGACTCCCGAACCCAGACAACGGTTGCGACGACCTTGTCTTACCCTTTTTCGTTAGGTTTTTTCCGATCGTTCCCTTTCCCACTCCGAGGGATAAATAACGAAAGGTGGCGACTCTTCTGTTGTGCCGGCACCTTATTTTCGCGAAAGCGATAGCTGGCGACTCTGCTGGGGATTGAACCCAGAATCTCTGGTTCTCCGGTTCCCTATGCGAGTCAACCCTAGCGCTTGTATGATTACTTGTTGGGCCGTGTTTATTTATCGCATTTTATCTCTCACATTTTATTTCCCGCATTTTATTTTCAGTATGATATGATTATCTGTGCTGTTGTGGGAGGGGCATTCTGATGAGTGAAAAGCCAGACCCAGGCTTGAGTGAACATAGCATTAGTTGTGGAAATTAGTGGGCGCGTGCTTGCTTTGCAGGAATTAGTGTCTCATGAAATCCACGCTCAGACGAGGTTCTCCCGGTTGGCTTCTCTTTCAACCCTTTGGGTTGAGACGGTTGCTGGTTTGGTGGATTGTCGACTATGGGGACCGATCATTTGTGATTCAGCCGAGTGAGGCCGCTTCATGAGCTGGTGATGCCACACCTTCTAGGTATCGTATCACCCCTCTCGAATGTCTGTGACACTGATAAACGCATAGGATGCCGAACTTGAGTCAGTTTAGGTTCATACCTGTGAGCAGGGTTGGGTTCATTGCAGGAAACTTTGACCTTCAGACCACCTGGTTTTCTTGATAGTGGATCAGTTTTGTTGGGATCTGAGGTTCTCATCTGCAGACATGTATTTGTTCTTGATAGAACAGGTTTTGGTCAGAGGATCTTATCATCAGATGTGTATTTGTTCTTGATAGAGCAGGTTTTGATCAGAGGATCTTATCATCAGATGTATATTTGTTCTTGATAGAGCAGGTTTGGATCAGAGGATCTTATCATCGGATGTGTTGTTTGTTCTTGACAGAGCAGATTTATGATTGGGGTCTGAAGATCTCATCAGCAGATAGATGTTTGTTCTTGATAGAGCAGAGTTTTGGTCATCAGTTGGTTGTTCTTGATAGAGCAGATTTATGATTGGGGTCTGAAGATCTCATCAGCAGATGTATGTTTGTTCTTGATAGAACAGAGTTTTATTATTAGATGTTTGTTCTTGATAGAGCAGATTTCTTGGTCCTATATCAGAGGTCCTTATTATCTGACATTTGTTCTTGACAGAGCAGAATTATAGTCCTATGTACATGGCCCTAGCAGATGGTTGTTCTTGACAGAGCAGATTTGTGGTCCTACACCAGGATTCTCTTCTTATCAGTGGTTGTTCTTGATAGAGCAGCGTTATGGTTTTGTTGATACAGAATCTCCACAACACAGTTGCCTTGATCTCCTGTTGCATGATTGTATTTTGCATTAGTTCGCATACTCATTTGCATTTCATTAACGTGTGTCTGTGTTGCAGGTACCGTTTTCCCCGATCCAGGATTTCTTGCCTCCTATTGTATTGTTATGGGCTCTCTGAGGAAGACCGTGGCTTACAAGTTCCCTGCCCCTGATGTGGTTAAGTTGACTGGTTTGATAGCTTTAGCAGATGATTCTGTGAGAGATGAGTTCAGAAAATCTTACAGCAAGTTGCTCAGTTTGGTTCGTAAACCTTCTGTGTTCGAGTTAAATGGGTTGCACGCTCTGCTGCAGTTTTACGAACCTCCGTTGAGATGTTTCACTTTCCAGGATTTTGTTCTTGCACCCACGCTAGAGGAATATGCTGATTTGCTAGGTGTGCCTATCAAGAGGCAGACGCCTTTTGTTCATATGGACGCTGAGCCTGATCTGGCTGGTTTAGCTCCTTCACTTCATCTGGATGCCTCCGAGTTGGTATTGACTAGTTGGAACAAGGTTCCTGGGTTCTCCTTGCAGTTTTTAGTGGGAAAGGCTCAATAGTGCGCCAAAGACGGATGTTGGGTCACGTTCAACGCCATTCTCGCTTTGTGCATATATGGCATCATTATGTTCCCCAATATGCCCAATTTTGTAGACTTCGATGCATTTCATATCTTTGCTTCAGGGAATCCAGTCCCTACCTTGATAGAAGATGTCTACCATTCTATCCACTACAAAAACGAAAACAGGAGGGGCAAGAATGTCTCATGCTGTGTACCCTTGCTTTATAAATGGCTTGATAGTCATCTGCCCAAGAGGGGTCCTTTTGTTTCGTCTGCAGCCACAACTGAGTGGTCCGAGCGTCTGATGAGCTTATCTGCAGAGGATATCGACTGGTTTGACAGAGATAGGCTGGGTACTGAGGTGATCTTCAGCTGCAGCGGGTTTCCGAACGTGCCTTTGATAGGTAGGAAAGGCTGTATAAACTACAATCCGTCTTTGTTGGTCCGACAGTTTTCCTACGCTTTGAGAGCTCCGCCGAAGGATGAAGAGGTGCAGGAATCTCTGTACCTCATTGGTCTTCTAGAGGGGGATCTGTTATTCAAGCTTCAGTGCGCCTGGAATGGTATCAGTAAGCGAGGAAAACCATTGCTGGGGAGAAGCAATAATCAAGCCTACCCTCCGTATGTGACTTGGGTCAGAGCCAGAGCAGATGCTATAGGGATGCCGTTTCCTCGTGCCAAGCCAGAAAGCCTCCCATGATTGAAGAGCCTACTACTGTGCCTATTCAGCAGCATAATCAGGTGTTAGATGAGCGAGATGAATTGAAGCGGGCGAATGATGAACTGGAGAAAGAATTGGCTCAGCTCCGAAGCGAGAGGAACGAAGCCGTTCATTCCTTCAAGAGGCAGACAGAGCTGGTGAACCAGCTAGGTGCAGACCTGACTAAGCAGATAGCCGAGCGTGAGCGCATGGGCCAAGACTTCAAAGCTGTCAACGACGTACTGGCTACGAAGAAGCAGCACTTGGACGAAGCATATCGGAGGATATACTAGTTCAACCAGCACTGGAAGGCTTCCCTGGCCACCAGGAAAGAGCGGGAGGATAAGCTGATGCTACAGATCTCCAAGCTGGAAGCCCAGGTGAAGGATAGTGAGAAGAGGTTTGATGAGGAAACCGCTCGTAGATACGCCACCGAAGGCCAGCTTAACAGAGCTCTCGCTAACCTGAAGGAGCGCAAACTGACGTTTGAGTCCAAGAAACGGAAGTTAGAAGATTGCTTCGGCGAAGGAGCATGGGAAGGTTCGGTCGAAGGACTTCAATACACCATTGTGCAGAGGGAATTACTCGTCGAGGGGTTACTCACCCTGCCTGATCATCCAGAAACGAAGGAGTTGTTAGAAGAGTATCGCGCCCGTGGCCGTACTTGACTTTTTGTATTCCTTTTGTTTTGATCATTGCTGTATGCTGACCATCACCAGGCTTGTTGGCTGAGGTCACGCTGTTGATTCATCTTGTACTCGCTGATGTTGTGTATTGCCTTGATAGGCTTGCTTTATATATGAGATTGTTGTTTCCATGATTGGACTCAGATTTCTTATTATTATCAGCACTGGCACTCAGGCACTAGGATCGGGGGAAATCTCCCCAACGTACAGACACACGCATGCATTTGCATGAAGCATTTGCATGACGAGCATTTTGTTGTTTTCCTAACCCTTTTGTGTTTTCCAGGTTATTTCAGGTTGTTTTAGGTTGTCTCAGGTGGTTTCAGGATTGATCAGAGACCGATTCACCGCTATCCGACCAGAGCTAATCAGACCAGGATCATGGAGCAAGTGCAAACTGATGTTCAGGAACTCCGCGAAAGGATGGATCGCTTCATGGAGCTCATGCAAGCGGTTGCTAATGGCCAGGAGCAGCTCAGAACTTTGGTTCAGCCTTTGATTTCCAGGGTTGATAGCAACGGCGTACTCCACGGGGGGACTGTGCCTACTCCTCCACCAGTTGAAACTCCGCAGAATGGTGTCCCCGTGACCGGGGGAAATGGCAGTGCCAACGGCAATATGATGGCCAACATCGGACTCAATACGACAGGCGTCGGTAATGGGAGTCTGGGAGCTAATGTCAATGTCGGGCCGGGCAACGGCAATGCAGGCGTCGGGAATCTGTTTGTGCCCTAGCCATGGCTAGAGGATCGTTAGGACGATGTGTTCTCTCAGAGAGGTGCTAGAGGGGAGCTGAATGCTGAAGCACGACTTAGATTCAAGGCACTTGAAGACAAGATGAGAGATATCGAGAATCAGAATACTTTGGGCATTGATATGTCCAAGTTGGGATTAATTGCTGATTTCAAGGTGCCTCCTAAGTTCAAGGTACCTGATTTTGAAAAATATAAGGGCACCACTTGCCCTCGTGTCCACCTGAGATCGTACTACAGGAAGATGTCTGCTCATTCCGAAGACGAGAAGTTGCTGATGCACTTCTTCCAAGACAGTCTTTCCGGGCCATCCCTCGAGTGGTACATGGGTCTGGAGCCCACTAGTGTGCGCACATGGAAGGATCTTGCTGAAGCATTTGTGCACCACTACCAATACAATAGCGACTTGGCCCCAAACCGAGTTCAGCTGCAGAATCTGTCGCAGAGAAACAATGAAGGGTTTAAGGAGTACGCCCAGCGGTGGCGTGAGTTGGCAGCTAGGGTTCAGCTGCCGATGGTTGAACGCGAGCTCGTGCAGACGTTTGTTGCTACCCTCCCAGGGGTTTACTATGAGAAGTTAGTTAGCGTTATTTCTGGGACGTTCTTAGATCTCATTATCACGGGTGAGCACGTCGAAAATGGGATCAAGATCGGGAAAATTCAAGGTGAGCCATCCTCAGCTGGAGGAGGCGGAAAGAAACCTTATGCTGGCAAAAGACGGGAAGGAGAAGCGAGCGCTGTGACCAACGCTCGAAGAAAGAGTAAAGGTCCTCACCAGCAAGTGGCCAGTATAAATATCCCGGCAGCTCCGTGTTGCACCCTAAAATTTGCTCAACCTACTTCACTTGGTTTATGTTTCAATTGCATTAGCATTTGCATATTAGGTCATGTACATAATTAATTCATCTGCATAGCATAGCATGGGCAAGTCATCCAGCAAGGGACCAAGTACTATTCTTATCTCTATGAGCTATCAAGAGGTTATTATTCAAATTCAATCTTAGCCAAGTCATCAGAAAGAAATTGAAATCAAAGAAGTCAGTGGATCAAGCAGTGAATCTATCTCCTATCTGAGGGTATTTGAAGATCATCAAAGAAGTTGTGAGCTGTGAAATTGAGAGCATGGAGGGTATATAGACATCATGGAGGACCTAGAGGGTCATTTTGAAAGTGAGACAAGTCATTGATGTGATCACAAGAGTTGCAGTTGAAGACAGTCAACTAGGATTTCATCTGGGTCAACCCTGGGTCAACCCTAGGTCAAATGCTTGATTGAAAGGCATCAAGGTCTATTTGAAAGATGTGGGGTTCATCATTTGACATGTAGATATGGATGTGGTGTTGTTCCAAGGATAAATCAAGAGAAATCAAGAAGAAGAGGGGTTTCTAAATTAGGGTTTCTGTGTAAAATTCCCTGATTTAGGTCAAACTTCCAAGCAAGATAATTCAAAATGAAAGCTTCAAATGGATCCTTGGCCAACATGAAACTTGTTGAGGATCTCAAGACCTTTAATTTTAGTGGTGGAAGACATCAAGGAGATTTATAGAACTCAAGTTATGGTCCTTGCAAGTTACAGGTCATCTAGGGCATCTGAAATTTTGTCTGTGAAAGTTACTTGTCTTCCAAGCAACTTTTACCCCTCAAGGAGCTTTCAAATGGATTTCTGGTAAACATGAGAGTTGTTCCTCATTGTCTTAGCTTTCTAGAAAGGTATGGTATGCCTTCATATGATTTGTGGAACTCTACTTATGACCTTGGCAAGAAAAGGGTATTTTGGTCATTTGAGAATTACAGGTCATTTCAAGCCTATGCCCAAAACTCATACAAGGAAGCTTCAAATGAAAAACTTCACAACATCAAAGTTGCTCCAAATGACATTTTGAGTCTAGAAAAGTGGTCATGGGAGTTGAAAAATGCTCATAGCTGAAGATTTCAAATTTGGTCAATTAAAAGGTGAATTTAATGAATAAAAGTGACCTAAAAATGAGATTTTTCATAACATGGCCAAATGGGATGAAATTATAGGTCATTTTTATTGGAAATAATGTTTTAATACCATTGGCAATAGTGGATTTTTGAGTTTAGTTCAAAATTTGAGAGATATCATTGGTTGCTTATGTATGAAGTAACACATGCCAAAATACAAGGGATTTGTGCACAAGAGGTTTCTAGCAATTTCTAGATGTTTCCATGAGTATATATATAAACCCTAGAGCTGATCCATGAAGGGGTTGCACTTCATTTTGATCAAAAACACCAAGTTTCACTCCATTTTGCATTTTTGCAAATTCATTCCAATCTCCTCAATTCTTCATCAATCATTCAATTTCATGATCCAAATCCACTCAAGAATCATCCCTGAGTACATTGCAAGCAAGATTTGAAGAAGAAATCACAAGAATCGTGCTATACAAGTTCATCCTCCAAATTGCAAAAAGAATTGGTTATGGCAATCCAAGGTGTTTAAGCAAGAACCAGTGCATACAGAACCAAGATCCATAACCATTGATCAAGTCCTAAGCATTGCTAGCTGTGAATCCAAGGATTTCTCCATCTGTTTTCAGATTTTCACCAGGTTGGTTTTTCTATCGAATTGGCTAGAAATAGATAGCATGATAGAGAATCATTAGGTTAGAACTGTTAGGAATAGGTAGATGATTAATTTCAGTGAGTTTGAGAGCATTTCATGGAGGTTACCATTGGAGCACAAATTTTGTTGAGGATTATAACATGAGGATTAAGCTGTTAAAATCTTAGGTGATTGTTGATTATTGATCAGTGCAAGGTCAGGAAGAGATTAGTACACTTAGATTGTGGATTGGTGATGATGAAGTTTTTGAGTAATTCTGAATTGGAGATCGTGTTTCATGATTTATGTGATATGAATTGATGCTGATGATATGAGCGAATTCAGGGAGAAAATTAGAGTGATTTTGCTTTTTACACTTTTGAATTTGATGAAGAATCGAGCGTGTACGAATTGATGGAATATGGTGCATGAAGTTCGGTTTTCATGGCTTCCATGGTGAAACCCTAAACTAGAGGAAGACGAAGCTCCACAAGCGTTGGGTGAGCAAGACCATGTTGACTGAAATGATGATCGCACGGCCACGATTCAAAGCTGAGTTTGGAGGGAAGTTGGGTGCCTTAAGCGCACCGTTTCACTTAAAACCCTCTGGTGGGCTTAAGAAACCATTGCTATCCACACCACCATTCGCCAGGCCCAAACCAATGAACTAGCATAGTTACTATTTGCACCGTTTTCATTTTATTTTCTTTAGTTTTTTTCTGACTTAACTGGGCCCAGACGCGCCTTGCTACGCGCACCCCCAGTCTGGGCCCATCATCCATTTTTCAACTTAAATAACTACTAATTGCACCCCTAACCAAATCTAATTCATTTTAATTTCATTCATTTTTCTTAATTGTTTGAAAAATCATAACAAATTGAAAATTCCATATTTTTAAGTGGTTGTTTTTGCATCTTTTTCTTATTTCTATTAAGAAAATTGTCATATAATAAAATTAGCATTTTATTTTATTTTTGCATTTTTAGTATATTTTTCTTTTAAATAGGTTTTAAGTGATGTTTAGTTTAATACTTGATCTTGTTGATTTTAGTTTAGCTAGATCCTTTTATATTTTGGACCCATTCTTTTTAGAGTACTTTACTTAGGACTTTAATTTTCATATGAGATTTAATTCATGATTTTAGGATTAAATTTTAGATGGTTTGTCTAGGTGTGATTAGGAGAATCAAAATTAGGGTTTAGATATAGCATAGGTGTGAGAAATCATTTCTTTTAGGAGTTGTAGTTTGAATTTTGGGGTATGGGACTATAGGGGTATTATGGGTAAATAATAGATCCCTTAGAAAATATTAGACTTCCCCTATTCTACTATTACTGCTAGTATATTTCTTGTATTTGATTGATTGTGTGGTGTGCCCTCTCTAGGGTTATTTGTTTGACTGTGTGGGGTATTGGGCCTGCTTGGGGTTTGGGGTTGAGCTGAAGACTTTGCTGATAAAGCCCATTGAAGATTGAGAGAATGAAGACCAATTTCCAGAGTTGATGAAGAGCATCTTGCTGGCAGCTGTTGAAGGTTATAGGGTCTAGGAACTAGGCAGAGCTCTAGAGTAGAAAACTTACTTCACAAACATGGAAGGTCTTGTTTGCCTCCATTCTTTCTCTATGATTCAAAGTCTCTTTTAAATATCCACCTCCTTCCTTTGGAAGGATTAGTGAATGTATTTAAAAGATAGAACTTTTGAGAGAAAACTGTCAGTATCATGTTAACAGTCAGTAGACCACCCTTGGTAGGCAATTGACTGCTTAACATCCACATCATCTTGTTGATTGATACCCATCTTGGAGAGTGAGACTTGAAGAAAAGCCACTGAAAGATTGAAGACAGAGACCTTGCTTGAAGGCTTGAAGATGAAGACTGATGCTTGCTTGAAGCTTGTAGATGGTTGAAGATGACTTGGAGACAGATGTTAATGAAGATTGCTTTTGCTGTTTACCTTTAGCTGTTTAATTTTTGATGTATTGTTTGAATTTCCCGGACTGTATTGTTTGCCATTAACCTGTTAGGTTGAAAGCGAATATTGTTCGCTTTTGCCTGTTGTTTTCTAGGTTCGAGGTTGAGTGGGACTCCCTTGCCTCACTTGTATTGCTGCATCCATGCATTTTACTGCTTTATTGTATATATGCTATTGTTTCTGTTTCCGTTTATCCCTTAGGATCTCTGTTTCTCTCTGCGCAAGAGAGGAGCATGATAGACGTTAGGTCTTAACCCATGCATGATAACATTAGGTTAGTTTGATTCCCTTTTCAACCGTAGGTTAGAGTTCTGTCTCTTCTTTCTCAAAACAAACATAAAAACACAATAAATCTTTCAAACACAATAAAAGACACTTCTTCCGTAAAAGAATGTGAACTCATCAAAACATCATTTTTGTCCGCTTGGACTGTTAAGCAGGAAAAACCCTTTTTCAGAAGGAGATAAAAACAATCAAGACAGACTTGTGTCGTACGTGGCCCGAACTACGTTTGCTCTGATCTTTCATGTTGTATGAAAGTATGTAGGCATAGGATGCGATATCCTAGCGAGCAACCTTCCCCTCCTTTCCAGTAGGTAGGCGAACTACGTTGACTCTGATTTCTCGTTCCGGACGGGAATACGTAGGCATAAAGTGCGATACTTTGCCGAGTCATTTTCTTTTCTTTTTAACCCCTAACCTGTAGAATAGATAGAATAACAATCCGTACCAGAAAACAAGCGTGGATCCCGTCGAGTACGACGGACGTGAGGGGTGCTAATACCTTCCCCTTGCGTAACCGACTCCCGAACCCAGGTTTTGGTTGCGATGACCATTCCTTTCCCGTCTTTGCGGTAGGTTTACTTCGAGCGTTTCCTTTCCCTCCTTTGGGATAAATAACGCACGGTGGCGACTCTTCTGTTCAGCCGGCGCCGATTTTCGCAGTAGCGACAGCTGGCGACTCTGCTGGGGACCGAACCCAGAATCTCTGGTTGCTAAGGACTGCGATAGTTCCTTATGCATTTGGGACTCCAACGGTTCCCTAAGCGAGTCAATCCTAGCGCTTGTTTTCCCGTCGAGGATTTTGTATGGATTTATATTTCTGTCATTTACTTTCAGCATTATATTATTGTTATTATTGCTGTATTGGGGGTGACGGGTGTTCCATGATTGAGAGATAAGCCGAACCTGGGCTTGAGTGCACTTAGAATTAGAGTAGAAAGTAGTGGGCGCGTGCCGGCTTTGCTTGCATTAGTGTCCCACAAAATCTACACTCGGACGAGGTTCTTCTGGTTGACTTCTTTTTCTACCCTTTGGGTCGAAGGGGTTGTTGGTTAGTTGGATTGTCGACTCCGGGAACCGATCATTTGGAAGTTGGCTAAGTGAGGCCTCTTCAGGATTTGATGATACCACTCCTTCTGGGAATCGTATCATCAACCCTGAAAGTCTGTGACGCCGACGACCGCATAGGATGCCATACCATTGTCAGTTACTAGGACACCTACCTGTGAGAGGGTTTGGGGTTATGCAGGTAATTAGACCTTCAGATACCGGTTTGTTTCTTGATCTAAGATTCTGGGTATTTATGGACAGTTGTGAGGTCTATCAGAGACCAGTCAGAGTCATGGTATGGGGTCTGTCAGAGACTAGTCCGAGTTATGTTATGGGGTCAATCAGAGACCAGTGTTGGAGCTTTGTATTGGGTTTGTCCAAGACCAGGGTTTGAGGAATTCTGGAGGGTCTATCTGAGGCTTTTGATATGGTTCAGGCTTCTCCGCCATGGCATTTGGTCCCTGTTGCATCTATTTGCATTGCATTGCTCGCATAACCATTATCATTGCATCCCATTAACGTGTGTCTGTGCTGCAGGTGCATTTGCATATTCCCTGATTCTAGTGCCCGGACTTCTGCTTATTGATCATGGCCGGTTTAAGAAAGACAGTTGCGTACAAGTTACCTACACCTGACGTTACTCCCCTACTTGGTCTGATGTTCCTTGTTGATGAGGAGGTTAGGAGAAGTTTCAGGATGAGTCATGGAAGATTGTTGAGACTGGTCTGCAAGCCAACTGCTGTTGAGATGAATGGGCTGTACACCTTGATGCAATTCTACGACCCTGTCTTGAGGTGCTTCACGTTTGCTGACTTTATTTTGGGGCCTACCATGGAGGAATACACGGAGTTTATCGAGCTGCCAGTACAAAATAAGGTTCCTTTCATCCATCGTGACGCTAAGCCCCAGCTGGAGGACTTAGCTAAAGCCTTGCACATGAACGCTTCGGAACTATTAGTGACTTCTTGGCTTGGGGTTCCAGGTTTCTCCCTTGATTTTCTGGTTGGCAAAGCTCAAGAATACGCCAAGAGCGGGTGCTGGATAGTCTTTAATGCTATCTTGGCTCTATGCATCTACGGAATAGTGTTGTTTCCCAACTTACCCAATTTTGTGGACTTGGACGCTTTTCATCTGTTTGCTGCTGGCAACCCGGTACCCACTTTGATTGGAGATCTCTACCATTCATTGCACTACAAAAATGAAAATAGAAGGGGAAAGACTGTTTACTGTTGTGCGTCGCTGTTAAACATGTGGTTTAAGAGCCATCTCCCCCTGAAGGGACCTTTCGTGGATAGTGCAACTACAGCCGACTGGCTAGAGCGCCTGATGAGACTATCTTCTGAAGACATTGAGTGGTTCGACCGAGACTTGCTGAGGTATGAGCTTATTTTCAGTTGTTCTGGGTATCCTAATGTCCCTTTGATAGGAAGAAAAGGGTGCATCAATTATAACCCATCTCTGTTTGTTCGCCAGTTTGGATACGCGTCGAAGAACCCACCTAGGGAGGAAGAAGTACAGGAATCTCTGTACTTCACCGGTGATTTGAATGGAGAGTTACTAGCTAAGCTCTAGCACGCATGGATGCATATCAACAGAAGAGGGAAACCACTGTTGGGGAAGAATGATTGTCAGGCTTATGTACCATACAAAGTTTGGATCCAAGAGAGAGCAAGACATTTGCTGATGCCATTTCCAGCTGCACCAGTCCCTGTTCATATTCCGGTAGAAGAACCAACCACTGTTACTCTGGAGGTCTACGAGCAAGTTGTAAAAGAAAAGGAAGCCTTGATGAAGATCAATGAAGGGTTAGAAAAGGAACTGGCTCATATGCGTAGTGAGAAGAACAAGGTTGTGCATTCTTTCCAACAGCAGATCGAGTTAGTAAACAGGCTAGGGGTTGAACTGACTGAAGAGAAAAAGAAGCGTGAACGCCTGGGGAAGGAGTTCAGAAGCTCTCATGACATGTTGGAGTCCAAAAAGAAAGCACTCGATGCCGCTCACCGGGAAATCTCTTCTTGTAACAAGACGTGGAATGCTACGCTAACCAACAACAAAAAGACGGAAGACAAATTGAAGCAGCAGATGTCTGAACTCGAAGAACAGTTGAAGGCTAGCACTAAGAAGTATGAAGAAGAGGTGATGGCGAGATATAGTCTCCAGAATGCATTGAACAAGGCCATCGAGGGCAAGAAAGAAGCTGTGTCTCAGAAGCGGAAGCTAGAGGATCGCTTCGGAGAAGGGGCATGGGAGGAATCCGCTGGTGATTTGCGACGTGTTCTCAAGCGAAGAGATCTACTTGTTGAGGGTCTGCTTACCCGACCAAGTCATCCAGAGACTAAGAAGTTACTAGAGGAGTACCAGGCATATGGGAGTACTTGACCATTTCATGAATCGACGTGTATGCTTTATTTGCATTTGTGCTGACCATCACCAGGATTGTTGGTTGAGGTCATGCCTTCTTATTGTACGCGCATTGATATTGTATTCTTGGTTTAATGGATTTCTTTGCAATATATCTGGTGTTTTCTACGGTTCGGCTCCGGTCTTCGCATTGTTGTCACTGTCACCACACTGGCACATTCGCACTAGAATCGGGGAATGATTTTCCCTAATGCACAGACACATATTGCATTGCATTCACATTCATATTGCATTACAGGTGACTATCGAACTATATCTCATTTCCTGCACTGTACCAGGTCTTTTCAGGATTGAAAGTCAGCGCCCGCACCGATACTCCACTCGTACCAACTGCCGAAGAATTATGGATCAGATGCAGAATGAAATGCAAGACATGCGTGAGAAGCTGGCGCTATTCATGCAGACAATGGAGACCATTGCGAAAGGCCAGGAGAATTTGCAAGCGTTGGTGCAGCCTCTGTTGGTAAGAAATGCTGGGCACGGAAATGAAGACCATAATTCTGTGCGAGTCGACACTATTCATGGGGATGGTACCCCTACACCGGTCGCTCCACCTGTGGTAAACATGCCTGCTGTCAATGTGAACAATGGCGCTGCCGCCGGGAACGGTAACGTTGGAATCGGCAACGAGACTGTCGTCAACAACATTGGGCTCGGAGATGTCAACCTGGGTGATAATATGGGAGGTAATGGCTTCGGTAATAATGGATTCGGCTTCAATGACCAGGGGTTTGATCATGTTGGGAAGTAAGGCTTCAATGCTCAAGGCTTCGGACAGGACGGATTTGGTATGACTAATCAGGGTTATGGCGGATTCGGGAACGGAAATGGCGCTGGGTTCATGGCTTTTGGACCTGCAGGAGTCGCTCCGGGATATGGTAACAGGGGGTGAGGCCCTACAATGAATCAGATTAGAGTTGGCCGTAACAACGGGTATGATGGATACGGAACTGGGAATGGTAATTGGCAAGAAGACCAGCAAGAGGATGCTTTCTCCGGTGGAGGTTTCGAAGGTCCTATGGATGACTCTCAGAGAATCAAGATGCTCGAGGAGCAGATGAAGGGGGTCGTAAATCAAAGCGCTGTTGGCTTAGATATGACTACAATGGGTCTGGTGCCTGGCCTGAGGGTGCCAATCAAATTCAAAGCTCCCACATTCGACAAATATAAGGGGGACACCTGTCCAAAGGTGCACGTGCGGTCATACTACAGAAGGATGTCGGCGTATTCAAACGATGAGAGGATGCTAATGCATTTCTTTCAAGATAGCTTGTCTGGTCCTTCCCTCGAATGGTATATGGGATTGGAACCAACTCAGATAAAGACATGGAAGCAGCTGGCTGAAGCATTTGTGGCTCACTATAAGTACAACAGTGACTTGGCATCCAACCGGGTCCAATTGCAGGGGTTGTCCCAGAAGAAGGGCGAGAGCTTCAAAGAGTATGCGCAGAGATGGCGCGACATGGCTGCTAGAGTTCACCCTCCTTTAGAGGACAAAGAAATGAATGATATGTTCATAGGAACATTCACTGGCATGTTTTATGACAAGTTGTTTCATACTTCTTTGGGCAGTTTCTCAGACTTAATCCTGATGGGAGAGAAGATTGAAAGCAACATTAAACAGGGAAGATTCCAAGCTGAGGAATCCACTTCAGCTGGCAGTAACAGAAGGGCTTTCGGTGGGCGCCGTCAAGGTGATGCAAGCGCAGTGTTTGGGGGCCGAGGCCGAGGCCGGGGCAGAGGTCGAAACCAGTACAATCAGCCGCAGCAGGTGGCAAGTGTCACTATTCCATTTCAGCAACAACCAATACAACAACAACAGCAACAGCAGCCACAACAGGGGGCACATCCTGCCCAGCGCAGAGTCCAGGGGGCAAACCAAGGAGGGTGTTTGAAACGCCTCCTTCAACGTATGCAGCATTGCTACAGACGTTACTGGGTTTGAACTTGGTGGAAAAGAGAACTCTGGCGCCAATAACAGGAACTCCTCCATACGGTTACGATGCAAGCAGACACTGTGAATTCCACTCCGGGGCTCCTGGCCACGATGTAGAGGGTTGCCACGCGTTCAAGCATGTGGTACAGGATCTATTGGATATTAAGGCTATCAATTTTGGACAGGCGGGTCCGAACATAGTGCAAAAGCCCAAGCCCAATCATGGGGCAAACACCATTGTAACTGAGGAGGGCTTGAACTTGATTATGAATGTTGACGACCTAAAGACACCGTTGTATGAGATAAAGAGAAGGTTATTGCAAGGAGGTGTGTATCCAGGCTGCGACGAGTATTGTTTAGAGTGCTGGACCCAAGCTGGGGGATGTGCTGACTTAAAGAAGGGTATTCAGGCTTTAATAGATGGAGGCACATTACAATTCGACCGAACGGCAGTTAAGGAACCTGCAGAAGTATTAGTAGACAAGAAAAGTGATGTAGCTACTATGACGATTCCCCGAAAAACGATAACTATAACGGCGCCGGCCAAGCGACCGCCGATCACTATCACCAAGGCGGGACCAGTCCCTTATGAGAGCACTAAGGCAGTCCCCTGGACCTATGGGTTGGAAGTATACTGTGATGGGGTGAAAATTGATGTTAATAAACAGCCAGTTGAGGTTGTAGACAACGTCGTCGGTACCGGAGGTATGACAAGAAGTGGGAGAATCTTCATATCGCCTGAGGTAGAGGCTGAACGACTGGCGAAAGGAAAAGGAAAGATGAATGAGAATGTCCCGGTGCAGGGGAACGAAAAAGAAACGTCATCTAAGGATGTGGAAGAGTTCATGCGCCTTATTCGTAAGAGTGACTATAAGATTGTTGAGCACCTTCAACAGACGCCGTCAAAGATATCCATACTGTCGTTGCTATTGTGTTCTGAAGCTCACAGAAATGCATTGTTGAAAGTTCTGGATACGTCATTCGTACCCCAAGATGTTTCCGTGAATCAGCTGGAAGGGGTGTTGGCGCATGTGAACGCAGGCCATAGCTTGGGATTTACAGACTTTGATTTGACCCCAAAGGGGAGAGAGCATAACATGGCGTTGCACGTCTCAGTTGAGTATAGAGGCTCAGTCATGTCTCATGTACTGGTAGATACCGGATCTTCCTTAAACGTGCTGCCCAAGAAAGCAATGATGAAACTGGATGTCAGAGGAATCCTTTGTACGCCTAGTGACTTGGTGGTCAGGGCATTTGATGGTACACGAAGAACAGTCTTTGGATCCATAACGTTACCTATACAGGTGGGGCCGGAGGTTTTCGCGACCGAATTTTATATTATGGATATCCAGCCAGCATACAACTGCCTTCTCGGACGACCCTGGATCCATGGGGCTGGGGCAGTCACATCTACCTTGCATCAAAAGTTGAAATACATGGTAGGGGACAGCGTGGTCACAGTCTGTGGGGAAGAAGATATATTGGTTAGCCATCTGTCATCATTCAAGTATGTAGAAGTCGACGGTGAGATTCATGAAACACCCTGTCAAGCCTTTGAAGGGTTGCGCATCAAAGACAAAGGTCCCGGGCCGAGTAAAGCGTCAGAGGTAGCCGTCTCGTCATATAAGGAGGCTCAGGCTCTAGTAGAGACTGATGAGACAAAGGGCTGGGGCAAGGTGCTGGATATTCCCGTGAAGATGGACCGATTTGGGATGGGATATCAGCCGTCGTCATCAACGCCTGCTGCTGGGGCACCCCGTTTCAGAGGACCGATAACAATCACTGCTAGTGGAGTGTCTCACGAGGCCATCAACGCTGTTTCAGATTCCGAAGAAGGAGACAGTGATTGCGACATGGACGCCTGGATTCAGCCGAGCGTGCCAGGACAAGGATTATGCAATTGGTCTATTCAGGAGACTGTTCCTGTGACTCTCAAACAGTAATACTTTGTTTTCTTAATTGTTGAACAATCCAGTGTCTTACCCGAGGCATCATGATTTTGCTTAGGGCTGTGTTGTTATGTACATTGCGTTGTTTAAACATTAAATAAAAGGCGTTTTTCATGTACAAATATTGCGATCTCTGTTTTTCCTGTTTTGTGTTTTACAATAAAATGGCAACGTGGTTATTCGCTTTATACGCATTTTGAAGCATTTAACCATTCCTTTTGCAGGATAACATTTTCAGATGACATCATTGAACCGCCTATGACTCGTCTCGACTTTGAGAACCCGATATTTCAGGCCAAAGAAGAGGTTGTGGAAGATGGCGACGTTCCCGAAGAATTGTCTTGGTTGGTAAAGCAAGAAGAACGAGTCATTCTGCCTCATGAGGAGGTCATCGAAATTATTAACCTGGGGTCGAAAGGGGTTGAAAAGAACATCCGTATAGGAGCTGCGCTGCAGAGCGACGTCAAGCGAAGACGGGTTGAAATGCTCAGAGAGTATAGTGATGTGTTCGCTTGGTCGTATGAAGACATGCCTGGGCTTGATACAAATATGGTTGTGCACCGCCTGCCGTTGAAAGAAGAATGCCCGCCGGTCAAGCAGAAGCTTCGCAGAACTAGACCAGATATGGCAGTGAAAATTAAAGACGAGGTTCAAAAGCAGTGGGATGCTGGTTTCCTAGCTGTGACAAAATATCCCTCATGGGTCGCTAATATCGTGCCAGTGCCAAAGAAAGACGGTAAAGTGAGAATGTGCGTAGATTACCGTGATTTGAATAAAGCGAGCCCGAAAAATGATTTTCCGCTTCCTCACATCAATGTGCTGGTTGACAACACTGCCCAATTCTCCGTATTCTCTTTCATGGATGGCTTCTCGGGCTATAATCAGATTAAAATGGCGCCAAAAGACATGGAGAAGACTACTTTCATAACACCTTGGGGAACATTTTGTTACAAAGTGATGCCCTTCGGACTAAAGAATGCTGGGGAAACGTATCAGCGTGCAATGACAACTCTTTTTCATGATATGATGCATAAGGAGATCGAGGTGTATGTCGATGATATGATTGCCAAATCCCAGACGGAGGAAGAGCATTTGGTGAATCTGCTGAAGTTATTCAAAAGGCTAAGGAAGTTCAGGCTGAGACTGAACCCTAACAAATGCACCTTCGGGGTGAGATCGGGTAAACCGTTGGGGTTTATCGTGAGCGAAAGAGGAATAGAGGTTGATCCTGCAAAAATAAAAGCCATTTAGGAGATGCCGACGCCTAGAACAGAAAAAGAGGTGCGCGGGTTTTTAGGGAGGTTGAACTACATCGCCCGGTTCATATCTCACCTAACGGCTACGTGTGAACCATTATTCAAGCTGTTGAAAAAAGACCAAGCTGTAACGTGGAATGAAAATTGCCAAAAGGCGTTCGATAAAATAAAGCAGTATTTGCAGGAGCCTCCTATTTTGATACCCCCAGTGGCAGGGAGACCCTTGATTATGTATTTGAAAGTTCTTGAGGGAAGCATGGGTTGTGTTCTCGGTCAACACGACGAGACAGGAAGAAAAGAGCATGCGATCTACTACTTGAGTAAGAAGTTTACTGAATATGAATCTCGATATTCAATGCTCAAAAAAACTTGTTGCGCGTTAGCCTGGGCCGCCAAGCGGTTGAGGCAATACATGCTGAATCATACAACCATGCTCATCTCGAAGATGGATCCTATCAACTATGTATTCGAAAAGCAGGCACTATCGGGGAGAATTGCCCGTTGGCAGATGGTTTTGACCGAATACGACATCCAGTATGTCTCACAGAAGGCTATAAAGGGGAGTGTATTATCTGAATACTTGGCAGAGCAGCCTATTGAGGACTACCAATCGATGAGGTTTGATTTTCCTGACGAGGATATCATGTACCTAAAGATGAAAGATTGTGAAGAGTCGTTGCCAGACGAAGGACCAGAATTGGGCTCCAATTGGAAGTTGATCTTTGACGGAGCTGTAAACGCCTACGGTAGCGGAATAGGGGCAATCATCACTACTCCACACGGGTCGCACATCCCGTTTACCGCTCGATTGACCTTTCCGGTTACCAATAATGAAGCCGAATACGAAGCTTGTATCATGGGGCTTGAAGAAGCCATTGATTTGCGAATCAAAAATCTGGATGTGTACGGAGACTCAGCTCTGGTGGTGAATCAAATAAAGGGGGAGTGGGAGACACGTCAGCCTAATTTGATACCATACATGAATTACGCAAGGAGATTGTTTCCTTTCTTTGACAAGGTTGAATTGCATCATGTACCGCGAGAAGAGAATCAAATGGCTGACGCCCTGACCACTTTGTCGTCCATGTACAAAGTCAACTTCTGGAATGAGGCTCCCAGAATCGTTATCTCTCGGCTTGACAGACCTGCCTTCGTGTTCGCTATTGACGAAGCATCTGATGATAAACCGTGGTATTTTGATATCCTTAATTTCCTGAAGAACAAGGAGTATCTGGCCGGGGCATCCAGTCACGATCAGAAGACTCTCAGGAGATTGGCGGGTAATTTCTATTTGAATCCGGACGGTGTCCTGTACAGACGAAATCACGACATGGTGCTACTACGTTGTGTAGACGAGAAAGAGGCGAAGCTGCTCATGGAGGAAATACATAAGGGTACATTTGGTACGCATGCGGGTGGGCATGCTATGACGAGGAAGCTGCTGCGGGCAGGTTATTATTGGCTGACTATGGAAACTAATTGTTTCAAGTTTGCGAAGAAGTGTCATAAGTGCCAGATCTATGCTGATAAGATCCATGTGCCTCCGAGTCCTCTGAATGTGATGTCATCGCCATGGCCATTCTCGATGTGGGGAATCGATATGATTGGAAAGATCGAGCCGATAGCTTCTAACGGACACCGGTTCATTCTAGTAGCAATCGATTATTTCACCAAGTGGGTGGAAGCGGCATCTTATGCAAACGTGACCAGGCAGGTGGTGGCCAGATTCATCAAGAGAGATATCATTTGCAGATATGGAATCCCCGAGCGGATAATCACCGACAACGGTTCAAACCTGAATAATAAAATGATGAAGGAGCTCTGTCAGAATTTTAAGATCGAGCATCACAACTCCTCCCCTTACCGACCCAAGATGAATGGCGCTGTTGAAGCGGCCAATAAGAATATAAAGAAGATTGTTCAGAAGATGGTGGTGACCTATAAAGATTGGCATGAGATGCTACCTTTCGCTTTGCACGGTTATCGTACGACGGTACGCACATCAACCGGGGCAACCCCGTTCTCGTTGGTATATGGAATGGAAGCAGTGTTACCACTGGATGTTGAGATTCCTTCCCTGAGAGTACTACGAGATGTCCAACTAGACGAGGCAGAATGGGTGAAAGACAGGTTGAACCAGCTGAGTTTAATGGATGAGAAGAGGCTAGCTTCTCTAGCATACGGTCGTTCGTACCAGAGCCGAATGAAGAAAGCATATGATAAGAAGATACGTCCCCAGAGCTTTCAGACGGGCGACCTTGTGCTGAAAAGGATTCTCCCGCCACAGGCAGATCACAGGGGCAAGTGGACCCCCAACTACGAAGGGCCATACGTTGTCAGAAAAGTCTTTTCAGGAGGAGCTTTGTTGTTGTCCACCATGGACGGTGAAGACTTTACGTCGCCTGTGAATTCGGACGCAGTTAAAAAATACTTTGCTTGAAATTGACCCGCTGGACAAAAAAAGAGAGTCCAGGCAAAAATGGGGCATCCTGGCGAACCAAAAACAGAATGAAAGGTTCGGGCAAAAATTAGGGATAAAATTGAAAAAATGTACACCCGCGAAGTTGAAAACCTACACTGGGCGGCTTCGGCAAAAAAGGGTATCCCGGTGAACTGAAAACCCGTAAAGGGCGGTTCACGCAAAAGTTAGGGATTTGAAAAGCAAATGACTGCGGTCCGAATTTGACACTGCAGTGAGCATTGGCGCGGGAGAATATACCTGAGGGGTCGATTATCAGATACAATCTCTTCGGAAGTGTGAATACCGGGAAAGCATTAGAGTCGGGCGAGTCATAGGAGGATCAGCTCATGATGTTCGTCTGCATCCCGTTGCCGACATGTGTACAAATTTGATTTGTCATTATATTTATGCTTCTTGTGCATATTTGTATATTTTTTGTGCGTAGCTTCCTCTTTTTAGGAGTTACATCCTGTGTACCAAACTCCGCCCATTTAGGGGCCCAATCAATAAAACATGTTATTCAGTATTTGATGCTGGTTCTTTACTGTTTTGTACATGACAACGCCGAGGTTTAATGAAACTAGCAAGTGTATAACGTCGCTGGCCCTTGCCAATAATTGCTAAAACTTTGAATTAACTGAAAATAATGTCACTAACACTAACCTGAATAGATTTGGTTGCATAGACTTGTCTTGTCTTGTTTGTGGTGTTGCAGGGTTTGTAGCCGTATGAAGTGGACGATCAAAAGATTGCAGTACTGACCAGAAGCTCGTAACGAAAGACTCGATCCCCACGTAGGTCGCGCTTCTGAGATGACAATGTTCCTTACTGAAGAAGGATCAAATTCCCCAGCTAGTCGTAGCTTATTCGAAGGACATTCTCCAGCAGGGTTGTTCACTCTCAGCAGAATTAATGATTCCAAGATCAAAGGCTGTATTCAGACAGTGTGGTGTCCCCCGAAAAGGATTCCCCCATCCCGAGACGAGTGGTTTAGCCTCAGAAGACTAATATTTCAACTTGTGAGCTGTACCCAGACAGTTTACCCTTCCCCGTAGGGTCATTTACTCTCACCAACGGAGTCAGTTGATTTTCCCCAATAGAGTCGTTTCGTCCCCAGCGGAGTTCTCTCTTTTCAACAAGTGTTTTCTTTCCTCCCCAGTGGAACTCAAAGATTAAAAAAAAAAGAAAACTCTCCCCGACAGAGTTGGTGGTGTATCCTGGCATTTATTTTGTCGGAATACCGTGTGATACCCGTTCACTCCCCAGCAAAAGTCCAATTTTCATTGGCACGGGTAAGCTCCCCAGCAGAAGTCCAATCATGATTGGCGCATTCAGCTATTCCTCAGCGAAGCGGGCTTCACTCTTCCAGCATTTATTTTGCTGGAATAATTCTGTGGCACCTGGTTACCCCCAGCAGAGTTGGCGTTGTCTTCAGCATTTATTTTGCTGAGGCGGTTTTCTGTATCCCAGCAGTTCGAATCTGCATCTGCATTGGCATATAGTGTCATATTTGCATCTACCAAATATAAACGCGTAGCATTTCCATGTCGAATGGAGCATTAAGCCATTGTCAAACATATGCATTTTGAAACATAAACCAGGTTGGTTAACCGTTTGTTTTCAAGTATTGTTCCCCATGCAGGTGGAGAGAGCTCTTGCTCAAATTAATTGTCAAACATTCAAGATCTCAGCATGAGACGTGTAATGATAATGTCAATCGTGGCATTATTCCCCACAGAGTTGCTTGATTAAGTTTTTCTTACCCTTCCAGAGGAGTATTTCTTCAAGGTCGTTGTTGTGACAGCATCAGAAGATTTCGTGAATCGATCTTTCGAATTTGTCTGGCAGTGTGGATTGAGAAAATCCCCGGTAGAGTCCTTCTCAGATTTGCTGCCATATCAGCGTTAAAAATTGGAAGACTAGACTCATATTATGTTACCCATGTGATGGATGGAGTTAGCTGCTGCAAAGATAGGCAGAAAACCTGTATTCGACAGAGTATTACCCGCAGCAGAGGCGGAGATATTTTCCTGTATTTGACAGAGTGTTTACCCGCAGCAAAGGCGGAGATATTTTCCTGTATTCGACAGAGTATTACCCGTAGCAAAGGCGGAGATGTTACCTGTGATAGACAGAGATGTTACCCGTGTTGACGGAGATGTTACCCGTGTTGACGGAGATGTTACCCGTGTTGACGGAGATGTTACCTGTGACGGACAGAGTCGTTACCTGTGTTGACAGAGATGTTACCCGTGTTGACAGAGATGTTACCCGTGTTGACGGAGATGTTACCTATGTTGACAGAGATGTTACCCGTGTTGACAGAGATGTTACCCGTGTTGACGGAGATGTTACCTGTGTTGACAGAGATGTTACCCGTGTTGACGGAGATGTTACCCGTGTAGACGGAGATGTTACCTGTGATGGACAGAGATTGTTACCCGTGTTGACGGAGATGTTACCCGTGTTGACGGAGTCGTTACCTGTGTTGACAGAGATGTTACCCGTGTTGACGGAGATGTTACCCGTGTTGACGGAGATGTTACCTGTGATTGACAGAGATTGTTACCTGTGTTTAGACAGATGGTTTGCCCGTATGGATAGACGGATGGAGTTTCCTGTGATTAGACAGAAATGTTTCCCCAGCGAAAGCGCCGGGATTTTTCCGTGATGTGAGTCCTGACGTGGATAGATTTGTGTTTATTCGTGATTTGGCGAAATTTGGGTCCAGATGTGGACAAGGTTACTCCTGTGACAACAGAATCTCTATTCGTGTTGACGAATTTGTCTCTCTTCTAGTGTTGATAAGGTTAGTCCAGTTGTGGACAGAGGTGTCTTGCGAAAAGTGTTCAGTATCTGTGGCGTTACATAGGGGGTTAAAATTGAAATCAGAATTATCAGACGTCGGATCAGTTGTTGCCGTAACAACCAGATTCAGTTGGTGGAGGTCGTTCCATAAACAGTGGTGCAGTTTATTTCTGCGGTTGGCAAATTTCCGGGTTCTTAGTATTCAACCGTCTCGCACCTAGAATGTTTGAAGGTCGTTCGCTCTTCACCCAATCGGGTCCAAGTCGCTTGAATAGGGGCAGCTGTTGCACCCTAAAATTTGCTCAACCTACTTCACTTGGTTTATGTTTCAATTGCATTAGCATTTGCATATTAGGTCATGTACATAATTAATTCATCTGCATAGCATAGCATGGGCAAGTCATCCAGCAAGGGACCAAGTACTATTCTTATCTCTATGAGCCTATCAAGAGGTTATTATTCAAATTCAATCTTAGCCAAGTCATCAGAAAGAAATTGAAATCAAAGAAGTTAGTGGATCAAGCAGTGAATCTATCTCCTATCTGAGGGTATTTGAAGATCATCAAAGAAGTTGTGAGCTGTGAAATTGAGAGCATGGAGGGTATATAGACATCATGGAGGACCTAGAGGGTCATTTTGAAAGTGAGACAAGTCATTGATGTGATCACAAGAGTTGCAGTTGAAGACAGTCAACTAGGGTTTCATCTGGGTCAACCCTGGGTCAACCCTAGGTCAAATGCTTGATTGAAAGGCATCAAGGTCTATTTGAAAGATGTGGGGTTCATCATTTGACATGTAGATATGTATGTGGTGTTGTTCCAAGGAGAAATCAAGAGAAATCAAGAAGAAGAGGGGTTTCTAAATTAGGGTTTCTGTGTAAAATTCCCTGATTTAGGTCAAACTTCCAAGCAAGATAATTCAAAATGAAAGCTTCAAATGGATCCTTGGCCAACATTAAACTTGTTGAGGATCTCAAGACCTTTAATTTTAGTGGTGGAAGACATCAAGGAGATTTATAGAACTCAAGTTATGGTCCTTGCAAGTTACAGGTCATCTAGGGCATCTGAAATTTTGTCTGTGAAAGTTACTTGTCTTCCAAGCAACTTTTACCCCTCAAGGAGCTTTCAAATGGATTTCTGGTAAACATGAGAGTTGTTCCTCATTGTCTTAGCTTTCTAGAAAGGTATGGTATGCCTTCATATGATTTGTGGAACTCTACTTATGACCTTGGCAAGAAAAGGGTATTTTGGTCATTTGAGAATTACAGGTCATTTCAAGCCTATGCCCAAAACTCATACAAGGAAGCTTCAAATGAAAAACTTCACAACATCAAAGTTGCTCCAAATGACATTTTGAGTCTAGAAAAGTGGTCATGGGAGTTGAAAAATGCTCATAGCTGAAGATTTCAAATTTGGTCAATTAAAAGGTGAATTTAATGAATAAAAGTGACCTAAAAATGAGATTTTTCATAACATGGCCAAATGGGATGAAATTATAGGTCATTTTTATTGGAAATAATGTTTTAATACCATTGGCAATAGTGGATTTTTGAGTTTAGTTCAAAATTTGAGAGATATCATTGGTTGCTTATGTATGAAGTAACACATGCCAAAATACAAGGGATTTGTGCACAAGAGGTTTCTAGCAATTTCTAGATGTTTCCATGAGTATATATATAAACCCTAGAGCTGATCCATGAAGGGGTTGCACTTCATTTTGATCAAAAACACCAAGTTTCACTCCATTTTGCATTTTTGCAAATTCATTCCAATCTCCTCAATTCTTCATCAATCATTCAATTTCATGATCCAAATCCACTCAAGAATCATCCCTGAGTACATTGCAAGCAAGATTTGAAGAAGAAATCACAAGAATCGTGCTATACAAGTTCATCCTCCAAATTGCAAAAAGAATTGGTTATGGCAATCCAAGGTGTTTAAGCAAGAACCAGTGCATACAAAACCAAGATCCATAGCCATTGATCAAGTCCTAAGCATTGCTAGCTGTGAATCCAAGGATTTCTCCATCTGTTTTCAGATTTTCACCATGTTGGTTTTTCTATCGAATTGGGTAGAAATAGATAGCATGATAGAGAATCATTAGGTTAGAACTGTTAGGAATAGGTAGATGATTAATTTCAGTGAGTTTGAGAGCATTTCATGGAGGTTACCATTGGAGCACAAATTCTGTTGAGGATTATAACATGAGGATTAAGCTGTTAAAATCTTAGGTGATTGTTGATTATTGATCAGTGCAAGGTCAGGAAGAGATTAATACACTTAGATTGTGGATTGGTGATGATGAAGTTTCTGAGTAATTCTGAATTGGAGATCGTGTTTCATGATTTATGTGATATGAATTGATGCTGATGATATGAGCGAATTCAGGGAGAAAATTAGAGTGATTTTGCTTTTTACACTTTTGATTTGATGAAGAATCGAGCGTGTACGAATTGATGGAATATGGTGCATGAAGTTCGGTTTTCATGGCTTCTATGGTGAAACCCTAAACTAGAGGAAGACGAAGCTCCACAAGCGTTGGATGAGCAAGACCATGTTGACTGAAATGATGATCGTACGACCACGATTCAAAGCTGAGTTTGGAGGGAAGCTGGGTGCCTTAAGCGCACCGTTTCACTTAAAACCCTCTGGTGGGCTTAAGAAACCATTGTTATCCACACCACCATTCGCCAGGCCCAAACCAATGAACTAGCATAGTTACTATTTGCACCGTTTTCATTTTATTTTCTTTAGTTTTTTTCTGACTTAACTGGGCCCAGACGCGCCTTGCTACGCGCACCCCCAGTCTGGGCCCATCATCCATTTTTCAACTTAAATAACTACTAATTGCACCCCTAACCAAATCTAATTCATTTTAATTTCATTCATTTTTCTTAATTGTTTGAAAAATCATAACAAATTGAAAATTCCATATTTTTGAGTGGTTGTTTTTGCATCTTTTTCTTATTTCTGTTAAGAAAATTGTCATGTAATAAAATTAGCATTTTATTTTATTTTTGCATTTTTAGTATATTTTTCTTTTAAATAGGTTTTAAGTGATGTTTAGTTTAATACTTGATCTTGTTGATTTTAGTTTAGCTAGATCCTTTTATATTTTGGACCCATTCTTTTTAGAGTACTTTACTTAGGACTTTAATTTTCATATGAGATTTAATTCATGATTTTAGGATTAAATTTTAGATGGTTTGTCTAGGTGTGATTAGGAGAATCAAAATTAGGGTTTAGATATAGCATAGGTGTGAGAAATCATTTCTTTTAGGAGTTGTAGTTTGAATTTTGGGGTATGGGACTATAGAGGTATTATGGGTAAATAATAGATCCCTTAGAAAATATTAGACTTCCCCTATTCTACTATTATTGCTAGTATATTTCTTGTATTTGATTGATTGTGTGGTGTGCCCTCTCTAGGGTTATTTGTTTGACTGTGTGGGGTATTGGGCCTGCTTGGGGTTTGGGGTTGAGCTGAAGACTTTGATGATAAAGCCCATTGAAGATTGAGAGAATGAAGACCAATTTCCAGAGTTGATGAAGAGCATCTTGCTGGCAGCTGTTGAAGGTTATAGGGTCTAGGAACTAGGCAGAGCTCTAGAGTAGAAAACTTACTTCACAAACATGGAAGGTCTTGTTTGCCTCCATTCTTTCTCTATGATTCAAAGTCTCTTTTAAATATCCACCTACTTCCAAAGAAGGATTAGTGAATGTATTTAAAAGATAGAACTTTTGAGAGAAAACTGTCAGTATCATGTTAACAGTCAGTAGGCCACCCTTGGTAGGCAATTGACTGCTTAACATCCACATCATCTTGTTGATTGATACCCATCTTGGAGAGTGAGACTTGAAGAAAAGCCACTGAAAGATTGAAGACAGAGACCTTGCTTGAAGGCTTGAAGATGAAGACTGATGCTTGCTTGAAGCTTGTAGATGGTTGAAGATGACTTGGAGACAGATGTTGATGAAGATTGCTTTTGCTGTTTACCTTTAGCTGTTTAATTTTTGATGTATTGTTTGAATTTCCCGGACTGTATTGTTTGCCATTAACCTGTTAGGTTGAAAGCGAATATTGTTCGCTTTTGCCTGTTGTTTTCTAGGTTCGAGGTTGAGTGGGACTCCCTTGCCTCGCTTGTATTGCTGCATCCATGCATTTTACTGCTTTATTGTATATATGCTATTGTTTCTGTTTCCGTTTATCCCTTAGGATCTCTGTTTCTCTCTGCGCAAGAGAGGAGCATGATAGATGTTAGGTCTTAACCCATGCATGATAACATTAGGTTAGTTTGATTCCCTTTTCAACCGTAGGTTAGAGTTCTGTCTCTTCTTTCTCAAAACAAACAGAAAAACACAATAAATCTTTCAAACACAATAAAAGACACTTCTTCCGTAAAAGAATGTGAACTCATCAAAACGTCATTTTTGTCTGCTTGGACTGTTAAGCAGGAAAAACCCTTTTTCATAAGGAGATAAAAACAATCAAGACAGACTTGTGTCGTACGTGGCCCGAACTATGTTTGCTCTGATCTTTCATGTTGTATGAAAGTACGTAGGCATAGGATGTGATATCCTAGCGAGCAACCTTCCCCTCCTTTCCAGTAGGTAGGCGAACTACGTTGACTCTGATTTCTCGTTCCGGACGGGAATACGTAGGCATAAAGTGCGATACTTTGCCGAGTCATTTTCTTTTCTTTTTAACCCCTGACCTGTAGAATAGATAGAATAACAATCCGTACCAGAAAACAAGCGTGGATCCCGTCGAGTACGATGGACGTGAGGGGTGCTAATACCTTCCCCTTGTGTAACCGACTCCCGAACCCAGGTTTTGGTTGCGATGAACATTCCTTTCCCGTCTTTGCGGTAGGTTTACTTTGAGCGTTTCATTTCCCTCCTTTGGGATAAATAACGCACGATGGCGACTCTTCTGTTCAGCCGGCGCCGATTTTCGCAGTAGTGACACTCCGCAGCAGCAGCAGCAACCGAATCAACAGGGATACAGGAAGTATCAGAATCGGGCACCTCTGGCGAACCGTCACTTCGAGACACCGCCCATGTCGTACGCGCAACTCTTGCAGACTTTGCTTCAGCTGCAGTTGATCCAGAAGAGGACGCTGGCTCCCTTGACAGGGGCACCTCCGCCAGGGTACAACGCGAATGCCACTTGTGAGTTTCATTCAGGGGCACCAGGCCACACAATAGAGAACTACAAAGCCTTCAAGCATAAGCTGCAGGACATGGTGGATGCCAAGATCATCAACTTCTCCGATAATGTGCCAAATGTCACGAAGAATCCTATGCCGAATCATAGGGGAGGCGGAGTGAACGCCATTATCGAAGACGAGAGTTCGGATTTGTTGACTGATGTCAGAGATCTAAAGACGCCGCTTAGCTTCGTTAAAGCTAAGTTGCTGAAAAGAGGGTTCTTTCCAGGTTGTGGAGAGTTATGCATGGACTGTGCCACACGATCTGATGGATGTGAACAATTGGTCGAAGGAATTCAAAGTCTGATGACTGAAGGGATTCTGCAGTTTAGCCGGAGGGCTGAAAGTGGGTCAGGAGAGGTAGTGCTAAAGCAGGCCGATGAAGTCGCCACCATCACCATCCCTCGCCGGCCGATAACTATTTCTGCGCCCAGACCGCCCACAATTACTATCACCAAAGCTGGGCCGATACCCTTCGAGAGCACTAACGTTGTCCCATGGCATTATGGGGCTGAAGTCTACTGCAACGGACAAAAGTTGGAGCTAGAACCGTTTGGGACGACTATGGAGAACCTTGCAGGAATCAGTAGTATTACTCGCAGCGGAAGAGTGTTTGCACCGCCAGAGGTCGTGGCGGATAAAGCGGTCAGAGCTGATGCGGCCGTTAAGGGTAAAAGTAAGGTCGTTGAAGAGATCCCGCGTGGAGCAGAAACAGACTTGCTTGTTAAAGATGCCGAGGAGTTTATGCGGTTGATTAAAAAGAGTGACTACAAGATTGTGGATCATCTCCATCAGACGCCCTCGAAGATTTCCATCCTGAACTTGTTGTTGTGTTCTGAAGCACACCGCAACGCGCTGCTGAAGGTGTTGAACGCCGCCTATGTACCGCAAGAAATATCGGTAAATCAGCTAGAAGAGGTCATAGCCCATGTGAATGCTGGAAACGGGCTAGGGTTCACGGACCTGGAGCTGACGCCGAAGGGGAGAAACCATAATAGCGCCCTGAACATCTCGATAGAGTGTATGGGCACAATCATGTCGCACGTGCTGATGGACACAGGTTCGTCGCTTAATGTTCTTCCGAAGAGGGCATTAATGAAGTTGGATACTCGTGGAGTGATTTGCACACCCAGTGATCTGGTTGTGAAGGCGTTCGACAGAACTAAACGACATGTTTTTGGGGAGGTGACCCTGCCGATCCAAGTCGGGCCGGAAACGTTTGACGCGGTCTTTTATATTATGGACATCATGCCTGCCTACAGTTGTCTCTTGGGCCGGCCATGGATCCACGCTGCTGGTGTCGTGACCTCCACGTTGCACCAAAAGCTCAAATATGCTGTCGGAGGAAGCATCGTAACCGTGTGTGGCGAGGAAGACATAATGGTGAGCCATTTGTCGTCCTTCAAGTATGTGGAGATGGATGGCGAAATCCATGAGACTCTATGCCAAGCGTTCGAAGCCGTCAAAATGAAGGACGTAGCTCCTGTAGTCATAGAAAAGCCAGAGATGACTCTCTCCTCATTCAAGGAAGCTCGGGCCGTTGTCCAAGCCGGATCTACCCCAAGCTGGGGGCGAATTTTGGAGATACCCAACAAGCAAGACAAGTTTGGGTTGGGATATTCTCCTGGAGCTGAAGCTTCTTCTTCGTCTAGCAGTGCGTCTCGAGGTAAAGGGCCGATCCAGTTTACCAGTGGCGGAATGTTTTTCGAAAGCATCAATGCGGTGTCTGAAGACAACGGAGATAGCGACTGTGACCTCGACTCTTGGATCCAGCCAAGCAAGCCAGGCGAGGGCCTCACCAATTGGTCCATCAAGGATATCATCCAGATGACAAGCGAAGAGATCCACATAACAGATGACATCGACTTTGGACCTTCTACGACTCACTTTGACTTTGATTGCCCGATCTATTAAGCCGAAGAAGAGATTGATAAAGACGAAGACCTTCCAGAAGAGTTGGCCCGCTTGTTGAAATAAGAGGAGAAAGTTATTCTGCCTCATGAAGAGGATATTGAGGTCGTGAATCTGGGTTCTGAAGAGCTCGTCAGAAACGTCAGGATAGGGGCTGCAGTGCAGAGTGATGTCAAGCAGAGATTAGTCGAGATGCTGAGAGAGTATAGTGACGTCTTTGCTTGGTCATACGAAGATATGCCCGGACTTGACACAGACATCGAGGTCCACCACTTGCCGCTGCGAGAAGATTGCCCTCCCGTTAAGCAGAAGCTTAGGAGGACAAGACCAGATATGGCCGTCAAGATCAAAGAAGAAGTGCAAAAGCAGCTTGATGCTGGCTTCTTAGCGGTCACCACTTACCCTCCATGGGTCGCCAACATAGTGTCTGTACCGAAGAAGGACGGTAAGGTACAAATGTGCGTCGATTATTGGGATTTGAATATGGCGAGCCCTAAGGATGATTTCCCACTGCCTCATATCGATGTGTTGGTCGACAACACAGCCCAGTTCTCCGTGTTTTCGTTCATGGATGGCTTCTCCGGTTACAACCAGATCAAGATGGCACCGGAGGACATGGAGAAAACGACGTTTATCACTCCCTGGGGAACATTTTGCTACAAGGTAATGCCTTTCAGTCTGAAGAACGCAGGGGCCACTTACCAACAAACAATGGTAACTTTGTTTCATGACATGATTCATCATGAGATTGAAGTCTATGTTGATGACATGATTGCGAAGTCCCAAACGGAGGAGGGACATCTGGTCAATTTGCTGAAGCTTTTTGAGAGGCTTAGGAAGTTCAGGTTGAGGCTGAATCCTAACAAGTGTACTTTCGGAGTACGGTCCGGAAAGTTACTGGGGTTTATCGTGAGCGAACGAGGCATCGAGGTTGATCCTGCGAAAATAAAAGCCATACAAGAAATGCCAGTGCCAAAAACAGAAAAAGAAGTTTGTGGTTTCTTGGGCAGAATAAACTACATTGCAAGGTTTATCTCTCAGCTCACGGCCACGTGTGAACCGTTGTTCAAGCTTTTAAAGAAAGATCAGGCGATTATCTGGAATGAGGATTGCCAGAAGGCATTCGACAAGATAAAGCAGTATCTTCAAGAACCTCCTATCTTGATACCCCCAGTGGCTGGACGACCATTAATCATGTACTTGACAGTTCTTGAGAATAGTATGGGGTGTGTTCTCGGTCAGCACGACGAGACGGGCAGAAAGGAGCATGTCATTTACTAATTGAGTAAAAAGTTCACTGACTGTGAATCTCGCTACTCGATGCTGGAGAAGACGTGTTGTGCACTAGCCTGGGCTGCCAAACGTTTACGACAGTACATGCTCAACCACACCACTATGCTAATTTCGAAGATGGATCCGATCAAGTACGTCTTCGAGAAGCAGGCTCTTTCGGGTAGGATTGCCAGATGGCAAATGGTCTTGACGGAATATGACATTCAGTACGTGTCCCAGAAAGCCATCAAGGGAAGCGTATTGTCTGATTACCTTGCCGAACAACCGATCGAGGATTATCAGCCGATGAAATTTGAATTCCCTGATGAGGATATCATGTCTCTCAAAGCGAAGGATTGCGATGAGCCGTTGCCCGGCGAGGGGCCAGATAGGAAATCCCAGTGGAAATTGATATTTGACGGGGCGGTTAATTCCTACGGAAGTGGCATTGAGGTGATCATCACGACTCCCCACGGATCCCATATCCCGTTCACTACGAGACTGACGTTTCCAGTCACCAATAATGAAGCGGAGTACGAAGCATGCATCATGGGTCTAGAAGAGGAGATTGATTTGAGAATCAAGAACCTAGACGTATATGGTGACTCGGCGCTTGTGATCAACCAGATTAAAGGGGAGTGGGAGACTCGTCAATCGAATTTGGTGTCGTACATGAATTATGCCAGAAGGCTACTTCCGTTCTTTGATTGAGTGGAACTCCATCATGTGCCCAGGGCTGAAAATCAGATGGTTGATGCCTTAGCCACGTTGGCTTCGATGTATAAAGTCAATTTTTGGAATGAGACTCCAAGAATTGTCCTTTCTCATCTTGATAGACCTGTATTTGTCTTTGCGATCGAGGAAGCCGTCGATGGCAAGCCATGGTTCTATGACATCCAGACTTTCCTTATGACTAAGGAGTATCCTGCGGGTGCGTCAACCCAGGATAAGAAGACTCTAACGAGGTTGTCTGGAAATTTTTATCTCAATCCTAATGGAGTGTTGTATAAGAGAAACCACGATCTCGTGCTACTTAGATGTGTAGATGAGAAAGAAGCGAGTATGCTCATGGAAGAAGTCCATGAAGGCACATTTGGTACACACGCCGGCGGGCATGCTATGACGAGAAAGATCCTGAGAGCAGGATATTACTGGCTGACGATGGAGTCGGATTGCTTTAAATTCGCGAAGAGATGTCATAAATGCCAGATTTATGCTGATAAAGTTCATGTGCCGTCGTGCCCGTTAAATGTCATGTCCTCCCCGTGGCCATTCTCCATGTGGGGCATCGACATGATAGGCAAGATCGAGCCCACTGCGTCTAATGGTCATCGCTTCATTCTAGTAGCTATCGACTACTTCACCAAGTGGGTGGAGGCAGCCTCGTATGCTAATATGACCAAGCAGGTGGTGGCTAAATTCATAAAAAGGGACATCATCTGTCGTTACGGAATTCCCGAGCGAATCATTACTGATAATGGTTCGAATCTGAATAACAAGATGATGAAGGAGTTGTGCCAGAGTTTCAAGATTGAACACCACAACTCATCTTCTTACCGGCCGAAGATGAATGGCGCCGTTGAAGCGGCCAATAAGAACATAAAGAAGATTGTTCAGAAGATGGTTGTGACCTACAAAGATTGGCACGAGATGTTGCCGTTTGCATTTCACGGTTATCGTACGATGACACGTACTTCAACCGGGGCAACTCCTTTCTCCTTGGTGTACGGTATGGAAGTTGTAATACCCCAAATTTTACCCTTTCTTTTTTATTTTTATTTTAAATTCTGATTAACTTAATAAATTAACCTTTTTTTTTTTAAATCTTGTTTTTTTAACTAATAATAATTTAATTAATTTTTTTTATAACTTTACTAATGTTTTTTATTAACTTTTTTTTTCTATTTAGTTTATTTATTTAAAGCTCTTCTTACTAACTTTTAGGATTTAGATTAAAATTTAACTTTTTTTCTTTTCTTTAAGAGTAAATTTTTTTATAACCTTTTTTAAATTAATTTCTAACACATTTTTTTAATCAAATTCTAATACCTTTTTTAAAATAAAAATCTAACTTCTTTTTAAAATTAAATCTTTTTTCTAACTCCTTTTTAAAGCTAAATCTTTTTTAAAGCTAAATCTTTTTTTTCTAACTTTTTTAAAGTTAAATATTTTTTTCTAACTTCTTTTTAAAATTAAATCTTTTTTCTAAAGTTAAATCTTTTTTTCTAACTTTTTAAAAAAAATTAAATCTTTTTTTTCTCTAACTTCTTTTTAAAATTAAATCTTTTTTTTTTCTCTAACTTCTTTTTAAAATTAAATCTTTTTTTCTAACTATTTTAAAAATTAAATCTAACTTTTTTTTATAAATTAAATCTATCATTTTTTTTTAAATCTAAATCTTTTTTGACACCATCCTTTTTCAAATTAAAATTAAATTCCTTTTAAAATTAAATTCTAATGCCATTTTATTTTCTTTTTTAAAGTTAAGATCTAAATTCCTTTTAAAATTAAATTCTAACAGTTTTTAAAATAATTCTAACATTTTTTAAAATCAACATTCAAATGTTTTTTATTTTAAAATTCTAACTCATTTTTTTAAACTTAAAACTCTAATTTTTATTTAACTTGTAACTCTAACTTTCTTTGCTAACATTTTTAAATTTAAATTCCAACACTTTTTTTTTATCAAATCCAATCACAATAAATCACAGATGGAGCAAAATCAAATCAATCAGATCATATCATCATCATAAGAAAATCAGATCTAAATATCAACATCACCATCATTGAATCAAATCTGAAATCATCATAAAAATTCATTCAAATCAAATCTGAGATTGAAAAATATTTAAAAAAATCAAGTATAAAAGGACCCTCAGGAGCAACAAAACGGGGGATCGACAAGCATCAAAGACTCTTGCAGTCTTTATCAAAAGTAACTAACTCTTCTTTTCTTAAAAAATTTCTAACCTTATTTTTGTTTTTTTTTCAAGAGTTTTAACTTTTTTCTTGAATTAAAATCTAACCTTTTCTTTTTTATTTTCAAAACTTTTTTTCAAAAGCAAATTTCAAAGTTCTAATTTTTTGCTAACTTTTAATTCTAACTTTTTAATCACATTAAAGTTCTAACTTTTCCAAATCTCACACAAAAAAAAAATCTAATTCCATTCTAACTCTTTTCTAATTACCTAAATTCTCATCGTCTCAAAACGTTCATCACTTAACTTCTAATTATCGTCAACTCCAATTTTCATCCTTCATTCCTAACAGTATTCTTGATTATCCATGAACCTGTTCACTAATATTTATTTATTTATTTTTGTATTTATTTTTTATATTTGTACATAATCTGACATCATCGTTGCTATTTCATATTCCATTATCACTTGTATATTATCACTATCTTCATTGCGTATCAATTTTCATTGTTTATTAATTTTTCGCTACCATCCTCCTTTTTAAGATCCAAATTTCTAATTTTCTTCTTGTTTCGTTAAAATTATAATTTTCTACTTAAATTCCTAAAATTCCTGTCTAATTTTTCGTCTAACCCCGTATAATAACAGTCTCTGTTTGTTTTGGTTTTTTGTAGCTGACTAAGTTCAATTGATTTTATTTTCAGTTTAAATATTCAATTATCATATTTGTAACTGCTTATGGGATGTAATTTTGCGAGACAATTGTCGCATTTATCTTTCCGCACTTTATTTTCTGCCGTTGTATGTATATTTAATTTCATCGCATCTTTATAATTAATTTCACTCCTCCGAAGGAATTAGGTCTAGCCGTTTGGCCGCCGCGCCAATAGTCCTCAAAATTTCAAACCCTTACAACCTCACAAACCCTAATTTTCACAAATGCCTCGCCGCAGGCAAGATTACAATTTTACCCCTAGCATTAGGTCAAAGAGCCGCCGCGCTCATTTTAGGGTTTCCCGTTGTGGAATCCCTAATTTAACCCTAATTACAATTTAACAATTCAATGTAGATATTGGAGTTTCTACACTCCGCGTAAGCGTGTCCTTAAGATGCGTTTATTCCCCTTGAGACCTTGACCACTGTCAAGAAGTCTCTAACCCCCCTTTTGAGGGGAACTACGATTACTCTGATTCCACTCCCGTAAGGATACGTAGGCACAAGATGCGATGTCTTGCCGAGTAAACTTAGAATTAACCCCCTTAGGTCTCCTTTCTCACTTTTAATCCCCTTGTACATATACCTTAAGCAAATAAATAAAGCAAATAGTAAACATTTAAACAAAAGGTTCCTGTAGAGTACTACAGAAGTTTAGGGTGCTAATACCTTCCCTAAATTTAACCAACCCCCGAACCCTAGATCTTTCCCCGCATTGTGTTTACGATGCAAAATAGGTTTTCCCTTTTTGACCTTTTCCTTCGGATAAATCAAAGAGCGGTTGTGAACTGAATTGCGATTCAAACTCATTAATAGTTTGATATCCTATTTCCACCGCAACAGAAAATGGCGACTTCACTGGGGACTTTCTAAACTTTTGAGGGTTATCCCTAATTTGTTCATATTTATCGCTATTTGTTTTACTATTCATTTGCATGTATATATTGTACTTTGATTTTGGGATTGTTCCTTGTGTTGTGAGATAAGTCCTACGCCCGGACTAGTGACATTATTATAGGATGGGGATATATTCGATGAGGCTTATAGGGAGTGAATCCCGACCAAGCTGATTCGAGAATCACCGCTCAGTTGAGACCCTTTCGAAAATGGTTCGGTTGAACGAGTAATCGTGAAAACTTTTTCCATGGTTGATTGGAGTCTGTGATATTGGGAACCGTAGTACCTTAACACCACCTTGGCCTTATTTAGGACGTAGTGCGGGAACTATGTGGGAGTAGTCCCACAATGGCTGCTACGCGATACTACACTCAAAAGAGGTTCTCTTGAGAATATTATTAACCCCCGAGTCAGTCGGAAAGTTGATAATATCCGAAAGATGGGCTGATGACTTTGGGCACTTTTTAGAACCTTGTTCTGCAGGTACAACTAACCTATAGTACACTCCTTTTGGGGATGGGTAGACCTTAACTCCGCTCACGTTCCTTTAACCTAGGACCTTGTTTATTTTCATGCATTTCATCCATAAAGCATCATATTGCATTAAGATTTCATGGAATTCAAACTCTATTTATGAACATTTCAGGATACCATGGATCACCATAGAAGGCATACTTTGAAATTTACTTTTAAGGGTTTTAATTTGGAAGTCCTAGAGAAGCTAAGGGATTTGGTTCCAGATCATGAAAAGTTCCAAAACAGATATGGAAGGCTATTGTCTTTGTTGAAGGTTCAAGTAAACGAAGGACTTCTTGCGACTTTGCTACAGTTTTATGATCCAGATTATCACTGCTTCACCTTTCCAGATTATCAGCTATTACCTACCCTAGAAGAGTACTCTCAGTTGGTGGGATTGCCTATCTTGGATAAGTCTCCATTCCCTTTCTTGGAGGAAGACCCTAAAGAACGAGATATTGCTAAAGCCATTTGTCTAAGAATATCCGATGTCAAAAATAATATGATCACCAAAGGGGGGACCTCCGGTTTTCCCAGGGACTTCCTAATTAAGAAAGCCCAATTTTATGCCGATCATAAAGACATGTTTGCCTTTGAGACAATATTTGCCTTGCTTATTTATGGGTTGCTACTTTTTCCTAGTTTTGAGGGGTTTGTGGACCTTAAGGCAATCAAGACCTTCATGAGGAGAAATCCAGTTCCAACACTATTGGGTAATACTTATCATTCAGTACATCTCCGAAACTTTCATGGTGGAGGAATGATTACATGTTGTGTGCCATTACTATACAAGTGGTTTATTTCTCACTTACCCAAGTCCGGTCCGTTCTGGAGATCTAATCAAGAACGCTGGTCGCAAAACGTTATGGCTCTAATTCACTCTGATATTGATTGGTATAATCGCATGTACGATGGGATATCGATCATTGATAGTTGTGGAAACTTCAACAATGTGCCTTTGCTCAGTTTCAATGGAGGAATTAGCTACAATCCAGTCTTAGCTCGCCGACAGTTGGGATACCCCTTGAAGGAACCGCCTAAAGGTATTCATGTGGAGAAAATCTTTTTCGAAGTCGACAAAAAGCTTCAAGATCAGATTCTATCTTCTTGGAATCATCTGCATAGGAAAGACAAAGAAAGTTTGGGAAGACCTAATTGTGTGTCCATGGAACCATACCTTCAATGGGTCCGAGGAAGAGCTATTGAGTTGAAGATGCCCTACTTTCGCCAAGATCCTTTACCTCAAAGAGAAGAACCCGTCCAGTATTTCATGACTGAAGCTGAGACCTTGAAGATCGCTTTGAAGAGATCACAACGCGAAACAGAAGCATGGAAGAACAAATACCATGTGATGGTTAGCGAGTACGAAGAACTTCAAAAGCATATTCAGTCGAAGAATGATGAGATACAATCCTACAAGAAGAGAAGGCTCTACGAATATTTATTTTCCTCCGGGTCTCCGTCTGCTTACTGAAGTTGTGGAAGATGCTTCTCTAGGACTTTCTAGGCTTTTATTTAGCTATTTTGGTTGCAAGAATATTATTTGTAATTTGTCTTCAATGAATTAAAAGTTTCCTTGGTATTCCGCAATATTCGTAAATATTTGAATTCCATGAAATCTTCATTTGCTTTCGCATTCTAGCATCTTACTTTTGCATTGCATGTGTCTCCCGGTTTCTCATACGCGGTTTTCTCACCTTCCAGTTTTGTCGCCCTGAGTTCTCTGCATCAATACGACCCTTCAAAAGGATGGAAGATCAAAACCAAGAGATCAACCGTGTCAGCCATGAACTCGAAGATCTTCGAGGGAGTGTAGGGCAGATTTTGGAGATGTTACGAGCTCTTAGTGTGAAGGTGGATGCTCAGTCTACTGTTGTTTCTGAGACTACTAATACCGTTATGGAATCTTAACCAGCTGTTACTGTCGAGAATGTACCTCCTCATGGTCTTCAATCCGGTTTGGTGCCTCCTAGTGCTCAACCAGTTCGACGAGCTACCCCTCCAAAGTGCAAAACTCCTAACTCCGACTATGGTAAAGGACCTGCACGTTCGAGGAACCGCAAAATGGCTACTCCTCAACCTTGGCAACATCAGCAGAGTTATGTTCAAGGTTATCCGTTTCCACATGTTCAACAACCTTATGTAGCTACTGTTGCACCTCCTTTCGATCAGCAGTTTCCTACATACCAGCCTGTGCAGTCAGCTCCGGTATACCAAGCACCGGTTTATCAACAACCTTCCGGTTATCCGCCCATGCAAGTTCCTGTCAACAGTCAACGAGTGCCCAACGCTCCTGTTCTACAACAATCACAGAATCAGGTTCCTTATCCCCGTAAGAGGCAGTATAAGCCTTGTCCTCCAATTCCGATAACTTTCACTGAGTTATACCCCCATTTGGTACAACAAGGTCTGATTACCACCAGTGCTTTGGGTCCTCCGCCTAATCCGTTACCTGCAGGTTACAACGCTGCCGCTCATTGTTTATTTCATGAGGGTGCGCCCGCCCATGATCTAGAGAATTGCTACGCTCTTAAGAACTTTGTCAGAAATTTGCTAGAAACGAAGAAATTGTCTTTTAGCGATGCTCAGCCGAAGATCGAGACTCCTCTCGGGGTTCCCCGCTTGTCAAGCTTAAATTCTGCAAAGCAGGTTACTCTTGCAGCAAATCAGTCGAATCCAGTAATTATTCAAAGGCCTAGCTCGCTTCATTTCAGTAACCCTCAAGATGATATGACCGGGATCAATAAAGAATCTGGGAAAGTTATTTTGAAGCAACGACTGAAAATTGTTGAAGACGTGACCAGCATAACTGGGGCAAGCCATGACGACTCACAGTGATCGTAAACCAGACGTCCTTTCCATTGAGGCTCCGCAAAAAGGAAACTGTTACTCTTGAATGCAAGATTTCATAAACAGTTAGAAGGATTTTTCCGACAGTTCATTTGTTTATTTATATGGATTTCTCTTTGATTAAGCATATTTAGCATGTACGAACTTGTTTATCTTTGATTAATTAATGCAACGCATATGTTTGTCTTGAATAAATCCATTCGTTTCACTCATTCAAAAACGTTTTCATAAGTCATAATGCCAACTTTACCCGATCTCTTGTTCTGATAGAGAATTGGGGGGAGGATGACGAACCCAAAACGTCAGATTTCTTGTCGTATGCTTTCAATTAAAACCTGCTGATGATGTAAGGCGTTGTTTCAAATCCCAAACACTGGAGATATAAGGATGTTAATCCCTAGTCAACCTCTTTGAGCCTTGAAGTAGGAGTTTTCTTTCTTTTAAGAACCTTCATCCTAACCTGGGGCAGGGTAGGTTTCAGTTAAACCGATTGAGCACTTAGACTCTAAAAAAGGAAGAGCAAACCTTCGAGAATTTATCCTTAGCATCTTAAGAAGTCCAATACAATGACTATCCCTCGGTTACCTAAGGAGTGGGGCAGTCACAAGCCTTTCAAAAGATTTACACGACTTGTGCATAAAAGAATATTCAAAAAAATAAGAGCCCGCTAAGTCAAAACCTATGAAGGAGACTTAGGCAAAACTGGGGCATCCCGCTGGACTCCAAAGTCAGATCAAAAGACGTTGTCCAGGCAAAAGTTAGGGAATAAAAGCAAAACAAGAGGATACAATAAATAATCCCTAGTAAAGAACAAAATCGTGTGACTAATTGCCATAGGTGAGTGACTGCCATGTCCAAAGCCTTGATAAATTCTCAACCATAGCAAATCCGTTTGAGGTATGAGTGCTCGCATCCGATTAACTGAATTAGGATTGGAGAACATCACGAAGAAGGGGTGGGTACAAATATAACTTTGAGCCTATATCTTTTGTTTCTTAAACTGTGAACCGAGCCACGATACAACCTTTAAAAGACCTAATTGAAGTAGGACTTCGGTTGAAAGCATACTCGACAAGATCACGTTTCCTGACTCCTACGAGCTATGCTCAGAAAAAATTCATGTTGGCATTATAATTAAAACTTATATCCTGACTAGTGATTTCGGTCACAAGTTATTGCAGTATCTTTTTCAAAACAAAAATTCAAGACAAATATATGTGTACATTGACAAGCTCAGGATAGGAATTTCAGGCATGATGACTTTGCTTGATATCTTAGAGATTTACATATGGACATAACCCGTGGAACTTGAAGATCCTGCTAAACAGGGGCAGGCAGTTTCCCAGTTCGCTTACCAACGCGAGGCTGACGTTCTTAAGAGCTATTTCTCGAAGATTTCGTCGTGACACGATTAATTTGTGCCAGTTACGTCGAGACCTGACAAATCTCTCAAAGAGTTTGAGAACAATGGGGCAACCAGACTCCGTGTTCTCTATAAAATCCTCTTGAGATGACCATACCTCACAACACAAGTATCCTGGGGCACCATGTTTTAAAAGAAACAAATGGCGACTACTACAAGATCCTTCAAGATCAAAACCATGTGGTTTCACAACTTTTCTTTATGCACCCGATGGATTTTACTCACGGCGGCCTTCATTCCCCAGTAAATCTCAATGTTGCAACAGGCTCCTAAACTATTGCCTCATCACAGTCCCCAGAGAGACTATAAGCTGACAACCTTTTCTTGGGCAACTCGAAAGTGTCCCTCAGGTTTTCTTCTCCCCATGTGAGGACGTGATACTGACACCCAAGCAGATTACCTTCTCCCCAGAGAAGTCAGAATTTTGAAACCAGATTTGGTTCTACCATTGATCCTTCTCACCCATGATTGGCGTATTGGTTGCAGAGAATGCAGGGTATCTCCGTCGAGATGTTTATTTCATCTCTCGTCCCGTCTCTAGTCTGTTTCGTCGGCATACGCAAGGGCATAAGCATCACATGCCTATTTCATACACATACTCATTACATATTCATTCCACTACACCCTGCATATTTAACTACATACATAGACATTAACATACATTCACATTAACACGGGCATTAACCTTCACAGGTTCATTGTGTCTCGCCATCATTGGTTGTTACCGCCGAGTAACTGGGATGGTCCGTTCTCTCCAAATAGATTGTCAGCCATAAGCATAAAATACATATGTGTTTCCAGTTTCCCCACAGAGCTCGATCCTCGTGGATGACGGTTACTTCAGCTATCTTTCCTCGCCAGGATAAGATATTTACCCTTCGAGATCATTCCCTCGATGGAGTCTTGACTACCAGTCTTCTTTCTAGCTCGATCCTAGATTGAATCTCAGTCTTGTCGGTCGTCGAGCCCAACCAGACGTGCATTTATTTTGCACCGTTTAAAACTTTTCACCATACCTTGGCAGATATGCGACTGTTCTCGCCTGAGAAGCTTATCATTGTACCCGGATGTGCATTTATTTTGCACTATCTTTCGAGAAAATCAATCTCAATCCTTTACAGATACCCGTCAGTTCACGCCTGGAAAATCTATCAGTACATCCTACAGCATCGGTATGCAACTGTTCTCGCCTGAGAAGCCTATCGGTACAACACTTTACAATCCTACAGCATCGGTATGCAACTGTTCTCACCAGAAAAGCTTATCACAACCATACACAACGGGATATGCAACAGTTCTCGCCAAGAGAAGCTTATCACAACATTTTACAATCGATCAGCAACAGTTCTCACAAGAGAAGCTTATCACAATCGATCAGCAACAGTTCTCGGTTAAGAAGCTTATCGTAACGTTCTTCAGCAACGGTATGCCACAGTTCTCCGCCGAGAAGCTTATCATCATCTGTTATCACCTCTACAAGCAGTTCTTACATGAGAAGCTTATTATTGCCACTCTTGCAAATAAGCAACATTTCTCGCCTGAGAAACTGATCCTATCTTCGTTATGACTCGCAGCAAATGGCCATCTCCATCGAGCTGTTGGGCTTCCATTTTTCCTTGTCGTCTTGAAGTATGGGGAGGTTTGAACCGAATCATATTCAGGAGAGCACAGATCTTGAAGTATGAGGAAGTTCATTTACCCTTTAGTAAAAGAAGGAGCGGAATCATATTCAGGAGAGCACAGATCTTGAAGTATGAAGAAGTTCATTTACCCTTTAGTAAAAGAAGGAGCAGAATCATATTCAGGAGAGCACAGATCTTGAAGTAAGAGGAAGTTCATTTACCCTTTAGTAAAAGAAGAATATGAAACGTATTCCAGGCACCGACCTTAAATACGATAAGATTTGTATATCAGATAAGCAGCAGCCTCTTTATTTGAGTGCTTATCCGTTTTGGCATGTAAGTCCCTTCCAACGATAAGTGATAGTTCTCCCTCGAGAAGCTTATCAGGGCATTTCCCATCAAAGCCCATTTATTTTGGCATACAGCCGGTTTTTACCCTGTATATCTGATATGGATTTCTGAAAAGTCCATTCGATCCCATCACGAAGGATAGTTTATAGAAGCTTGGATGTTATTCTTTGCTCAATGCTCCAGCATTCTGTAATCGATCTTGCAGTCGTGTAGATCTAGTCTTATTGTTAGACATTCCCAAGTGGAGGTCATCTCATAGGCGCCATCTCCATTTAGGATCTTGTTCTAACCACTTTAAGTCCATTTATTTTGGCATACAGCCGGTCTTTTACCCTGTATATTTGCTACGGAGTTCCGAAAGGCCCGTTTGATCCTGTCACGAGAGATAGTTTACAGAAGCTTGGATGTTATTCTTTGCTCAATGCTCCAGCATTCTGTAATCGATCTTGCAGTCATACATGATCCAGTTTTACTTTTAGATTCCCCAGTGGAGGCCGTCTCATAGGTGCCATCTCCATTTGAGAATCTCGTTCCCGTTCTAAAAATGACAATTGGTCGTGTTCGCACCAGTTGACCATCATTTTAGAATTCCCCAGTGTTGTACTGTGTCCCAGCACGTCGTTTTCCCCGGTGTGTTCTTCTCGTAGCGTCTGACCCTGTGTCGTCGTATTCGTAAGCATTTTCGCATTCATCATTCCAGCATACGCATCATATCATATTCATGGCATTGTCAGCATTAGTTTGTTCTCGTTTTGTCCATAGCATTGCATGTCGCCACATATAAGGGCAAAATTTTCGGTTATCTATATTTAAATCCCTCCACCATGATTCCTCGAGTCTCCGTCACTCAAATCATCCGGTGTAGCTATTTAAATAGGGGCAACTGTAATACCCCAAATTTTACCCTTTCTTTTTTATTTTTATTTTAAATTCTGATTAACTTAATAAATTAACCTTTTTTTTTTAAATCTTGTTTTTTTAACTAATAATAATTTAATTAAATTTTTTTTATAACTTTACTAATGTTTTTTATTAACTTTTTTTTTTCTATTTAGTTTATTTATTTAAAGCTCTTCTTACTAACTTTTAGGATTTAGATTAAAATTTAACTTTTTTTCTTTTCTTTAAGAGTAAATTTTTTTATAACCTTTTTTAAATTAATTTCTAACACATTTTTTTAATCAAATTCTAATACCTTTTTTAAAATAAAAATCTAACTTCTTTTTAAAATTAAATCTTTTTTCTAACTCCTTTTTAAAGCTAAATCTTTTTTAAAGCTAAATCTTTTTTTTCTAACTTTTTTAAAGTTAAATATTTTTTTCTAACTTCTTTTTAAAATTAAATCTTTTTTCTAAAGTTAAATCTTTTTTTCTAACTTTTTAAAAAAAATTAAATCTTTTTTTTCTCTAACTTCTTTTTAAAATTAAATCTTTTTTTTTCTCTAACTTCTTTTTAAAATTAAATCTTTTTTTCTAACTATTTTAAAAATTAAATCTAACTTTTTTTTTATAAATTAAATCTATCATTTTTTTTTTAAATCTAAATCTTTTTTGACACCATCCTTTTTCAAATTAAAATTAAATTCCTTTTAAAATTAAATTCTAATGCCATTTTATTTTCTTTTTTAAAGTTAAGATCTAAATTCCTTTTAAAATTAAATTCTAACAGTTTTTAAAATAATTCTAACATTTTTTAAAATCAACATTCAAATGTTTTTTATTTTAAAATTCTAACTCATTTTTTTAAACTTAAAACTCTAATTTTTATTTAACTTGAAACTCTAACTTTCTTTGCTAACATTTTTAAATTTAAATTCCAACACTTTTTTTTTTATCAAATCCAATCACAATAAATCACAGATGGAGCAAAATCAAATCAATCAGATCATATCATCATCATAAGAAAATCAGATCTAAATATCAACATCACCATCATTGAATCAAATCTGAAATCATCATAAAAATTCATTCAAATCAAATCTGAGATTGAAAAATATTTAAAAAAATCAAGTATAAAAGGACCCTCAGGAGCAACAAAACGGGGGATCGACAAGCATCAAAGACTCTTGCAGTCTTTATCAAAAGTAACTAACTCTTCTTTTCTTAAAAAATTTCTAACCTTATTTTTGTTTTTTTTTCAAGAGTTTTAACTTTTTTCTTGAATTAAAATCTAACCTTTTCTTTTTTATTTTCAAAACTTTTTTTCAAAAGCAAATTTCAAAGTTCTAATTTTTTGCTAACTTTTAATTCTAACTTTTTAATCACATTAAAGTTCTAACTTTTCCAAATCTCACACAAAAAAAAATCTAATTCCATTCTAACTCTTTTCTAATTACCTAAATTCTCATCGTCTCAAAACGTTCATCACTTAACTTCTAATTATCGTCAACTCCAATTTTCATCCTTCATTCCTAACAGTATTCTTGATTATCCATGAACCTGTTCACTAATATTTATTTATTTATTTTTGTATTTATTTTTTATATTTGTACATAATCTGACATCATCGTTGCTATTTCATATTCCATTATCACTTGTATATTATCACTATCTTCATTGCGTATCAATTTTCATTGTTTATTAATTTTTCGCTACCATCCTCCTTTTTAAGATCCAAATTTCTAATTTTCTTCTTGTTTCGTTAAAATTATAATTTTCTACTTAAATTCCTAAAATTCCTGTCTAATTTTTCGTCTAACCCCGTATAATAACAGTCTCTGTTTGTTTTGGTTTTTTGCAGCTGACTAAGTTCAATTGATTTTATTTTCAGTTTAAATATTCAATTATCATATTTGTAACTGCTTATGGGATGTAATTTTGCGAGACAATTGTCGCATTTATCTTTCCGCACTTTATTTTCTGCCGTTGTATGTATATTTAATTTCATCGCATCTTTATAATTAATTTCACTCCTCCGAAGGAATTAGGTCTAGCCGTTTGGCCGCCGCCCCCAATAGTCCTCAAAACTTCAAACCCTTACAACCTCACAAACCCTAATTTTCACAAATGCCTCGCCGCAGGCAAGATTACAATTTTACCCCTAGCATTAGGTCAAAGAGCCGCCGCGCTCATTTTAGGGTTTCCCGCTGTGGAATCCCTAATTTAACCCTAATTACAACTTAACAATTCAATGTAGATATTGGAGTTTCTACACTCCGCGTAAGCGTGTCCTTAAGATGCGTTTATTCCCCTTGAGACCTTGACCACTGTCAAGAAGTCTCTAACCCCCCTTTTGAGGGGAACTACGATTACTCTGATTCCACTCCCGTAAGGATACGTAGGCACAAGATGCGATGTCTTGCCGAGTAAACTTAGAATTAACCCCCTTAGGTCTCCTTTCTCACTTTTAATCCCCTTGTACATATACCTTAAGCAAATAAATAAAGCAAATAGTAAACATTTGAACAAAAGGTTCCTGTAGAGTACTACAGAAGTTTAGGGTGCTAATACCTTCCCTAAATTTAACCAACCCCCGAACCCTAGATCTTTCCCCGCATTGTGTTTACGATGCAAAATAGGTTTTCCCTTTTTGACCTTTTCCTTCGGATAAATCAAAGAGCGGTTGTGAACTGAATTGCGATTCAAACTCATTAATAGTTTGATATCCTATTTCCACTGCAACAGAAGTTGTCCTACCGTTAGAAGTGGAGATCCCTTCTTTGCGAGTTTTGGTTGATGTGAAACTCGACGAGGCAGAATGGATTAAGAACCGACTGAACCAACTCAGCCTGATGGACGAGAAGAGGTTGGCATCGATTGTGCATGGTCGTCTGTACCAGAGCCGAATGAAGAAATCTTATGACAAGAAGGTGCGTCCTAGAAGCTTTCAGACGGGTGATCTCGTCCTGAAGAAGATTCTTCCTCCACACTCCGATCACCGGGGCAAGTTGACTCCCAATTACAAAGGTCCGTACGTCGTCAGCAAGGTCTTCTCGGGAGGAGCTTTGTTGTTATCCACGATGGATGGTGAAGATTTTGCATCCTTGGTGAACGCGGATGCAGTTAAAAAATACTTTGCTTGAAAGAGACCCGCTGGAAAGAAAAAAGAGCATCCAGGCAAAAATGGGGCATCCCGGCGAACCATAAAAAAGAAAAAAGTTCGGGCAAAAATTAGGGATATAAATTGGAAAAAATGTACACCCGCAAAGTCGAAAACCCGGATGGGAGACTTTGGCAAAAAAGGGTATCCCGGTGAACTGAAAACCCGCAAAGGGCGGTTCACGCAAAAGTTAGGGATTTGAAAAAGCAAATGACTGCGTTCCGCGTATGGACTGTATTTGTTTAGTGGTTTAGAAGACCTGAGGGCCGTTTATCTGAATCAATCTCTTCTGAAGCTGAAGCGTCGGAGAAGTATCGAAGTCGAGTGGGTCATAGAGGGATCAACTCATGGTGTTCGTCTACCCCTCGTTGCCGATATTTGTATATACTGATGTATATTTATGTTTTATTTTTTTGCGCGGCTTCCTCATTCCAGGAGCTTGCGTCTGTTGTAAAACATTTTTACCCATTCAGGGGTTCGTTATCAATAAAATGTATACTATTCAGCAATTCTGTTTGCCTGTTTAGCATTTATCTGTTTTGTTTGCGGAAAAGAACGCCGATGTTTTTGATAAAATGCGCATACATAAACTTACTGGCCTAGGCCACTGATTGTTGAAACAATGAATTACTTGAACATTGTCACGAGATGATAACCTATAGGTCCCTTTGAGAAGGGTATCTTGTCTGTTTGTTTGTGTTGTTACAGGTGTAGCATATACCAGGCAGTACGCCGTATGCATCCCCAAGCAGGATGATTCCTCCTTCTCCCGAAAAGTTCAGCAGCCTCTCCCTGCAGAGTCTGAAAGCGAGATCGCGAGCATTGATATGTCTCCCCAGGCAGAGAAGATTCTCTCCCCAATCAGATGCATCCTGAAGGAATGTCATCTCCTCAGCTGAGTCATGCTGAAGTGTGCAGCAACTGATGGTACAAGACCGAAGTCTCCAGCGGAATTGAGATTCCCCACAGAGTTGTACTCTCCCCCGAAGCCGGATGATTCCTTCTTCCCCAGCGGAATTGAGATTCCCCTATAGAGTCGTACTCTCCCCGGCAAGCAGAATGATTTCTTCTTCCTCAGCCAAGTTTGCAGATCCCCAAGAGAGCTGAATCCTTGGAAGCTGCTCGGGCCATGAATGGTTTTCCCCAGTGGAGTGTTGAATAGCTGATGCTGTGTTTCCCCACCGGAGTCGTTATCTCCAGGAGAGTAGCCGCGAAGGCCGTGCAGTTTATTCCCGCGATTGACATCGCTTTCCCTCAGCAGGTCCAGGTTCTCGTAGAGCTTCGTTCCCCCGCAGCAGTCAACTGAAGTTGTGTCCCCTGCGGAGTCCAATTGAGATTAGTGTGACCTTGTGCTCCTCGGCAGGATGACTCCTCCCCCTATCTGAGTGGTTCTTTCTCCTTGATAGGAGGATTCTCCCTTCAGCATTTATTTTGCTGACGGGATCGCATCATTGTGCATGACTGCATAGCATTTATCAGGAACGCATAGCATTCCCACCGTGTGGAGCATTGCGCCGTTGTCGAAGCATATGCATAATAAACATGATCTAGGTTGTTACCGTTCTTGTTTTGCAGGTGTTCCGCCGCAGAATTGATTGCTCAGGATGATTCCTGAAATTTTCCCCAACGAAGTCGCTTGCTCAAGATGATTCTTGAAGCCCCCAGCGAAGTCTTCGGCTCAAGATGATTCTTGAATACCCTAGCGAGGTCGTTTGCTTAAGATGATTCTTAAGATCCCCAGTGCAGTCTCCAGAGTTGGTTGCTCAAGCTGATGCTTAGAGTCCCCGGCAGAGTGTTTGCTCAGGATGATTCCTGAAAGCTCCAGCATGGTTATCGGTTCAGGATGATTCTTGAAGTCCCCGGCAGAGTTATGTGTCCAAGATGATTCTTGAAGTCCTCAGCAGAGTTGATTCATCCAGAATGATTTCTGGATCCCCGAAGCAGAGTTACTTGATAGTTCTCCAGAATCCCCAGTGGAGGTGCGTCATCCCCAACAGGTTTCTGAACAACAAAGTTGAAACTTCCCCTGAAGACTTGATGATTGAAGTCCAACTGTTAACGAAGTAGTTCTCTCAGCTGATGCGGAGTGCCTGATGGCAGAGGTTTGGACATTCCCAATTGGTTCATGATTGACCGAGAATTCTATTCCCGACTTGCTGATGAAGTCCGGCTGATGCCCGAAAGTTTTCTTTGAATGCCTGATGGCATGATTTAACGTGATCAACCTGATGGTTGACCTGATGACTCCCGAGGAATCTTGATGCCTGACGGCATGATCGACCATGTATTACCGGTTACCGTGTGACCAATTCTCCAACTAGTTGCCGTGCAGCTAATATTTCAGTTTTCGAAGATTTGTTCCCATCAGAGTACCGTGTACTTGTGCAGTTGGAAAATTTCCGGTTTTATCGGTATTCAACCGTCTTTTACCTTGATTGGTTGAAAGTCGTTCGCTCCTCACCCAGTCAGGTTCAAGCCGTTTGAATAGGGGCAACTGTTGCACCCCAAAATCTGACCAACATTTATTTACCTAGCTTATGTTTATCAAGAGGTATGAGTACCAATTATGAGTACCAATTAATACTTTGAAGCTAGCCAAGAGGGTGCTCAAATGTTCAAAGTTTGATATCTCTGTCAGAGAAGTTAAGAGATCCTCAGAAAGATTGGTTGAAACCAAGGTTGTGTGTCTCCTAACTTGAGAGTTGTGGGAGCTCCTCAGATGATTCTGAAGCTATGAGGATGGACTTGAAGCTTTGAGAGAGCTTATGAGATGTCTTGAAAGCCATCATGAAGCCTAGAGAGGCCATTGTACAAGAATAAGAAGACTCAGCCATGAGTGGTGCAGTTAGGGTTTGACTGGGTCAACCCTAGGTCAACTGATGATTTGGAGAGGGTTGAGGCCTAATCCAAGAGCCATGTGATCATGGATTGATGCATTTAGATGCCATAAGGATGATTCCAAGATCAACTAATCATGATTGAGGAGTTTGAGAAGTTTCAAGCTAGGGTTTCTAAGGCTTGACAGTGTAAAATCCCCTAGTTTGACTCCTATCTTCAAGGCAGTTTATCTCAAGATGTGATTGTCATCTCATCTTACCCCCAACATGAATGTTGTAGAGCTTGCTCTTAGATTTAATTTGAGTACTAGAATTCCTTGATAGGATTTTTAGAGCTCAAGTTATGACTTTGACAAGTTACAGGTCATTTGAGGTATGTAAATCTGGGGCCTTGAAAGTCACCCAACTTGCATCCAACTTTTGCCCAAGAAGGATGATTCCTATGAACTTTTGGTCAACATGAATGTTGTTCCTCATCTTCTTATCTTTCTAGAGAGTACTAGAAGTCCTTGATAGGATTTGTAGAACTCAAGTTATGGCTTTGACAATTCAAGGGCATTTTGGTCATTTGGAGATTATAGGTCATTTCATGCATAAGGCCATAACTCCTATTTCCAAGCTTCAAATGGAAAAATATTCAACATCAAACTTGCTTAGAATGATGTTTTAAGGCTAGTAGGGAGGTCATGAGATGTTGAAAAGGCTTGTAGCAAGAAGTGATAAAAATGACCTAAAATGGAGGCATAAGTTAAATAAATTGAAGTTGGAAATTGAAATTTCCAAGTTACACATCCAAACCATGGCATATAATAGGTCATTTTGACTCCAAATAACATTTTAGAAACAATGGTTCAGCCACTTTTTTGAATTGAGGCCTAGATCATGGACTTTCTTTGGAAAATGGTTGCTTCCATCTTAAGGTACAAATGCAAAACACAAGGAAAGGCAATGCACAAGCTTGCTAAGTATCTTAACACATCCCATATCTCATCTAAGGATAATTTCAAGTCATAATTGGTTGCTGCAAGAGGCTTGGCATGAGATGATGCATGAGATGAGATGAAGTCATAAACTCATGACATGAGAATCCCAATTTCTCATTGGATGGTTCCAGATGGTTCTAGAGAGGTCCAATCCATTCTATATAGTGTATAGAACTTGCTCAGATGGAAGGTTGGTGAGAGATCAGAGAGAAGAGTGAGATAGCCATTTCAATTGCTTCCATTGCAAGTTGAAATCAAATTCCACATTCTGATCCATTTCCATTGCTTCTTTCAATCCAAACACATTCCATTGATCACATTGAAGCTGTGCAGACCAAATTGAGAGCAAAACCATGGAGAATTGAGGAGATAGCTCTTGGATTTTGAAGGTTGCAAGTCATAATCGGTTTTGGAGATTCAGGCTTTCTTGGTCCAATCTTTTGCAAACAGTAGCAAGATCATCATTCAAGGATTGATTCTGAAGAATTTGAGAGCTTGAAGTGAAGGTTTACCCTATCTGTTAATCAAGATTTGACAGGTTAGTAACTTTTCTTCTACACTATGATTTAAGCATGATTAGGTAGAATTGTTAGGATAGAACGGTTAGAGACAATTAGGTGATGGATTCTGGGAAGTTTGAGATCAATTGGTGAAGTTTCAGTTGATGACACCATTTTTGTTTGGGTCAAGAACACGAGTTATGGTGAGCTTTAGCATGAGTTTGATATCAAGAATTAACCAGTGTGAGGTGGTGATCATTCTGAGGTAGTTAATTTCAAGAATTGTTAGAACTGAAGTTTGAGCATATCTTTGATCTTGGATCGAGTTTGGAGATTTAGGATGATTCAATTGATTTTAAGGCCATGGTTGTGATCAGCATGGAATTCTGGATGAATTAGGGCTTTGAATTTTAGTTTTTCATGGAGAATTGAGGTGATACGAATTGGTGAAGATTGAGCTTGAAGCTCTGTTTCCATGGCTTCCTCCTTTGAACCCTAGCTGGAGGAAGAAGATGAAGACGTGGTCGTTGGATGCACAAAGACTCATTGACTGAGACTTGGATCATGTGGCTGAGATTCAATTTCATTTGAAGAGGGAAATCTGAAGATATTGAAACGCGGCGTTTCATTAAAAGGGATATTGGGCTTGATTGATATTCACACCCCACTCTCATGGCCCATTGGATTTTGTACTGATTTTCTTTGCTCTTTGCACCGTTCATTTTTCTTTTTCTTTATGATTTTCAATTGATTTTCTGATTAAATAATTGGGCCCAGCGCTTATGTTGTTTGCACCCCCATTTAGAGCCCAACTAGGATTTGAACTGTCTGGCATTGCTATTCACACCAATGCTTTCTCATTTTAATTTCTTTTTCTCCATTTTATTTTAATCTTTGAAAAATCATAATAAATAGAAAAATGATGATTTTTGCATGGGGATTTTTTCTCCCATTTCATGTTAATGTCTAGAAAATTATAAAATAAAAAAATTTGCATTTCATGCATTTTTAATATTTTTTGTGTATTTTCTATTTTAATAGCTTTTTAATTCCTTTTATGTTGATGCATAGACTTGTAGAATTTTGTTTAGCTAGCTCCCTTTGAATTTTTAGGCCATTCTTTTTAGGATAGTTAGATTAGGACTTTAGCTCCCCTATGGATTTATTCCATAATTTTGTGATTAATTTTTGATTATTTTTGGTTAGATGACTTTAGGTTGTGTAGATTTAGGTCAATCCTTAACATAGGTCCACAAAAACACTAGAATTTTGGGTTTCTAGGTCAAGATAGACATGGGGACATATAGGGTATTAAGGGTAGGTATATAGGATCCCCTAGAAATTATATTAGATTTTAACATGATAATATACTATTTTTATATGATTTGTGTAGTTGATTGTTGTTTGTGTTGCCCTTGTGGGCTTGTATTTTTGTTTTGCTTTGCTTTGTGGGCTTGGTGGGCTTGGTCTTGCTTTGAGGGGCATGGAGGAGCATAGTAGAAGACTTGGAGATTGAAGAAAGAGCTTGAGAGCTTGAGGCCTTGTTTGTTTTGTTGTTATTTTAGGGTTAGGGATTAGGAAGAGCCTAGACTTAGTTGATTCCTTTCTTAAACATGGATGGTATCTTTCACCTCCATAATTCCCCATGATTCAAGGTCCTTCCATGGTATTCACCTCCCTCCTTTGGAGGGATAAGTGATGGTACCTGGGAAGTAGAACCTTTGAGGGAACCCTTCTTTTGATGTTGAACCCTTATAGGTCACCTTTGGTGGTCAATAAGCAGTTTAATGTCCCCCAGCTTATCCAGTTAAGTGATTTCCTCTGGTTTGAGTATCTTGAGAGATGTTGGGCTTGAGTGTGAAGATGAAGATTTCATTGAAGAGTGTGAAAGAGGATGATTACCTAAGCATTGCCATTGTAGCTGGAGCTTGAAGAGGACAAGAGCAAGTTGATACTTGAAGACCCAATGAAGATCCAGTAAAGATTGAATGAAGAGATGAGGCTTAAAGACTGAAGGATGAAGTTGACACTTCCAAGTTATTGAGGACTATTCTGAGAAGTTGAAGCTTGTAGGAAGAGAAGACCAAGTTGAGACTGGTAAAGCAAGGAGAGCTTGAGAGCCTGAAGACTAAGTTGACACTTATGAAGAAGATTCAATTGAGATTGAGTAAAGAGCTGAAGCTTGAAGATCAAAGGATAAGTTGATACTTACTTTGAAGCTTGGAGATCCTGAAGGAATCAAGTTGATACTTGTGGTTAAGAGTGAAGCCTGAAGGTGGAACTGATTAAGGAGCTGAAGCTTGAAGAAGAAGATAAGTTGAAACTTATGTTGAAAGGGTTGAAACCTGGAGAAGCAAATTGATATTTGTCAAGAGTGTTGGAGGTCTGAAGACTGAGTTGCTGTTAGAAGAGCTGAAGCTTGGAGAGAGAGAGGAGTTGATCTGCTTTCTTCTCTGTTTTCTCTTCTGTATTGATGTGCCTTGTTTGACTTGCTTGATGCATTAGAATAAGTTCATATCTAGAATAGCTTTAATCTAGGAGCATGATTGCACTAGAGGTTGAGTTTCTCCCTCTGCTTGTACTGTTATTGTATGGCTTTGCTTGCGGGTATTCGGTAGAGCCCTGCTCCCTTGCCCATGTGGTTTGTTTGCCTGATGGCATTTTATTCTATTTCTTCTGTATGATTGCAATTTACTGTATTTTGCTTGATAGCATGTTTTATTTCAGTATGATCACTGTTATTCATTCTGGCTTGAGGTTGAGATGAGCTTGTGGAGGCTGATGCCCCGCACACATTTCCTCCCTCACTTGCATTGCATGCATTTTACTGTATTACTGTTTACAGTTTAAGCTGATGCTTTGTCTGTTCTGTATCATTGACATGATCCCTTAGGACTCTCATTTCCTTTGATAAGGAGGTGATGATAGAACTTTAGGTTGAAACCTATGCATGATAACTTCTAGGAGTTCCCTGTTTCAAACCTCAACCATAGGATGAATCCTTGGCATGATAACAGTAGGACTTGATAGTCTCCCTCCTAGTTGAGCCTGTTCTCTTCTCATCTCAAAACAGCTTAAGATACAGTAATCATGAATGATTTCTTTCGTACATTACGAGCCTTAAGCCATCTGAGAAAGGATTGTGGGAGAGTTTCTTTTCCACAGTCTGGATGTTTAGTATGGTACCCTTTGGGTGACATGCGACGCATTCACTCTCAGGTCATAGTCTTTAGTGCGATTGAAATTGCAAACACAATAAAAAACACTTCTTCCGTAAAAGACAGAAAATAATCCGTAGTGTCCCGAACTACGTAAGCTCTGATCTCTCATACCTGTTGAGAGTACGTAGGCACAATACTGATGTATTGGCGAGCCACCTTCCCCGTATCCCGCCGTAGGTCGAACTACGTTGACTCTGATTTCTCGTTCTCTGATGAGAATACGTAGGCATAAAGTGCGACGCTTTGCCGAGTCATTTTTCTTTTCTTTTTAAGCCATCCTTGATGGGTAGATAGATAAACCAACTCGTCCAGTAAACACAACAAGCGTGGATCCCGTCGAGTACGACGGACGTGAGGGGTGCTAATACCTTCCCCTTGCGTAACCGACTCCCGAACCCAGACAACGGTTGCGACGACCTTGTCTTACCCTTTTTCGTTAGGTTTTTTCCGATCGTTCCCTTTCCCGCTCCGAGGGATAAATAACGAAAGGTGGCGACTCTTCTGTTGTGCCGGCACCTTATTTTCGCGAAAGCGACAACATCTTTGCTTCATTGAAAACTACATCTCGACTGGTGATACACCTCTTGTGACCTGGCTCTAGGCACCATAGCCTATAAGCTTTGACTCCTTTAGGGTATCCCATGAATATGCATTTCAGAGCTCTAGGTTCGACCTTGTCTTGCCTAATATGAGCATAGGCCACACAGTCAAATACTCTCAGTCTGCCGAGAGTAGGTGGATGTCTTGACCAAACTTCTTCAAGTGTGTTCATTCCCAAGGTAGTCGAGGGACATCTATTTATCAGATAGGCTGCTGTTGAAACAGCCTCTGCCCAAAATACCTTCTTCAATCCAACACTAACCAACATGCAACTAACCCTTTCAAGGATTGTTTGATTGAATCTCTCAGCTAAGTCATTTTATTGAGGAGTACCTGCTACAGTCTTATGCGTTGTAATCCCAAACTCAACATCGTAACTATGAAACACTTCGTGGAAGAACTCAAGCCCATTGTCGATTCTCAACCTCTTAACCTTTCTTCCAGTTTGGGTTTCGACCAGAACTTTTCAACTTTTGAAATTCTCAAACGTTTCATCCTTCGTCATCTAGATGAATACTCATAACTTTTTGGAATAGTCATCAACGATGGATAGAAAATACCTTGCACCTGAGTGTGAAGGATTCCTTACAGGCCCCCAAAGATAACCATGAATGTAATCCAGAGATCCTTGTGTTCTTTGCTTGCCTTTGTTAAACTTCGCCCTACAAGATTTACCAAATACATAAGATTCACAAAACTCCAACTTTTCGACATTGTCACTTCCTAGCAGGTTATGCTTCCCCAATTCGACCAGGCCTCTTTCACTAACATGGCCCAATCTCATGTGCCATAATTTTGTCTTTGACACAGGTTTCATGGATGCAACATTTTTCAAACCACTTACAACCTCAGCCTCAAGGGCATACAAGCCTTGTTTCTTCACGCCCCTCAAGACTTCCTTCAACCCCTTCATGACTCTTAGGATACTTTTCTGTCCTTGAAAAACATATCCCTTCCTGTCGAATTCAACAAGAGAAATCAAATTTCTCTTCAAATCAGGTACATACCTGACTTCAGTCAATAACCTTATTGACTCATCACGGAGCTTGAATATCATAGATCCAATACCTGTAATTTTGCAAGATTTGTTGTTTCCCAATAACACCGATCCATCATCTTGATCACATAGATCCTCGAATAATTCTCTGTTTGGAGTCATGTTCCAAGTGCAACCTGAATCCATAATCCACTATTTTCTTGAGTCACCACTTGAGACCACAAGAACATCAAATGAGTCAAAGTCATCTTGAACAATGGTTGCGTTGCCATTATCCTTACCTCCATGGTCTTTCAGGCGTTCAGAGCACATCTTTCTTGTGTGACCCTCCTTCTTACAGTGATAACATCGAATACCAGATGTTTCAACATTATAAGACTTCCGCTGACTTTTACCTTTCTTCTTGTCGAACTTACCATCCTTTCGCAAGAATTTTCCCTTAACGGCCAAACCTTCGCCCACCGTCGAAGGCTTATGCTCCTTTTGTTTGTTCAATTCCTTAGAATACAAGGCAGATTGAACTTATTCAAAGCTCAAGGAATCCCTTCCATACAAGAGAGTTTCTTTGAAGTGAGCATATGTTCTGGGAAAAGCGCACAACAACAACAGTGCTTGATCTTCATCATCGATCTTCACATCAATATTTTCAAGATCAAGAATCAACTTGTTAAACATATCCAACTGCACAGCCAACACTTTGTCTTCACTCATCTTGAATGAATACAAAACTTGCTTCAGGTAGAGTCGATTCACCAGAGACTTGGTCATGTACAAACTTTCAAGTTTCACCCATAATCCCAATGTTGTAGTCTCCTTTAATATTTTCCGAAGAACCTTATCACCAAGGCTCAACAATATTGCACTGTGGGCTTTCTCAATCATGGTCATCTTTTCTTTTACCATTAACGCAGCGTCCATGGCTTCCTCTCCCTTCAACGCTTCCAAGAAAACCCTGTTGAACCAGCAGATCTTTCATCTTCAAGCGCCACGGACCAAAGTCCTTCACTTCAGTGAAATTTTCAATCTCATACTTGTTGAAGGCATCTTATCCATGCTCACTGCACCAATTTGTTGTGAATAGGATGCCTTGAAATAGAATATAAATGGTTTCTTTATAAACAAGAAACACACAAGAGTTAGGGTTAACAAAAAAACAAGCAAGAAGAACAAGAAGAAACAACAAGGATTGGTTATAAACTACTATTATTTCCTTCCTCTATCAAACAAGATTACAGGTATACAAGAATAACAAATAACCTCTCTCTCTTGAACTAGGATTTTATCTTCCTGTTTTTCCTTATACAAAATGAGAGACTATCATGCTATTTATAAGAAAAAGTAGCACACTAACCTAATGGACTTTTTAATAATTATCCATTACAAGCTAACTTAGGGTACAAGATAACTTAAACAATTGAGATTACAATCAATCCCCAATTCAACATGCTAAAGAACCTAATAATATTGACTAATGCATGTTAGAACAAACTTCGACTACAACACACATTACTCGCAAACAGAATTCGACCCTTCTAGAGTTCGATCTAGTATCTCACATATCATTTTCTAATTTTTTCCAAATGTTATTTTTTTTGTTCATAACTTACGTTTTGTAACTCGAATTGGAGTGTCATTTCTTGCTTTATAAAGCTAACTTAGAGCACTATAACTTAGTGAAGACTATTGTGTCTTTCGGTTCTTCACCATTGTACGCTTGTTGAGGTTGAATTTTCGGACTAGACATTAGTTGTTTTGATATGCTAGAATACATAGTGAGTCTCTTTGACTAGGTGGTAATTTGCTTGTCGTTAACACACCTGAGTTATCAATACACTCACTTTGTTGCTCACCACTGGTGGGGTTGTGTAGCCACATAGGCGTAAATAGCTCGTTACTCGCCAACGCTACTGCCCGATTGTCTCATGCAGTCATGAAGGTGTTTTTGCACTCGTGGTTAACTCACCTACGTATAGATAATTGATGGGTTTATGACGCCACATCGGCAATGTCACTTCATTACTCATCACAGATGGGGTTGCATAGCTTTATAGGCGTAAATCCCTCGTTACTCATTTGACTTATCGTGCAGTTAGTTTGTTGAAGTCTCTTAACAGTAGGAACATGGTTACTCATGGAGGGTGTGCTTGTATGGCCTAGTAGAAGGCGTACACTATACCAAGATTCTCTCGTACATGGATATGGTTATGTGTTAGCTATGATTTCAATAAGGGTAACAATATCAACTAAAGATAAGAGTTAAGGGTATACTAATGGCGTGTGCGTGAGAAGAGTCTTGAGCCAACCAAATTTGGGACTTAGGATTTGTTGGAATGTTGTAAAAACAATTTGACCGCAAAGAATTTTTGACAACATCCAGTGCATTAAAGATACGGTTATTTGAGCATACAAACATTACGTTCAAATATGAGTGACTTCTTGTGAGTTTCTCTCTGAAGGACGCGTGGATAAATCCTAGAGACAGGATGCATTCAATGCTTCATGTGGTAAATACTAAAGATGGGAATATTAGAGGCAATTATTCTTATACCAGTATATATAGTAGTTCATTTATAGAATTCTGGTGTGCTCATTTACTACAAAATCTCATTGAGAATTTGAAGTACCAGTGTCCAGAGAAAAGAGTCATGACTGAGAAAATGTATGAACAATGAAACACCATCCTTTAATATTCCTTTTATTTTTCTTTTTCTTTATCATTTTATTTTCAGTCTCGTTTAAGTACATTGCTTTACACATTCAAATATGTTTCTTTTCTTCATGATGTTAATGTTGTTGAAGGCTACATCTTGTTACGTTCTTTTAGTCACTTTTTCGACTAAGTTGAAACCAAGTTCTACCAATAAAAAACTGAAAAAAGGTAATTCAGAATTATGTCTTAAGATTCACTAGTTGATCATGCAAGTAACCTTTAATTAGGAGACAAGCGTTTGTTTACCAATTTTCTGTGTAAACAAATTGGCACGCCTAGTGAGACATGTGCTAGATTATATTTCGTTTAAGGATATTCTTAGTTTTATTTTATTTTAAAGTTTTTCTAGGTTCGTGAGTATTTCTAGGTAGTTTCCAAAATGTCGGTCCTCCTGTAGATAATGTCAATCCCTAGAGTAATCCTCAAAATGTAGTACAACAACCGGTCGTGTCAATGTTCGAGGAGCCAATCATCTCAACATTGTTTAGGACAACTACTCTGGTGGTGTCAACGACGCCAGTCGTAGAGATACCATTATTGGGGGAAACACCCCCACAACAACCATGGAATCCTCTCAACAACCCTGCAATTGTGAGACCTTTATTTAGGTTTTCGATGCCACCAAATTGCAGATACTACCCTTATGGTATGCCAACATCGATGATGGCAAACCTTCAAACAAAAATGTCATCTTTTAGTGACAATGTAGTGGCCATGACGCCATTGTAAATCCTTACAATGCCTTAGCGTCAACCATTAGTAATATGGCGTAACCAAGAGGAATAACTTACATGAGTCATAATAAACCATCTCTAAATACAAACTCTATGATGGCTATGAGGCAAAAAATGGATGAGAGTAATTTAAAGTTAGTCAATACACTTACTCAATAAATAGGAACCATTTTCACCCACTGATTGCAAATACAAAAAAAAACCTATGAAGTATTGGAAAATCAAATGTAGCAAATTACTTATTTCTTTGGCACACCTCCAATACAGGTGCAACCTACCCTTCAAATATCAAATATTAAGCAAGTTAGGACTCCTTAGAATGGGATGACACAAACCACAGTAGGTCAAAACCAGGGTTTTTAACTTCATGAACCCCCTCAAAATAGGGAAAAGGTCGAAAAATAAAATAAAATAATCCCAGGCCCTTGTTGGTTCAGAGAAATTAGAATGCCAACCAAGTGCTCAGACATGTCAACACAACGATTTTGGGGGGCACAATAACATAACAATTGTGGTCGAATAAATTCTGGCCCAAAATGGGCTGAATGTGGGACTTCACAAGCCCAACTTTGTATCATTTTTGTTTCAATATGTTCGACAGGTAGAGTTACCCAAGGGATGGAAACTCACTAAATTCACTAAGTTCGTTGGAGACACTAATGAGTTGACAGTTGAACATGTCGCCCGATATAAAACTGAGGCTAGCGACGTTGCCAACAATGAGAATTTGAAGATGAAATACTTCCCGAATTCTCTAACCAAGAATGCCTTTATTTGGCGTCACAACTGCAAAAAAGAATTGGCGGAAAACCATAGTCACCACCGGACATTATTTATCCCGATGGGGGAAATAAAATTATTGAAGAAAACTCAAAAGGAAGAAGGAACATGGTCTCGCAACCAAATCTTGGGTTCGGGAGTCGATTACGCGAGACGAAGGTACTAGCACCCTTGTACTCAATGGGATCACTCTTGTTATTCTAATCAAAGGGTGTGTTTATCTAAAGCCTATTTGCTAACAGAAACGGAAAGGGAAAAAGGGAAAAACAAAAAGGAGATTTGATGGGACTTCGCCGTCCTAGGCCTACGTATTCCCTCGTGCAATGGAAAAGTCAAAGTCAACGTAGTTCAGAGGACTACGGGTGAAAGGGGGGAAGGGTGCTCGCCAAGACTTCGCCGTCTTATGCCTACATATCCTCATTCAGACGAGAATGAAGAAATCAGTGCATTCATAGTTCATGGGACTACGACTAGTTCAGATGCGCATTGCACTAAAGTCTATGACATATGAGCGAATGCTTTGCAAGATCGCCCCAAACGAGACATATGCTAAGCACTCTAGAAGAAGTAAGGAGAGACTCCCCACTCATCATTTCACATGTACTTAAGGCTCGTGGTGCACAATACTCATAATATTTATGTGTTGATTTTGTTTAAGAGAGAGGAGAGAAAAACTCAAAGGGCAAAGAAAAATCTAAGGGAAACTTACACCTAAATGTTATCATGCGAAATGGTCTTATAGTTGAGGATGAGAAAACGGGAAGTCTACCCAATGTTATCATACAAAGATGGACTTAAGGTTGAGGTCAAAAAGGGATCATCCTAATGTTGTCATGCAAAGAATTGAGAGCCTAATGTCTATCCTACTCCAAACTTGATCAGAAATTAAGTTGGACTAGGAGCCTTAAGAGAGCATGTGAACAAACACAAGTAAACATTAAACAACTCAATCTCAAACAACATCAAGTATTTAAAGCTCAAAATAAAATAAATCAGATGAAGATCAAAGATATGTAAGTAACACAAGGTAAAGAGATTCAACAATCCATTCTCAAGTGTCAAACATCAAAGTCAACATCAAGATATGCTTATCATATGAACCAAGGTATCAAAGATGGATACAGAAAGAAATTAGCACACATATTCCAATCATCATAAGCCATGCTCAAAGGATTCACACATTCAAGTTGAAGAAGATAAGAATGACAATCAAAGAAGTGCACAAGCAAACATGTCTTCAATCCATACTCAATATCATTAAACATCATACAAAGCCAACATGGTTCAAGCAAGATTAGAGTAAAAGAAGGTCATAACCTACACCACATCATGATCAACTCAATTCAAAGATAAAGAAAGAAGCACACAAGCATTTAACATGAATCACAATAAAAACTATGCAATTCTCAACAATTATCTCATAAGGAAAAAAACATAAAAGATCAATCAATGAGATTAGGGCATGAAACCAAGAAGAGGAAGTAGCATGAACATGGACATCAATATAAAACCAAGCTCATGATATCAAGGAAGAAGTACCAATCATCATGTTCAAAGCATGCATCAAAAGCTATGTATGCATCAATTAGTGTCATCCATAAAGGAAGCAAACATCTAATGAGAACAAAAGAGGAAAATGACCAAGATATAAGAATTTAAACATGATAGGTCAGAATTTGAATATGACATTCAAATCATATAAAGGTCATGAGCTCAAAAAGATTCACACAAGCACAAAAGCTCAATAACTAGGTCAAAGGTATACAAGTATCATGCTCAAAACATCATCAAACCAAAGCACCACTCCAAAATAGTTAGATGATCACATAAATTGAAATTTAAAGCTCAAACTCATGGAAAAGCATTCAAGAATATGTCAGGAAGAGATCTCTAAAAGAAAAGCACAAATGCATCCTCAAATCAAATCAACAAGGCAAGCATGTTTCACTAATCGAGCACAAATCGAGGGCCAAACAAAACCAATTAAAAAACATCCAAGAATTGATCATCCAAGAAACAAAACATCATTCAAACATTGCTCATTCATGTGTCAAAAAATGGTGAAAAGCATGGCTCAAGAAAGCAATCAAAAGACATCAACAATTAAACCCTAGTTCAATGTCATTAAGAAAATACACCTTGCATCTTTTAATTCAAATAAATATGGAAATTAATTGAAAAACAAAATAAAAATCATGAAAAATATCTCAATACATCCAACAATCATAAGTATATTTTAAAGAATTTTAAAATGGTTTTATCAATTAAAAATAAAATTAAAGTGAAAATTAAATGAAAATAAGAAGAAAAAAAATAAAACAAAGGGAGGGTACACTAGCAATCCATAAATGAACATGATTCAAGGGAACTAAGCAACCAAAAAGAAACAAAAATTCAGAAAAACACAACAAAAATAAAATGACGGCCTTTCATTAAAACACATCATGCACACTTCAACATCCATGCAGGCAAGTTAATAGGTCAAATACGCACACCTCAGCAAAACAGATAGACGTCGGAGTTACGGCTCCGGTCGTCTTCTCCGACCACCTCGCCGGAGTTACAGAATGAAACCAAACCAAATCATGAAACCAAACACACTATTCTCAAGGAAATTTCACGTTGATTCCAAATCTAGCCTCAAAATTTATTTTAAAGCACGTTATCATCATGAAAATTGAGCACAAAGAAATCATACACAAATTGAAACTCTTACAAATCAACACAAAAAGAGTACAAACACAATCTATGTTAGAATGGGATTGCAAATACATAAAAATCAAACTCAAAACATGTATGAAATGAGAAAAAAAAGTTGAGAAGACTTACTAAGTGGAGATGGTCCACTGCCTCTTGATCTGGCTCAAACACCTTCATAAATGGATCCTCTAACTTCTTGGTTCTTTAGAGATGACAAATTAGGTAATAAATAAGAGATCTCCTTTAAATAACTACCAACTCGTGCTTGGAGAAAATTCAGAGAGAGTGAGATATTTTTGAGATCCGAGGCTTGCCAAAAATGAAAGTGTGTATTGGTTTTTTAGGGTTTTTGTGACTTATATTGGTGAATGGAGAGAGAGGAAGTTTGTTAGAGTGGTTTTGAAATTTTTAAAATTGGAGAGAGTGATGAGAGGTCACATGGGTATCACACATCTGAGTGGTTATTTTGTGATTTTTGCTGAGGAAAAGAGTGAAGGAATGGAGTCATGAGGAATGTGTGATGGATGACACGTGGGAGAAGAATGAAATGTTACAAGCTTTCTCTTTTCCTATTTTTGGCAAAACAAATAGAAAACGAGTGCATGGCATGTGCATGTGATGTTTGATCATGTTTGGCAAAGGTTTGTGATGATATGCGCGTGGAAGGTGGGTACATGATCATACAAGAAAGAATCAACAATGTGCCATAAAAATTATAACATGACTTGTCTTGGAATCAAGTTCATGTAGCCATCTTTGAGCCAACATAACTTGATGAGTTTTTCCTTAAATCATGAAATCTTTGGCTCAAATGAAAGTAGGGAACAATATGAGAAACTTTCATGTTCAAACCAAATTGAAACAATGCTTGGAAGTATGATGAAAAGTGAGTAGAAGTTGGATCCAAAAATCTGTCCCAAGTAACTTAGAAAAAATTCTAAGTTATGGACTTTAACAACTTTGAAACCCTAGTTTTGAAACCACATTACATGAGATGTGTTGATCCAATTGAGGAGATCTTAGAATCCATGGAAATCTTAGAACATGATGAACAAATTTCAAGTTGAAAGAAATTTGATTTGAAGCTTAAGACCATGTGCAAAATGCCCTTGAAATTGGCTTGATGAAGTTGACTAATGACTTGCCATTTTGACCACTTGAAAAAACCCTAACTTTGAGACATCATAACTTGAGTTCTAGACAATCAAATGGAGAGTTTCTGGTATCAAAAGAAAGCTTGAAGAATGTGGAACAACTTTCATGTTGGAGGAAAAGTGAGAGGAAGCTTGGATCATCAAGAAAATTAGATTTGAAAACATGCCCTCCAATCTGAATTTCTATACTTTGAAAAAATCTAAGTATTGAAATCATGAATCTTGATTTTTCTCAACTTTATGCCATCATAACTTTTGATCTATGCATCTTTTGAAGTTGCTTTCTTCTACAAACTTGTAGTATGTGATGGCCTCTTTAATTTGAGTACATGTTTGCCTCATTTGGATCAAGGATGACTAGTGAGATATGGATTTTCCAAGATGGCTTCATGAACCTAAATTCCTCTGTACTAAGAAAAATTTCCAAAACTCTAATTTAGCAACTTCTTTTGATTTTATATTTTCTCTTCATCAAACCTCATAATACCATGGATGAGGACTTAAAATACCCAAATATGACTCAAGAACTCAAGAGTTGACTTTGGTAGGGCATCAATTGACTTTTGTCCAAATAAATCCAATTTTTGTTCTATCCACTTAAGAACCTTCTAAAATAATTTGTGATGAACCATGAAATTGTAGAGAACCTTTGAGATGTATATTAAGCCATTAAACCTTGCTTAGCTCAAGAAAGCAATCACAAGTATCCTATGACCAAAACCCTAGCTCAAAGCCACTAGGAGCTTGATCAAATGAATCCCTTGAAACTAATGAAAATCCAATCCTCAGATGATTGGGGGAGGTTGTTAAGAATGCCTTGATGAATATGAGATCCTTATAGCTTGAGAATATCATGATGTTAAGGACATTTCTTTGCTCATTACTTTGAAAATCACTTCTTCCTCTTGAGGAAAACCAAGAAACCTTGATCACATGTCAAAGAACCAATGCAAGGCCTAAATGATGTTGCAAATGAAACGAAGCATAAACCAATTAAGGTAAAGAAAAGGATGTCAAATTTTGGGGTACAACATCTTCTCATATTCAATTAACTTAAATATAAAGGTATGAAGAGAGACGCCTCTCAGACATTTTAGATAGAAGGGGATTGAATACCAAAAGAACCTTAAAATTTTCAATATCCAGAGGGGGAGAGACGAATCCGCTAGGAAAGATGTAATAAAAGGTATAAAAATCGGAAATAAACACGGACAACTGTCAGAAATCAATACGAACAAAGCATTGAAGCAGAATGAAATAAACAAGGATGAGTGTTGAAAAATCACGAACGGGTGTCCAAAAATCCAGGATCAATACGGACGAGTATTGATGAAACTCGAAATAAACACGAACGAGTGTTTAAGAGCACGAAGAGTTTATAAGATCAATACAGACGAGTATTGAAGAACAAAATAAACACGGACAAGTGTTGAAAGATCACAGATGGGTGTCAAAATATCAAGGATCAATACAGATGATTATTGATGAAACTCAAAACAAACATGGACAAGTGTCAAGAATCAATACGGACAAGTATTGATGAATCTAAAACAAACACGGACGAGAGTTGAACATCACGACGAGTGACTAAATATCAATACGAATAATTATTGGGGCTAACACATCTATCACCCGAATGATGGGTAAAGGAAACAAAAATTAATCGCTAAACAACTCTAAGGGGAAATTTCGATCGACCACCTAGACGAAGGGTGAAGGGAAAAAAAACCACATACTAACGATCTTGCGAGGGATAATGGAGTACTAGCCAGACAAACCTGCTAGGGAAAAGACAACTAAAGGGTAAGGCTGATAGATTTACTACCCTAAGGCTCGGTTAAAGCAACTGCTTGGGTATGTAGTTAAACAATCTCTCTGGAGTTACATCATTTTCTGCTAGGGAAAAGTTTGGAAAAGACAGTATCAAACCTGACTTATGCTTCAAATGCATGTTTGAATTTTTCCATGGCGTAATTCTCCACATCAAATGGAAATGCTACGCATTTGGGTAGATGCAATACAATGATTACTATATGCAAGATGCAAAAAGCACCCTCGCTATGGAATACAATAAGCAACTGCTGGGGAAGACTCCACCATTCTAATCTTCAGACTCTCTGTGGGGAAATACAAACCACCTCTGCTGGAGGGAACACTAATGACGTTTGGCCTTTGACTTAGTAGGGAAACCAACTTCTACCAGGATTCCATCTGTTGAGGAAAATAGTAACTGATGATGATACTGACTCTGCTAGGGGATGATACCATACCCAAATTTCTGCTTGTGGAGAACATAAAAACATGGGATTCCACTAGAGAAATTACACTTCCTGATCCTGCTAAGGAAAAGATACACCAGCACTCTACAGGGAGACAAAATCTACTAGGGAAAAGAGAGGTTGAACAAGCCACATGTTGGGGACGACCCTTGCACTACCATTCCTGAAAACATGAAACAAACACAAATGTCCCCAGGTACAACATGGCAATTGTATTTACCATTCAAGGCGCTCAACCTTTACAAAAATTTCAAATGTTTTCAAAACATATGTGCAAAGCTTCAACGTTTTCATATGCGATGTTTATAAAAAAATATTGGACGTTTTTGCAAACAAAATAGTAAAAATGAAAACAACAACAAGAAAGCTTTTGAATGAAATGAAATTTTATTGATTGACTTTGGCCTGTAAATAGGCATTTACATTAAGAAGCAATTCCTAGAAAGAGGTAATTGAACAAATATACAAAACAAAAATACACAGTTTGGCAATGTGGAAACAGATTTCTGTCAAGTTCTAATTCAACTATGACCCATATGTCTTCGACGCTCTCAAATAATTTCGCCTTCTAAGGAGGATGATTGGATCGATTCCTATACATTGGAATCCCAAGCAGTTGAAATGAGCTCACAGATCGAATGTATATCGCAGCCTTTTGCTTTCAAATCCCTAACTTTTGCCTGGATCGCCCTTTCGGGTTTTCAATCTACTAGGATACCGATTTTTGCCAAAGTTTTCTTTTTAGGTTTTCAACTTTGCGGGTTTATTCAATTCTTTTTTCCTTTTTATCCTTGATTTTTCCCAAACATTTTCTTTTTGTGGTTCGCCGAGACGCCTATTTTTTCATGGACCATTTCTTTTGTGGTCCAACGGGTCTCTTTTATGCGAAGTATTTTTTAACAGCGTCTGCGTTCACAAGGGACGAAAAATTTTCACCATCCATAGTTGAGAGCAACAAAGCTCCACCAGAGAAAACCTTTCTCATAACATATGGTCCTTCATAATTCGGAATCCACTTGCCCCTGTGATCTGTCTAAGGAGGGAGGATCTTTTTCAACACCAAATCACCTGTCTGGAAGCACCTAGGACGCACTTTCTGATCAAATTCCTTCTTCATCCTGCTCTGATATAACCGACCATGATAAATGGATTCCATTCTTTTCTCTTCGAGAAGGTTCAATTGGTTAAACCTGGTCTGTACCCACTCAGCTTCGTCAAGCTTCACATCCAGCAAAACCCTTAAAGAAGGAATATCCACTTCCAATGGTAGGACTGACTTTATACCATACACCAGGGAGGAAGGAATGTTCCCTGTTGATGTACATACCAAAGTATGATATCCATGCAAGGAAAACAACAACATCTCATGCCAATCTTTATATGCCACAACCATCTTCTGCACAATCTTCTTAATATTCTCATTGGCTGCCTCAACAACATCATTCATCTTTGGAAGATAGGGAGAAGAATTGTGATGTTCAATCTTGAAACTTTGGGATAACTCCTTCATCATCTTGTTATTCAAATTTGAACCATTTTCAATTATGATTCTCTCAGGAATACTATAACGACAGATGATATCCTTCTTTATGAACCGGGCGACTACCTGCTTGGTAACATTGGAAAACGAGGTTGCTTCTACCCACTTAGTGAAGTAATCGATGGTAACGAGTATGAAACAATGTCTATTGGAAGCATTCGGCTCAATCTTTCCAATCATATCAATTCCCCATATAGAAAAGGGACAAAGAGAAGATAACACATTCAGAGGAGTCGGTGGCACATACACTTTATCTGCATAAATCTGGCATTTATTACACTTTCTTGCATATTGGAAACAGTTAGAATCCATGGTCGTCCTGTATTAACCAAATCTTAACAATTTTCTGGCCATGGCATGCCCACTAGCATGGGTACCAAACAAACCTTCATGAACTTCCTCCATCAACCAACCTACTTCATCTTTGTCAACACACCTTACTAAGACCATGTCAAAGTACCTTTTATACAGCCCATCATCCTTATTCAAAAAGAAATTACTAGTCAATCTCCTCAGAGTCTTTTTATCTTTGTTGGATGCCCCAGATGGATACTCTTGACTCTTAAGAAATCACTTGATATCATGAAACCAAGGTTTATCGTCTGCCACCTCTTATGTTGCAAAGACATGAGTAGGTCGTTCGAGGTGCGTGATATGGATTGGCAGTACCTCATTCCATCTGGTTCTCAGCCCGGGGTACATGATGAAACTCAACCCTGTCAAACAAAGGAAACAATCTTCTGGCCTATTCCTTGTAAGGTACCAAGTTGGCCTGACGAGTCTCCCGTTCCCCTTTAATCTGATTGATTCCAACGCTGAATCACCATACACATAAAGATTCTTGATCCTCAAATCAATAGCTTCTTTCAACCCCATAATGAACGCTTCGCATTCTTCTTCATTATTGGTACAATCAAAAGTCAATCTGGCAATGAAAGGGATATGAGAACCCTTAGGAGTGGTAATGATTGCCTCGATTCCATTGCCATAAGCATTAACAGCCCCATCAAAAATCAACCCCCATTGGGATCCAATTTTTGGTCCTTCATCCAGCAACGACTCACTATAATCTTTTGCTTTCAAGTACATAATATCCTCGTCAAGAAATTCAAACTTCATCGGCTGATAATCCTTAATGGGTTATTGAGCAAGATAATATGATAGAACACTTCCCTTGATGGCTTTCTGGGAAACATATTGGGTCATTGGTCGAACCGCATGACTAAACCAGATTAAACTAGATAACTCGGTTGAATAGATCTGTCATCATAACAAAATCATATAGGTATAAAACCGGTTGAACCGGATAATTCAGTCTCTAAAAAAATATAACTAGCACTTAATTATTTTTGAAAATATCATATCATAAATTCTCAAGTTCATAATTTAAATTCAAATTTTAAACATAAGTATCAAATACAATAAAATAGTACAAAATTACAAAGTCTAATTGCAAATAAAGTCTAATTGCAACATAATATAATTGAATAATTTATAACAAAATAACTCCAATGTCTACTTAAGTTTAGTTCCAAGGAGGTAAAATTATTTCAAAGAGGTAAAATTATTTCAAAACAATGATAACAAAATTTTTTTTTTTTTAATTTTTATAACTCAAAATGACATTGTTTGCATTTAAATTTTAATTAAAAAAATAAAAAAAAGCATTAGAACCGTCGGTTTTCCAGTTTTTCCCGGTCCAACCTGATTTGCACCGGTTTTGACCGATTTGATGACAAAGGCGATCCAATTATTGAATCAGACCAGTTACTAGCCCGATTCCCGGTTCAACCGGTCCGACCGGCCGGTCCGGTCCAGTTTTTACAACTATGTTCGATATCAATAGGGTCGTGTGATTTAACATGTCCTGTCTCGGGCGCTTGGCTGCCCACGCCAATGCACAATATGTCTTTTCTAACATTGAGTACCTCTACTCGCAGTCAGTAAAATTCTTACTCAGGTAGTAGATAGCGTGTTCTTTTTAATCTGTCTCGTCGTGTTGACAAAGAACACACCCCATTAAATTCTCAAGAACCGTCAGATACATTATCAGTTGTCTTCTTGCTACTGGAGGCATGAGGATCGAAGGTTCATGCAAATGTTCTTTTATTCTTTCAAAAGCTCTTTGACAGTTTTCGTTCCACCTGACTGCTTGATCTTTTCTTAACAACTTGAATATTGGTTCACACATGGCTATAAAATGAGAGATGAATCTATCTATGTATTTAAACCTCCCTAAGAAACTACAAACCTCTTTTTCTGTTTTTGGCTCAAGAGTTTCTTATATTTCTCTTATCTTAACAGGATCAACCTCGATACCTCGTTGACTAACAATAAAACCCAACAGTTTATCAGACCTCACCCCGAAGGTGCACTTGTTCAGATTCAGCCTCAGCTTGAACTTTCTCAATCTTTCAAACAACTTCTGCAAATTAACCAGATGTTTATCCTCCATTTGGAACTTCGCAATCATGTCATCAACATAGACCTCAATCTCTTTGTGAATCATATCATGAAAGAGAATCACCATCACCCGTTGATAAGTTGCCCTAACATTTTTCAATCCAAATGGCATCACTTTGTAATAAAATGTTCCCCATGTTGTTATGAAAGTTGTTTTCTCCATATCTTCTAGGTCCATTTTGATTTGGTTATACCTAGAGAAGCTATCCATGAAGGAAAACATTGAATATTAGGCAGTATCGTCAACTAACACGTCAATGTGAGAGAACGGGAAATTGTCTTTTGGGCCTGATCTATTCAAATCACGGTAATCAACATACATCCTGACCTTTCCATCCTTCTTAGGCACAAGCACAATGTTAGCAACCCATGGAGGATAACTAGTGATAGTAAGAAACTCGACATCTAGTTGTTTCTGAACCTCTTCTTTAATCTTGACAGCCATATTTGGTTTCGTTCTTCTAAGCTTCTGCTTGACCTGAGGACAATCCTCTTTGAGAGGCAAGTAGTGTACAAAAATGTTTGAATCAAGCCTAGGAATATCTTGGTAAGACCAAGCAAAGATATCAACATATTCACGCAGTATTTCGGTCAGATTCCTCTTTACACCCTCTTCTGAGGTAGCCTCAATTCTGATTTCTTTCTTTTTCTCCTTAGTTCCCAGATTAATAATCTCAATATCTTCCTAGTGTGGTTGAATGACCCTTTCCTCTTGTCTTAGCAGTATAGCTAATTCTTCTAGAAGTTCACAATATTCTTCAACCACCTCTTAAGCTTGGTAGATCGGATTTTCGAAATCATACTGAGCAATAGCCGAATCATTATTGACGAAATCTGGAATGATTGATCTGCATGGTTTATGTTTTATGCTTTATTAAAAATTAGGGGAAAATGAACAAAAGAATGAAAAGCAAAGAAAAGCGAAAAGGGTTACAATATAAATCCTCGAGCAAGACCAAGGCGTGTGACTACAAAACACTAGAGACAAAAGGGGTGACTGCCACTCTAAAAAACCTTGTGGGTTTCTTAATCATTACTTCTACCATTCAATAACTATTTGAAAGGTGAGAGCCTGTGCCAAATTAGCTGAACGTAGGACTGGAGAACATCACAAAGAAGGGGTGGATACAAATAAACTTTGAGCCTTAAATCCTTTTTTCTAAAATCATGAACCAGACCAAGTTACAACCCTCAAAAGTCATAATTGAGACAAGGTTTATTTTGAAGGCGTACTTCCACAAGATAACATTCCTTACTCCCATGAGTTGTGCTAAAAGACCATTGTTGGTATTGCATATGCATAATGTCTCCCATTTAAAAAAATCAGTTTCTCATTCTAACTAGTGACTCATTCACAAGATTTTGTGATACCTTTTATTTAAAAAATTCAAGATTAGCATGTGTGTTGCATTAGAATTATCATTCTCAGAATAAACAATTTTTGCATGCATACATGTAATTGAAGTTAATGAAGCTTGCATAATGAGCATCAGTCGAGAAGTCTAATTTTTCCAGGAAGAAATTCTGGGACAATCATATTGAGGAGCATGTAGCTAAGAGGCTCTATATGGTAACAGTTTTCCCAACAAGTCATGATCAGAAGTTGTCAATATGGGGCATTCATGTCGATAAATCTCTCTAAAAGTTCAGTTAATCTGGGGCAACCATGTCAAGATTCAACGAATCACTCGAAGGTTAATCAGATAAGGGCAGAGTTGCTTCAAGGCTTGTACTGAGGCAGGCCACTTCAAGAGCACGAGAAGTTATCCTCTCCAGAAGACGGTTAATCAGAATCACTTCTTCAGGTTTCTGTATGCTGGGGCAAAATATACCTCTCGAGCAAGTTCCTTTAAAGGTTATGTTGTAGCCAGGGCATTCTCTAGTTGTTTCATCTTTTGCAGGGACTTTTTCCTCTCATAACCATTAATGCACTATTCAGAAACGAGAAAGGTATGAGTTCCTCGTATATCTCCTTGGTATAGATCGCTTAGGTTGGATCACCCCAGCAGAGTCGCCAGCTTTCACAACTGCTAAAAACAACCGGCGGAAAAATAGAGTTGCATCGAACATTATTTATCCTGACAAGGGGAAACAAAACGATCGAAGAAACCTCAAAAGGAAGAAGGAACATGGTCTCACAACCAAATCCTGGGTCCAGGAGTCAATAACGTGAGAGGAAGGTACTAGTACCCCCTCACGTCCGTTGTACTCAACGAGATCCATTCTTGTTGGTCTAATCAAAGGGTGTGTTTATCTATAGTCTATTTGCAAACAGAAACAGAAAGGGAAAAAGGGGAAAAAAGGAGACTCGATAGGACTTTGTCGTCCTAGGCCTACACATTCCCTCGTGCAATGGGAAAGTTAGAGTCAACGTAGTTCAGAGGTCTAAGGGTGAAAGGGGGTGTGAGGGAAATCCTCATAGGTAGCTACACTTGGTTTAATGATGTCAAAACTTAGATAGGTAGAAAAATGTACTTTGGACGGTATCATTGTGTCACATATGCATACCTTATCCCTCTTGTGTCAAACATCGGTTAAAAACATTGTTTGATACATATAGAAATTGTTCAATATATGCTTCATATAGGTTTGGTCAAGTTTGTCTAGCTTACTATGTGATAGAGTACCTCAAAAGTTACATGATACCTGAAAATATGCATTTTTACATATTTTGGGTCTTTAAGTCGACTCAAACTTGTTACGATCGACTCATACAGAAATCATTTTGAATGGTCTAGTCTCAGGTTGTGTCCATTTCTATTTGTCTAATTCTGCATGCTTTGCGTTGATGCATGACCTGCTCTGATCGTCGCAAAGTTCTGTTTTCTGCACAATCTGAAATTCAGATAAGCTCAGGTCGACCCTCCTTTCTGCATAGGTTGACCGCTCGCGCTTTTTCAGTTAAAATTTTGTTATGTGAAATTTCCTTTGTGGTTGCTATGTTGGTTAATTGTTTTTGTCTTGCATATATAGTGAGTTTTGCTCATTCTTCAAAACAACAAGAAAAGTGAAAATAGATACTGATTGTTCTCATCATCTTCATCCTCTTCCTTGCATTTTCTCAACAACTACATATAATCATTTTTGTTGTGCGTTCTGCTTGTTAGAGGTGATAACGTCCAAACATAGGATTGGTGTAATCGGGTTTGGGTTGAGAAATCAGTAGGTTTTTCTTGAATAAAACCATTAGGATTTTGTCCTCCAAGAATCTTGGATTTTGGGGGTTTTTGCACGAGTCGGTCCATCACAAATTTAGCCAAGCGAAGGTAATCGAAGAATGGGTTGTTATGTCGGTTTAGTAGCAGTAACTAGAGGATTGTGAGAGGAAGATTCGGGTTCGAAGAGTTGGTGATTGAAATCAGTCGGGCAAGATTTTAAGACCGTGGGGTGTGTCGTAATTAGAGGTTTATTCATCGTGTTCGAAGGACTTGATTCAACTTGAATCAAGGGAAGAGAAGGAATAGGCTTTGCATCAACAATTATGTTTGATTATTTGATTTCTATTGCTTCTCTTGTAAACATTTACCAACATATTATATCTATATACAGGTTATATCTATATACAGGTCATATTTTTAACACTTTTCAAGTTTTCATACTTTATGAAGGAATTATTCAAAACAATACACAAGGCCATTTCCTTTCCTCCCAACCTTCACATTTCATTTCCTCACCCCCATTTGACTTAAATGAATGGTTTGAAGTAGTGGGAGAAACTCCTGAATCCGTGTGTACCTCATTTTAAAGTTTTTTGGAAAAGTTGTGAAATAAAGCATTTACACATCACGGGCTTGAAAAAACTCTTCCAAACCCTTATATATAAAGAGTGAACAAACCCTAATGTGAGAAGAGAGGCTATTTGCTGCAAAACAAGCTCAAATCATCCAAAATTCTCAAACTTTTCTCTCTCTCCGAGTTGCCAATTTCTGTGAATATTTCTTCTATTTTTTGTTGGGTTCATACTCAGTGGAGCATATGGAGTGGTTTAGAAGCTTTACATTGAAGCTCAAGCACCATTTGAAGGACCAACGGAGTTGTTCCGTTAGGTAACTTTTCACAATCTAAATCTCTCATTTTATGCATAAATATAGGTTCATGTTGGTTGCATCTGAAGCCCTACCTTGTGTAGGCAATGTTTGAATGCTTGGTGTGCTGGTTTGTTCAAGTTTCAGTTTGAATGTCAAATTTTCGTGCTGAGTTTTCACCATGTTAGAGGAAGCTTTTTGAAAAACTAATGCCATAATCGTGTTTTCCATGAAATTTCCTTCAAAAACATGTCCTGGGTTTTGATTTTTATTGAGGTTTTCAGTCATCACCAGTGAGGCTCACTGGAGAAGATGACTGGAGCTAAGGCTCCGGTGTCTGAGGTGTTTTGTTGAGGTGGTTGATGATGAGGCTTTAACTGGCTTGTGTGGCACGTTGCAAAGTGATGTGTCATGCCACCTCCTTTAATGATATGCAACGTTTCATTTAATCTGATGGTTTGGTTTGATCCTGAATTGGGCTTAGCCCATTTTCTCTTCACACCACCCTTGTTTTGGGCCCATGCGCGCATATAACTGGAATCATGTTCAGTCTGTTTCTACTCATACACCCCCATTGCCTTGCTCTCCTTTTCTATTTTATTTTATTTACATTTTTGATTTTATTTTATTTTTAATACTTCCAATCATTTTAAAACTACAAAAAAAATATTTTTCTGATGGTTTAACATCTTATTTTGTTTTTCACATTTTTTATTTTAATTTTAATTTTATTTTAATATTTTATTTTGAATTAATAATTTAATGTGTTTTATTTGACCTAGTTTGAAACATGCCTTTAATTCTCACCCTTCCTAATTGAATTTTGATCCATGTTTTTGCACATAATTAAACACATATATGTAGGGTATTTGAATGCTGGTTTGATGCTTTGGAGATCACCTTTTGCTTGATTTTCATTTGACTTTGTTTGACCCTCGATTATTGCTCGAGTAATTGTATGCTTTGCCTTGTTTGATACATTTGATGATGTTTTCATATAATCTATGTTGTGATCCTTTGTACATTGATTCTTGATGGACTTAACTTGAGTTTGGGCATTTATTTGGATTTTATTTGGTCTTATTTTTATTTTTGGATGTTGCATCAAGTTCTTGTTGTTTTGACCATGTTTTTTGTGCATTTCTTGACCTAGTTTTTTGAGATTGCTTCTTATATAATTCTATGGATGTTTGATGAGTCTTGTGTGCTCTTGATGATATGTTTGAGGTTTTGATTTCCATGATTAGGGGTTCATTGCATAACCACTTCACCTCATATGCTTTACATGATCATGTGTTCCTTTTGTGGACAACTTGTGGGATGTTTGCTTGACTTTTGTGCTTCAACTTGAGCTTGAATCTTCTTGGTTTTTAATTGTTTATTAGATTTTGAACATGATGAGTATCACATGGTGATAACACGAAATCGTATATATATTTTGATGCATAATTCAACTAAAGTTTAACCGTTTTTGATCCGATTTCGGGTTATTTCCGTGTTATTTGTCTGATGTTTTGCAGGTATTCAACGATCACGTCTAAACAAGGCAACATGAAGAAAAGAAGCAATCTCAGATGAAATATGGACGAAAAAGGAGTGAAAACATCATGAAAAGCGCAGAAGACTGTTTTTGCTGATGTGACGGCCGTCACAGCTACATGACGAGCGTCACACGGGTGACGACCGTCACACCTTGTGACGACCGTCATGCAGGCAAAAACGCCCCACTTCAATTACACGTCAAAGAAGCAGTTCCAATTCCCACAGAGTGGACCACTACTCCCTAAATTATCTGCCTCAAAGTCCATCATCTTCAATGATAACCGTTGGAATTCCACTTCTATAAAAAGGGAAGAAAGGGACCTCAGAGGGTGTGCTGCATTCATACAACGAAGTGCTGCCAAATTTATTTCCAGAGCATATTTCCAGCAATATTCTTATTTGTTTCTCTTTACCTTTCCTGTATTCCATTTTCATTCTTCTGTAATTTCTACTTTCATTGTACGATCAATTTGGCATAAAGACCAGAATCCTGCCAACATCTGTGGAGGATCTGCCCAAAGGCCAATTGGAATATTTACAGGTTTCTCATTTCAATCGATTCCAGTTTTATTATAATGCAAATCATTATTTATTGTTTTTATTTATGTTTTATCTTTCCCAAATCCATGTCTAGCTAAACTTAGGTAATCGATATGTAGTAATAATTCGAATGGGATTTGATAACAACTGGTTGAAAACTTTCTTTTCAAAAGTAATTTATGGTCTAAGTGTTTAAAATTTATTTACTGAATAAACTTCGTCGCGAAAGCGAGAACTTATTTAAAAGTAGTTTTGCCACGAAAGTGGGAAATTAATTAAGATGCGAACCAACAAGCGAAAGCTGTGGTAAGGTCAGATAGTAAACACTAGTCATCCATTTTAATAACAGCGAAAGCACTTTAAAATGAATTAGAAATTAGAGATTTCCAAAAAGTAATTTTAACCCCGAACGGGATACGAAAGTGTACGTTTGGCCCTTAGGATTATGATTAGCGTCAATAACCATCGTGAGGCGAGAGTCTTCAAATCACCATTTTCTGCTTAAATAAACTTTGAAAATTATTTCATACACCAGTAACTTATCAAATCCCTGAAGAACACAATTACTACATATCGATTCAATCATTTATAATCTAAGTAGCATTCTTAGTTCCCTTTTAGTGACAATCTTATTCCCTTAAACATATTTTACCTAGCTAAACATAGTAACTCCCGAGAACACTAGTTTGATTACGAGTCCCTGTGGGATCGATATCTATTATTACTACGCGATAGACTGTGCACTTGCAGTTAGGTTGTATTAGACATAGAAAGTCGCGATCAAGTTTTTGGCGCCGTTGCCGGGGACCCGTTTAGTCAATAGTGTAACCTTCTGTTACGCCATATAGACTAGGTTAACAATTTTCATTTTTCCTTTACTAGTTATGTCGATTGTATGCCAAGTAATCGCCCGCAAGGCGATATCGTAAAACCTTCAGTCGCAGAACTAGAGCGCTTCTTACATTTAAGAAGTCGAATCGTTGAGTACCAACTCAAACATCTCAAACATAACACTCCCGAACCTCTCACTCCTGTTCCCAAATCAGAAGAAGAAGAACCAACGATGGCTGAAGGACCTCAAAACAAACCGCTGAAGGCATACGCTACACCATCTCAGATGGAGCCTAGAAGTAGCATTGCTGCCCCAGCTATAACCCGAAATGATTTTGAGCTGAAACCGTCATTGCTGTCAGCTGTACAACAAAACCAATTCTCAGGAAACGCAACTGAGGATCCGAACGAATATCTAACGAAGTTTGTACAATACGCGGACACAGTGAAAGCAAATGGAGTAACTCCAGACACGATAAGACTTCGTCTTTTCCCATTCTCTCTTAGAGACAGAGCGTGGACATGGTTACAATCATTACCATCCAACTCCGTTACGACGTGGGAGCAATTGAAGAACGTCTTCTTAGCGAGATATTTTCCGCCAAGCAAAACTGCTATGCTTAGAGCTCAAATTAACGGATTTCGACAGAAAGATACTGAATCTCTTTACGAAGCATGGGAACGATTCAAAGATATGATGAGAACATGTCCTCACCACGGTCTAGAAGACTGGGTGACAATCCATACTTTCTATAATGGGCTTCTATACAATACTAGATTGACAATAGACGCTGCCGCGGGCGGTGCACTTATGGATAAGGCATACGATGAAGCCTATCAATTAATAGAAAACATGTCACAAAACCATTGCCAATGGGGAGGTGAACGCACTCCAACTGAGAAAACCACAGCGAAAGGTGGGATGTACGAGATCAGCAGCCTTGAAAAGTTCAACGCTAAAGTAGATGCTCTAGCACAGAAGATAGATAGTCTGACCGTTAACCCCACTGCAACTGTCGCTGCAGTAACTCCAAATTGCGAGTTATGCAGAAGCATCACTCATAATGCACCCGAATGCCCATTGCTAGCCGGAATCCCACCAGACCAGGTAAATTATGCTCAAGGAAATCCCTACGCAAATACCTATAACCCAGGTTGGTGAAATCATCCAAACTTTTCTTACAAAAGCGAAAATGCATTGCAAATGCCTACTGCTCCGCCAGGATATCAGAAACCAGCTGCTCAGAATGCACCTAGGAAATCAAACCTCGAGTTGATGATGGAAAAATTCATAGCTACTCAAGCTCAAACAAATAAAGAATTCCTGAATCAAAACATACACACTAGCGAGCAAATTAAACAGTTGACAGGAAAAGTAGACGCTTTAGCCACCCACAACAAAATGTTAGAAACTCAGATATCACAAGTGGCTCAACAGCAAGCCTCTGCTGCCGCACCTGCTGGCACATTTCCTGGACAACCCGAACAGAATCCAAAAGGCCAAGCAAATGCTGTAATACTAAGAAGTGGAAAAGAATTGGACGAACCGATCGATCCGAGGACCGAAAACTCAGCCATGCAACAAAAACCAACTGAACAAGCAGAAAAGGAATCCGAGTTAGAGAAGAAGGAAGACAACGAGAAGGAGGATACCGCAAGTGAAAAAACTCAAGCACCTCCAGCGCCATATAAACCACCTATTCCTTACCCTCAAAGACTGATAAACTCTAAAACTTCAGGACAGTTTAAGAAATTTGTAGAGCTCCTTAGACAGCTGAATATTACTATTCCTTTTACAGAAGCGATAACTCAAATGCCGTCATACACTAAATTTCTCAAAGAAATCCTGTCAAATAAGAGAAAGATCGAGGATAATGAAACAGTTACACTTACTGCACAGTGTAGCGCCATTATTCAAAACTGCATGCATCCTAAATTAAAAGACCCAGGTAGTTTCTCCATACCCTGTGTCATAGGAAAGTTCGTAATAGACAAAGCTTTATGCGATTTAGGAGCCAGTATCAGTGTTATGCCCTTATCTATATGCAAAATGCTGAATATGGGAGACCTCAGACCAACCAAAATGTCCGTACAATTAGCTGACCGATCAGTAAAATACCCAGTCGGAATACTGGAAAACGTTCCAGTACGCATAGGACAATTCTACATTCCAACCGACTTCATAATCATGGACATCAAGGAGGACACTGTAACCCCAATTATCCTAGGAAGACCATTCCTAGCTACAGCCGGAGCCATTATAGACGTGAAGAAAGGAAGGCTAACATTCGAATTAGGAGAAGAAAAGATAGAGTTCATTCTCACCAAGTTCTTACAAGCACCAGCCATAGACGATACCTGCTATTTAGTAGACGAAATTGACGAATGCATAAGAGAACTTGAAAATGAAGAGACCATGTATTCAGAAATAATAAAGATTCAAATACCAGATATTTCTGAAGACGATGATTGGCATAAACCGTATAAAGACGACAGCCTAAGCGAAAGCTTAGCACTGACCCCAAACCATATGCCAGGTCCGAAGAACCCATCTTTAGAACTTAAAACACTACCCAAAAACCTTAGATATGAATTTCTAGACGATGAACTAAAAAGACCAGTGATAGTCAACGCCGACTTAGGACAACCAGAAACCGAAAAGCTATTAGAAGTCCTAAAGAAGTACCCCACCGTGTTAGGCTATAACATAAGCGATCTAAAAGGTATAAGCCCTTCGATCTGTATGCATCGAATTACAATAGAGGAAGACTCTAAAACCTCTCGAGAGCATCAGAGGAGACTGAACCCCATCCTGAGCACTGTAGTCAGAGATGAAGTAAAGAAATTGCTAGATGCAGGAATCATCTATCCGATCTCCGATAGTGAATGGGTCAGCCCAGTTCATGTCGTACCGAAGAAAGGAGGAGTCACAGTAGTTAGAAACGAAAAAGGCGAATCAATAACAAAAAGAGTCGTGACTGGAAGCAGGATGTGCATTGACTATAGAAAGCTTAACAAAGCTACGCGCAAAGATCACTTCCCGTTACCCTTCATAACCAAATGTTGGAAAGATTAGCCAAACATTCATATTTCTGCTATCTAGATGGTTACTCAGGATTTTTCCAAATTCCCATCCATCCTGATGACCAAGAAAAGACTACATTCACCTGTCCTTATGGTACTTTTGCTTACCGCCGAATGCCGTTCGGACTCTGTAATGCTCCAGCAACCTTCCAAAGATGCATGATGGCAATATTTGCAGATTTCATAAACAACATCATGGAAGTATTTATGGACGATTTCTCGGTATGTGGACAAAGTTTCGAAGGATGCCTACAAAACTTAGAAATGGTATTAGAACGTTGTGTAAAAGTAAACCTCATCCTAAATTGGGAAAAATGCCATTTTATGGTCCGACAAGGAATAGTTCTAGGACATGTCATATCAGATAGAGGAATTGAGGTAGACAAAGCTAAAATAGAGATTATAAAAGATCTCCAACCTCCAAAATCCGTACGAGAAATACGGAGTTTTCTAGGACATGCCAGTTTCTACAAAAGATTTATAAAAGATTTTTCGAAAATCACAAAACCTCTGACCGGCCTGTTGATGAAAGATGTTGAGTTCGTCTTCGACGACGACTGTTTAAAAGCATTCGAAACATTGAAATCAGCCCTTATCACCGCACCAATCATGCAACCACCAGATTGGCGACTACCGTTCGAAATCATGTGCGACGCGAGTGATTATGCTGTAGGCGCAGTTCTAGGACAAAGGAAGGACAAGAAACTCCATGCCATCTACTATGCCAGTAGAACCTTAGATCCTGCCCAAATGAACTACGCTACCACAGAAAAGGAACTTCTAGCAGTTATATTTGCGCTTGACAAATTTCGTTCTTACTTAGTAGGAGCAAAAATTATCATATACACAGACCACGCTGCCATAAGGTACCTAATAAGAAAAAAGGATGCCAAACCAAGACTATTGAGATGGATCCTGTTATTACAAGAGTTTGACTTAGAAATCAAAGATAAGAAAGGAACCGAGAACGTTGTTGCAGATCACTTATCCCGAATAGAAGGCATCAAACACGAACCAGTACCGATAAATGACGATTTCCCGTACGAACGTCTGATAGCCAAATTAGAAAGTGACACACCCAATTCAATCTCGGAAGATCCAGAATTCGAAAAAGCCGTAGAAGTCGTCTATGCCCAAGTCACATTACCTTGGTATGCTGACATCGTTAATTACCTCACTGCGGGCGTGCTTCCACCGGATCTTACTTATCAGCAAAAGAAGAAATTCTTCCACAATCTGAAACACTATTATTGGGACGAACCTCTACTCTTCAAGAGAGGGGCCGACAACATATATCGTCGCTGTGTCCCAGAGGAAGAAATAGAAAATATCATTTCCCAATGCCACTCAGCACCATACGGTGGTCATGCTAGTACATCCAAGACGTGCGCTAAGATTCTCCAAGCCGGCTTATTTTGGCCTAATCTCTGGAAAGACGTTCACATCGTTGTGCAAAAGTGCGATAGATGCCAACGAACTGGCAACATCTCACGACGCGATGAAATGCCTCAGAAAGGAATCTTAGAGGTAGAAATCTTCGACGTTTGGGGAATAGATTTCATGGGACCATTTCCACCTTCTTTTGGTAATAACTACATACTCGTCGCTGTCGATTACGTGTCTAAATGGATAGAAGCCATAGCTGCTCCAACGAACGATGCACGAGTAGTAATCAAACTCTTCAAAAACACAATCTTTCCTAGATTCGATGTACCAAGACTCGTCATTAGTGACGGCGGATCTCACTTCATATCACGAATATTCGATAAACTTCTCTCTAAATATGGAGTCCGACACCGAGTAGCTACACCCTATCATCCGCAAACTAGCGGACAAGTAGAGGTCTCGAACAGAGAAATAAAACAGATCTTGGAAAAGACTGTCGCTACCTCAAGGAAAGATTGGTCGTCGAAGCTGCAAGAAGCTTTATGGGCTTATAGGACCACTTTTAAGACACCAATAGGTACTACACCCTACAAATTAGTTTACGATAAATCCTGCCATCTCCCTGTAGAATTAGAGCATAAGGCCTTCTGGGCCATTAAGACACTCAACTTCAACTACACTGAGGCAAGAGAAAAACGAATCTTGAACTTACACGAGTTGGAAGAACTCCGATTAGACGCTTACGAAAATGCCCGTATCTACAAAGAACGAACTAAAAAGTGGCATGATAAACGTTCAGTCAGGAAACAATTCAGTGTGGGAGACATCGTACTGCTATTTAATTCAAGATTAAAACTCTTCCCAGGTAAACTAAAATCTAGGTGGTCTGGACCTTATGAAGTGACTAAAGTACTTCAGAGTGGAGCTGTTGAAATTACCGATAAGATGAATGCACCGTTTATCGTAAACGGGCAACGTCTAAAACATTATAATAAGAACGACAACAGTCCTCAAGTCAGCAGTATAGCATTGCTTGAGCTTCCAGCTCAAACACCCGAATAGCTTCTCACCAAGCTATCGTCAGGCTTTAGACGTTAAAAACAGCGCTTACTGGGAGGCAACCCAATTTCCCTCGTTATTGTATTTCATTTTTCTTTAAAATTTTACTTTGAAAATCCAACAAAAATTCTAAACTTATAATTACTACTACTTTCTACTTTCGTTTGTTTTCATATTTTTATTTTTATTTTATTTTTCTCTTTTGTCTTTTGTTTCTACCGCTTTTCGTCTTTAAAAATCCTGACTTCAATTTCCTGTTTTAAACTTTTCAGGATTTTTAAAATCTTCAAAACATTCCTTCTGTTTTCTCCAAATTACCTGCGAGTATGGTTGAGTACGACTTCACAAAGGTTCACTTCCGAGGACTAGCTCAAAAGGCAAGATTTGCAGCACTGACCGAAAGAGAATTCGCCTTAACGCTGTATTATGATAAGGCTACTATGGATAAACTAGGAATCACGGATAACATTCAATACCTGTTCAATCAACTGGGTTGGGAGAACACTGCTCTGAAAATACGCTTTGCTACCTATAAGGATCTTACCTATGAATTCCTTAGTTCTTTCAGATACATACCCAACTATGGTTTTGGATCCAACACAGAGCTGATTACCTTCCGATTGTTTGGAATGGACCAAACCCATAGCCGGATGTCACTAGCTAACCTCCTAGGATTTCCTAGCGGACCGCATGTGTTCATCAGTGCAGAAGATGACGATATTGATTTTCAACTCGATCAATTCTGGGGTAGAATCACAGGCGACTATCACCCTGAACCAGACAGAATGTACAATGATGATATTCATAACCCAGCCTTCAAATACTTCCATAAGATACTAGCTCACACCTTGTTTGGCAAAGAAGAAAATATTACGACAGTATCTAAAGAGGAGTTATCCATCATGTTCTGTGCTTCTCAGGGACGTACAGTAAATGCAGTGCCTTTCATGATGATATCTTTCAAACGCCTCACGCTGGAACCACAGACACCTATCCTTATAGGAGGCCTCGTGACAATGATTGCCCACGAGCTTGGCCTTAGATTCCACTTAAATGCAAGCACTCGTTTTGGCACCATCCGACCCATGAACATACAATTCTGCTTTAACAGGCGCATTTTAGGAACTATGGGACCTGGACCGTATGAGTACCTCATTAACGAAAAACCAATACAGCTATTCACACTGCCTGATCATTTGATGACAAGTATCCACAACAAGGACAACTAGCTCTATGAATTGGATGAGCCTATGGGACCTCCTTCACCACAGTCAACACCACAGAACTATATGTATGACAGTGACCACATCTCTGAGGCACACGACTATATGTATTATGATGATGCTGTGTCCGAAGCTGAAGTAGACCCTACGACTCCTCCACACTACAACACCTATCCTGAGCCTATCCCTGAGGAGACCACCGACAAAATGGATACCGTTTTACTCCGATTGGACGACGTTGATGCAGCTCTGACTAATGTAAAAGCTGACATCGCAGGCATGCACAGCGAGCTGGTAGGCTTCATGGATTTAGTCTGCGACCAACTCGACTACTACGCACGGAAGTTCGATGAGTTGAAGACACGAAAAGATTAGATACTAGTTCTTAGCAGTAGTTTCAGTTTAGTTTAGTCTAGTTTAGTTTCATTTAATCATTTGGATTTTTCGCATTGTTAGTTTTCTTTATGTACTACATACAATCATTTCAATTTTATGTTATTTCAATTCTAGTTTTTATTCAATTATTCTGTTTTCGCATTATTCGTTGTTTATTGGGTGTTATATTACATTGCCGTATCAATACTAAGCCTTAAAGTCACTACGAGAACGCCCTCAGAGCAAAATTCTGCGTTCTGCAGATTTTGCTGCTGTGACGACCGTCACAGGATCCTGACGAGCGTCACGCGGGTGACGATCGTCACACACACGTGACGACCGTCACGAATTCAAAAACTGCTATCTGATATAATAGGGTTCATGTTCTCTTCCACTTCCCCCATTACCACTTCCAATCATCCTAACTCCTACCCCACTACAAATTTTCGTCCTCCCCACATTGAACCATATATTTCAACTCCAATCTCAACCTCCAAACCACACTTCTATCAGTTATTCCCACTCTGCAGAAAAACCCCAATCTTCAGAAACCTCTCAATCTTCCAACAATGGCAAGAAATGCAGAAACCCCAGATATCAGCAACATTATCTTCAGTGAAGGAGACTTAGGCGAAAGACAGCGAGCAAACTACATCGCATTCCATCAGAGGTCGCTCCAGCCGACTCATTATCCACACCTTCCATCGCTTACGGAGCTCGGACTCCTTGAAGGCGTAACCTGGATGCTTCAAAGAGCAGGCATCTGGAACCTCTGCACCAACCCACTGCCAACATACGAACAACTCACTCTTGAGTTCTTGAGTTCGTTCACTTACGCCACATCCAGCGGCGAACTTAGCCAACACTCAGGTGCCGCATGCTTCCGGATGTTTGGCACCAACTATCAGGTGAACCAAAATCAGACTGCCAGCATCCTACAGCTACCTCGCGGCGACAACACTCACCGCCGCATCACCAATCAGTTCCAGCACGAAGCTTTCGCACTGTGGTACCAGTTGACCGGCATCAATGCCGATGGTTGGGACTCTCTGCACACCACTCATATCCATAACCCAACCATCCGGTACTTTCACAGAGCGCTGAGCAACACTATTTTCTCCAGAGGAAGCAACCACAAAGTGAACTCGAAAGAGCTCTTCTTCCTCCATTGCGTCTTCAACAACGAGCCTGTCAACGCTGCTCCGTTCCTGCTGGCTCATATTCAGGCCAACTGCAACCGTGGCTCGAAGCCATTCTACTTTGGCGGGATTGTCACTGCTATTGCACTTGGGCTGAACCTTGGCGACCGCCTCCAGCACCTTCATTCCATCCCCTCGGTGTTCCTTGACACCGACCACTGCAGAGCCTCTCATCTTATCCGCTCCAGAGCTGACGGCAAATACCATCCGGTAGTGCGTGGCAAGATCGTCTGAAGCATCATCCTTTCGTCCCGCACCCGCACACACCCAGAGGATCGTACCAACTGGTTGTTCGACCTCACTGCCCCTCCTGCTGCCGCTGTTCCTACTCAAGACCACACCCAAGGTTCTGACGATGAAATCCAAGCTGAGTTGGACAGGTCCGAGCAGCCAGAGGCATCGCAGCCTCCTCCGCCCGAAGGTACATCCTCTCGCCGCCGCCGCCATCATCCCGTACCAGACTACACAGAAGAGGACCTTCGCCGCTCTCTAGACCAGCAAGCACAGATACTCGCGATGCTGCAGCAGCAGAATCAGCGAGCTGACCAGTTCGAAGCTTGGCACCGGACTCAAATGCAACAACTTCAAACCGGCCAAGCAACTATCACTGAGAGCCTGGCGAATCTGACCTTGCAGGTCGAAGGACTCCGGGACACCGTCTACCACACAGGAGCTATGAGTTATGAGGACCGAGTAGCCCTTGCCAGAGCCAGAGGACGCCATCGCGGACGTGACAGAGGCAGCGGACGTGATTAGTTTTCCATTTTTCCTTATTTGTTTACTATATTTCAGTTATTTGTACTTTCATTTCAGTTGTATCTCCCTCTCGCATGCTTCAAAAATCAGTGAGGACACTGATTGAGATAGTGTGGGAGCGGAGCCTTTATTTCCATTTCACTGTACTCTGAATTTCCTTTATTTCCTTTATTTCCATTCCACTGTACTTTGAATTTCGTAATTTCTATTTAAACACTTTCTATTTTTAGCAAATAAAGCTCGCCTATATATACTTTTCCCGTTACGCAAACATCCCCACATTATTCAACGTAAACAAAAACTTTCGTTCGTTCCTCAATAGCAAAAGCATCACGAGAACGCACCCGAGTTCAAAACAAGTTTTGAAACTCCGAGGAAACGACAGTTCTAACAAAACCAGTACCGTCCAGACACCTTAGATCTCCGGTTTATGCGAGTCGGTTTCACTACCTACGTGTACCAAAGTCTCAAGTGTCTACGCAAACTCAACCCCAAGTAGTTTATACTAGCAGTCAGCACCATCCTAAAACACTTCTAAGCGAGCGACCGATGCAAATAAGTGTATGATCTCCGAAAAGATGAAAAATCATGAAAAGAGAGCTAAATAGCCCAAAACAATATAAGATGTAACGCCCCCTTTTCTATACCCCAAATAATCATATATCAAATCATATAGTCATGAATACAAGTGTTTTTATTTTCATCAGAGTATATTTACATTTAGGTATAAAAGAAGTGCGTCACAATACTCACGAAACGACCACATGAATATTAATGTTTAAAAAGAATTAACTCAAAAGGGGTAAATCTCAACTAAAAATAAACGCATGATCCTTCGAAATTACATATTCATGTTTTCTCTTAAAGCGGAAGACTAAAACATATATGTATTCACTTAAGACATGACAAAATGTAATTACATGTCATCTGGTTGTTCACAACTCTATTCACATATAAACAAAACATCATTAAGGAAATCAATAAGCCTATCTACCCAAAGTTACATATCAGAGCGACCGACACAAGGGAAAGGAACTATACTCCAAAGGAAACCTCCAACGAATCCTAATCTGTAATGCCTCGCAGGGCATCATAAAACAACAGAAGGGTGAGAAACATTATCATAATAATCAAGGCATAATATATATATATATATATATATATATATATATATATATATATATATATATATATATATATATATATATATATATATATATATATATATATATATATATATATATATATATATATATATATATATATATATATATATATATATATATATATATATATATATATATATATATATATATATATATATATATATATATATATATATATATATATATATATACACATATATAGAAATACTCAAGTACCGAATGCCTATATTCTACAGCTTTTCACTACGGTGCGTAATAATAAATTCTCACCACATCCAATACACTTAAACATATACACTCACACTAAACCATCCATCCATTAGTCAATATCCTACACATTCATTTATTCGCTATCCGCGTCCCATCAATTCCTGCACGCATGCATATTACATATAACAACCGCAACCATGCCGTGCGATTCGTATAATACTCATCTAATATCCTCAATCCTCTTTCCGGGTTATGGGCATATCGCTCATGCCCCACCGGGAACAACATCTCAGTCATTCTACCCCGGTAACTTCTTCACTAGGAACGACACATTGCCATCCTACCCTAGTGAGTACAACTCCTCCATGCTTACTTCAACATCATCCTCCCATCTATCAGACCATACATACATATATACTATTATATTCTTAGAGATTCTTCTCCGTTCATCATCTGAAGATGATAGTGCAACTCATAGGGACCGACTCATTCATCCGCCAGATTCTCCTATGAACCTATCACTTATCAAATCCTCCACGGGATCAAATATAACCATCGCATCAAGCGAGGTTCTGCAGATCCTACACGGGATCAAATATAACCATCGCATCAAGCGAGGTTCTGCAGATCCTACACGGGATCAAATATAACCATCGCATCAAGCGAGGTTCTGCAGATCCTATACGGGATCAAATATAACCATCGCATCAAGCGAGGTTCTGCAGATCCTACATGGGATCAAATATAACCATCGCATCAAGCGAGGTTCTGCAGATCCTACACGGGATCAAATATAACCATCACATCAAGCGAGGTTCTGCAGATCCTACACGGGATCAAATATAACCATCGCATCAAGCGAGGTTCTGCAGATCCTGCACGGGATCAAATATAACCATCGCATCAAGCGAGGTTCTGCAGATCCTACACGGGATCAAATATAACCATCGCATCAAGCGAGGTTCTTCAGATCCTACACGGGATCAAATATAACCATCGCATCAAGCGAGGTTCTGCAGATCCTACACGGGATCAAATATAACCATCGCATCAAGCAAGGTTCTGCAGATCCTACACGGGATCAAATATAACCATCGCATCAAGCGAGGTTCTGCAGATCCTACACGGGATCAAATATAACCATCGCATCAAGCGAGGTTCTGCAGATCCTACACGGGATCAAATATAACCATCGCATCAAGCGAGGTTCTGCAGATCCTACACGGGATCAAATATAACCATCGCATCAAGCGAGGTTCTGCAGATCCTACACGGGATCAAATATAAATACACAGCCACTAGGAAGGATGTTATATCATTCTACCCTAGTGCACCCATCAATCACACCTCATTCGGAATACTCCTAACGCACTACAATATTGCTTGTGCCTCATTAGGAACGATATCACGTCGTCCTACCCTAATGAGCCCGCAACTAGGAATGATATCACATCATTCTACCCTAGTGTAATCCACTCCGACACTACGTTCACTACTCAATGTCCACATAATTCTATTATGTTCTCATACATTCATATCATCATGCCGACGGCAACGAACTCGATCATCTCATCATGCAATCCTATTCGATCTAGCGATTGCATAAAATTGCCGATCGGCCACACTCACGCTTCACACACCATAAACTAGGATTCACGCCATTCGGCTACCCACAGCACCTCACGGGCCAGCATACCCGCTTTTAAATCGAGGGAAGGTCGATCGCAATCAGGGTTCCAAGCCACAACAGTACACAACAGGAGAGAAACTCATTCTGCTACGTTCGCTACACGCTCGCCTAGGGAGCCACTAGCGAACATTCGCTACCTCCTCGCCTAGCGAACTGCTAGCGAGTGCAAACAGAACTTCCAACATTGCTCGCAACCTCGTTCGCCACAGCGAACCCCCAACGAGCTCTTTGCTACTCCCTTCGCTACTAGCGAAAGACCACAATACCATTCTGTCCCAAGTCTGGGACCATTCGCTACGCACTCGCCTAGCAAGATGCTAGCGAACACTCGCGACCTGCTCGCCTAGCGAGCTGCTAGCGAGCGTCTGCAAACAGAACTTCTCCCCACCGTTCAGAATTCGAAACAGCCGATAAATTCACCCGATAATTCTCCACTTGCTCCAGTAATCATAACCTAACGTTTCCCGACATAAATCCTACCACTTATTCTCATTTTCATTAAACAAAGCTAGATTTCTACCGATCGAATCAATTTCGACCTAAAACGGAAATTATAGGAAACTATCCAAAACCCTAACTCAATCAACCATACACATACATAATCATACATATTGATTTAGATAGTAAGATTTCACACCCTTACCTTGGATTAATCGAAGCTTTGAGCTGTTCTTGATGATCCCACACTTTTCTTCTTCTTCTTATCTTTTCTCCTCCTTTTCCTTCTTCCTCTTTTCTTTCCTTCCTTTTCTCTTATGTTTCTTTTCTCTTCTATTTCCCTTTTAATATCCTTCTCATTATTTCTCCAAAACATCTATTAATTCAATATCCCATAAAATATCCCACTTATCATTAAATAGGAAATGTCCAAAATACCCTCCAAACTATTTTCCCCGAAAACTCTCAAAATCGGTTAAAATAGAATAATATGTAAACTTAACATATTTCCACACAAATTCCATATCAAAAATAATATTCATCCAATCAAATTAGGTAAGGACTCGATAAAAGAGACAATCGAAATCGGGGCGTTACATAAGACACGTTTCCTTCTAAGTTAGGTGCTCCTCACTCGAGCATTTAGCCCAACGGCACAAAAACTCATTGGAAAAAAAATCAATGACATAAGCTTATGATCAATGAAGAAGATCAAAAACAAAAATGAGATCATATTCACTAACAGGTCGACTTGCCATGAAAGTGTATGGACAACGGGCTTAATGTGATTGCGCTAGAACAAACAGGGTGAACTTGCCGCGAGAACCTTGACACCATGCTACAGTAGCATGACTGGGACCAATTTGCATAAAAAGGAGACCTCCGAAGACTTGTAGTCCAGTGTCGTCATGATACTCGTCTTGTTCTTACCAAGAATCCCGGTTTTTCCCAACTCTGCGAACGAAGAAGCTGCCTCGTGCTTGCCGGCTTTTTCATGTTTTACTTGAGGATAAGCAAAGATTCAAGGTTAGGGGAGTTTGATAACACGAAATTGTATATATATTTTGATGCATAATTCAACTAAAGTTTAACCGTTTTCGATCCGATTTCGGGTTATTTCCGTGTTATTTGTCTGATGTTTTGCAGGTATTCAACGATCACGTCTAAACAAGGCAACATGAAGAAAAGAAGCAATCTCAGATGAAATATGGACGAAAAAGGAGTGAAAACATCATGAAAAGCGCAGAAGACTGTTTTTGCTGATGTGACGACCGTCACAGCTACATGACGAGCGTCACACAGGTGACGACCGTCACACCTTGTGACGATCGTCATGCAGGCAAAAACGCCCCACTTCAATTACACGTCAAAGAAGCAGTTCCAATTCCCACAGAGTGGACCACTACTCCCTAAATTATCTGCCTCAAAGTCCATCATCTTCAATGATAACCGTTGGAATTCCACTTCTATAAAAAGGGAAGAAAGGGACCTCAGAGGGTGTGCTGCATTCATACAACGAAGTGCTGCCAAATTTATTTCCAGAGCATATTTTCCAGCAATATTCTTATTTGTTTCTCTTTACCTTTCCTGTATTCCATTTTCATTCTTCTGTAATTTCTACTTTCATTGTACGATCAATTTGGCATAAAGACCAGAATCCTGCCAACATCTGTGGAGGATCTGCCCAAAGGCCAATTGGAATATTTACAGGTTTCTCATTTCAATCGATTCCAGTTTTATTATAATGCAAATTATTATTTATTGTTTTTATTTATGTTTTATCTTTCCCAAATCCATGTCTAGCTAAACTTAGATAATCGATATGTAGTAATAATTCGAATGGGATTTGATAACAACTGGTTGAAAACTTTCTTTTCAAAAGTAATTTATGGTCTAAGTGTTTAAAATTTATTTACTGAATAAACTTCGTCGCGAAAGCGAGAACTTATTTAAAAGTAGTTTTGCCACGAAAGTGGGAAATTAATTAAGATACGAACCAACAAGCGAAAGCTGCGGTAAGGTCAGATAGTAAACACTAGTCATCCATTTTAATAACAGCGAAAGCACTTTAAAATGAATTAGAAATTAGAGATTTCCAAAAAGTAATTTTAACCCCGAACGGGATACAAAAGTGTACGTTTGGCCCTTAGGATTATGATTAGCGTCAATAACCATCGTGAGGCGAGAGTCTTCAAATCACCATTTTCTGCTTAAATAAACTTTGAAAATTATTTCATACACCAGTAACTTATCAAATCCCTGAAGAACACAATTACTACATATCGATTCAATCATTTATAATCTAAGTAGCATTCTTAGTTCCCTTTTAGTGACAATCTTATTCCCTTAAACATATTTTACCTAGCTAAACATAGTAACTCCCGAGAACACTAGTTTGATTACGAGTCCTTGTGGGATCGATATCTATTATTACTACGCGATAGACTGTGCACTTGCAGTTAGGTTGTATTAGACATAGAAAGTCGCGATCACATGGGTTTGTTTATAATCATGGTGAGTTAATACTTGATCATTTGTGCCATTATGGTATGTCTCTTTTCTTTGAGAATGACTTTGGTGTATGAATTTGCTTTTGAGGTATGCTTTAAATTCAATTTGGATTTTTATTTTGTGTGTTCATAAGTGAGTATATGACTTGATAATCATATTGATATTTCTTCCCACACTTGGTATCATACTATAATTTCATTTCTTTTCCTTTAAGGGTATGTCTTACATGCTTGTTTTGTATGACAATTGTCTTGCTTGTGAATGTGATGCATGTGTTTCCTCTTTGTGCTTCTTCTTTGACCATTGACATGTATTAAACATGATATGATGTGGCTACTAACCTACCTTGTTTCTCATCTAATTTGATTTCATTTCACTTTTTTTTATGTTTGATTTTGTTTCTTTTAAGATGCTTAAGTCATTTGGATGTGTGTGAGTATTTTGTTTTGCCATTGTGTTTGTTTTCCAATCTTTTGATTTGGTTTGGCATGTGAATGTTTCTTTGATGTTTTGACATGATGCTGATGTGTTCTTTTCTATGATTAATGCTTTCTTGTGTGTTTGCTTGGTTCATTTTTCTTTGAACTACCTTGTCTTCTCATCTTGGTGTTGCTTCTCATTCTTCACCTTTCATTCTTCTTTCTTTTCTTTCTTGTCTTGAGACTTGGTTAAGTCTTGTTTTTATTTTCATTTGTGATTGATTAGTAAGGTGTTTACTTGTGTTTGTTCACATGATCCCTTAGGATTCCTAGTCCCTCTTAATTTTTGATTAAGATGGGAGTAGAAGAGACATTAGGCTTTCAATCCTTTGCATAATAACAATTAGGTTAGTCCCTCTTTGACCTCAACTTTAGGTCCATCATATGTATGATAACATTAGGTAGACTTCCTTTTCATCCTAACCTTAGGACCATTTTTTATGATAACATTAGGGTTTTTCAGTTTCCCTTTAGTGTTTTCTTGTGTCTTCTCTTCTCATCTCAAACTTATTTAAGGCACTTAATAAAGAATGACAAACATTGTATGCTATGGGCCTTAAGTACATGGGAAGTGATGAGTGACGGGTTTCTCCTCACTTGTTTAAAATGTTTAGTGCATGCCCTTTGGGCGATATGCGATGCATTTGCTCTTATGTCATAGTCTTTAGTGCAACGTGAGTCTCAAACTAACTTAATTCACTTCAATAAAACTAACAAAACAAACTCAAACCTTTTTATCCTTCCGGATTGTTCTTCAAACTTCATTTTCAGAAAAGGGTACGTTACTTTTCTGTTCTATCGTAAACAGGCATCGACCCTAACTGCTGGAATGAGAACTTAACGTCACTCATAAAAAACACTTAACCAACTAGTGGTCTAGTTACCCAAATTACTTTGCTCTAATTTCTTATACCATATGAGGATACGTAGGCACAAGACGACTATGTCTTGGCGAGCAACCTTCCCCTCATCACACATAGTTTTCTGAACTACGTTGACTCTGACTTTCCCATTGCACGAGGGAATACATAGGCATATGAAGGCGATGTCCTTTCAAGTCTCTTCTTTCTTTTCCACCCCTGTTTACCAGTAGCTTTTAGATAACTCACACCCTTTGATTAGACAACAAGCATGGATCTCGTTGAGTATAACGGACGTGAGGGGTGCTAATACCTTCCTCTTGCGTAACCGACTCCCGAACCTAAGATTTGGTTGCGATGACCTTGTCTTTTCCCTTTATTTTAGGTTTTCTCCGATCGTTTCTTTTCCCTCTCTTTGGGATAAATAACATTCGGTGACAACTCTTCTGTTTGTTTCCACCGGCCCTTCTTTGCAGTATGCGACAGACAGCCTCTGGCCCATGGACCCTCACCCTCTTCGTAGTCCCTTGCGACATAGGAGAGTGGCTCCCCTGCGGTGACAGGGAAGAACCTCTTCCTCCTTGGTCGACGGTGGGTTGCTATTGCATCTGAGCGACCCTCCCTTTTCCGCTCTTCGATGCACCCCTGGTGGCCGCCAATCTCTTCACATGCTTCTGCATGGTCGACATACTTCCTGCAAAATAAAAGAACAAGGGGTTAGCAAACACGAAGATAATAGAACACAAAAGAGAGGTGGGTGAAAGATGACTCACTACCTAAGAAATTCAAGGCCTCCTTGTCTGACGAACATTCGAGCAGAGCCCTCATATTAATGAGCCTCAACCACTGGAGGATATTCCCTTGACTGTCGAGGATAAAATTGTCGTCGGGCACCACGAGTTTGGCCGGGGTAAAACTGGCCAAGAAGGCCACCAACCTTTGATAGCCTAACTAGTCCTCCTCATCCAAGGTACCTGCCCGTACGACATAATGATCCCTTCCCCTTTCGAAGTGTTCCTCCGTCCAGTTCAAGGGTACCTTCGGCACCATGACCTCTTCCCTCTGCCTGTTCACCTCCCGGGCTTCACGACGGAATAATGAGGCGCACGCCTCATGAGAAACAGTCCGAACTATAAAGAATCAGTCTTTGAAAGTTTGGACATAATCCATGTACGCCCTGAAGAACCTCCTTGACTGCTTCAATGACACCCATCCTTGTCGGCCATCGACCGTTTGCCTTTGCAGGTGAAAAATCCGAAAGATTAGGGTGAGAGTGGTCCTGATCTTCAGATGCCGACAGACGAGCTTGTATGCCCGGATAAAAGCAATGGCGTTGGGGGGCAACTGCGAAGGTACCAGCTTCAACCAGTCGAAGACCCCAAGTTGGAAATCCGAGAAAGGCAGCCGAAGTCCTGCTTCACTAAAGCAAAATTTGTACATGGGAAACTACATCTTCCCATAGCTCGAGCATATGTGGTGGTGCTACCGTGGTCTATATGTTTTCCAGCTCATAGAAGAGCCTTCACAATGATCCTCAATTGTGGCAAAGGCATCAGAATCGTCCTCGATGAAATGGGAAGGCATGCTCAGAGGCTTCTCCCCGACCCAGTCCTCGATTGTCCTGTCCTACCCATCGACGGGCGGGGCCGCATGAGACTGTGGCTTTATGTCGACTTCCATAACTCCTGGTATCCACACGACCATTTTCACCTGAAAAGTAGAGGAAAATGGTAAATTCGACGTTTCAAGATCAAATTCACCCTTCCACCACAGCTCAAGTGAAAGGGCGAAGGGGATGACAACTACGACTTACGCTCCTCCGACCTCGACATCCACCTCCCCGCGTGGCCTACTATCTCATCCCTGGGGAATTCATCTCACGATAGTATGCGTCCCCGGGACATTGGTCCAACGCTAACATACGTCCCTGCGACGTTCATCTGTACATAGCGTACGTCCCCGGGACCTTCGTCTATACCTATCCTATGTCCCCGGGGTGTTCACCCAAACCCTATCATCTGTCCCCAGGGTATTCATCCAGCGTTGTCACATGTACCCGGGACACTCGTCCTAAAACCCTCAGTTGACCCTGGGGGCTTCATCCTAGGTCAAGAGAGTGTCGTCGTAATCGCCGGAAAACCGACATCCTCCTCGTGACGCTCATCGTGTCCATCACAGGAGATTCCAGAAATAAAAGAAACAGAGGAAAGGGAAGATATGACTTACTTGATATAGTAGCCTCAGCGGAGGTACGAAAAACTTCGTGGCGGACGGTATGGTGGTTGTGTTGCGCGACGGTGTGAGTACGGAAGAGCAATAAAATTTGTATAATAGAGCTGAGAGCAAAAAGTAACGAAGGGGCGGGCACCGACCTATTTGTAAACGTAGCACAGAACTCGAAGCACCCCTAGGAACTCAAGTACCCCTAAGATTATCTGCCTTAAGATGGGCAATGGGCAATAGACACGTGGCCACCACGAACGACTGTGTCCCTTTATTCTCCCTCGAGCTCGGGAAGATGGCGCCCGATCATCATTTGCCTCCCCGACATAGTATTCTAACGAGCATGGCTCTTATCCCCATCTGTCCTCGACATGGCTTGTTCTTAAGTCATCACCTCTCTACAGCGGAGCAATGACTTGGGGGGCTCCTGTTCTGGACTGGGCCGAGACCTGCCCATCAGTCGGGCAGACCCAACTCAACACTATGTTGGAAAGGCCCAATCCTCCCATGTAGGGCATGAGCCACATCTATTGGGCGGACAACTCCCTTGATGGACAGACCCACATATTTTTCCCACGTTTTTCACGTGCTCCCCCATGCGGAGACACGTCATTAGGAAACTACCCACCTCCGAAAGAGCTGGTCGGCCCATCTTCCGAAGATCACGGGGCAGTTGATCTAGGGCGAAGACCACGTGCTGGTCTTCACTACGCCATGTAAGCCCTAGCAATTACTTAGGTTGGGCCTGGAAGTCTGGCCCAATGTAAGTAACTATTGGCCCTGCGCTGGGGTCTCTCTATAAATACCCTATTTCACTAGAGGGTCAGGTATTCCATTCTACACCTACTTCTGTATTTGCTCTCCCACTCTGATCCTTTACATACTTAAGCATCAGAGTGCCTTGCAGGTACACCCCCTCCTTCTCCTTACCTCCAGTGGAAGTCATAATTAAATGATGCATGGTAGGCCAGTGATCCCTCTTGATTAGGTACGATCAGGTGTAGTCAAAGAAAAACATATTGTATTTGAAAGGCCTGATTCGGGAATGATTTATCACTTGAAGCTCCTAATTATCACGGAGAATATGGACAACATGGGCGTCAACAAAGTGTTAATTAATGGGGCGCAATAGTGAAATTAATGCCGCATTCACTATTCAAGAAAATGGGGAAGGCTGATGAAGATCTTAGTCCCCATAATATGGTGTTGTCCAATTATGAGGGAAATACCAACAACATACTAGGTGTAATCCAAGTAGATCAATTAGTTGGATCAACTTCCCGACCAAAATTATTCATGGTCATCAAGTCCAATGCGAATTAAAACCTTTTGCTTGGACTGGAGTGAATACATGGAATTGAGGCGCTGCCCTCAAAGTTGCACCAAAGAGTAGCTATCTGGAGGGAATATGGTACCGTCAAGAATACTGAAGCCGACCAAAGTTACTACAAAGCCAAAGTGGGAAAGGTCAGAAGGAAATACTTCAACAGGAATTTGGCAAAGATACCACCATGCTATGCTGCAAAGGAAGTATATACCTCTAAGAAAGACTCCACCTACTCACTGAACCTACACCCAAACTATGGATTTTTCTGGGATAAGGAATGGGTAGAGACTACTGAGTTAAGATCATTGGCTCAGATTCTGGCTTATATGGCCGAGAGTAGATTACATTTGGCCTTAGAGGCAGGGGTTTCTCAGAATTTGGCCTTTGAACCTGTTGCGGTGAAAATTTGATATCAAGCTATTAATTAACTTGAACCGTATTTCTTTTTACAACCGGTCTTTAATTTATCCAAAGGATAGGTCTAAAGAAAGAAAGAACCTTTTGCGCGATGTGACAACAACGCTTTAAGAGATTCGGGGATTCGGGGGTTGGTTATATCTAGGGAAGGTATTAGCACCCTAAATATCTGTAGTACCCTACAGGAACCTTTTGTTTAATTAATTGCTAAGTTTGTGAATTGTGCACTATGGTTTAAGGATTGGGAATTGAAATAAAATAAATAAAAAGGCCTAAGTGGTTTTCTAAGTTTGCTCGCAAAGGCATCGCACCTTCTGCCTACGTATCCTGACTAGGATAGAATCAAAGCAATCGTAGTTCACCTCACAAGGGAAAAGAACACTTGATGACGATCAAGGTTCAATGGGGAACAAACATGACAATGTTTGTGTGGAGTTTGACAAAACTCCCTAATCTAATTGTAGAAGGGGAAAGTAAGAAATCATGACGATGATTCTTACACAGAGTTGACGAACTCTTTCCTAGGGTTCTAGTTGAAGAACACTCCTAGTACGGGTGGGTCTTTTAGACTTAAGCAAAGTCTAAGGCTTCTAATCTAAGGTGAAAATGACTTAACAAAGTCAAGGGTGTGATTGAATAAGTTATCCATGACATCGAGGGTCAAGTGGACAAACCTTCCTTTGGAGGGAGACTGGGGAAATAACTTGGACGAGAACTAACGAGTTTCGTCGCTTGGGGAGAAAAGAAATAAAAAAGTTAGGCAAGATAACAATCAAAGCGAAGTATAATCATGGTTACAACCACTTAAATAATAGGAGATGGTGAAAATGAAGCATGGTGATGAAAGTTAACAGATGAAATAAACGATACTGCAACAGCGGTTCGTACTTTGACGAAAAACAAAAGATGAAAAAAATGGTTAAACATCAAGAAACAACCCTAGCATGTTAACTAACATGTGCATACATGGATTCCAACAAGTTTCAAGAAAATATCTAAAAGAATCACATAAACATTCATCTGCAACTATACAAACGGTCGCGTAAACGCGCATACTTGTACATAATCAAACTAAGTGATAAAAAAATGAAAACATGACAAATAAAAATACAGCATGAAAATAGACATTAATACGAACACAGCGGAAAAAGAACGGGCGAAAAACGATAAAAAACGAGCGAGTTATGAATTTTTGAATTTGGAGTGAAAAATGACAAGTTTTACAAGTAACTTCCACTGGTGGAAGTTTAGTATAAAAAGTGACAATTTTCTGGCTGGGCAAAAACACACAACAAATGGATTTACGTTTTGTATCGTAACTTCCTAACCGTTAATCGGATCGACATAAAATTTATATGGATTTGGGGTAGAATCATCTGAGGATCATGATGGTGGTGATGGTTTTTGAAAATTACTTTCCTACTGAAAAACCCGATAGGGGTTATGTTTATGTTCAAAAAATGCAATTTCAAGTGAGTAACCTCATACAACCATATCTAATTCAAACAAAGTACACATACATCATAGTTGAATGATAGAGAAGCAATTCAAGGCATACTTAGGAGCATAACTGATCTAATGTGACAAATCATGTTCAACTTGCAAATAAGCCAATGAGTGACAATGCATGACAGTAGGTATTTTCAGTTTCAGAGCACAATGAATCATGGCAATCTTTCAAACACTTTTATTGCATGTTAATGAGTGTGTTTATGTGAGACTTAGGGATCTGTGATGGCTGTGTAGGGTTTTAGTGTTCAACATGCTTCATTGGTGTGGTATGTGCATCATAAGGTGTGTGTTTGTGTTCAGGCAGTTTCAAAGCTTTAGACCAATGCAAACATATTTCAAATGATTAACACAAGCTGTTAGAACAAACAAATCAACACAAAATAAGCTGAGGCACGAACTGGTGTGTGGCATGCTATTTTGTGAAGAAAGTGAGCAATTCAAGAGTGAAATTCCATGACAGCAAGTTTTGATGCAAAGTAACCATGTAGGCATGCTATAATGGATGAGTATGAAGTGTTAGAATCATCATTTTGTTCAGAAACAAGCCTGCTCCAAAACTGGTATAGTGATGTATTCTTTTTTATGAAAAATGAGCATTTGAAAGATGGAATTTCATAGCAGTGTATTTCTGAGCAAAATGATCATTCTAGCACCTCAAGAGTGTTCAAAGTGAAGTGTGTGCAATGTGGTTTGAGTGAAAAAGTGAGTTATGCAATAAGTGGCTTAGTGTGTGTGGATGTGTATGTAACAATCATGCATTTGCAAAGTGATTCTTCATGACAGGGTGATTTTTAATGAAATGATTATGCAAACATGCTACAAATAATCCATAGAAAGTGTACCAATCATCATTGTATGCAAAAAACAATTATCATGACAGTTAACAAGGCATTTGCAAATTTGGAGCAAAAAGTGACATTTTCAAAGATGAAATCTTGACAGTTTGGTTTCAGACCATTTCTCTTCAATTTGTCATGTCCTACACCTCTAATATATCATATGAAATGAGTCTATAAGTTCAAACATCATTGAAATTGTCAGCTTGTGAAAATTGAAAGTGATTTGCAAAAATACATGTAAAACTTGCCTTTTGAAAGCCAAGACTTAAAATACTTGCCTTAACACTTAAGTGAATGTTTGAACATCTTCAAACTGATATATTTGAGGTGTCTAAACAAGTGGTTTAGGTAGAAATGCACTAGAACAAAAACTGTCATGTGATATGCAAGGAAGTGCTTGAAAACATACACTTGAAATTCAAAATCTACATTAATTGTTATAACACTTAAACCAGGTTTTATGCATGTTTAAAATGATGTATATGAGATGTTTTAACAACTAAATGAGATTAAAGTGTATCAAAAACCAGAACTGGTGTTATACTTGAAAATATGTGAAGAATGCAAGTGCAATGGTCATGTTGAAACAAGGCATGAATAAACTCAAAGCTATGTTCTGTCCTACTCAAGTCAAATTGATTATGCACATACATTCTACATGTCATTTGCATATGAAAACATTATAACACAACAATATATCAATGACCAAAAACAAAGGTTCTTGCAAAACACTCCAAATAGGATAGCTAGACTACATAACCAAAATCACCTCAAAATGGTAAACATGATAATGTATGATTTCTAGGCAATTAGGGCATCACATACCTCTTGTAGACAATATTGAAGAAACAAAATAGGCTGAGAAACCCAGAGATCTTCAATCACTCCCTTGCTTTGAAGTTTTCTTCTTTTGAAAGCAAAACACACTCTTGTGGCTAGTTTGAACAAATGATCTTCCAGCTGTGTTTTGAGACTTTGAACAGCTTGGATATCATTAATATGAGGTGTCTCAAGTGTTGGAATGGTGGGAATAGCTTTGTGTAGGGATTTGTCAAGAAAAATGCATAAAGGTCAAATTATGGTGCATGGACATTTGACTTTTTGATCCTTTGGTTTTTTAAGAGAACTAATGGTTGGAACAGCTTCAGAGGGTCATTTTAAGGTTGTCTATGTGGTCCTTGAAGTGTTTTAAGGTTTGGAGAAAGTTCTGGTGTAAAAGATACAAAGTGACATTTTAGTGGTTTTTGAAGGATTTGGTGTTTTTGAGAATTTGAAGCAAAGAGTGGAAATTGTGATAACAGAGATTCTCTATGGTTTCTATCAGATTAATTGTGTGTGGAATGAGATGAATGAGCCCTCCTTTTATAGAGAAATGGATTGAGGTGCTTGCTTGAGACATTTCTTCACCATGAAGCAATCTTTGATATTTTTGATCCACCATCCCACTTGTTGGATTCCTTGGCCATTCTTTCTCCCAAAGGGCAAGTTAATTGATGATTTTCTGATGCAAATGCACGCTAGAAGCTTTGTAGAGTGGCTGGTTCAGAAATGGCCTTTACACCTCATGCTTAGAAAAGTCAATTTTGGCAACTTTCACTTTATGGCAATGAAACTTCAATCTTTAATTTTGTGATACTTCTATGCATAACTTCTGATCTAACATGCTACACATACTCCATATATCAGATAGAATGAGTTTGAAAAGCTGATATTGGCTCAATTGGATGGAAGAGATGATTTTGCAATTTTGATCAATGTGGGACTAAGGTGTGAAATCACCAACTTTGCACCCATGTAACTTTCTGCTCATAACTCCTCTTGAGATGTTCTAGTACAATTTAGAAAGCCCTCACATAGCTCTAAAACATTCATGTTTGTCAAGGAATCAAACTCCAATTGGAACTAGGTGAAAAATCCCCTCAAAGTTGGCTGCACACAAGCTTTTAAAGTGAAAATAACTTAGAAATTTTCTAAGTTCTTTTCCCTTCTAGGAATGTTTTTGCTTCTAACTCAAAAAGTATGCATTTTCTGGTTATGGACTAGTATGGGACTTTTGTAGGACTTGTCAAGAGCTTTCCAATGAGATTGGAACCAACTCAATTGAGTGTGTGGTTAAGGAGTTAGGGTTTAGCCCCTTTTGAAACCCTAATTTCCCGATTTTTCGATTACTCTCTCATCCTTGATCCAATGATCATGAAAATTGATATGCAAGTCCATTATGACATAAGGAACAACTTTTCTTCACAACTTTAAGTCCAATTCATAAAATTTGGAGAGTTGACTTTTCGGTCAACCGTACGATCGATCGGTGCCGACTGAGTTGCCTGTTGATATTCTGGACACCCTGAGACATTGAAACTTCTTGAATAGAATTTAATAAGCTATATGAACTTCATGGACCTCAATACCACCATTGCAACACCTTCCAACATCAAAGTCAAACTACAGTTGACTTTTCACTAGTTAAAAACCCTAATCGGGGCCTCCTGACTGCACGGTCTTGATTCTGAACTGATTTCTTCAAATTGACCTCTCATTTGAATTTGATATTATCTTTGATTTCATTCCATGATTGAATTGGCCCAAATCATTGGTTGATCATTCCTTGGTTGTTTTGAATTTGTCGGCGCGAAAACCCTGATTCGTCTGTAACTTGACAATAATGAACTTGCACTAATTTAGGGTTAGATAATTCATGATCATGCTTCTTAAATGATAATGAGAATCTAAGGTGTCAAAATTTGGGGTACAACAGTTGCCCCTATTTAAATATCTTCACTAGATGGGGAACGAGAGATGACAATCTTCGTTAAATCGTAGTGAAAGGTATTTAAATATAGATAACCGAAAATTTTGTCCATTAGATCCGATGTCATGCTAAAGGACAAGTTATGATATGCCATGCACTCTAAATGATGCTTTATGATGCTTGAATGCAAACAACACAGACGCAACGATAATAATAAAAGAAGCAGTAAAACAAACAATGACAAATACAAGGACTCGATACTGGGGACTCGTACTGAAAAACTAAATTAACAGTTCAGACATGACTGATAGCGTAAGCAGGGAAACTTCACATGGGGAAGAGACAAATCCAATAAAGATGACAATCTTTTTGGAACAGAGGTACTCCACCGGGGAAAAGAATAGGATTCTACTGGGGAAAAGGATATACTTTTACTGGGGAAATGGAAAATTAATTCCGTCGGGAAAAGAGAAGCAGACTTCACCGGGGAAGCGAAAGACTGGATACAACCTCACTGGGGATGATCAGATGAGGAACTTCCTATAGCGAAGAGTTCAAACGGGATCTTCAGGAATGGACTAGAAACAAGACTAATCACACACGGAGGACACTAATGACGACTAGATCTTTGGGACTTGACTGGGAACATGGATCACTGGGGATATATCCTCAGCTTATGTAAATAGTTCGCACAGTGCTGGTAATTACGAAACGTCCTGGGGAAATTGGTAACGACCAGAATTCCAAGTAATTCCAGTGACGACTGGTCTTTTAATGGTGATTGGTGACGACCAAATTAGGGTACCAATGATGATTGGTTTAAACAACGCCAGTTACGACTGGTCTTTAAAAAAAGAAGATAGTGGCGACCATGCTGGAGAATACCAATGACAATTGGTTAAGAGAAAGCTAGTGATTACTTTAGCTTTAGCTGAGGTGTTGGTAACGACCAAAACGAAACAGATTCCAACAACGATTGGACTCTAGATGATGATACCAGTTACAACTGAGTTTCAAAGGGAAAAATTGGTGACAAACAACAAGATTCCAATGACGATTGGATTTAGGCAGTGCCTAGTGACGACTGGACTTCATGGGGAGAGTTAGTAACAACTAACAAGATACCAATAACAATTGGAACAATACCAGCGACGACTGGATTTCCCGGGGAAAGGTTGGTAACGACCAAACCAAGAGGTGCCAATGAAAATTGGACTTTTAACAATGCCAGTAACGACTGGACTTATACGTGGATTTGTTAGTGACGACTAACGAGATACCAATGACAATTGGATTTAGACAATGCCAGTGACGACTGGGCTTAAAAGGAAATAGATGGTGACGACCAAATGAATGCCAATGACAATTGGTTTGAACAAAATGCCAGTTACGACTGGACTTTATACTTAGAAATGAAGCAAGTAATAACTTAGACTTCACGGGGATTGATAGATGTCACCGACTCGGGGAACAACCGAATCACACTGATCCCATGATGAGGGGTGTACGTAGACTTGGGAAATAAACCCGAAGACCTGCTGGGGAATAGAGCCTGTAGGTAGATTTTGCTGAGGTGAATTCAAACAGATGTCCAGAAATACTTCGCTGGGGAAAGAACTTTCATATCATCACAAGAAATCCTGAGGGATAATCTTCAATCTTGATAACCATACATGGCCAAAATAGCTCAAATTTACCTATACTTCACCGGGGAGGATGGTGTATCAAAGTTTCTGCTATTCCGAGGTTTCAGGGAAGTATGATTTTCCTCGAATCTTTTTCGTGAGTTAAACATTTTTTGTTAGTCTTTTCAAGTTTATTTGAATCTAATGCTTTCAAAATTTGAAGAATGATAAGCTTCTCTGAAGAGACTGCCACTTATCGTTTGAAGAAAGATAAGCTTCTCTGAAGAGACTGCCACTTATCGTTGAAGAAAGATAAGCTTCTCTAAAGAGATTGCCACTTATCGCTGAAGAAAGATAAGCTTCTCTGAAGAGACTGCCACTTATCGTTTGAAGAAAGATAAGCTTCTCTGAAGAGACTGCCACTTATCGCTGAAGAAAGATAAGCTTCTCTGAAGAGACTGCCACTTATCGCTGAAGAAAGATAAGCTTCTCGGAAGAGACTGCCACTTATCGCTGAAGAAAGATAAGCTTCTCTGAAGAGACTGCCACTTATCGCTGAAGAAAGATAAGCTTCTCTGAAGAGACTGCCACTTATCGTTTGAAGAAAGATAAGCTTCTCTGAAGAGACTGCCACTTATTGCTGAAGAAAGATAAGCTTCTCTGAAGAGACTGCCACTTATCGCTGAAGAAAGATAAGCTTCTATGAAGAGACTGCCACTTATCGCTGAAGAAAGATAAGCTTCTCTTAAGAGACTGCCACTTATCGCTGAAGAAAGATAAGCTTCTCTGAAGAGACTGCCACTTATCTAAAAATGCTCTTCTTGATAGATAGTGCAAAATAAATGCATGTCCAGGTAGGTTTGGCGACCGACATGGACCAAAGTTCAATCTAGAATAGAACTAGAAAGAAACTGTCAAACAAGACTCCAACCACTGAGAAATGAACTCGAATGGGGACACCTCTTATCCAATCCTGGAAAAAGATAACTTAAGCAACCATCATCCACGAGGATTAACTCTGTGGGGAATTGACAAAGGGTGGACGTTTTATGCCTAAAGGCCGTCAACTCTATGGGAAAGAGACAAAACGCCCAGTCACTAAGGAGGGACACCCAACAAAACAGGTAACAACCAGAGATAGCACAAATGCACAGATGCTATGCATATGCTTATGCCATGATCATGTTTATGCTATGCTTTTATTTGTGCTGACAAAACAGACAAAACTGGAGATGAAATGAACATCTCAACACGGAGACTCAAACAACTTCACCAAAGTTGGGCATCAAAGGGATGGTCAGGAAGAATATCCATTCTACTTTCAAGGTTACCACCTTCTCTGAGAGAGTAATCTTCTTAGGCCAAAACATCATGACTTCACTTGGGCTGCCATCATGAGTTTGAATTCTTTGCTAAAGGAAGATCACACCGAGAGATTCCCATATCAACGGAAGTAGCAACTTAACCGGAGAATTTTGACAAAAGGTACCTATGAGAACAAAACATTTATGCCTCATGATGGTGATAATCCTCTTCAAGCGAGCAGAGGCTCTTACGACGAACAGTCTTCAAATCCTTTCTGCCCCAAATTATGCATTTTGTGAGAAGACGTCAGACGGATGCTTTTACAAAAGAATCGTCATAAAGATGCTTCAATGTATTCAAACCTTTAGAGGGATTTACCAATCTCAACGTGATTGCCCCAGATTAACGGTATTTGTACAAAGTCTTCAGATTGTGGAAGTAACGACTGAGAAACAAACTTACCCCTGCTAGCTGGTAACTGTAACAGAGTTGCCCCAGACTAAATTGTTGATTAAGAGATTCATCTGGCCTTGACCTGGTTGGTTTTACTGGCGAACCTGGAGTAGCTGGCCTTGACAACAATTCATTTTAAGATCTCAAACAATGTGCCCCAGAACACATGGTCTGCAAGAAGAAATCACTAAGAGGATTTTACAGAAGAATTGTCATCCAAGATGCATTCAATATTTTCAAACTCTTAGAGAGATTCACAAATCTCGACGTAACTACCCCAGTTTAACTGTCTTGGAGAGATTAATCTAATCCCGACTTGATGGCTTCTGATTGACTGTTTTCGAGAGTTCTAATCTTGACTTGACTGCCCCTGATTAACTGAAGAGTTCTGCCCCATTTCAAATGTCTTTGATTGGCTTGGATTAACAGTGTTACAAATGATTGACCAATCTTTCAAATTAGTTGCCCCAGGCTGAGCTTCCTTTATCGAATCCCATTTCCTAGCTGACAGCGTTTGTTGGGCTTCCTTTGACGTTTGGATTGTCTTGCACACAATGTTGTTCATTTAAAAATTGGCAATTCTCAATGTAAAATTCATGCAATCTTTTGGAAACATCTTTTGATGGAACACACACGGTGGAGTGGTCAAGTGATCAAAGTGAAAATGATTCAGTCATTTACAAATGATGGATAAAGTGATGAACACACACAGTTAACAAAGATCATTAGGAGTCAGGTTATCCAACCTTGCTGTAATATGCTTTCAAAACAACCTTACCTCAATTAGGTCTTTTAAGGGTTGTAACGTGGCTCGGTTCACGGTTCATGAAACAAAGGATAAAGGCTCAAAGTTATTTGTCCCACCCATTCTCCGTGATGAACTCCACTCCTATGTTCAGTTAACTCAAACTATTCATTCAGGTTTGAAACATCTTTTGGAAACATCTTTTGATGGAACACACACGGTGGAGTGGTCAAGTGATCAAAGTGAAAATGATTCAGTCATTTACAAATGATGGATAAAGTGATGAACACACACAGTTAACAAAGATCATTAGGAGTCAGGTTATCCAACCTTGCTGTAATATGCTTTCAAAACAACCTTACCTCAATTAGGTCTTTTAAGGGTTGTAACGTGGCTCGGTTCACGGTTCATGAAACAAAGGATAAAGGCTCAAAGTTATTTGTCCCACCCATTCTCCGTGATGAACTCCACTCCTATGTTCAGTTAACTCAAACTATTCATTCAGGTTTTTACCCGTTTTTTAAGAATTGAATTGATGGTAGTTAGTAATGGTTTACAAACCTAATGTAGTCACAACTCCCTTACATTATTGGGTTGTCTTTTTCTATTTTGAGGATTTTAAAAGTGAAAGCTTTAAGGTTTTCCTCTTTTTATTATCCCTGACTTTTGCCTGAACTGTTTTCTTTTGAATACGCAGTCAGCGGGATGCCCAATTTTGCCTAAGTCCCCTTCACAGGTTTCGACTTAGCGGGCCTTTCAATTTTCTTTTTTTTCTTTTTTTTTTCGTTGAGAAAGAAGGTGACTACCTTGATTAATGGCTTACAGTGAACCATCATCGTGTTTCATGCTGAAAAGCATCTTTGACACTTGTTTGTTGTGTACGAAGGAAAACCTGAGTGCATCAACTCTATATGAAAAGTGTCATGTATGCACATATCTCCAAGTTAACTGAGAACTACCCGCCCCAGGTTTGAGATTTAAGGTTTTGTTTTTGTGAAGAAAGAAAACTCCTACTTCTAGGCTCGAAGGGTTTTAACGAGGGATTATCTTCCTTATTTCTCCAGTGTTTAGGGATTGAAACAATGCCTTACATCATTGGTAAAGTCAAATTGAAAGCATATCAACAGCAGTTATGAATATAGTTTTCATCATCCTCCTCAATCTTTGCTTCAAACAGAAATTTGGTAAAGAAAAGAAATTCTTGCATTTTCGTTTTTTCATTTTTTTTTTGTTTTTGTTTTCTTATCACAATGAAAGACAAAGAGTGAAACGAATGGATTTAATCAAAAGATGCATAAACATTTCATTAATATGCCAATTTAAAATGAACAACCAACTTGCAAGCAAACACAAATGCAAAGAAACCACAACACAATGCTGAAATAGTTTACGAGCTGCCAACCTTAGGGAATTACACTATTTAACAAAACAAATTTCAAGCTTGATGCAGAGAAACACCTTCCACAACCACTTGCTCTTTGTGGTATAGTATTATGAGGGGCTTTGTAGGTCCTTTGCCACTTGCTTCAAGAGCTGAGCCACTGGTACTTGGTTTATCTTCTTGAAGTTCTAATAGCTCTAACAAGCTTTGCACTTTTAACCCGGAAGCTTTGCACTCTTCCACCAGATGCCCCACTGTCCCAGTATGGTACTTGCATTCAACCTCTGGGTGATCTTCTTCAAGGATCAGATCTTTGTCAATAATCAGCTCTTGTACAACATGTCCTAATGCCAAACAATTTTCTAGTTCATGTCCTTCAGCCCCTTTATGGAACTCACAAGTCAAGTTTGCATTATGCCATGGCCCTGGCACAGGGTTAAAAGCTTGTGGAGTCACCAATGAATTCTGAATTAGTAGCGGGTACAGCTTACTTAGCGGCACAGGAACTGACCTGTAGCATGCCTTGTTCTTTTTGACAGGATCTTTCTTATTCATGCTCTGGCTTTGGGAACCTTGAGGGGAAGCAGCCAATGGGTGCTGAGATATTCTTTTGGTGACCACCTGATGAGGTTTTGGCGTAGGCCCAAATGCTGGTTGACTACGGCCTGACCGTTGAAACTTAGGAGGTCCTTGAGCTGGAAGAGTCACTGGAAGTGACGGACTGACAACCTCTCTGGGTGTAATAGGATGAGAAACTCCCTCACTTTTCATCAAACTCTGCAAAGTTTCCAAAACCCAATTCATCTGCCCTTTGAGGATCTTGATTTCCTCCTTTAAGGTTTCTTGTTCTTTCAACAGTTCATTCATTGTTGCCATTGGTCCAGAATATTCTCTCTCTCTGACACAAAGAAGAGGATAAGACTCCAGGCTGAGAAATGAAAATGTGAATGCGAGGACATGCTCATGCAATGCAAAAAGTTTCATGGAACTTGAAATATTTACAAACATCAAGATATACCAAAAACTTTTCATTAATGTCAGTACTTCTTACAAGAGTTCTCTTCCTTTTAATGTCCATAATAACCTCTTGATGTTTACAAACAAAAAAGTCTGAGTTCCATGAAACTTTCATGATATGATGCTTATGGATGCATGAATGCAGCAAACACAGGTAAACACATATTCACATATACACATAGATAAACAGACAAAGGTTTCGGTTTGGGGAAATTCGAGCGTGGGGCCAAGGTCTACCCTTCCCAAAAAGGAGTGTACTAGAGTTTTTTACCATTGTAGAACAAGGTTCTAAAAGGTTCCCAGAGTCTTCAGCCCATCTTTCGGATATTATCAATTTCCCAAATAACTCGGTGGTCGATAATATTCTCAAGAGAGTCTCGTCCGAGTGTAGTATCGCGTATCAACTATTTGGAAATACTCCCTCATAGTCATCGCACTACATCCTAGTAAGGCCAAAGTGGGGTAATAAGTGATCTAAAGGTCCTCAGTGTCATGGGCACCTATGTAGAAAGTAGCATTGTTTTCACGAATACTCGATCAACAATACTAACTCTCAAAAGGGCCTCCACTGAGCGGTGATTTTCTCAAGTCAGCTTGGTCGGGAATCTACTCCCTATAAGCCTTCTTGAATATATCACCTTCCTATCATAAGTACGCTCGAGCACGGGTGTAGTGCTGTCTCACCATTTCAAGTTTCCCAAACCAACAGAGCACAAATATATACAAGTATTCACAGATAGCAATTAGTTAAACAAAATAGGTTGAACCCTCAAAATAAAAGCAGAAGCAATTCATCCCCAGTGAAGTCGCCATTTTCTGTTGCGGTGAAAATTTGATATCAAGCTATTAATTAACTTGAACCGTATTTCTTTTTACAACCGGTCTTTAATTTATCCAAAGGATAGGTATAAAGAAAGAAAGAACCTTTTGCGCAATGTGACAACAACGCTTTAAGAGATTCGGGGATTCGGGGGTTGGTTATATCTAGGGAAGGTATTAGCACCCTAAATATCTGTAGTACCCTACAGGAACCTTTTGTTTAATTAATTGCTAAGTTTGTGAATTGTGCACTATGGTTTAAGGATTGGGAATTGAAATAAAATAAATAAAAAGGCCTAAGTGGTTTTCTAAGTTTGCTCGCAAAGGCATCGCACCTTCTGCCTACGTATCCTGACTAGGATAGAATCAGAGCAATCGTAGTTCACCTCACAAGGGAAAAGAACACTTGATGACGATCAAGGTTCAATGGGGAACAAACATGACAATGTTTGTGTGGAGTTTGAAAAAACTCCCTAATCTAAGTTGTAGAAGGGGAAAGTAAGAAATCATGACGATGATTCTTACACAGAGTTGACGAACTCTTTCCTAGGGTTCTAGTTGAAGAACACTCCTAGTACGGGTGGGTCTTTTAGACTTAAGCAAAGTCTAAGGCTTCTAATCTAAGGTGAAAATGACTTAACAAAGTCAAGGGTGTGATTGAATAAGTTATCCATGACATCGAGGGTCAAGTGGACAGACCTTCCTTTGGAGGGAGACTGGGGAAATAACTTGGACGAGAACTAACGAGTTTCGTCGCTTGGGGAGAAAAGAAATAAAAAAGTTAGGCAAGATAGCAATCAAAGCGAAGTATAATCATGGTTACAACCACTTAAATAATAGGAGATGGTGAAAATGAAGCATGGTGATGAAAGTTAACAGATGAAATAAACGATACTGCAACAGCGGTTCGTACTTTGACGAAAAACAAAAGATGAAAAAAATGGTTAAACATCAAGAAACAACCCTAGCATGTTAACTAACATGTGCATACATGGATTCCAACAAGTTTCAAGAAAATATCTAAAAGAATCACATAAACATTCATCTGCAACTATACAAACGGTCGCGTAAACGCGCATACTTGTACATAATCAAACTAAGTGATAAAAAATGAAAACATGACAAATAAAAATACAGCATGAAAATAGACATTAATACAAACACAGCGGAAAAAGAACGGGCGAAAAACGATAAAAAACGAGCGAGTTATGAATTTTTGAATTTGGAGTGAAAAATGACAAGTTTTACAAGTAACTTCCACTGGTGGAAGTTTAGTATAAAAAGTGACAATTTTCTGGCTGGGCAAAAACACACAACAAATGGATTTACGTTTTGTATCGTAACTTCCTAACCGTTAATCGGATCGACATAAAATTTATATGGATTTGGGGTAGAATCATCTGAGGATCATGATGGTGGTGATGGTTTTTGAAAATTACTTTCCTACTGAAAAACCCGATAGGGGTTATGTTTATGTTCAAAAAATGCAATTTCAAGTGAGTAACCTCATACAACCATATCTAATTCAAACAAAGTACACATACATCATAGTTGAATGATAGAGAAGCAATTCAAGGCATACTTAGGAGCATAACTGATCTAATGTGACAAATCATGTTCAACTTGCAAATAAGCCAATGAGTGACAATGCATGACAGTAGGTATTTTCAGTTTCAGAGCACAATGAATCATGGCAATCTTTCAAACACTTTTATTGCATGTTAATGAGTGTGTTTATGTGAGACTTAGGGATCTGTGATGGCTGTGTAGGGTTTTAGTGTTCAACATGCTTCATTGGTGTGGTATGTGCATCATAAGGTGTGTGTTTGTGTTCAGGCAGTTTCAAAGCTTTAGACCAATGCAAACATATTTCAAATGATTAACACAAGCTGTTAGAACAAACAAATCAACACAAAATAAGATGAGGCACGAACTGGTGTGTGGCATGCTATTTTGTGAAGAAAGTGAGCAATTCAAGAGTGAAATTCCATGACAGCAAGTTTTGATGCAAAGTAACCATGTAGGCATGCTATAATGGATGAGTATGAAGTGTTAGAATCATCATTTTGTTCAGAAACAAGCCTGCTCCAAAACTGGTATAGTGATGTATTCTTTTTTATGAAAAATGAGCATTTGAAAGATGGAATTTCATAGCAGTGTATTTCTGAGCAAAATGATCATTCTAGCACCTCAAGAATGTTCAAAGTGAAGTGTGTGCAATGTGGTTTGAGTGACAAAGTGAGTTATGCAATAAGTGGCTTAGTGTGTGTGGATGTGTATGTAACAATCATGCATTTGCAAAGTGATTCTTCATGACAGGGTGATTTTTAATGAAATGATTATGCAAACATGCTACAAATAATCCATAGAAAGTGTACCAATCATCATTGTATGCAAAAAACAATTATCATGACAGTTAACAAGGCATTTGCAAATTTGGAGCAAAAAGTGACATTTTCAAAGATGAAATCTTGACAGTTTGGTTTCAGACCATTTCTCTTCAATTTGTCATGTCCTACACCTCTAATATATCATATGAAATGAGTCTATAAGTTCAAACATCATTGAAATTGTCAGCTTGTGAAAATTGAAAGTGATTTGCAAAAATACATGTAAAACTTGCCTTTTGAAAGCCAAGACTTAAAATACTTGCCTTAACACTTAAGTGAATGTTTGAACATCTTCAAACTGATATATTTGAGGTGTCTAAACAAGTGGTTTAGGTAGAAATGCACTAGAACAAAAACTGTCATGTGATATGCAAGGAAGTGCTTGAAAACATACACTTGAAATTCAAAATCTACATTAATTGTTATAACACTTAAACCAGGTTTTATGCATGTTTAAAATGATGTATATGAGATGTTTTAACAACTAAATGAGATTAAAGTGTATCAAAAACCAGAACTGGTGTTATACTTGAAAATATGTGAAGAATGCAAGTGCAATGGTCATGTTGAAACAAGGCATGAATAAACTCAAAGCTATGTTCTGTCCTACTCAAGTCAAATTGATTATGCACATACATTCTACATGTCATTTGCATATGAAAACATTATAACACAACAATATATCAATGACCAAAAACAAAGGTTCTTGCAAAACACTCCAAATAGGATAGCTAGACTACATAACCAAAATCACCTCAAAATGGTAAACATGATAATGTATGATTTCTAGGCAATTAGGGCATCACATACCTCTTGTAGACAATATTGAAGAAACAAAATAGGCTGAGAAACCCAGAGATCTTCAATCACTCCCTTGCTTTGAAGTTTTCTTCTTTTGAAAGCAAAACGCACTCTTGTGGCTAGTTTGAACAAATGATCTTCCAGCTGTGTTTTGAGACTTTGAACAGCTTGGATATCATTAATATGAGGTGTCTCAAGTGTTGGAATGGTGGGAATAGCTTTGTGTAGGGATTTGTCAAGAAAAATGCATAAAGGTCAAATTATGGTGCATGGACATTTGACTTTTTGATCCTTTGGTTTTTTGAGAGAACTAATGGTTGGAACAGCTTCAGAGGGTCATTTTAAGGTTGTCTATGTGGTCCTTGAAGTGTTTTAAGGTTTGGAGAAAGTTCTGGTGTAAAAGATACAAAGTGACATTTTAGTGGTTTTTGAAGGATTTGGTGTTTTTGAGAATTTGAAGCAAAGAGTGGAAATTGTGATAACAGAGATTCTCTATGGTTTCTATCAGATTAATTGTGTGTGGAATGAGATGAATGAGCCCTCCTTTTATAGAGAAATGGATTGAGGTGCTTGCTTGAGACATTTCTTCACCATGAAGCAATCTTTGATATTTTTGATCCACCATCCCACTTGTTGGATTCCTTGGCCATTCTTTCTCCCAAAGGGCAAGTTAATTGATGATTTTCTGATGCAAATGCACGCTAGAAGCTTTGTAGAGTGGCTGGTTCAGAAATGGCCTTTACACCTCATGCTTAGAAAAGTCAATTTTGGCAACTTTCACTTTATGGCAATGAAACTTCAATCTTTAATTTTGTAATACTTCTATGCATAACTTCTGATCTAACATGCTACACATACTCCATATATCAGATAGAATGAGTTTGAAAAGCTGATATTGGCTCAATTGGATGGAAGAGATGATTTTGCAATTTTGATCAATGTGGGACTAAGGTGTGAAATCACCAACTTTGCACCCATGTAACTTTCTGCTCATAACTCCTCTTGAGATGTTCTAGTACAATTTAGAAAGCCCTCACATAGCTCTAAAACATTCATGTTTGTCAAGGAATCAAACTCCAATTGGAACTAGGTGAAAAATCCCCTCAAAGTTGGCTGCACACAAGCTTTTAAAGTGAAAATAACTTAGAAATTTTCTAAGTTCTTTTCCCTTCTAGGAATGTTTTTGCTTCTAACTCAAAAAGTATGCATTTTCTGGTTATGGACTAGTATGGGACTTTTGTAGGACTTGTCAAGAGCTTTCCAATGAGATTGGAACCAACTCAATTGAGTGTGTGGTTAAGGAGTTAGGGTTTAGCCCCTTTTGAAACCCTAATTTCCCGATTTTTCGATTACTCTCTCATCCTTGATCCAATGATCATGAAAATTGATATGCAAGTCCATTATGACATAAGGAACAACTTTGCTTCACAACTTGAAGTCCAATTCATAAAATTTGGAGAGTTGACTTTTCGGTCAACCGTACGATCGATCGGTGCCGACTGAGTTGCCTGTTGATATTCTGGACACCCTGAGACATTGAAACTTCTTGAATAGAATTTAATAAGCTATATGAACTTCATGGACCTCAATACCACCATTGCAACACCTTCCAACATCAAAGTCAAACTACAGTTGACTTTTCACTAGTTAAAAACCCTAATCGGGGCCTCCTGACTGCACGGTCTTGATTCTGAACTGATTTCTTCAAATTGACCTCTCATTTGAATTTGATATTATCTTTGATTTCATTCCATGATTGAATTGGCCCAAATCATTGGTTGATCATTCCTTGGTTGTTTTGAATTTGTCGGCGCGAAAACCCTGATTCGTCTGTAACTTGACAATAATGAACTTGCACTAATTTAGGGTTAGATAATTCATGATCATGCTTCTTAAATGATAATGAGAATCTAAGGTGTCAAAATTTGGGGTACAACAGTTGCCCCTATTTAAATATCTTCACTAGATGGGGAACGAGAGATGACAATCTTCGTTAAATCGTAGTGAAAGGTATTTAAATATAGATAACCGAAAACTTTGTCCCTTAGATCCGATGTCATGCTAAAGGACAAGTTATGATATGCCATGCACTCTAAATGATGCTTTATGATGCTTGAATGCAAACAACACAGACGCAACGATAATAATAAAAGAAGCAGTAAAACAAACAATGACAAATACAAGGACTCGATACTGGGGACTCGTACTGAAAAACTAAATTAACAGTTCAGACATGACTGATAGCGTAAGCAGGGAAACTTCACATGGGGAAGAGACAAATCCAATAAAGATGACAATCTTTTTGGAACAGAGGTACTCCACCGGGGAGAAGAATAGGCTTCTACTGGGGAAAAGGATATACTTTTACTGGGGAAATGGAAAATTAATTCCGTCGGGAAAAGAGAAGCAGACTTCACCGGGGAAGCGAAAGACTGGATACAACCTCACTGGGGATGATCAGATGAGGAACTTCCTATAGCGAAGAGTTCAAACGGGATCTTCAGGAATGGACTAGAAACAAGACTAATCACACACGGAGGACACTAATGACGACTAGATCTTTGGGACTTGACTGGGAACATGGATCACTGGGGATATATCCTCAGCTTATGTAAATAGTTCGCACAGTGCTGGTAATTACGAAACGTCCTGGGGAAATTGGTAACGACCAGAATTCCAAGTAATTCCAGTGACGACTGATCTTTTAATGGTGATTGGTGACGACCAAATTAGGGTACCAATGACGATTGGTTTAAACAACGCCAGTTACGACTGGTCTTTAAAAAAAGAAGATAGTGACGACCATGCTGGAGAATACCAATGACAATTGGTTAAGAGAAAGCTAGTGATTACTTTAGCTTTAGCTGAGGTGTTGGTAACGACCAAAACGAAACAGATTCCAACAACGATTGGACTCTAGATGATGATACCAGTTACAACTGAGTTTCAAAGGGAAAAATTGGTGACAAACAACAAGATTCCAATGACGATTGGATTTAGGCAGTGCCTAGTGACGACTGGACTTCATGGGGAGAGTTAGTAACAACTAACAAGATACCAATAACAATTGGAACAATACCAGCGACGACTGGATTTCCCGGGGAAAGGTTGGTAACGACCAAACCAAGAGGTGCCAATGAAAATTGGACTTTTAACAATGCCAGTAACGACTGGACTTATACGTGGATTTGTTAGTGACGACTAACGAGATACCAATGACAATTGGATTTAGACAATGCCAGTGACGACTGGGCTTAAAAGGAAATAGATGGTGACGACCAAATGAATGCCAATGACAATTGGTTTGAACAAAATGCCAGTTACGACTGGACTTTATACTTAGAAATGAAGCAAGTAATAACTTAGACTTCACGGGGATTGATAGATGTCACCGACTCGGGGAACAACCGAATCACACTGATCCCATGATGAGGGGTGTACGTAGACTTGGGAAATAAACCCGAAGACCTGCTGGGGAATAGAGCCTGTAGGTAGATTTTGCTGAGGTGAATTCAAACAGATGTCCAGAAATACTTCGCTGGGGAAAGAACTTTCATATCATCACAAGAAATCCTGAGGGATAATCTTCAATCTTGATAACCATACATGGCCAAAATAGCTCAAATTTACCTATACTTCACCGGGGAGGATGGTGTATCAAAGTTTCTGCTATTCCGAGGTTTCAGGGAAGTATGATTTTCCTCGAATCTTTTTCGTGAGTTAAACATTTTTTGTTAGTCTTTTCAAGTTTATTTGAATCTAATGCTTTCAAAATTTGAAGAATGATAAGCTTCTCTGAAGAGACTGCCACTTATCGTTTGAAGAAAGATAAGCTTCTCTGAAGAGACTGCCACTTATCGTTGAAGAAAGATAAGCTTCTCTAAAGAGACTGCCACTTATCGCTGAAGAAAGATAAGCTTCTCTGAAGAGACTGCCACTTATCGTTTGAAGAAAGATAAGCTTCTCTGAAGAGACTGCCACTTATCGCTGAAGAAAGATAAGCTTCTCTGAAGAGACTGCCACTTATCGCTGAAGAAAGATAAGCTTCTCGGAAGAGACTGCCACTTATCGCTGAAGAAAGATAAGCTTCTCTGAAGAGACTGCCACTTATCGCTGAAGAAAAATAAGCTTCTCTGAAGAGACTGCCACTTATCGTTTGAAGAAAGATAAGCTTCTCTGAAGAGACTGCCACTTATTGCTGAAGAAAGATAAGCTTCTCTGAAGAGACTGCCACTTATCGCTGAAGAAAGATAAGCTTCTATGAAGAGACTTTATCGCTGAAGAAAGATAAGCTTCTCTTAAGAGACTGCCACTTATCGCTGAAGAAAGATAAGCTTCTCTGAAGAGACTGCCACTTATCTAAAAATGCTCTTCTTGATAGATAGTGCAAAATAAATGCACGTCCAGGTAGGTTTGGCGACCGACATGGACCAAAGTTCAATCTAGAATAGAACTAGAAAGAAACTGTCAAACAAGACTCCAACCACTGAGAAATGAACTCGAATGGGGACACCTCTTATCCAATCCTGGAAAAAGATAACTGAAGCAACCATCATCCACGAGGATTAACTCTTTGGGGAATTGACAAAGGGTGGACGTTTTATGCCTAAAGGCCGTCAACTCTATGGGAAAGAGACAAAACGCCCAGTCACTAAGGAGGGACACCCAACAAAACAGGTAACAACCAGAGATAGCACAAATGCACAGATGCTATGCATATGCTTATGCCATGATCATGTTTATGCTATGCTTTTGTTTGTGCTGACAAAACAGACAAAACTGGAGATGAAATGAACATCTCGAAACGGAGACTCAAACAACTTCACCAAAGTTGGGCATCAAAGGGATGGTCAGGAAGAATATCCATTCTACTTTCAAGGTTACCACCTTCTCTGAGAGAGTAATCTTCTTAGGCCAAAACATCATGACTTCACTTGGGCTGCCATCATGAGTTTGAATTCTTTGCTAAAGGAAGATCACACCGAGAGATTCCCATATCAATGGAAGTAGCAACTTAACCGGAGAATTTTGACAAAAGGTACCTATGAGAACAAAACATTTATGCCTCATGATGGTGATAATCCTCTTCAAGCGAGCAGAGGCTCTTACGACGAACAGTCTTCAAATCCTTTCTGCCCTAAATTATGCATTTTGTGAGAAGACGTCAGAAGGATGCTTTTACAAAAGAATCGTCATAAAGATGCTTCAATGTCTTCAAACCTTTAGAGGGATTTACCAATCTCAACGTGATTGCCCCAGATTAACGGTATTTGTACAAAGTCTTCAGATTGTGGAAGTAACGACTGAGAAACAAACTTACCCCTGCTAGCTGGTAACTGTAACAGAGTTGCCCCAGACTAAATTGTTGATTAAGAGATTCATCTGGCCTTGACCTGGTTGGTTTTACTGGCGAACCTGGAGTAGCTGGCCTTGACAACAATTCATTTTAAGATCTCAAACAATGTGCCCCAGAACACATGGTCTGCAAGAAGAAATCACTAAGAGGATTTTACAGAAGAATTGTCATCCAATATGCATTCAATATTTTCAAACTCTTAGAGAGATTCACAAATCTCGACATAACTACCCCAGTTTAACTGTCTTGGAGAGATTAATCTAATCCCGACTTGATGGCTTCTGATTGACTGTTTTCGAGAGTTCTAATCTTGACTTGACTGCCCCTGATTAACTGAAGAGTTCTGCCCCATTTCAAATGTCTTTGATTGGCTTGGATTAACAGTGTTACAAATGATTGACCAATCCTTCAAATTAGTTGCCCCAGGCTGAGCTTCCTTTCTCGAATCCCATTTCCTAGCTGACAGCGTTTGTTGGGCTTCCTTTGACGTTTGGATTGTCTTGCACGCAATGTTGTTCATTTAAAAATTGGCAATTCTCAATGTAAAATTCATGCAATCTTTTGGAAACATCTTTTGATGGAACACACACGGTGGAGTGGTCAAGTGATCAAAGTGAAAATGATTCAGTCATTTACAAATGATGGATAAAGTGATGAACACACACAGTTAACAAAGATCATTAGGAGTCAGGTTATCCAACCTTGCTGTAATATGCTTTCAAAACAACCTTACCTCAATTAGGTCTTTTAAGGGTTGTAACGTGGCTCGGTTCACGGTTCATGAAACAAAGGATAAAGGCTCAAAGTTATTTGTCCCACCCATTCTCCGTGATGAACTCCACTCCTATGTTCAGTTAACTCAAACTATTCATTCAGGTTTTTACCCGTTTTTTAAGAATTGAATTGATGGTAGTTAGTAATGGTTTACAAACCTAATATAGTCACAACTCCCTTACATTATTGGGTTGTCTTTTTCTATTTTGAGGATTTTAAAAGTGAAAGCTTTAAGGTTTTCCTCTTTTTATTATCCCTGACTTTTGCCTGAACTGTTTTCTTTTGAATACGCAGTCAGCGGGATGCCCAATTTTGCCTAAGTCCCCTTCACAGGTTTCGACTTAGCGGGCCTTTCAATTTTCTTTTTTTTTTCTTTTTTTTTTCGTTGAGAAAGAAGGTGACTACCTTGATTAATGGCTTACAGTGAACCATCATCGTGTTTCATGCTGAAAAGCATCTTTGACACTTGTTTGTTGTGTACGAAGGAAAACCTGAGTGCATCAACTCTATATGAAAAGTGTCATGTATGCACATATCTCCAAGTTAACTGAGAACTACCCGCCCCAGGTTTGAGATTTAAGGTTTTGTTTTTGTGAAGAAAGAAAACTCCTACTTCTAGGCTCGAAGGGTTTTAACGAGGGATTATCTTCCTTATTTCTCCAGTGTTTAGGGATTGAAACAATGCCTTACATCATTGGTAAAGTCAAATTGAAAGCATATCAACAGCAGTTATGAATATAGTTTTCATCATCCTCCCCAATCTTTGCTTCAAACAGAAATTTGGTAAAGAAAAGAAATTCTTGCATTTTTGTTTTTTCATTTTTTTTTTTGTTTTCTTATCACAATGAAAGACAAAGAGTGAAACGAATGGATTTAATCAAAAGATGCATAACATTAAACCTTGCGAATGAAAAATAAAGTGGTCGAGCTACTCAAAGAATATAAAGACTGTTTCGCTTGGGACTACAACAAAATGCCAGGACTAAGTTGAGACATGGTGGAATTGAAACTGCCAATTTGACCTAGCAAGAAGCAAGTGAAACAACTGCCAAAGAGGTATGTGCTAGAGATAATGTCGAAGATCAAGGAATAGATCGAAAGGCTTCTCAAAAGTAAGTTCATAAGAATAGCTAGGTACGTCAAATGGTTATCGAATATTGTTCCAATTATAAAGAAAAATGGTACTCTTAGAGTTTGCATAGATTTTAGCGATCTAAATAATAATACACCTAAAGACGAATACCCTATGCCTGTGGCAGAAATGTTAGTCGATTAAGTCACAAGCCATGAGTATTTAAGTATGTTAGATGGGTACTCTGGTTATAAAAGTAAAAAATCACAAGAGCTTTAAGGATTGTAATGTGACTTGGGTAAAAAACAATTGTTTTTCTAAAGGTAAAAGAAACAAAAACTTGCCTAATCAAATGAGAGTGATCATTTCTCACAATCTCAAGCAATCACCAATTCCAATCACCTTTTTATCTTTTCCAAATTGTTAAACCATTCCACACAGTTTATTAGCACACCATTATTTTTTCTTTTTTTCTTTTTTTTTTTATAATTTTTTTTCTTTTTCTTTTCTTTCTTTTTCAAACTTTTTCTTTTTCTCAACCTCTTAGCAACCAACCTCTTCTCCCCAACTTGAATACAACCATACATAGTAACACGAATGCTCCCAAACTTAATAGGAAAGGGTAAAAAAAATCAAATGGCAAGTCATGATTATAGTTCAAGAAAAAGTATTAGAATCCATACAAAAATGAACTTAACACCAACATGGATTCTAACAAAGGCTCAAAATCACAAGGTAGATTGACTATTTGGTCAAGTAGTTATGCTCAAAATAAAATAAAATGCCTTTATCATTTTAGTGCTATCATACAAGTCAACACAAATACAAGATTAAACATAATAAAATTGAGTTTAAAAAAATGTTGGTCTCCTGCATATAGTAAACAATGTAAAGCTCCTCACAAAAAGGTTTTGTTCTAAAGTGATTCAAAACTAAACAAGTGTGGAAAAAGAATAAATAACATGAAAATTGTACAAATGAAAAGTCTCCTAATCATGCTATGTTATAGAAAGCGATAAACGAGTACCTTGCAAAGTACCAACTTCAAACAATATCAAAACTATACATTCGCAAGTTGAAAGGATCAAACTTGGAAAATCACAGATGCATCCTCAAGCTAATCAAAAACAAACTTGAGAGGAAACACAAACATTATTCTAATAACCTAACATAATTGAATTAAAACTAACTAAACACAAATATCAAAATTGATGAAAGTGAATGGAAAATGAGAGGTTTTTCTTTGCAAAACAAGGTGCGCTAAGCGCCCTCTGCGCGCGGGCAGGAAAACTTCGATTTTCAAGTTATTTTTCTCACACAATCCATCCACTATCACTTTATATTAACTATAATACTAAACATAAAAATATAAAAACTCAAAAATTATTGGGTTGCCTCCCAACAAGCGCTAGTTTTACGCCGTAAGCTCAACGCCTTTATTTATGCACATACTCCTCCATGTTGCTTGGTTCACCGACTACTACCAAATAAACCTGCACAACACTTGAGCAAACGTAAACCAAAAACAAAAATATGCACAAACACATAAACATGATATAAAACACATATATACAATCACTTAGGGAAAGCAATTATAAACAAGTATATACAAAGCTTTAAAACATACAAATATCGCAATGCAATTCAATATCAAAACCAAACCCCGGCGACGACGCCATTTTGTTGAAGCGGTAAAGCAGCAAGCAAAAATATTAAGTACCCAGTTTTGTCGTCTCCACAGGGATCGATACAAGGGAAAGAATGCCATTGGACAACCTCTACGTCTCTAAGCTTGGTTTTAATGGTTTGGGATAAAAATGCAAAAAGAAAAAAACATAAAACAAGAAAATAAATACATTCTTAAGAAATGAGAAAACTCGTCAGGAGTTGTATTTCGTTCTACCCATCATGTACAAAAAATATATGGATCAAATGCACGCAAACTAAATTACTCGTCAATATTATCACGTATCGCTCACAACAGAGGTTATGTCTAACGTAAAGTTGAGAGAACAACCGCATCGCCTCATCGGTGATGTCTCATGCAACTCGACAATACAGAGCATTAAGAATCGATACCCGCGTGAACATTAGACCTAAATCTATGTCGTGAGTTTAGAATCTAACAGATGTTCATCTTAGATCGAGTTTGAACCGTATATGTCTATAGCAATCCAAACCCATTAAGTAAAAAATCAAGATAACCATCGATAAAGAGTTGTAAAAGAGATTTTATACAAAGATTCATAAATATACATACAATCAAGATAAACTTGTATACAAAACCCCAAAAATATAGAGAGTACAAAGAGAAGAGAGAAGAAGAACAAAAATCTCACGGTCTTTCTACTCCGATTGAAGTGGATTCGACTCCGGATCGTCAAGATGCACACTCTAATGTTGTTTCTAAGATAAATCTACTCATGCATTATTACCTATAAAAACAGATGAAAAAATGTCAAACTCAATATAATGTAAACTGTACAAAATATACAAAAAAAAATGGGGGATTATTAACGGAAAACCAACAAATCTAGCCAATAAGTGCCAATTATTCACACTCAAAATTAGTACTTTTTAGCGCTTATCAGCGAGTAGCAAGACGCTTTTGAAAACATCAAGAAATATCTAATGAAGCCTTAAGTATTGTTACCTCTAAGTAGAAATAAGCACATGAAATTGTACTTAGCCACGTCAGATTCAATCATAGGCAGTATGTTAGCTCAAGAGGATGATAAGGGCGTTAAAAGAGCCCTATATTTCATCAGTCGAATCTTAATAGACGTAGAGACTAGGTATAACCTGATTGAGAAATTATGTTTGTGCCTATACTTTTCATGAACAAAATTGAAGCATGATATTAAACTACTGAAAGTTCATGTCTACTCTCATTTCAACGTTATTAAGCATAGTTGAATAGGAACGTGGACCTTAGCGCTTACTGAGTATTCATTGACTTATTATCCTTTGAAAGCAATAAAAGGAAAGCTGACTCTTTTGTTGATGATTCAGTGGTCAAAACAATGGAGGCATACATAGGAACCAGGCCTTTGAGGTTGTTTTTTTTACGATTCCAGACATAAAGATGGAACCATGGTAGGAATCTTTATGCTTTCACCAGAAAACATACCGACCCAATTTAAGTATAAGATCAAAGGGTCATGTTCCGACAATGAGGTTGAATATCAAGCCTTGATAATAGGCCTACAAATTTTGTTGCATCTAGGGGCAAGGGATGTTAAAGTAACGGGGGATTCGGATCTGGTGATTCGACAATTGAAAAAATAGTATAAATGCATAAAAGATAATTTGATGTTATACTTTGTTAGAGCTAATTTGTTGCTGAAATGTTTTGATCATGTTGCTATTGACCATATTCCTTGACTGAAAAATACGGAAGCCGATGACTTGGCTCAGATAGCCTTAGGATACAAAATATCCAAGGAAAGATTGGAAGATTTAGTCGAGATTAAGGAGAAATTAGTCTCAAAAGAGATCCCTCCAGAGACACCGTCAATGTAAAAACTGGGGGGAGGGGGGCATACGAATTCGAGGATTCGCCAAACTTAGAAAATTATGAGTTTGATAAATTTATAAGCTACAAAGTTTTGTCCATTGACTTGATGTCAGATAATGATTGGAGAAAAACTATAGTCGAATACTTAGGAAATCTAACAGGAGCAATAGATTGAAAGATCAAATACAGGGCCCTAAGTTACGTAGTCATGGGAAATGAGCTATTGAAAAAATGCATTAAGGGACTCCTCCTCAAGTGCCTTGGTAAAAGCGAAGCCTATTTAGAAATCTCTGAGGTACATAGGGGATGGTGTGGCTCTTACTAGAATGGTTACAAGATGAAATGGTTACTATTTCTACTAGGGGTCTATTAGCCAACAGTGTTGAAAGAATGTATAGATTTCGCCAAAGGTTGCTAAGAATGCCAAAAACATTTAGGTATTCAACATGTGTCGGCCAGTGAGTTACACTCAATAGTTAATCCATGGCCTTATAATGGTTTTGCTTTAGACATAATTGGTGAAATCAAGCCCTCTTCGTTAAAAGGGCATAAATACACTTAGGTGGGGATATACTATTTCACCAAGTGAATAGAGGTCGTGATTTTTCCAAATGTCGACCAAGAAGAAGTAATATTTTTCATCCACAATCATATCATATATAGGTTCAAGATACCTGAAATTATTACCACAAACCAAGCCTCGGTTTTTACAAGACGCAAAATGGTGGAGTTTTCCTCAGAAGCAGTTTTTGAATTGTTGACCTTGACACCATTATATGCCCAGACTAATGGTCAGGTCGAAGAAGCAAAAAAGATATTAATTGGTTTTATTGGAGATCATGTGGGTCTAAAGCCAAAGAATTGGCATAAAACCCTAAACCAAGTTCTATGGGCATGGCCGATGCCACAAAAGGCATACTTAAAGATTACACCATTTAAAATATCAAAATGTTGCCACAACGACAAAAAGGGAACTTCAACAGAAATTAAAAAAAATTCAATCCTAGAAAAGGAAAGTAGTCATAAGCCTTTCGTACTGAACTTGCTCGAAGTAAGTCGACGATCACCTTGAAAAATGAGGAAAGCGTATGTAGAGATTTCAACGCCAAGGGCGGCAACCGTTTCTTGGTGTTGGATCCCTTTCTGGGTCTTTTCATCTAGCTAAATTTGACTGAATCTTTGAAGATTGGTTTTCTCAACCTCAGCCTCTTGCACTTTCTCATGAAAAACCTAAATTTCTTTTTTCCAGCCAATGATTTTGGTGTCTAAAGCAGCAACTATAATATCCTCCCGACAAAGACTTTCTTCGAACTCTTCAGCGCGCTGGTCAGATTCGGCGGCCAGGTTTCACATCTTCAATGTAACACCCTAATTTCCCCCACATAATTTTAAATAAAAATTAGAGTAATTTAAAAATCACCAAACAATTAGAATGCTACTTCAACTCAAACCAGGTCATGCAAATGGATGTGTAACAATGAAATTTTAAAGTAATGATAATAATAAACATATCTAAACTCCAACATTGTATTAGCAGCGGAAAAGCATTAACAACTGATTGTTTAATCTACTCAAACACAATTATAATAAATGGTAAATCATAATAATTTATTCAACATAAGAGATTAACATAATATCTCCACCAATCATAATTGAAATAAATAAACATTCTATCCCCCCCAATGTTACTGATCAAAGCAGAAACTGACTCAACAAAAGCATAACGAAGAGTACTCTCTTCCACTCACATCCACACCTTTACTGTGGATTATCTATATGATGCCCATGTAGAGAAAACATTCAAACAGAAGGGCTGAGAAATCACAATCATATAAAGAAGTGCACAATAATATGTAAGCACATTATCAACATATGGATAATCACCCAATCTGCAATTCACACTCCACACAATCCACACATCATAATTCAACATGTATGTAAATGAAAAGAGACTCAACTCAGGACTCAATGCATGTGGTACCAAATGTGAACTCTCAAGTTCACTCATAGGTAACACTTCACTGATTCCTATCTGGAGCTAGCTACTAGCATCCAATCCACACCATAGGATTTAGGCTCACCAAAAACGGACCAACGTCCAAACACCATGATGCATGATTCATAAAGGACATAAAACAACTATAACATGTACAATTATGTTCACGTAAATCAATGTAATACGCCATTAATGGCCACCAAACACCATAAACAATACTACAATCATCCATCAACAACATTATAGTACATAACATGCAACAATAACACATTCATAATTATTCCACACCATAAAATACAAGCCACATATCACCCAATGTAACACCCTTCTAAACCCCACAGAAAATAAACATAATCAGAGTAAAATTAACATGCATTCACAAAGGGTGTCACACATATATTTCCAAATTACTTAAAAACCACCTGTCATGCTTAATAACACTGAAATAAATAATCATACTTTACAAGATTTCATTTGCATGTAACAACGGATTTATTTATATCACAATTTTTCATAAAAGAAATATTTACTTTTATCACATAATTCACCTCACTTAGGCACGGAGGCCAACAACACAAAATACATCAGAAACATAACCCAAACGATCCCAGTGTTACATGACCAGAGCACGACTCATCCCAATAACATAAAATCACTAAACAACTACACCAATAGCGACCCTGCAACTACGAGCAGTACTACACCTTGATACCTGCACGATGTCATGAAGGACATCATTCCAGCAGAAGGGTGAGAAATATTATCATAATAACAGTATATATAATCATATATATAAATGCACAAATATCGAATACATAAACTCCACATTTCCTCACCACAATACATTTACCTACTTAAACACATTCATCAATTCACATGCACACACACAACATGTTCATTCTACCAATTCACACCAACATCTATATTCATGTTTATTTCACCAATGCATCATATAAAGATGATAATGCAACTCATAGAGACCGATTCACGACTCTATGGAGATGCAAATGCGGTACCGACTCATTCAGCAGGTTCAATTGAAGAACCAAAAGGAACCATCGCTCGTTACCGAAGTAACTCCCCGTCGGGCCTACGATGTTCACCCATCGCTCACACCCCACATGGGCACATGATGTTCCAGGATTGCTCACACCCCACAAGGGCACACAATGGTTCTGCAGATTCTCCATGGAATCAAGAATAAACCATCGCTCACACCCCACAAGGGCACACGAGGTTTCTGCAAATCCTCCACGGGATCAAGAATAAACCATCGTTCACACCCCACAAGGGCACACGAGGTTTCTGCAGATCCTCCACGAGATCAAGACACAAGAATTCAATTATGATGCTACACACGCACAATGACTCTACGCACTCTTGAAATACACACATATACACAAAAATATTCAATTACGCATTACCCCACACAAGTACGTACAGTTATACACATAATTGCCAAACGGCCACATCTCACACTTTCATACAACAATCATATACACATACCATATGACTCATATAAACTCCTCAACTCTCGCAAATGCTCATTTGGATTATGGGTACAACATATATACCCCACCAGGAACAACATCACAATTATTCCACCCCGGTGATTACTACACTAGGAACGACACCTTGTCATTCTACCCCAGTGAGTAAGAATCACGCACGCTCGCATATTCACAACATCATTAACATACACATATATTCTCATGCATACTTCACACATCATCACACTCATCATGCATTCATGTTTAATTCAAACGATGCATATAATTGCCAAAAGGCCATACTCCACAATCTAGGATTCACGCCATAAGGCTACCCACAACACGTCTCATCACAATAACACACAAACTATTCACGTTGCATAAGGATTAACATCATTGAACCAAGCAATTATCAATTGAATGGAACACACAAGAAAACAACATGTTGTCACACTCGCTACCCTGTTCGCCTAGCGAGTGCTCGTACCTGTTTGCCTAGCGAGCAAGCTCGCGAAGGCAATCAGAAGCCACTGACTTGATTCGCTACCCCACTCTCCACAGCGAATGCTCGCTACCCCCTTCGCTACCAGCAAAGAACACCCAAAACCATATTGCCCAAGTCTGGGACCGTTTGCTACTGGCTCGCCACAGCGAATGCCCGCGACCCGCTCGCCTAGCGAACGTGCTAGCGAGGGTCTGCGAACCCAGAATTTCCCAACTGTCCAAAACTCTAAAATCATCGAAATCCACTCGATTCAATCCCAACTCGTCTCGGTAGCCTTAGCCCAACATTCCTCGACTAAATCCTACCACTCATTCTCATTTCTAACCGTTCAAACTCATATTCTACCGATTAAACTCATTATGCCCTAGAATGGAAGATGAGGAAGAACAACCAAACAAATCCAAACAATCCATACATAATCACATACATTGGTAAGATAACAATACTTCCCACCCTTACCTCGATTAATCGGAAGCTAGAAGTCGTTCTTGAGCTTTCCAAGCTTTACCTTCTTTTTCCTTCTACTTTCTCTTCTTCCTCCACTTTCCTTTCATGTTTTCTATTTTACATTTTTGTTCCGCTTCACGTCATATATCCTTCCCTTCTATTTCTCTCCAATTTATTTCTTCTTTCAAAATATTTACCAATTCATTTCCTCATAAAATATCTCGTCTCATCCTTAATTAGAGAATATCTAGTAAGTCCATATTATTCTATCAAATAGAATAAATCAGTTAAATCCAATAATTCACTTAAGTCATACCAACCAATTAACTAGTACCATTAATCAGTTGTTGAAAATTGGGTTGTTACAACTCTCCCCCACTTTAGGAATTTTCGTCCTCAAAAATGTTATCCAACTCGAATAACTCTGGATACGACTCTCGCATCACAAACTCCTAACTACTTCTGCCAAAGGAATCCCTTTACCTCGAAGTTGCTTCTCGTTCACCCACCTGAACTTAGCAGTGTCTCCACCGTCGGATTGCCTCTCGCACAATCTCAGGTCCGATTACAACGCTCTCGCCAGACACACATTAACTCAAAGGAGCCTTACACCCTCTTACTAAACAAAGCCGCATACGATGTCATTCTGATATTAGAATGATGGAAATTTTTGTAGATAAACTCCATCAACGACGATTAACGATCCCACGATCCACCTTGGTCCAATCACACAAGCTTTCCAACAAATCCTCTACATAATGGGTAATCCTCTTTGTCTGTCTATTCCTCCCGCGGACGCTAGCCAGAGTTTAACAACCATGTGGCACCCAGAAGTACCTACAAACCTCTCCAAAATCTTAATGAAGAACTCAGATTCCCATATAATAGAATGATTCATCCTTACTGGTAAATAACGAGTTACTCTTGTTAATCCATTCTTAACTATCCAAATCGAATCATATCCCATCAAATCCTTCGGACAACCCGACACAAGATCCATGGGAATACTATCTCGTGCCACTCAGAAATATTCTACAGTTGTATCAGGTCCAACAGTTTCTGATGTTCACACTTCGACTTTCAACAAGTCTAATCAACATATGCAACTTCGACCACTTCTCTCTCCATCTATGGTCACCAAGACGATTCCTCAAATTTGGTCATATCCTCACAGTACCTGGATGGATACTACAATTTATCTCAACGTCCTTCTCCCAGGTTACTTTTATCTCATTCTCATTATTGGAAACACAAACTTTATCATGACACTCATGGTGCCATTTCCATCAATCCAAAGATCAGCTCTTCGACTGTTATCCATTAAATTAAATCATTCTATTAACTCAAATAAATTCCGACTCCATCGGATCTCATCGGGAATACCAATAGTCGGTCTTAACATATAAAGCTCAACTCCACGAGAAGTCTCTTCGCATACCAAACTCGTATCCCGAATTTGCTTCTTCAGTTCTAGTTCAATACCATTGTCATCAGTATATACGGAAATTCCCATTTGATACCTTAGCTACCACGTCGTCTCACCCGAAAGGTAATTCGACCAAAACCACATTTCTTTAGAAGTCCCAATTACTCCCTCTGCCTCATATTCAACTTTTCCAATTTAGACGAACACCTTAAGCTTTTAAGGTCAACAATCATTTCGAATCTCAACTAAACAATTGAGGTCTCCAAACTCCGGCACAGACACACAACAACCAATTCCAAACTACTTGTCAGATGATCCCCTTATGTAGCTTGAGTTGCCTTAAAGCATAACCAAAACTCGCGGATGTTGTACTTAACATATCTCTCAATCATATCAACCAAACATCATAAAACATAACAAGTAGTTCCGTCAAATTTGGCCAACCAATACACGAGTTATTGACAGCATCTCCCAAGAACTCTTTAAACTCCTTCCCAGTGGTATATCACTACTCGTTCTCAAACACTGATAACTCAAGTCTCCGATGTCCAACATGATCTTCTACACTCTTCGAATATCCAAATACCCTCGGTTACACAACTATCAACTCACTTAATTAAGTATGGAAAATCCCATGTCAAACGGACACTCAATTTGTGAGTTATGGAGAAAACACAAACCACACTTCCCTTACTTATTACAACATCCAAACGTACTCCATCAAGAAATAACTTAATTCCATGTTACTACTGTCGCGGTGAAAATTGGATACCAAACTATTGATTAGTTTGAATCTTTAATTCATTTTTGCAACCGAACTTTGATTTATCCAAAGGAAGGGATAAAGATCGAAATTCCCACAATGCAATGCAAATGCAAGGATAGAGAGTTATAGGTTCGGGGGTTGGTTAAACTTAGGGAAGGTGCTAGCATCCTAAGTTTCTATAGTACTCTACAGGAACCTCTTGTTTTATGTTTGTTTATTGCTATGGTTTATTTGCTTAATGGTTGAAAGACCCTAGTGGTTTATATCTAAGTATACTCGATAAGATGTCGCATCTTATGCCTACATATCCTTACGGGAGTGGAATCAGAGTACTTGTAGTTCCCCTAAAGGGTTAGAGGAGCTCTTTGACTGTGGTCAAAGTTCCTACAGTTTTAGGGTAGTTGTTTTGATTGGGTTTAGGAGAAGAGATGAGTCTTCATTTTAAGGGAGATTTAACCGCCACAAGTGTAAAGGGGGTTGTAGGAAAATAGTCTTTGCATCGTCTTAAGAAAAGGGCTTAAGTACTCGGATTGTTTGACGAGTATGCCTTTATCACTCTTAAGGCAAAGTTCCTACATGTTTGATTGTATTGTTGTGGGGGTGGAGATTATATCTCACTTAAGATGATTAACATCTTTCTCTAAGGTGTTTGTAAAAGTTGTATAGTGTTGTTTGTCTAAGTTGTAGAGATAATGGTCCTTCCTATGGGGTAGGATCTATCTTAAGCAATCAACTTGAATGGAAACAAGGATCGTGGGGAAATGATGCAAATGACGTGCACTACACACAAGTGTTGACTCATGTGTAGGTTTTTCCGTTGGACGAAATGCGATGCGATAATGTAAATGCGGTAATGTAAATTGCAATGAATAAGTTGCGGAAATGTAAACCATACACATACGCATGAAAGCGCTGAGGTGTAGGTGCAAGTGTCGTGAAGTGCACGATTTGAATGAATATATTTTGCGGTGTGAGTTGATTTTAATGGCGATTAATTTTTAGAGGAAAGAGTTGAATTGATCTTAAGCGAGGTTTTTAAGTAGGACGTTATAGTATGCTGAATGATTTAATTTTATTATCTAAAACTTAAGTGAAATGATTAAATATGAATTATGGCTATTATTTAAGAGTTAAATTAAATTATTGATTACGAAATGAATAAATAAAAGGTTATTTTTATCATTTGTTTCTAAAAGTTAATTAAATACTAAAGGTTTTATTATTATAGATTGTTTTGGTCATTAATAGATAAAATCGCTTATTTAGAAAAGGATTCCTTATAAAATAATTTTAATGATATAAATTGTTTACTTTAAGTTATAAGAGGTCTTTTATTATTTAGAAAATGAACAAAAATATTTTATTAAAATAAAAAAAGAAATATTAAAATGATAAATCAAATAAATTATTAATATTGAATTTATTAATAAATAAGTTGAGAAAGTTAATTAAGAAAAGTTATAATTGGTTTTAATTAAAAAGCTGATTAAATAAAAAGGCTATGTTAATTAATTAAAAGAGTAAGTGATTAGGTTTAAAAAAAAAAGGTAAAGGATTAATTAAAGGTTTCATGGGTTAATTACGTTTACTGAGCAGATTAAGGGTCGAGGGATTGGGTGTACGCGCGGATATGGGCTTATGGATGGTGACGAACGGTGCTGATGTGAAGGTGTATGGTAGTGTGGTGTGGGTGTACGTGCATACAATACATAATATTAAAAAAAACAACAAAAAATAGGAAACCCTAAACTGGACCCCCTTCTTCTCTGTCGTTTCATTCTTCTTCGATCCCCCTCCGTTCTTCTTCATTCTTTTCCGCTCTCTCATTTTCCTCTCGTCTCTATTCTCATTCTCCCTCTTCTTCCGATCCCTTCTCCTCTTTAATCTCTTCTTGAATCTTCATTTTTCGTCATATCTTCTCCGCTTTCGGCCTCGCTACACAAAATCAAACAAAACAAACATCATAAAGCGTTAGCAAAAAAATCTCACATTTTGAACAATGGTTTTCGCAGGTCTTCCAATGGTGGTTGAAGGGGCGAGTGGAAGGAGGTTCGCGACGGCGTGATTTTGAAAGTCTGGGGGGGCGAATCCGGCAGTGTGGCGATTTTCGGCGACCAATGCTTTGACGACGGCGGATTCGCGGCGGGGTCGGAGAAATAGATAAGTTTCTCTTTTCTTGGTTCACAAATTTAGGGCTTTTCAAATTTAGGGTTTTTCTGGATGTTGTGGATTTGAGGATTTGGGGTTTTTTGTGATGAACTTGCTGTGAATTTTTGTGGCTGTTGAATTTTTATGATTTCTGTACACTGTATCCGTCTTTTTCTGCTGACTCTCGAGCTCCTCTCCTTTTATAGGCAAACTTGGATTCAATGGGCATTCACAACTTTCCATCTTCGGCTAGACATGTCTGGGCCATTTTGGAAGGTAAATCCTCTCTGGTTTAATTATGTTGGCTGCCCTGTGAAAAGCTTAAACTCAAATATCTTCTGTTGAACCTCGTTTCGGAAACAAATATGTGCTGATTTATGTTTTGTGATTGCACTCCAATAAAATTGAATATGTTTCCAATTCTCATATGGTATGTTTGATCTTGTAGGTGAATTGCTTCGCGTTCATTCCAAATGTGTTTGGAGGATAATATCGTTATTTTTTTTGATATTTCTCTCAGTGAACTTCAGATTGTGTTCTGAACTGGGTTAACTTTTCTTTTCTTCTTTCAGGAAAATACTCGCTTTGGGTTCATGATGTTGAAGAGGGTCTTGAATTTGACTCTGACTGGTTAGAGCAGCCACATTCTCAACACCCTTCGCATTGGACAGGTACCCAAACAGAACACTCATTTATTTCCAGCTCCATCTGGTATCGTAACGTGCCTAGAACTATTTCTCTTTTTCTCATGCTTAGTAAGAATTATGGAGTTTTGACAGGGAAATGGTGTGTCCACCAGTTGCGGTAATGGTTCTCCCAATTCATCATCTTCAATAGGATAACAGGCGGAAAGACGCAGTTGCGTCCTTGCTTTCAGTATGGAAGTAATAGTCTGGTTATGAACCAATGCGGAGTGCCTGGTTGGCGGCTTCTCTTCGAAATTGCAACGCAGAAGTGGTTTCAAAAGCTTGGCCTTGAAGAGTTTTAATATTTGACTCTTGAAAGGTTGAATAATATCATGAAGAAAAGAGTTGTCTCTGCCTGCCAACTTTAAGATTCCCGCACTTTATTCGGTAACATTTGTATGGGTTATGGCCTGTATGCCCTGTAGTTTTTCAAAGTTTCAACTCGTAATGCCTCGCATTTGGTCTTAGACTTGGCTTAACATAATTTGGTTCTGAAGCTGCTGTTTTCATAGTAATATACTTCCTTTAATTTAAATGACCGATGGTTACATTGTCCTCTTTGTTGCTTAGGTGCGGCTGTTTGAAATGGTTGTCGTTGGACTTTCTGAATGCTTTGAATTGTTGCAGGTGTTACAGGAGGTTGTTGTTCTACAAGATGCGAAGCTTCCAATTGGTCTTGAGTCTTGACCAAGGGCGGTTTCCATGAGTATTCTGTCGAGCTTGCCCTACAGCCTTTGGGTTCCAAAATTGGAGGTTCGAACACTCTAACTTTCCTTTGTCTGGTTGTGTATTAAAACTCATTTCCTGCCGTAGATAGATTAGTTTCTTGTTCCTGATCACCTTGACTTGCTAAATGAAATTTTGGATTGCATTTCATGAATTGATGAATCTACGTTGGACTAGCATCAGTGCTCCTTGCTATGTAAGCACCGAAATTCAAATGATGCATCGTGATATTTCATATCTCAACTCTTGCTTCATGATATTTCCCTTTCATGTTTAGATTAAGAACAAAAGGCTTCAAGAGGAAGTTTGATGGATTCTTGATGATGTTGCCGAAATAGTAATATGGTGCTGACATGTTTATGACTTCCCTTCTATTTGAGCTTGATTCATCCTTTCACTCAAACTCCTTTGTATGTTTGACAGGTCTAGAATGATATTGTTGTCGATGCCATTTGGATGGGAACTGAATATTGATGAATTTCTACCTATGACTTTGGACAGAAAGAGAAACACTCTGGAAGTAAGTCCGTTTCGCATTCTTTCTGTTATGAGACATGTTTTGGTAGCTTCTTGGTAATTCAATGGAAATTGATGAGAATTGCTCTCGGTTGTTCTAGGTGCAGGTGCCGCCGAGTTGGATTCCATGATGGGGCTGCTGGAGAAATATTGTTGATTTTGTAGTAGCAGCTTGACAATCCAAGAGAACAAGGAAAAGAACAAGACAGTTGCTTATGTTTTCTTGGGCGAACTAAAGGTTGAACTTTTGGCGTACGTTGAGTTTATCCTCTTTGAGCTGGGAATTTGGTTGTTAATTGGAATGCCACAAAATATGTCGTGTATATCTTTCTTTGCTGATATGTTTTAACACTGGTTGGATTGCAGGTGTTAACGAATTTTCATGCTGCAATTTGTTTTTTGATCTGATTTCCAGCAGCTGTGCCAAGGGTGGAACAACTCTGAGTTGCTGTTGTAACTTTGCTGTCTGCTATGTTTCGACTCCCTTCTTATTAACATTGTCTGATATAAACAGGGTCTGCTGCGGTTACCGTATTGAATCTTCGGCAAACGGTTGATAGTGTGAGTGAGACGAGGACCAAGTGGCAAGGTTGATTATCCAAAACATGTTCTTTAAACTAGGGATTAGTATTAATAGAGACGGTGGCCCTGCGGAGTTCGGACCATATATTTCTTCTGTACCGCTTGCGGGCACCAATGTAGTTTGGTTTCCAAACCCTTTTTATGTACATAGATGCTCTACTGCACATGTAATAACAACTAGGAGTTCTGTTTCTTTTTTTTCTCAAGAATATGTAGTCTGAAGCGGCTTACTTGGTATTGGGACGGACGTATGGCTTTCCATGTAGCTTGGTAAAGTCTTTGTAATATCTGCATACTATCAATGCCAGACTTGTAATTTATTGTAAATTCATGAATTGGAAACAGGTGGTTTCAAAGGACTTCTCTTATGATAATCATGAACCTTAACTTTGAATATTTTCACCCGCCTTAATGGTATTGCTAGGTAAAAGGAGTTAAGTCCATAAAGTAAAAAAGAAGTATGAGTACGGTGGAAGTTAATGCTACAAAGCTAATACCATGTGTGTAACTTGGCCCAATTGCTCGCAAGTAAAGAATTAAGATACGGTCTTGCGATGAGTTAATCTTGATAGCCTGAATTTGAATATGAATATGTGCCTTAGACTCATAATGAACGTGTGATTTATGTACTTGAAATTATCTTGAGCAACGAACATGTGAACCTTGTAAAGATCAAATCAATCTTGAAAAAATGTTTAGCAATGATTTGAGTTAGCGGCTCCTGCTTGCAACTTGTAACTTAATCATATTAGTGTGCCAAAGTTTTGCATATCTTGATCTTGAATTTGGACACTTGAAATGGTGAATCCTCCGTGGTGAAATAGGAATCACACTTCCAAGCATGTTGATCATAAAATAATCAACAAGAAAAAACCGAACTCTTTCGCTTGAGATCAATAGGAAATAAGTAATCATCCAACCTCACTCATGGATAAGAAAAAAGTCCTCCTCTAGTTAAACTTGATATTTGTTACTACGAAAACCCTAGTCAGTCTCCGCATGAACGCGCTTAATCACCAACGGGAAAGAAAGTCATGATCCTCCCCGAGAGTGTGCACTGAAACTTTCTGATGGATGATGTGGAAAATGATCAATAGAAATTCTAGAACTATTCTGTCACACCTTGAAGTGCTTGACGTTACTGTATCTGCACAATATTGGTTAGTTGCAAAAAGAAACATAAATATAACAGCGCAAAATAGAGGCGGGATCTTATGGTCAAAAATTAGGGTGCAACAGATGCCCCTATTTAAGTTACTCCTATTCGAAGATACGGAGATTGAAATCTTCGTTTCGACGAGATAGGAGGGACTTAAATACAAATATTGCGCGAATTTTTGGCCATAAGAAGCCACCGAATGCAAATGATGTGAGATGATATGGAATGCAAGACAAACAGGGGTCCTATGGAGAAATGGCACCACAGGGGGGAATTAGATACAACACACGGGAAGAAGCAGGCTCAACAAAACGAGACTCTGCGGGAAAAGATTGACAATCACAAGGTGTTTGTAGATATGTTGCAAAGGCACTAGTGAGGAAAATCCAACTGAAGCTCCTACTGCATATGTCAAATGTAATGATTCCAAGATATTAGTCGGAGAAGTCTATGTCGAGTCTGGTAACTTCATGTAAGGATGCTTTTGTCAAAGTATCTATTGTCAAGAACTTCTAGGGAATCTGCTGTCGAGATTTTATGTTGTAGTCTGTTGGAGAAATACTTCCGTCGAAGTCTTCCGGAAGTCTACTGTCAAGATTAACCAGGAAATGAAATGGTACCACCTACTGTCGAGGTCTTCTGGGAATCTACTGTCAAGATTAACCAGGAAATGAAATGGTACCACCTACTGTCGAGGTCTTCTGGGAATCTACTGTCAAGATTAACCAGGAAATGTAAGATGTTTGAATGATTGTTGTTGAAAAAACTTCCCCGTGCGTCATGGTATGGGTGCCATGAGCTGGTCTCAGTCTCTGCCCGAAATGATGAAAAATCGTGAGAGCATCTTCACAGAGGGGTTATAGATGTTGTAGATTGTAGATGTAACTGTAGTTGTAGAACTTCCTCTTGCGTCATGGTATGGGAACCATGAGCTGGTCTTAGTCTCTGATGTAGAACTTCCCCTTGCGTCATGGTATGGGAACCATGAGCTGGTCTCAGTCCCTGCCCAAAATGATGGAAACTCGTGAGAGCATCTTCATAAAGAGGGGTTATAGATTTTGTAGATTGTAAGTTGTAATTGTGAAGCTTTGGCTGTAAGCCATAATGTCGTTGTAAAGCTTCATCGGGGATCTTCGGAAGAGATGTGGGCCGGTTGAGTTGTAATGTATGTCTTCTCAAATGAAGAGAGACTATTGTGATAAACTTCTTCGACTTCTTCGGGGAGATGTCACTTGACGGAAGTAAACTTGTGTGATGAACTCACTGGGGAATAAATTCCTGAAGAATATCTTGTTGTAGTTGTAAGTATGTGAACTTCTTGAGGTGAATGTTTCCCAAATAAAGAGAAAACATCTGTGAAGTCTTCGATGAAACAATCTGATGGGTTTCCGGAGAGATGCCATGAGTTGATGATCTTGATAAAACCGCAGGGGACGGACGAACTGTCTTGATGAGATTATCATTTGTCGTTTTGAATAAAATTTTGATCAAAACGAGTTGCTCAAATAAAGAGATTGCTCAAATAAAGAGGTTACTTGCAAACCAGATGTAGATTGTTGGAAAGATGTCTTGTAATATTGTTGGAGAGATATTCATCTTCGATAATTATCTTCATGAGGACCTTTTCTGGGGAGCAGAGTGCAAAATGAATACATACTCCATCCATATTCAGCAGTTTGGAGATATCCACCAATGTGATTGTCAGGGACCGAAATTCAATTCAGGAAATAACTGAAAAGAGACTGTCACGTAAGACTCGACCATAGAGGTATGAACTCAAATGAGAATGTACTTAAACAACCGTCTTCCACGAGAATCGAACTTCATGGGGAAAATAGAAATATTGCGCTTTTTCTGCCTATGGGTGACAATTCTATTTGGAAGGAGAAGACACGCCCAACCACTTGTGGATAAACACGACCAAAGCGACAGAATAACACACACACAAAGATGCACAAATGCAAATGTTATGTTATCTATTTATATGATATGTGTATGCTTATGCTGACAAAACAGACGAAAGCAACGACTGAAGATGGGATAAACATCCGACCAATCTTCAAAGATAGAAGTATCACTGGGGATATGCGGAGAACCAGATATAGGATCTCAATCCTGCTTCAAAGCTTCAAAAACCTCAACTGGGGGAGTAGAGAACACTCCACTCAGGGATATAACAACTTGATAAGTCTGAAAGATTACCCTGTTGAAGACGAGGATAAAGATCCACTAGGGGTGGATCAAACTCATAACTGTAGGAACTTCATGGATAAAATAAATATTCGCTTTACTGGAGAGACTCACGCTGGAGAGGATCGACGTTGTAGAAGGTCCATTAAAGAGTAAAACATGTCCATTTCACTGGGAAGGCGAAGTTGGAGAAGCAAATCACTGAGGATTAAAATATCATCCACTTCATTAAGGAAGTGAAGTTGAGCAAATCACTGGGAATTCTGCATTGAAAAGCTTCATCGGAGAACTGTCATGACCACCAGAATTAAAATTTACTGGGGACATGAAGAGTGTTGCAGAACAAGGTGACTCTGACTTAATGAATTGTGTAATAGTCGCCATTTGAACAAAAACTTGTTGAGTGGGAAAGATAATCTTTGCGTCTCAATTGCCCCAAGTCATGAGAAGAAGTCATTCCAAGAGGATTTTACAGAAAACAAGGCGTCCCACTGTTTTCAAACCCTTAGAGAGATTCGTTGAATCTCGACGTAACGGACCCTGATTGACGATATGGTGAGTCTTCAATCTTGCTCTAGAGGTGAAGTCAAATTTGCACCGAACAAACCACTTGGAAATAACTTGCCCCAGTTTAGCAGAGTCTTCGAATTCCAATAGGACAAGCTTAATGTTGACGCTTATGTGTAATCTTCTATGATATCAGGCCAAATTAACACTCGTGAAATGTTATTCCTGAAACTGTTAATGCAACATATATGTTTGTCTTGAACTTTTTTTTTTGAAAAAGATATATCACAACCACCTGTGACAGAGTCACTAGCTGGGATATGAACTAATTTATAAGCCAATATAGATAGTTGAGCATAGCCCATAGGAGTTAGGAAACGTTATCTCTCTGAGTATGCTTTCGAAGTAAGCCTTACCTCAATTAGGACTTTGGAGGGTCATATGCGGGCTTAGTTTATGATTTGTAAAAAAGGGGATAAAGGTCAAAGCTTATTTGTACCCATCCATTTTGAAAAATGTCCATTCTCTTTTTTTTTTTAAAAGGTTTTAAGTGCTTAATCAAGCTGATTAAAAAAATTGCCCCAAGTTAGAAAATGAGGTTGAAAAATGGTTAAAGGGGAATTAACCACTTTATCTAGTGTTTAGAAAGCTTTTGAAATAGTGCCTTACATCATCAGTAGGTTTTATTCGAAAGCATACCACAATAGATCATGCGTTTTACTTCATCATTCTCCTTCCAATTTCCCGTCTAAGCAAGAGATTGGGTAGCATTGGCATTATAATTTATGAAAATGGTTTTTTGAGTGAAAACGAATGGATTTATTCAAGACAAACATTTATTGCATTACTTATTCAAAATAAACAAGTTCTCACATGCTAATTATGCTTTTAACCAAAGAAAATAACAAGATCAAATAAGCACACAAAATGAACAGCTGATCAACACAACAGTGTTCCATTCACGATTGGGCTTCCTCCTTTGAAAGTTAGCTCTTCATTATCAATCATTTCTTGAACTTTCCCTTGGAAAACTTTACATTCTTCAATCGAATGCCCCAATGCTCCATCATGAAATTCACAGCTGGCATTTGAGTCGAACCACGATGGACGAGACTTCATAATTCTAGTCTTTCTGGGAGTCATTAACGAGTTTCTAGCAAAATAGAACCATAGCTGATGGTAAGTCATTGGGATAAGATCAGACCAGCGGGCTTCTTCCTTCAGAATGCTTAGAGGTACCTTCTGATTCTGAAACCGTCTTCGAACTTGTCGATTCTGATGTTGATCTGGAGGAGTCGATCTTCGCTTATGAGGTAGTCGCTGCTTGCGCTGAGCAGGAACTGTATACTGGTGTTGAGGTACTGGAACCGGATCTGACTGGATTTGAGGGGAGTCCTGAATTGCATTAACATCGACACTTCCTTCCTCTTGGGAATCATCAATTGAAATCTCTTTATTATCTTGGTTAATCAAATTATCTTGAATTCTTCCGCTCTTGAGTGCATTTTCGATGTTTACTCCAACTTCTATAATTTTGGAGAAATCCAATGGCACAGCGCCTACCATTCTAACATAATAAGAGTCTGGCAGTGTTCTTAGAAATATCTTGTTTAAATCTTTCTCCGGAAGGGGTGGATGAACTTGAGATGCTAACTCTTTCCATCGTTGGGCATATTCCTTGAAAGATTCATCGTCGTTCTTACTCATTGTTGCACCCTAAAATTTGACCAACCGGTTCTCCTATCTGGTTCATGGTTAAATTCGTATTCGCATATCAGATGCATGACATTTGTGCACAGACAGAGGATGTCAGGGTTACAGCTTGGTTTTCATCTACCGGATATTTTAGATCCAGTCTAGATAATCAGGGTTTTATTTTCGGGGAATTGTGCACTTCTCGGTGTTTTCAGCTTACATGGTGGTTTTTGGGATATTCTGATGCCAGGGGTTTACTGTTTGCTTCAACCTGGTCGCGCGTTCTATGATTGGTTATTTGCCTTTGTTTGCTTTTTTAGGATTTAATAGCCGCTTGTAGGATTTTAAATAGGCTTTATAGATTTTTTTAATATTTCTAATAGGCTTTTTAGATTTTTTAGAATTTAAATAGATTTTTTTAATATTTTTTAATAGATTTAAATTATTTTTTAGAATTGTTTTAATAGATTTTAGAATATTAGGTTTTAATATAGATATTAATTTCTTTTTAGGTTTAGTATAGTTTTAATGGGTTTTAATAGTTTTTTTTAATAGTTTTAATAGGATAATAGAATTTCTTTTAAATAAATGGTATAGTTTTTTAGAAATTTAGTAAGATTTTAAATAGAAATAATTAGAGTGTTATTTTTATTAGTTAATAGTTTTTTAGAAGTTAACTAGATATTAATTCTCCTTATTAGAGTTAATTAGGATTAATAGAGTTTTATAGCTAATCCCCTTTTAATAGAGTTTAATTAGGTTTTTAATCTTTTAATTAGAATTTGTTAGAATTAATCAGATTAGGTTAATTTTCATTTAGCATTTAATTTTAGGGTTAATTAGTTAATTAGGTTTAGTCAGGTTTAATCAGTGTTCAATTAGGTTTAATCTTTTAAATCCAGTTTTTTCAGGTTTCTGTATCAGTTTTCGTGGGCCCAGAAGAGTGCTTTTTGGAGGCCCATTATCAGTCTTTTTTGTCCCATTTCAATCCAACAATATGCCACATGTCGCAATATATAAGGTGACACGCGTGCAATTCTGAAAGCCCCACCTCAATTCTCAGAATTCACCAGCAGAGGCCACGTCTCACACACTCTCTCTCTCCCTTTCTGCCACGCAACCCCCACACGTGCCCCTCACCTCAGCTCACACCCTGCCACGCGTCCTGCATGCACCTCTCACCGGGAAAGTCCCCGCCGGCCATGCAAGCCCGGTGACATTCCCTCCGGCCACCGTAACCCCCAACTCCGACCACTCTAATGCCCTCCGGCCACCGTAACAACCCGCCGGAGCCACTTTTTTTGCCCAGAATCCTCCCATCTTCTTCTTTCTCCTCCAATCTTCCCCATCCCTCTTCATCCACCATTCGCCGGAAAACTCACATCACCACCGGAGACTTCATCTTTCGCCGGAAACTTCGAGCAATCCCCAGATTGACTCCTCAAGATCCATCTAAATCTTCACCTGGTTCCTCCTAGATCGCCGCCGCGTTCGTCAGAACCTTCATCGTTCTTCTCATCGTTTCCAGAAAACTTTCAGAACCTTCATAGACCTTCATCAATTTTCCAGAAAAATCTTCAAAGAACTTCATTGTTCTTCATGTTTCCCAGCAACATTCAAGGATCTTCAACTTCATCAACCAATCCCAATTCTTCTCGCGCGATTTTTCTCAAGGATCTTCAGAGTTCACCAAATCTTCAAGGAGGTTCATCCGTTGTCAGAATCCCTCAAGAGCGTTCATCAGCAAATCTCCAGGTTTTGAGCTCTCTTCAATACGACTCAAGATCTTCTCGTTAAAAGATTCCAGAAGCTTCAAGATTCACTCGTATTCCATATCCAGGTACACGTTCATGCGATCTTGGTTGTGATTTTCCTTCTGATTGCTGAGATTTTCTGGTTTCGTTTTGATTCGATTAGAGTCTAAATTAGGTTTGATTGGATTTGAGTGTGGGAATGGTGGTTTGTTTGAGATTTGTGAGAGTTTGAGAAGGTTCTTGAGAGGAGGTTCAGAGGGGAGTTTGAGAGGTTGGTAGCGGCGTGTTAGGGTTTGTGTAGTGAACAGTGATTAGGATCTTGAGGGAGAGGAGTGGTTTTGTTAGTCAGCTGATTGGATTAGGGTTGGGCTGTGGTAGGCCCAAGTTTGAGTTTACTAGCGCACCCCCTCAATTACTCGTCCCCCTCCCCCTGAGTGTGAAAGACTGAATAGATTTGGATTGGGCCCTGGCCCTGATTGCTATGCGCACCCCCCAAGCGCAGGCCCAAGGAGGATTGAGTTGTTTGTTGTTTCTATTTGCACCACTAATTTGTCTTTTTCTTTCTGTTTTTTTTCATTCAATTTCCTGATGGATCATGGGCCATGCGCTTGATATCTGCACCCCCCTCAGTTTGGGCCCAGTCTGTAAATAACTAAGGTTTTGCTATTGCTGCACCCCCCCCCTTTTGTTTATTTCTTTTTTAATATTCCTTTGTTTTCATTCATATTAGAAAATGCTTAAAAAATAGTAGGATTGATCAATTAATTCCCTTCTTTTTTCTGTAGATTCGTAATTCAATTTAAAATTTTATAGTACAAAAATATTAAATTGATCATGCATTTTCATTTTTATTTGCATTTTGTATTTTAATTAGTACTGAATAATTGGTTTGTGATGTGTCTGCCTTGCTGATTTTAGTTCTCTCATTTGGTATTGATTTTTGCTTTAGTTTTTTAGTATGTTGTACTAGACTGATGCATGCTCCCCATAGGATTTTTGTGGATTTTTTAGAGATTGATTGATGTTGTTTTAGGGTTAGAGAGTAGAGACCTCATAACTTGCTGGTTAACCCTTGACCATTCATTGTTAGGGATTGTTTAGTAGCCTTAGAAGTTGACTTAGGCTTTGAGATTTGATCTTGGGATCATAGAGGCATATAGGTTTCCCCTATATTTTTGGTAGATTTTTATAGAGTGTTTTGATATTTTTGGCTTGAGCTTGAGAATAGGAGAAGTCTTGATGGCTTCTGACTTTGAAGTTCAACTGTGGTTGAACTTTAGAGATAGTTTCTTTTGGTTTGAGGGCCTGTGGTTTCTTCTGGAAGATGGAGGCTGGATGAAGTCTTGTTGGAGCTTGCAAGGATGCATGGTTTGAGGTCCTAGTCTAGGAGCTTGCTCTCTGTTGGTGAGGTTTGAGACCCTGAAGTTTGAGGGAAATTCATGGTACTTTCCTGAGGAAGGCACTATGGATGTCTTTCATTCTTTCTTCTCACCTCTTTCCCAAGTATCCAATGATGTTGGAGCCTTCATGTGAGTTTAGTTTCTCCTGAGGAGGAATATAAACCGATCACAGTTGTTGAGCCACATGGGATATGATTCCTAAGTGGAAGCCTCCTAGTACTTTCCTGAGGAAGGTACTATGGGTCTGTTCACTTAGTTCCCTTAGTTCATATAGGATTTCTCAAGTATCCAATGATGTTGGAGCCTTCATGTGAGTTTAGTTTCTCCTGAGGAGGAATGTAAACCGATCACAGTTGTTGAGCCACATGGGATATGATTCCTAAGCGGAAGCCCCCTAGTATTTTCCTGAGGAAGGCACTATGGGTCTGTTCACTTAGTTCCCTTAGTTCATATAGGATTTCTCAAGTATCCAATGATGTTGGAGCCTTCATGTGAGTTTAGTTTCTCCTGAGGAGGAATGTAAACCGATCACAGTTGTTGAGCCACATGGGATATGATTCCTAAGCGGAAGCCCCCTAGTATTTTCCTGAGGAAGGCACTATGGGTCTGTTCACTTAGTTCCCTTAGTTCATATAGGATTTCTCAAGTATCCAATGATGTTGGAGCCTTCATGTGAGTTTAGTTTCTCCTGAGGAGGAATGTAAACCGATCACAGTTGTTGAGCCACATGGGATATGATTCCTAAGCGGAAGCCCCCTAGTATTTTCCTGAGGAAGGCACTATGGGTCTATTCACTTAGTTCCCTTAGTTCATATATGATTTCTCAAGTATCCAATGATGTTGGAGCCTTCATGTGAGTTTAGTTTCTCCTGAGGAGGAATGTAAACCGATCATGGTTGTTGAGCCACATGGGATATGAGTCCTGAGTATAAGCCTCCTAGTACTTTCCTGAGGAAGGCACTATGAGTCTGCCTACTTAGCTCCCTTTCTTTGGTAAGCTTGTCTTGAAGCTTGAAGACTGGGATTGATTTTCTCTTGAATAGGGTTTTGCATAGGGCTTTGCTTAGAGTTTTGATTAGGGTTTTGCATAGGGCTTTGCTTAGGGCTTGGATTAGGGTTTTGCTTTAGGGGTTGATCAGGGGCTTTATTCAGGGGTTTGTTTTAGGGTTGTTAGGGGGCTTGCTCAGGGGTAGTTTCTTGCTTTTGGATAGGAGTTTGCCAGGCTGGTTAGCCTTCTCTTTGTGTTGTTTGACTTGTGTGGTGTTGTGCTGCATTAGACTTAGGGGTTTCATCTAGATATTTCTGAGATAGGTGCATCTTAGAAGTAGACTTTGCGTGCATGAGAAGTTGAGGTGATCCTCCTTCTGCTTGTTTGTTATTGAGTGGCTTTGCTTGCTGGTATTTGGTAGAGTTGAGCTCCCTTGCCTCTGTGGGTTGTGGCCCTTGTGCCTTGCTTGTTTGGTTGTTGCATTCATGCATATTTCCAGTATTTCTTTACTTTGTAGTGTTTCCTGTTTGCTGCTTAGTTCTGTTGCCATGATCCCCTAGGAGCTCTAACTTCTCTGCTGTGGAGGAGTTATGATAGACATTAGGTTGGTTAACCAGGCATGATAACATTAGGTAGATTTCCCTTTTCAACCATAGTTTTAGGGTGTCTCTTTCCTTTCTCAAAACAACAGAAAAACACTTAATAAAGGATAAAACAACAATGAATTCATTTCTTCCGTTAAAAGATTTGCACAAACATCAAAACATTTTTGTCCTCCTGGACTGTAAAGACCTTTGGTTAAGGTGCGTGTCTCTTAAAAAACACTTGAACAGCTTGTGTCGTGCGTAGTCGAACTACGTTTGCTCTGATCTTCCATGCCGTGTGGAAGTACGTAGGCACAGGACGCAGTGTCCTGGCGAGCAACCTTTCCCCCCGTCTAGACGTAGGTAGTCGAACTACGTTGACTCTGACTTTCCCATTGCACGAGGGAGTACGTAGGCCCAGAACAGCGTATGCTCTGTCGAGTCCTGTCCTTTTCTTTTCTTTTCAGACTGACCACTAGCGTAGATAGATAAACACACCCTGTTCCTTATAAACACCAAGTGTGGATCCCGTCGAGTACGACGGACGTGAGGGGTGCTAATACCTTCCCCTTGCGTAACCGACTCCTGAATCCAGGTTTTGGTTGCGATGACCATACCTTTCCCGTGTTCTTGCGAGGTTTACTTCGAGCGTTTCCTTTCCCTCCGTTGGGATAAATAACGCACGGTGGCGACTCTTCTGTCATGCCGGCGCCGATTTTCGCAGTAGCGACACTCATATCTATCAATTGATCGCAATCTGGAGCCACATCCAAATTATAATTGTACTGCTTTATAAAAGCATCAGATAAATCTTTAAAAGACTGAATACGATTCCTTTGTAGCTTCGTATACCATATCAAGGATGCCCTAGATAAACTTTCTTGAAAGCAATGAATCATCAACTCGTCGTTGTCAACATAAGCAGCCATCTTCCGACAAAACATCGTCAAGTGATCTTTTGGACAACTAGTACCTTTGTACACTTCAAAGACAGGCATCTTAAACTTCGGAGGAATAATTACACCTGGAACCAGACATGAGTCACGAGCATTAAAATCATATATATCAGCTCCTTTTGTCATCTTTAATTTCTCTTTGAAATCCCGAAGTTCTTTCTCCATTGCTACGAATCTAGGATCGTCTATCTTCGTCTTAGCATGAACATTCTGAAGATCTGACATAAACTGTGGAAACCGAGAAACTCATCTATCAACTTGACCAACCAAATTATCTTGCACGGGCTGAGCTCGCGTAGGAACATCCACTTGCTGAACACCGTCATCAGAAGGAAGATCGAATAACGGATTAGTTAACACTCTGAAACCAGTCATGGAATCCATATCTTTATTCTCTTTACTATCCTTCAATAATACTTAGAGCTTGGTCAAATGGTCGAGATGTCAACTGATAGAAAAAGACGGAAAGCCGGATGAGGACACAGCAGAGAAGAGACACATGCACATGCAAATGCTAGATGTTGAATGCTAATGCAAGAATGCAGAAATGAGAGGTTTCATGGAACTCAAGTTCTTATAAACGTTACAGAATACCGAAGAAAATTTTATTATTATTTTTCCAATAAATATCCTTATAATAGTCCTAACAGAATAGCTAAATAAAAGCTAACAAAGCCCTAAGGAAGCCTTCATCACACTTGTTGATTTGGACTTTCTTGAATATCAGTTGTCCGTGATCAATGTCTAAAGAGTAGTTTGATAGAGGAAAATAAATCCTCCATCTCTTCTTTCGTTCTTGTTGGAAGTAAGAAAGGAGTCCCTTGGATCTTCAATATTGATGAAAGTATTTTGAACTTCTAAGGATCTTCAATGATAAAGGGAGCCTTCTTCAATCTGAGCTCCTACTTCCTTAGGCCACCCAAGTTAGGACTCTTAAAAGAATATTTTAAAATATTGTTCTTTTTTTTAATCCATATTGGTTTCTATAATGTTTATAAATAAAATTGGAATTCCATGAAACCGATGTGATATGATGCTTTATGAATGCAACAAACACAGGTAAACACATAGATGCATAAAGATAAACAAATAAGGGGGACCCTAGGTTTGCAACGAGCATGGAGTTAAAGGTATACCCATTCCCAAAAGGTTGTGGACTAAAGGTTGATTGTACCTGCAGAACAAGGTTCTAAAGGGACTCAAAATCATCAGCCCATCTTTCGGATATTATCAATTTCCCAATTACTCGAGGATTAATAATATTCTTAAGAGAACTTCTTTTGAGTGTAGCTTCGCGTAGAACTATTTCGGAATTACTTCCTCATAGTCCCGCACTACATCCTAATAAAGGCCAAAGTGGGGTTAAAGGTAACTACAGTCCTCAATATCATAGGCTCCGATCGATAATGGTAAAAGTCTTCACGATTACTCGTTCAACCGAACCATTTTCGAAAGGGCCTCAATTGAGCGTGATTCTCGAGTCAACTTAGTCGGGATTCAACTCCCTATAAGCCTCGTCAACTATATCACTTCCTATCTTAATTTCTCTCAAGTCTGGGTGTAGGACTTTGTCTCACCACTCATAGGTATCAACCCAAAAGAAAATAAACAAACAATTGTACAAATAAACAGATAAGCATGTATATAGCAATAAACAAGTAAAAATGAACAAGGTAGGGAAACCCACAAGCGGGTCCCCAGTGAAGTCGGCATTTCTGTCGCGGTGAAAATCGGATACCAAACTATTGATTAGTTTGAATCTTTAATTCATTTTTGCAACCGAACTTTGATTTGTCCAAAGGAAGGGATAAAGATCGAAATTCCCACAATGCAATGAAAATGAAAGGATAGAGAGTTATAGGTTCGGGGTTGGTTAAACTTAGGGAAGGTGCTAGCATCCTAAGTTTTTGTAGTACTCTACAGGAACCTCTTGTTTTATGTTTGTTTATTGCTATGGTTTATCTGCTTAATGGTTGAAAGACCCTAGTGGTTTATATCTAAGTATACTCGATAAAATGTCGCATCTTATGCCTACATATCCTTACGGGAGTGGAATCAGAGTACTTGTAGTTCCCCTAAAGGGTTAGAGGAGCTCTTTGACTGTGGTCAAAGTTCCTACGGTTTTAGGGTAGCTGTTTTGATTGGGTTTAGGAGAAGAGATGAGTCTTCATTTTAAGGGAGATTTAACCGCCACAAGTTTAAAGGGGGTTGTAGGAAAATAGTCTTTGCATCGTCTTAAGAAAAGGGCTTAAGTACTCGGATTATTTGACGAGTATGCCTTTATCACTCTTAAGGCAAAGTTCCTACATGTTTGATTGTATTGTTGTGGGGATGGAGATTATATCTCACTTAAGATGATTAACATCTTTCTCTAAGGTGTTTGTAAAAGTTGTATAGTGTTGTTTGTCTAAGTTGTAGAGATAATGGTCCTTCCTATGGGGTAGGATCTATCTTAAGCGATCAACTTGAATGGAAACAAGGATCGTGGGAAAATGATGCAAATGACGTGCACTACACACAAGTGTTGACTCATGTGTAGGTTTTTCCTTTAGACGAAATGCGATGCGATAATGTAAATGCGGTAATGTAAATTGCAATGAATAAGTTGCGGAAATGTAAACCATACACATATGCATGAAAGCGCTGAGGTGTAGGTGCAAGTGTCGTGAAGTGCACGATTTGAATGAATATATTTTGCGGTGTGAGTTGATTTTAATGGCGATTGATTTTTAGAGGAAAGAGTTGAATTGATCTTAAGCGAGATTTTTAAGTAGGACGTTATAGTATGCTGAATGATTTAATTTTATTATCTAAAACTTAAGTGAAATGATTAAATATGAATTATGACTATTATTTAAGAGTTAAATTAAATTATTGATTACGAAATGAATAAATAAAAGGTTATTTTTATCATTTGTTTCTAAAAGTTAATTAAATACTAAAGGTTTTATTATTATAGATTGTTTTGGTCATTAATAGATAAAATGGCTTATTTAGAAAAGGATTCCTTATAAAATAATTTTAATGATATAAATTGTTTACTTTAAGTTATAAGAGGTCTTTTATTATTTAAAAAATGAACAAAAATATTTTATTAAAATAAAAAAAGAAATATTAAAATGATAAATCAAATAAATTATTAATATTGAATTTATTAATAAATAAGTTGAGAAAGTTAATTAAGAAAAGTTATAATTGGTTTTAATTAAAAAGCTGATTAAATAAAAAGGCTATGTTAATTAATTAAAAGAGTAAGTGATTAGGTTTTAAAAAAAAGGTAAAGGATTAATTAAAGGTTTTATGGGTTAATTACGTTTACTGAGCAGATTAAGGGTCGAGGGATTGGGTGTACGCGCGGATATGGGCTTATGGATGGTGACGAACGGTGCTGATGTGAAGGTGTATGGTAGTGTGGTGTGGGTGTACGTGCATACAATACATAATATTAAAAAAAACAACAAAAAATAGGAAACCCTAAACTGGACCCCTTTCTTCTCTGTCGTTTCATTCTTCTTCGATCCCCTTCCGTTCTTCTTCATTCTTTTCCGTTCTCTCATTTTCCTCTCGTCTCTATTCTTATTCTCCCTCTTCTTCCGATCCCTTCTCCTCTTTAATCTCTTCTTGAATCTTCATTTTTCGTCATATCTTCTCCGCTTTCGGCCTCGCTACACAAAATCAAACAAAACAAACATCATAAAGCGTTAGCAGAAAAATCTCACATTTTGAACAATGGTTTTCGCAGGTCTTTCAATGGTGGTTGAGGGGGCGAGTGGAAGGAGGTTCACGACGGCGTGATTTTGAAAGTCTGGGGGGGGGGGGCGAATCCAGCAGTGTGGCGATTTTCGGCAACCAATGCTTTGACGACGGCGGATTCGCGGCGGGGTCGGAGAAATAGATAAGTTTCTCTTTTCTTGGTTCACAAATTTAGGGCTTTTCAAATTTAGGGTTTTTCTGGATGTTGTGGATTTGAGGATTTGGGGTTTTTTGTGATGAACTTGCTGTGAATTTTTGTGGCTGTTGAATTTTTATGATTTCTGTACACTGTATCCGTCTTTTTCTGCTGACTCTCGAGCTCCTCTCCTTTTATAGGCAAACTTGGATTCAATGGGCATTCACAACTTTCCATCTTCGGCTAGACATGTCTGGGCCATTTTGGAAGGTAAATCCTCTCTGGTTTAATTATGTTGGCTGCCCTGTGAAAAGCTTAAACTCAAATATCTTCTGTTGAACCTCGTTTCGGAAACAAATATGTGCTGAGTTATGTTTTGTGATTGCACTCCAATAAAATTGAATATGTTTCTAATTCTCATATGGTATGTTTGATTTTGTAGGTGAATTGCTTCGCGTTCATTCCAAATGTGTTTGGAGGATAATATCGTTATTGTTTTTTGATATTTCTCTTGGTGAACTTCAGATTGTATTCTGAACTGGGTTAACTTTTCTTTTCTTCTTTCAGGAAAATACTCGCTTTGGGTTCATGATGTTGAAGAGGGTCTTGAATTTGACTCTGACTGGTTAGAGCAGCCACATTCTCAACACCATTCGCATTGGACAGGTACCCAAACAGAACACTCATTTATTTCCAGCTCCATCTGGTATCGTAACGTGCCTAGAACTATTTCTCCTTTTCTCATGCTTAGTAACAATTATGGAGTTTTGACAGGGAAATGGTGTGTCCACCAGTTGCGGTAATGGTTCTCCCAATTCATCATCTTCAATAGGATAACAGGCGGAAAGACGCAGTTGCGTCCTTGCTTTCAGTATGGAAGTAATAGTCTGGTTATGAACCAATGCGGAGTGCCTGGTTGGCGGCTTCTCTTCGAAATTGTAACGCAGAAGTGGTTTCAAAAGCTTGGCCTTGAAGAGTTTTAATATTTGACTCTTGAAAGGTTGAATAATATCATGAAGAAAAGAGTTGTTTCTGCCTGCCAACTTTAAGATTCCCGCACTTTATTCGGTAACATTTGTATGGGTTATGGCCTGTATGCCCTGTAGTTTTTCAAAGTTTCAACTCGTAATGCCTCGCATTTGGTCTTAGACTTGGCTTAACATAATTTGGTTCTGAAGCTGCTGTTTTCATAGTAATATACTTCCTTTAATTTAAATGACCGATGGTTACATTGTCCTCTTTGTTGCTTAGGTGCGGCTGTTTGAAATGGTTGTCGTTGGACTTTCTGAATGCTTTGAATTGTTGCAGGTGTTACAGGAGGTTGTTGTTCTACAATATGCGAAGCTTCCAATTGGTCTTGAGTCTTGACCAAGGGCGGTTTCCATGAGTATTCTGTCGAGCTTGCCCTACAGCCTTTGTGTTCCAAAATTGGAGGTTCGAACACTCTAACTTTCCTTTGTCTGGTTGTGTATTAAAACTCATTTCCTGCCGTAGATAGATTAGTTTCTTGTTCCTGATCACCTTGACTTGCTAAATGAAATTTTGGATTGCATTTCATGAATTGATGAATCTACGTTGGACTAGCATCAGTGCTCCTTGCTATGTAAGCACCGAAATTCAAATGACGCATCGTGATATTTCATATCTCAACTCTTGCTTCATGATATTTCCCTTTCATGTTTAGATTAAGAACAAAAGGCTTCAAGAGGAAGTTTGATGGATTCTTGATGATGTTGCCGAAATAGTAATATGGTGCTGACATGTTTATGACTTCCCTTCTATTTGAGCTTGATTCATCCTTTCACTCAAACTCCTTTGTATGTTTGACAGGTCTAGAATGATATTGCTGTCGATGCCATTTGGATGGGAACTGAATATTGATGAATTTCTACCTATGACTTTGGACAGAAAGAGAAACACTCTGGAAGTAAGTCTGTTTCGCATTCTTTCTGTTATGAGACATGTTTTGGTAGCTTCTTGGTAATTCAATGGAAATTGATGAGAATTGCTCTCGGTTGTTCTAGGTGCAGGTGCCGCCGAGTTGGATTCCATGATGGGGCTGCTGGAGAAATATTGTTGATTTTGTAGTAGCAGCTTGACAATCCAAGAGAACAAGGAAAAGAACAAGACAGTTGCTTATGTTTTCTTGGGCGAACTAAAGGTTGAACTTTTGGCGTACGTTGAGTTTATCCTCTTTGAGCTGGGAATTTGGTTGTTAATTGGAATGCCACAAAATATGTCGTGTATATCTTTCTTTGCTGATATGTTTTAACACTGGTTGGATTGCAGGTGTTAACGAATTTTCATGCTGCAATTTGTTTTTTGATCTGATTTCCAGCAGCTGTGCCAAGGGTGGAACAACTCTGAGTTGCTGTTGTAACTTTGCTGTCTGCTATGTTTCGACTCCCTTCTTATTAACATTGTCTGATATAAACAGGGTCTGCTGCGGTTGCCGTATTGAATCTTCGGCAAACGGTTGATAGTGTGAGTAAGACGAGGACCAAGTGGCAAGGTTGATTATCCAAAACATGTTCTTTAAACTAGGGATTAGTATTAATAGAGACGGTGGCCCTGCGGAGTTCGGACCATATATTTCTTCTGTACCGCTTGCGGGCACCAATGTAGTTTGGTTTCCAAACCCTTTTTATGTACATAGATGCTCTACTGCACATGTAATAACAACTAGGAGTTCTGTTTCTTTTTTTTCTCAAGAATATGTAGTCTGAAGCGGCTTACTTGGTATTGGGACGGACGTATGGCTTTCCATGTAGCTTGGTAAAGTCTTTGTAATATCTGCATACTATCAATGCCAGACTTGTAATTTATTGTAAATTCATGAATTGGAAACAGGTGGTTTCAAAGGACTTCTCTTATGATAATCATGAACCTTAACTTTGAATATTTTCACCCGCCTTAATGGTATTGCTAGGTAAAAGGAGTTAAGTCCATAAAGTAAAAAAGAAGTATGAGTACGGTGGAAGTTAATGCTACAAAGCTAATACCATGTGTGTAACTTGGCCCAATTGCTCGCAAGTAAAGAATTAAGATACGGTCTTGCGATGAGTTAATCTTGATAGCCTGAATTTGAATATGAATATGTGCCTTAGACTCATAATGAACGTGTGATTTATGTACTTGAAATTATCTTGAGCAACGAACATGTGAACCTTGTAAAGATCAAATCAATCTTGAAAAAATGTTTAGCAATGATTTGAGTTAGCGGCTCCTGCTTGCAACTTGTAACTTAATCATATTAGTGTGCCAAAGTTTTGCATATCTTGATCTTGAATTTGGACACTTGAAATGGTGAATCCTCCATGGTGAAATAGGAATCACACTTCCAAGCATGTTGATCATAAACTAATCAACAAGAAAAAAACCGAACTCTTTCGCTTGAGATCAATAGGAAATAAGTAATCATCCAACCTCACTCATGGATAAGAAAAAAGTCCTCCTCTAGTTAAACTTGATATTTGTTACTACGAAAACCCTAGTCAGTCTCCGCATGAACGCACTTAATCACCAACGGGAAAGAAAGTCATGATCCTCCCCGAGAGTGTGCACTGAAACTTTCTGATGGATGATGTGGAAAATGACCAATAGAAATCCTAGAACTATTCTGTCACACCTTGAAGTGCTTGATGTTACTGTATCTGCATAATATTGGTTAGTTGCAAAAGGAAACATAAATATAACAACGCAAAATAGAGGCGGGATCTTATGGTCAAAAATTAGGGTGCAACAACTACTTCACCATCACATAGAGTACTGTAGCGACTTCCACGCTTCTAATCCTGCGTCATTCCGAGTGACGGTTCTCCCATTACGACAGAATACGAAAACAACATTCCCACACTTGGAAGACCATTTACACATCTTCAACTCTTGAAATACTTAGAGGCCTAATCGTACCAAGACTGTATTCCACCTCTTACTCCCTTTAATAATCACCAGAAATCACCATCCACCCTTTATATACTTGACCTCATAAACCGTTATCGTAACACACACAGACACAAGCCTCAAAATTACTCCACCAATGTAATCCCTTGGCTAACCAATTAGACATATAACATGGAGCTCTCAATATTGGACTAGTTTCTGTAACTAAGTCGATCACAAATCCACTTCACGCCCTGGCTGTGTATCACTACTTCGTCAGGACAACTTCCAGACAACCACAATTAATCGGCAAACTGCCAACTCCCCACTTTCGTTAATACACAAAACTCCCAAGTACTTGGCCTTACTCCAAACAATTCACTGCTTGTGTCATCTAAGCTTGCAAGACACGTCTATCCCATCCAACATGATCCCAACTATTATCAACAAGAGATTAAGGGTGATCAGTTCCTCAAATTGTCAATAGATAGCCGAAATCATGATGGGGAATAAACCATCTTTACCAAACTATAAGAGCGTTCAACCACACACTGAGCTACAACTCCACACGTGCAGCATCCTGGGAAAGCACAACTTTCTCCCCCACTTGGATCACTCCCACTCCTGCAGACAAGGTTTAGAACAACAAACGCGTACCGACAGTGTTTTCACACACATGTCGCATACAAGGGAACAAACAACATTAGACAATTTCGCCGGATGGACTGACCTGCTCTGACACCACTAATGTATCCTTCTAAACCCCACGGAAAATAAACATAATCAGAGTAAAATTAACATGCATTCACAAAGGGTGTCACACATATATTTCCAAATTACTTAAAAACCACCTGTCATGCTTAATAACACTGAAATAAATAATCATACTTTACAAGATTTCATTTGCATGTAACAGCGAATTTATTTATATCACAATTTTTCATAAAAGAAATATTTACTTTTATCACATAATTCACCTCACTTAGGCACGGAGGCCAACAACACAAAATACATCAGAAACATAACCCAAATGATCCCAGTATTACATGACCAGAGCACGACTCAACCCAATAACATAAAATCACTAAACAGCTACACCAATATCGACCCCGCAACTACGAGCAATACTACACCTTGATACCTGCACGATGTCATGAAGGACATCATTCCAGCAGAAGGGTGAGAAATATTATCATAATAATAATACATATAATCATATATATAAATGCACAAATACCGAATACATAAACTCCACATTTCCTCACCACAATACATTGACCTACTTAAACACATTCATCAATTCACATGCACACCCACAACATGTTCATTCTACCAATTCACACCAACATCTACATTCATGTTTATTTCACCAATGCATCATATAAAGATGATAATACAACTCATAGAGACCGACTCACGACTCTATGCAGATGCAAATGCGGTACCGACTCATTCAGCAGGTTCAATTGAAGAACCAAAAGGAACCATCGCTCGTTACCGAAGTAACTCCCCGTCGGGCCTACGATGTTCACCCATCGCTCACACCCCACATGGGCACACGATGTTCCAGGATTGCTCACACCTCACAAGGGCACACAATCGTTCTGCAGATTCTCCACGGAATCAAGAATAAACCATCGCTCACACCCCACAAGGGCACACGATCGTTTCTGCAAATCCTCCATGGAATCAAGAATAAACCATCGCTCACACCCCACAAGGGCACACGAGGTTTCTGCAGATCCTCCACGGGATCAAGAATAAACCACCGCTCACACCCCACAAGGGCACACGAGGTTTCTGCAGATCCTCCACGGGATCAAGACACAAGAATGCAATCATGATGCTACACACGCACAATGACTCTACGCACTCTTGATATGCACACATATACACAAAAATATTCAATTACGCATTACCCCATACAAGTACGTACAGTTATACACATAATTGCCAAACAACCACATCTCACACTTTCATACAACAATCATATACACATACCATATGACTCATATAAACTCCTCAACTCTCGCAAATCCTCATTTGGATTATGGGTACAACACATATACCCCACCAGGAACAACATCACAATTATTCTACCCTGGTGATTACTACACTAGGAACGACACCTTGTCATTCTACCCCAGTGAGTAAGAATCTCGCACGCTCGCATATTCACAACATCATTAACATACACATATATTCTTATGCATACTTCACACATCATCACACTCATCATGCATTCATGTTTAATTCAAACGATGCATATAATTGCCAAAAGGCCATACTCCACAGTCTAGGATTCACGCCATAAGTCTACCCACAACATGTCTCATCACAATAACACACAAACTATTCACGTTGCACAACCAAGAAGTTAGCAATTGAATGGAACACACAAGAAAACAACATGCTGCCGCACTCGCTACCTTGTTCGCCTAGCGAGCTCCTAGCGAGTGCTCGCTACCTGTTTTCCTAGCGAGCAAGCTCGCGAAGGCAATCAGAAGCCGCTGACTTGATTCGCTACCCCACTCGCCACAGCGAATGCTCGCTACGCCCTTCACTACCAGCGAAGAACACTCAAAACCATACTGCCCAAGTTTGGGACCGTTCGCTACTGGCTCGCCACAGCGAATGCTCGCGATCCGCTCGCCTAGCGAACGTGCTAGCGAGGGTCTGCGAACCCAGAATTTCCCCACTGTCCAAAACTCTGAAATCATCGAAATCTACCCGATTCAATCCAAACTCGTCTCGGTAGCCTTAGCCCAACATTCCTCGACTAAATCCTACCACTCATTCTCATTTCCAACCGTTCAAACTCGGTTTCTACCGATTAAACTCATTATGCCCTAGAATGAAAGATGAGGAAGAACAACCAAACAAATCCAAACAATCCATACATAATCACATACATTGGTAAGATAAGAATACTTCCCACCCTTACCTTGATTAATCGGAAGCTAGAAGTCGTTCTTGAGCTTTCCAAGCTTTCCCTTCTTTTTCCTTCTACTTTCTCTTCTTCCTCCACTTTCCTTTCATGTTTTCTATTTTACATTTTCGTTCCGCTTCCCGTCATATATCATTCCCTTCTATTTCTCTCCAATTTATTTCTTCTCTCAAAATATTTACCAATTCATTTCCTCATAAAATATCCCGTCTCATCCTTAATTAGAGAATATCTAGTAAGTCCATATTATTCTATCAAATAGAATAAATCAGTTGAATCCAATAATTCACTTAAATCATACCAACCAATTAACTAGTACCATTAATCAGTTATTGAAAATTGGGTTTTTACACCCAACACCATCATGCAACATTTAAATTAATTACAAACACTGTAACTATTTTTAAATCAAAGTTCCTCACATCATCTTTCTAACTCTTCAAACGGAACCACAAACGGCTACCCATAACTCAAGTTATGAATTTTTAAAGTTCACACAACAAGTCTAACCAGTTACCCCAAAACAAGTAACTGGTTATCGCTTCGTCAAAAACAATGGCTAACCCATCTCAGTGTAACCAGTTACACCTAATCCAATAATCAATTACGCCCTTTCAATATTGCCTAATTATCCTACTTTTAGAGAGTGTAACCGGTTACACCATACCTGTAACTAGTTACACCCTTTAAAAAATAATTTTTATAAAATTTGTCTCAGGTGTAACCGGTTAACCAAAAGTGGTATTCGGTTACCACTGTAACACAATCAATTTTTCTGCAACTTTTTGATACGAAAATCAAATTTACAACATCCCAAAACCCCAACTTATCACGTGTAACACAACCTCAATCTCACACTCCAATTCCCAGCGATACACAATCAACAGAATCAATTACCAACACACAATTCATCCAAGCATACACATAATTGCATTATTACACATCAATTGTTCAGAACATAGAGAAGAGAAAACTAATCACATATCGATATAGAACCCCACCCACATATTTTCATACAATGCCCTTATACAAAGGAAGATCCCGCCTTTACCTTGTTTTTCTTAGAAATGGCACTTAAACAATGGGAGTTTCTACTTCTTCCTCAAGCCCTCTCTCTCTCTCTCTCTCTCTCTCTCTCTCTCTCTCTCTCTCTCTCCCTCTTCCTTTTCCTGTGTTCTGACTCTGATTCCCTTATTCCCCTCTTTTCTTATTCTTTTATTCCATATTTCTAAATAATCATTTTATTCCAACTAAATAAAATAACTATTTATTTTATTATGTCACTATCGCCATAATAATTAAAAATAATTATTTAATTATTACTATTACTTTGTTTTAATTTAAATAGCTCAAATTTAAATAATAATAACAAATGACATTCTCCCTCCACCCTCATGTATCTACATGCTTACTCACACACACCCAACACCTTTATCTCCACTCTCTAAGGCACTCTCCCTCCACCCCCATGTATCTACATGCTTACATTTGACCTCTCAGTTGCCTTGGGTGCCATCTTTGTCTTGGAGTGATGTTTCCTCTAAAAATCAACAAGAATTTTCTCAAAGAGGGGCCCAAAAGTAACGAGAAAGTATATCACTTCTATGGAGGCATCAGGGACATCTAGTTTCTTAAGCAAGGTTTTAATACTATAGTCATAGATGAAGTCCTTCTCTAAGGCCTCAAAAATAATGATTCCTCCAACGAAGGTCTTTAGTTGTTTCAAGGTTTCATCAATGGTCTTAGGCCCATTTGCCCCTCAAAAAATGGTCAAAGAGCTTGAACACCAATCAGTAGAGCTAGTCTTACTACTTATTATCGTCTTCATATAGGCCTTGGGATTAGCTTTTTTTAGCGCGTTCATTTCTTGTTGAGATAAAGGGTTGACAAGTGAAGAGACATTTTTTGCAGGCGATACTGTTGGATTTTCTTTCTCCACACTGGGGGCAATTACCTTAATCGATTGTTGTCATACCTTAATTTTTTCTGGGCCTTTTTAAAACTTTCAATTATCTGGATTTTTTTTGCATCATATATATAACATAACATGCCTTTCATCATGAATAACGCCTAAAATATCGACCAGAATATATTTTTGGACATATAGACAGACCAGTTGAATCCTTTCTCAAAAATATGTAAAATCAACAGACAAAAACTTTGAAATCGAGCTTGCGGGCGTCAGTATCATTAACTATGATTCACATAGTTTAACATGGTGTGCTTGTTTTATTTTTTCGACTACTTTTTCGGTCGCATTTTGATTAGCCCGAGCCTTTTAACCGGTCAAAATTTATTTCAAAATCCGATCAAACCTGCATGTTTCCGAGGATTTTATTTTGAGCTGATCATTTTAATGCATTCAATTTAATTTTTTAGGTACTTTGACGCCCGACTTTTATTCATTTTTCAGTCCGTTTATTTTTATTCTTTCGTCAAAGTATTCAGAGTAATTAAATATAATTTTCCATGCTTTTATTTTATTTTTATCATTTTTTTAGAAATATGTGAATTTTATTTGAAATCATTTAGAAGGGGCATTATAAGAATTTTAAATTGTCTAACCATAACCATGTGTGTTTATTTGATTTAATCTCGATCGTTGAACCGAGATTAATCAAAGGCCTATGTTTGTTATCCAGGTGTCTCCCTTCCCACCAATTATAAAATAGAATTTACATAATAATATTGATAACTAAAAATTCAGAAAAAATTATCAAAAGGATCTCCCCATCCACATTATGAACGTGTGGCAACTTGTGACTTGGGAAGGAAGCGGAAAAATCGGTTTTTCCAATTGCCAGAGATCCAAACACTCTTTAAGAAGAGACTCTCTCTTTCTCATGAAGAACACTATGTAAAAAGGGTTTAAAATGGAAGAAACAAGAGAAAAAAGGAGAACTCCCTTGAACATAATTCCTCCATTCTCATGGTGATACACCCAAAAACACCTTTCACAGCTCGCCTCGCATCCTTCTTCAACCTCAGATCCCTTCATCGAACACCCTGCTTCACTTCATAATCTCATCCATTGCAACAATAACTCACACCTTTCTTCACTTTTTCCGCAGTTAACAACATCTCAACTCAAGCTTCGAAACCCACGCCATTTTCATTTCACCATCATCACCACCACCATGTAATCACAACTTGCTACCTCATTGTGGATTGGAAACCATTCAACCACAACAACCACTATTTTTGTTAATTTGCATCGAGGAAAGATGAGATGGCTAAGTATCTGGATGTTTTTAGGTGGGATTGATAGTTTTTGATGGATGCTTTAAATATTTGTTTCTCATTTCAAGTGCTCATAGTTATGTCCACGCCACGATAATTACAAGGCCACTACATCAACATGTGGTAACATTCGAAACAAGTTTTTCTTAGATTTTCTTTACTACTCTGTTTTGTATTACATTGATTCTGGTTAGTTCATATTGCTTATTTGCTGATTTGATTGTGTTGCTTATTTTGTTCTGATTCTGATTGCTTACGTGATTACGCATCGTACGTGTCGACATATGTGGTTTGGAGTTGAATAATTTATTGTTAATTTTTCTTGCATATATTGTGTTAAAGACTAACTTGAACTTAATCGACTTCCCATTGAAAGTGTCTTCATTTTTTTCAAGAATTATGTTTTGTTTTTTTTAATGTAAGATTTGTTTCAAGAGTGGAAGATGTTATTTTGATTTGCTAGGCTTAAGAGGATATCAACTTAAATTTGTTTCTAATATTTTTAATCCGATTATTTTTGTTAGGTTTAAGTAGTCTGTTAACTTCTGTAAGTTGGCGAGTTTTTGAGTTTGCTCTCTGTAATTTAATTTTTTGGGTCTGAGTCATTATATCTCACTTTTTGTTTGTGAGTTAGTCCTTAAAGTCAAAATCTACAGGAAAATCCACAGGTTTCCTGCGGATTTATATTTTTCTGCAGAATTTGGTTTTAGGGACTAAAATGCATGCAAAAAATGAGATAAAAGTCTTAGACCAAAATAATTAAATTTCAGGGACTAAACTCAAAAACTCGTTAAATTACAGAGACCAAAAGTGCATTTAAATCTGTGTTATTATAAAAAAGTGTATTTAAAATTAAGTATTGGGCTTTTGGAATGAATATTAAGGCCATTAACTTTTGGAATGAATATCAAGCTATGTGAATGATTATTTGTGTTGCTATTATTATTTTCATTTGTGTTAAATTAGATCTCTAATAAGTTAATTCGGTAACTTAATATTAATATTATTATGCCACTAAAATTTTACATATCAATTTGGTATTTTTGCAGCATTATGATCTTGCGTATGACATTATTTATGTTGTTATTATACACAAATCGGCTTTGAGCACATTGCTTGTTAATTTATTTCTACCATATTAAAATTCATTTATTGTTTATCTCAACTTTGTTTTAATTAATTAAATAAATTTTGTGTAATTAATTAATTTTGATTAATTAACTTTAATTAACTTGATTATTTGATTTAATAGAATAATTTTGATAATTAAACTTAATTATCCTTAATTAACTGATTTAATCAAACTTAGTTGATTAATTATGTTAATTAACATTTGACCAACTTACGTCCTCATCATATCAAATTCCTTTTCAAAAAACAAAATAATTCTCGATTCAATGTTGAGCCCGTTTTAACACCTTTGTAAATCGATCACTTTTAGCATTGCCATCAACCTCACATAGCTTACTCTTGGATTTTCTTACAATGAATTTTGTCTTGCACACACTAATTAGCTTACTCTTGAGCTTTCTTACAATGAGCATCTTTTATTTACATGCACTTATTTTTATGGAATTTGATCTTGTGGGTAGTAACTTTAATTTGTGTTTAACCTTTTCAAAATGCCAAAAGCTTGACTCAAGACCAAGTAGGTCTTCCTTTCTAATCATTTTAAAACTCTACTCTATTTCGAACACAAATTCAAACCTCGATCAATATTGAGTATTTTATCCAAATAAAATTAAGATGCCTAATCATATTTAAATATTATTTAATTAAAGATGAAAAGGGGGATAGTATGGAGTCTTCGATTCCTCTCCTCAATTATTTGGGTACTAGTCAAACAATTGTCATCTCTTAAAAAACTTATAATACTATTCACCTTAAATCTTTTCTTAATTAAATCAAATCAAATTTATTTTCTTAATAACTTAGATGAAAAATAAATTGGTCTAAAGTATTCTATTCCCTTTTTCAAATACTTGGATACGAGTTAACTTACTCGGTCATTCGAGTATTTGTCATTCAATCAAAATACCCGAACTATATTAAATCCTTTCGTAATTAAGGATGAAAAGAGAGATAGTCTGAAGTCTTCGATTTCTCTGCTTGATTATTTGGATATGAGTTTCCTTACTCGACCATCTAAGTAATCATCATCCAACAAAACACTCAACACATCAAACCTATCCTTTTCTCGGTGTCATACCCCAAATTTGTCTGGGCACTTAAAATTCATCTGATACTTGTCTTTTTCTCGCTGCCATACCCCCAATAAAGTCACTATAATCATGCATATATGCATTATGGTGAAAAAAGTCAACATAAAGTCAACATTTTACATGTTAAAGAAATTGACTAGATTTGCAGTTTTTTCATTATGCATTTTGAAAAAATAAATTCATGATCATTTAATTTATCATCAAAATATTCATTTGAATTTTATTAATCATTTTTATGTATCATAAAATAAAAAATATTTTTATTACATAATTATTCCATGCATATATCATATCATTATTCACTATTTAATTAAATGAGTTTCTAGAAGAAACTCATTGTAATATCACATACTCCCATAAATGCTCAATTGAGTGCCAGTCAGAATCAAATGAGTTTTGATGTGCTATAAATATTGTCAGTTGAGACCAATAGAGTAATTAGTAAACCCCGATGAGATCAATTATTGTTCAAAGAAAAATGATCATTATTAATAATTACAAGAGGGGACATTTTGGTAACATTAATAATGACTCAATTGATACTAGAAGATAAAATGTCATTTGAGATATTTTCTACCAATACTTAATATATGTTGTGTGGTGGAAACTGAAGAAGAGGAATATGTGGGTGAGAAAGTGAGAAAAGAAAAAGAAGAAGGAAAAGAGAAAAAGGAGGGAGAGAGAGAGAGAGAGAGAGAGAGAGAGAGAGAGAGAGAGAGAGTCGCAGATTCATCATCATCTCATCTTCTTCATGATTATCATTCATAATCTTTTTCACCAAAATTCTTCATTTCCAAGAGGCGTATTTCTAAATAGTGTTAGTAGTTAGGGGGAAATTCATGAAAAAGGGAGTTAGGGTTTGTATGAAAACATGCTATACATGATTATCTTGATGCTTCACATTTTTTTCCATGGCTATGGTATTCTAATGTAATAGAATTAAATTATTGTTGTTCTTGTTTCTATTGTTATGATTGTTGCTACCTTTGTTTTCATGTTGTTTTGGATCTTTGGGTGCATACGAATGATGAAATTCATGGTATGGAGTGTTGGGTATGTTGTAAGGTGTTCATACATGGCTTAAATTGGATAAAAGTAGAAGAAAATGGAGTTTTATGAGTGTTGGGACGAGTTTTTACGCTATGTCCATCCTGGGGGTGCTACACGCAACCCTGAACACTTCCAAGCGCTGCTAGCGCAACCCATCTGTTTCCTGGGGCAGAGCGAGAGTGGCAGATTCATGTTTTTCCCCTGCATAGTTTGTGGCATAAATTGAATTTCGTAACTCCATTTGACACACAGTCTGAAGCATTGGGAAGCTATTCTAATGCTCTATGTGATACAAAAGTAGGAACATGATTTTACTCCATTTGATTGATATGATAGAAGTGGAATTTGTATTGAATGTCAAATGTGTGGTTTGTGTTTTCTCCGTAATTCATGAATCAAGTGTCTGATTGATATGGGACTTAAGAGTTGGAAATGTTATCCAAATGGAGTATTAAATGGTGATGTAAGACCATGAACTAACCAGGAATGCTTTGTAGAAGATAGTAGTAGCTTGTATGCCTTAATGTGTATGTGAACTACTATGGTTGATTATGTTTGATGTGTTGTGATACTATATGCGTTTTATGTATGACATTATGTTATGCTATTATGTATGATATACATGCTTAATTATGAAATAACATGCTTAAAACATGATAAAGATGAGTGAGGAAACCTAAACTTATAACTAGGTAAATGAATTAAAAAGATAAATTGGTTACAAGCATGACTTAGATAATACTAGAATGTGACATTCATGTAATATGATACCTATGTGTGTATCATGGATGGTTACTATAGTTGTGAATGAGATGAATTGTATGGAATATGTATGGTTAGTGTGCTGTTTTAAGATTAATGTGAATGTGATCGCCTTGTGATTGTTGAATATGATCATGATTGTTATATTGATCATGTAGTCGGAAATAACCCCCTACTTCTGTCATCCTAAAAGTTGATGCTAATGTAGAGCTCCGTTAGGATGTACGTACCATTTACTTTGATAGGTTTGAGTCTCGGTGTACGAATGGAGCCTATGGGTAAAAGGCTTGAGATGGGCAGAGGTCACATGGGAAACAATGGTTCATATAGGAAGCACCTTGAATATGAATCCATTTCATATGTAAAATTAAGCTATAAGGATTATTGACCCATGCCGAAAGTTCTAGACGTAGGAGAGGGAAGGGAAAGATGCCTTGGTATGGTTTCCGAGCTAGTGATTGTTTGAGTTGATGAACTCAAGAGACATGTTTCCATACATTGCGAGTTTTGTGAGCATACGTCTTATCCCTTTTTCACATTGACTTGAGTTAGAATTGGATTAGAACTCTATAGAGTCGAGCGAACCTATAAGATACAAGAACTCACTGATATTATTATCTCACCACATTATTGTTATTATTTTTCAATTGTTGTTTGCAGGTTTATTTTACAAGAAGGCTATGCATGAATGTTTCAAGGGAAGCCTATATTATGATTTTTTGTTGTGTGTGTTTAGTACAATGATGGATATTGTACTTAGATCTTAGATTTTATTGTTTTGGCACTTTCTATATCTTGTATCATAGGTTGTTTTTATTGCTTTAGAAATGCTCAAGTATGTAAATGATGACAATATGCACTTACGATTGTATCAGTACCAAATAATAGCACTTATATGATATTATTCTAGATATATATTATATTGGTTATTAAAGTTGGTGTCAGAGCAGGTTGTATCTTTGACCTAGCCTTGAAACATCATAAGTAAATTTATTCTTGCCTCATATGTGTGTTATGCCAACGTGATTCTTAATGTCATGTTATGTAGTATTTGGCCTGATCATCCTAATACTCTGTGCGTGGTAGGTAGAATCATTGTCGAGCGACCACGAGGACTCTGAAGTGTTGGTGGAACTTGTGCTTTGAGGGTAGGCTCAAGCCAAGAGTTAGTAGGTAAGGAGGACGTAAGAGTTGCGCGTCAGGAAATGTGGAAGTGCAAGATGGTGTTTGAGTTAAGAATATGATATTGCTCAAGAAGTTAAAATTAAGGATTCCTACTGGCTACTTTGTCTAAGTTTGGAAAATGGATGAGTCTATTGTGGAACTGGATTGACCACTGGTATGGACAAAAATTTCAAGTGATCCTATTCAGTGAGGTAGAAAGGATGTTTTATGGAGTGAACGACATAAAGTCTGGAAATAAGGTAGTTTATCCGTGTTTCAATTTCTAAGGTCACTGTGGCATCTTGGAAGAACATGAGTATTTCAGGGAGTATGTTCAGAATGGTAACTTCCAAGTGATGTCCAACATCGTTGTAAGAATCTAAGGTAGTGGTGAAGTGTAAGAAAGAACTCAAGGATATGACTACATGTTCCAAGTGAAGCATGTAGGCACTAGACAAAGAGTAGAAGATAAATCAAGTATATTCTATATTGGGAGGGAGATTGGGTTCAGGATAGTTCACTAAGAATTCAGTATTCAGTGAGAGACCAATTTAGAAACGTTGAGTTACTCAAGGATCAGTTATAAGAGATTGTGTTAAAGAGAGAACAAGCATTATATAGTAACAAAAGTTTTAGTGGTATGAGTTGAAGGAGGTTCGTGTTGAGGGATAGCGCAAGTAACCAGGATTTAAGGAAACTATAGTAGGATTATTTTATTATTGGAATTGATAGAAATACCATGGGGAGGAAGAAAATGAAAAGTGGAGAACATTGTAAACCTTATAATATGAAAGTGGTAACAGGATGTATTTTAGACGAAGGCACAATAGAGTTATTGATATTTCGTTAAGACAAAAATATGGATGTGTCATTAATGGTTGTTCACTTATCAAGACTTTTAAGTGTGAATGGAGGGAAGGAGTTATACTTTGGAATTATGAAATATGTGGTAGTAGCAGTGTGGTCACAACTGTACATAATGGATTCCTAGTTTTGGGACGAATGTAAGTCACCTTTTTTTGAGTAGTAAGTATTGTGTTCCGAGAAGTTGAGTCTATGGTAAACAACGGAAGGCAACCCAAGCTTGAGTACAGGGACTAAGTGTGGACTCGCATGTAGTTGGCAAGAGTTATCATTTGTAAGTCATCTAGATATGTAACCCTTGTGTAACGAAGCATACAGTGAATGTTAAGTTCAGAAGGAAATTCAAGTGAATAAGTGTGTGAGAATGACAAGGTTTATCTCGAGCGTTCATATTTGGTTGACAAGGGTGGGAGTAGTTTATTGGAATTCCTATTGTTGTTTCCTTCTGAATTGGTATTTAGATTGATTATGGAAGGAGTACAATGCCCATACCTTATTAGAATTAAGTATATCTCATACTTTAATTGGTAAACCATTATGGATATGGGAGTTTGAGAATAGAATTCCAAGTTAATCTAGGATAGAGGATTGTATGAAATTGGAATTTTTTGGGATGTCTTATGAAGTGGTCATATGTTGAAATGTAGGGGAAGTTAGACGCTTTGGGAGCTAACTTTGTGAACCATACTCAGTGAAAAGATGAAACATGACGATTGAGATGAATGCCATTAGATGGGAAGTGCAATATTATCACCTGATGTGTATGAAGTCTGGCATGTGACTCGATGAGTAGTAAGGACACTCACAGTTACATTATAGATTGCCTAAGTCCTTTAAAAGTGATGTCTCAGTGATGAGTTGGAATTCCTTGATGGTTGTTGCGGTGAGAATCGTGATACCAAGCTATTGATTAACTTGAATATTTAATTCTTTGAATTCACAACCGGACTTTAATTTATCCAAAGGAAAGGTCTAAAGAAAGAAAGAACTTTTTGCGCGATGTAACAACAACACTAAGAGATTCGGGGATCGGGGTTGGTTATGCATAGGGTAGGTATTTCACATCCTAAACATCTGTAGTACTCTACAAGAACCTTTTGTTTGTTTGTATGCTAATCTTGCTAAGTGTTTGCTATGGATTGGGTAAAAGGTATAGGTTAAGATCTAAAGATATATACACTAAGTTTGCTCGCAAAGACATCGCGTCTTCTGCCTATGTATCCTAACTAGGATAAAATCAGAGCAATCGTAGTTCACCTCACTAGGGTTAAAGAACACTTGATTATGATCAAGGTTTAAAGGGGAACAAACATTACAATGCTTGTGTAGAGTTTAAGGAAACTCTCTAGATCTAAGTTGAACACTCAAGAAAGGGAAGTAAGTAATCATGACAATGATTCTTACATAGAGTTAACAAACTCTATCCTAAGTTATAATTGAAAGAGCACTCCTAACAAGGGGTAGGCTTCTTAGACTTAAGCAAAGTCTAAAGGACAGGTTCTAACTTAACTAAGTGTATGAATGACTTAACAAAGTCGAGGGAGGGAGATGAGCTACCTATGACCCAAGGGTCAACAAAGAAACTTTCCTTTGGAAGGATAGAAGGGGAAGCAACTTGGATGAGAACTAAAGAGTTCCATCACTTGGGGAAACTAAACTTAACAAAGTATAAACATTAAACAGGATGAATACAAGAAACATGGTTACAACCAAGCATATACAAGCATGTTACAACAAGCAAAGATTTAAAATAGGAGGAATGGTTACAACCAAAGCATGCAAGCGTATTACAATAGGCAAGCCAAAATGAGTTCTTACAAGACTCAATGAAAGACAAAGACTTAAGCATATCTTGACAAAGATGAAGGTAACGACCAATGCAAATAAGTCAAATTCATGGGGATATTACATGGAATTAAAATGAATCAAACATAATGCTCACAAGCAACAAGTAATTACCATTACATCAAGGGTTTGACAAACATAGAGCTCACATTAATCACAACAACAAACGGGAGAAGAATGAACCAAAAGCTTTGAAATGATTAGGAGGGTAAAAACCCTAAAAGAAGCATGAACGGTTTTTAATGCAAAGTTGTTTTTACAAATGAGAATTCTAGAATGTTAATGCACCACATGAAAATATATACGAATACGAGACCAATGCAAAAAGAACCATTCAAAAATAACAAAAAAAGAGGAAGTTATGATTTTTATAAAATTAATAACAATTAAAATAAAAAAAACAAGGAAATTAATGATAAAAAAGAAAGGAAGGCACCTGGTGGGTGTTGATCCCACCACCCTTGGAATACCAACTCAAAATCATGCCAACTGAGCCAAGGTGTGCGCACATGTTATGTGATAGGAAAGAAACACAAAATAATGAAAACATGGCAAAGTGGAAAATAAAACAAAAAGGGTTGATCTCCACTGTGGATCGAACCCAGGATCTATAGGTGAAAGGCGCATGAGAGAGTGAAGGTTTAACCACTGGGGTGGCGATACATCCGTGTATTTTGCCACCCCTAAAATTTAAATACTTAACAAAGCCAATGAAAACTGGGCAAGGCAAAACATGGGAAGCAAGCAAAACATGAAAAACGACAACACCATAACTTCATCAATACTCAACAAAATTGAACAAAGTTTAGGTCCATTTCACATGAAATTTCACAAGGATCACAATGGTAATGTTAATTTTTTAAGATGATGCACACAATTCAAAATTCGAATGTAAATGCAAGTTGAAGCTTAGAAATGCATAAGAGTATCTACAACTCATGACAACAAGATTTAATGATATGTAAAGGTATGCACAAATCATAAATACATAAACCAATGATTCTTGATGCAAAATTGATGCCAAAACAAGTCCAATCAAAAAATGACATGCAAGTTGCACAAATTGCCTTGAAAATGCATTTATGGTGGTCCTAGCTCAAAATAGAAGAGATCAAGATTAAATGAAGGTGTGCACATCTTATAAACATGTTATCCAATGATCCTAGATGACTAGATCAATCAAAATCAGTTCCAAACCAAAAATGGCATGTAAGTTGCAAAAAATGCTTGGTATGCAAAACGCTAGCTTTAACTCATGACAGAAGGGATTAATGATGTGTAATGGTATGCACAAGTCACAAATACTTTGTTCATGGGATTTGGATGCAAAAATCATGTAGTGACAACCTCAAACAGAAACTGGTGTGTGACTGCTAGTGATGTGTACAAGCATGCTTAAAATGATGTTGGCAAATGGAAACAATCATAATGTAGCCTAGATACTTATCATACACAGCATGATTTATGCACATAAAACCAAAGTTTCAACAAGATGCAAGAACTTAACACAAGTGATGGCATATTAAATTGGAATAGAAAATAGAAATAAGACAGCAAAGGTTATGACGGCAAATATGGCAATATCAATGATCCATAGTAAACCCTAGTTCTATATGCACATATCAATTTGCAAAGCATATGTCAAATGTCAACCTACAGCAAAATAATGTTATGGCATTTTCAAATAGACCTAGGCAGTTGGCAGCATGTATGGATCTTCAAAAAGGCAAGGCTGGCACACATCAACAAATGGTCCTAATGCCTAATGCACGCAACAGTTTGCAAGATTAACAAAGCATCATGACAATTGGTTCAATAGAAAGCATAAGGCACAAAAATACAAGATGCTCAAAATAAATCAATGAGGTAGATTAGCAAGTTCAAGGCAGATTCACCATATGTTTCAATGTATCAGGACAGGGCAAACAAGTTTATCTCAGCTTGCAATGCAAAATGTGTGAACAGAACATGGTACAGTCAAAGCCTATCCTAGTGCCTAAGTGATGACAGTGGTGATGCAAGAAATGAAATCATGCCATGATTCAAAAGGTATCAGTTTTCATGTTAACAAACAATATGCAACAAAGGGCAAATGGCAGGCAACAACTTTAATGACATATGAATATATCAAGCTGAGACAATCATATCACATAATCCAAATGAGAGACACCAACTGATGCAAAAACATAGTGCCAAGCACAAATCATGACTTCAAGGCAACAAGGCTCCTATGTTAACAAACACCAAACAAAGCTCAAAGTAATATGAGGACACTTTAACATATCAAATGGCAAGTATCAAACCTAAAATACATGTCAAGACAGTTGCAATCATCAAGATATCAAAAAAATAGGTTTTGGTCTTCATCACCAATGAGTCATCCCAACAACCTTGGCAAGTTAAATGAAGCAGAAACACTCACAAGCATGTTCAAAATGTATTAAGGACCAAGTTTAAGCACACACATGATCTCAAAAGATGGTAGATTAAAAAATGACTTGTTGGTTGAAAAAATGCATATGGGCTGAAAATGCAAGAACAAAATCTGCTGTAGAACCAAACCAGACTAGCTTTCTACAATGCAAACATCACATAAAAACTTACATGAGGGTGTCTAAACCAAAAAAATAACTAATCATGATCATGACATGAAATTGGTAATGCTAATTCCGTAGGTTAATATTCTCACAACAGAACCAAACAACATTTGCTTCAAAACAGTTTCCCATATGTTCATGAAGACAACTCAACATCCAGATCCAATTTTAAGCAACAGTTATGAATTAAAAGCTCCCCTATAGTTCACACATGACTTAGGTGCAAAGATACATCATGAAATGGCCAACAAATCACTTAAACATGATATGAGCAAAGTAGATACAAAAAGCTGGCAGATTTGCACATAAGACATATTTTGCATTCAAACACCAACATGTAAAGCATGTTTATGACAAAAATAAAAAGGATAGTAACCACTAACCTTTTGTAGACCTCCAAACAAGCTTGTTGCAATATGGAATGCCTTGAGAAAACTCCAGTTGTTGTCCAACCAATACTTTGATGAAAACAACTTTCTTGCACTTGAAGGAAATGTGAAGAACTTGTGTCAGATCTCAAAATAAATGAGGATGAGGTTGTTTTATGTTATGGATAGTTGAGGCATCATATATTAAAGGTGTATGGAGGGTTAGAATGATCAAAACAGGTCTGGACAGAGGTTTGGCAGATTTTGAGTATAAGGTCAAACTTTCCTTGGTTGAAAGTTGACTTTTGTGAAAATGAAGGTTTTTTCTGGTTTAAAGGCTTGAACACCTCCCACGCATCATTTGTGGATTGTTCGGAGGGTTTGTAGTGGTTTGGAATGTGTGGAAATGGATTTGGGAAGCCAACTGCCCAAGGCAGATTTTGAAGAAAACTTGGAATTTTGAAAATAAGGCAAACAAGAAAGGAATGAGAGTTGTGGTTTTCTCTTGGTTCTAAGAGTTCTCTGGTGTGGAAATGACATAGAGGGAGCCTCTATTTATAGGATAAATGAAGGGTGAAGACAAATTTGTATCTTGGCACTTTTGGAGGGAGTTTGAAAAGGTAATCCTATGCTTGAGGTTTGTTGCAGCTGTAAGTTGAAATCTTTGGCTCAGCTGATACATTTTCAAGTGCCAAGAATGATATAATGGTGATTGGAGTGGCTAGGCAGTAGGGGGCTGTTTGCTGCAAGTGTGCTAAAAAGTTTCTCTTTCTTCCATTATATGAATAAAATACTCTCACTTGCCTCCAAGTTGCAAGATTCACTAAACCTCCTTATTTGCTGCATTTCTTCTCTTCAAATCCTCTAAATATCATATAGAAATAAGATCCAAGGGCTGAGAATAGCTCAAGTGGTCAAAGGATGAGTTTGTGAAAAATTGACAATGTGGGACTCAAGTATTAAATCCTTATCTTGTTAAATTCATAACTCTCAGCTCATAAGGGCTATGGATGAGTTCTACTACATTTTGGAAAGCCCTCATGTAGCTCTACAACTTTCATGTTTTCATGAGTTTCAGATTCCCAAAGGAACTTGGCCAAAAAACCTCTCAAAGTTGCTGAAAAACAAGCCTAAAAGTGAAATAACTTAGAATTTTTCTAAGTTACTTTCCCCTCTTGTAATGAATTTGGTCATAACTCCAAATCTATACATTTTCTGTTCATGGACCACTTTGGGACTTTTGTAGGACTTGCCAAGAGCTTTCCAATAAGCTTTGAACCAACTCAATTGGATGTGTGGTTAAGGAGTTATGGTCTTGCCCCTTTCAAAACCATAATTCCTGACTTTTGTGATTATTCCTCAATCCTTGATCCAATGGTCATGAAATTTTATGGGTAGGTGCAATATGTCATTAGGAACATTTTTGATTCATATCTTAAGGTCAAATTTCTTATGAGTGAAGAGTTGACGTTTCGGTCAACCGAACGATCGATCGGTGACTACCGAGTCGACTGTTGATGCTCCGGGTCTTTTGAGACCTTGAAACTTCTTGAATAGACTTCACCAAGCCACATGAATGTTATGGACCATGATCCCACCATTGTAACACCTTTTAAATCAAAATTCAAACCACCGTTGACTTTTCCTGATCGAAAACCCTAATCGGGTATCCTGAACTACCCTGTTTTTTATTCTTGGGTGACAACCTCAAATTGGATTCATACTTGATTCCATTTAGTATCCTTGATCTTGTTTCATGGAGAACCAATCCAAAACATTGACTGATCAAACCTTTGAAATCTCGATTCTTGACCATACAAAACCCTAATTCACCTGTATTTTGACAAAGACAAACTTGAAATAGGTTAAGGTTAGATAATCAAATGAGTATGATTCTAAAATGATGATGAAGATCTAAGGGGTCAAAGTTTGGGGTATGACAGTTGCCCCTATTTAAATATCTTCACTAGATGACAATGAGAGATGACAATTCTCATAGAATCATAGTGAAAGGTATTTAAATATAGCGAACCAAAAATTTTGTCCCTTAGATACGATGGTATGCAAAAGGACAAATGCGAATATGCCATGAATCTAGATGATGCTTTATGATGCTTGAATGCAAGACAGATGCAGACACATGAGCAAAGATAAAAGAACGACAATACAACAAGTAACTACTTACGGGGGACCCAACACACTGGGGAAAGATTCGAGGCAAAACAAGTAGAATAGTTTCAAACATGACTAAAGATGCTGCTCCAAGGGAATCTTTCACACAGGGGGCACAAATTCCACCGGGGAAGACAAATCTTTATTGGGGAAAAGGAGACAACATTTCGCTGGGGAAGAAGGCAATTCTCCATCGGGGGAAACGAAAGAAAAGAGATGCAAACCTCACTGGAGATAATCAAATGAGGAATTTCCTATAACGAAGAGTTCGAACAGGATCTTCAGGAAAAGAACAGAAACAAGACCAGACGCACCGGGGATGCTAGTATCCACTAGATCTTTGAGACTCAGATAGGAAAGCAATGCTTTGCTGGGAACACTGGTGACGACCAGAACAACAAACAATTTCAAGGGGTGCTAGTTTCTACTAGACTTACAGGGGGTGATGGTGACGACCAAACCAAAAAAAGGGAACTCCGAATTGCACTGATACAATACAGGACTCCAGCTGGGGAAGTTGGTAACAACCAACTCTCAGTATTAAATGATTAGCTTTCCAGCAAAGCCAGTAACCACTGGGCTTAGAAGATATGGTGACGACCAAACAAACGATACCAATAACGATTGGATTTTAAACAGTGCCAGTTACCACTGGACTTTCAAAAGATATGGTGACGACCGAACCAATAATACCAATAAAGATTGGATTTTAAACAGCGCCAGTTACCACTGGACTTTCAAAAGAACTTCCAATTACCATTGGACTTTAAACAATGCGGATTGCTAGTAACGACTAGGCTTCAAGGAGAGAAATTGGTGACGACCAACATCCAAAGGTACTAGTAACGACTAGAATCAAAAGGGATACAGGTGACGACCTATAACCATAAACAAAAATCAGTAACGACTAAAATAGAGAAATTGATGACGACCAACATCCTACCAAGACAGAGGATGCCCAGAAAATAACAAACAAGACTGTTGATAACAACCAGGAAACAATCAAGACAAAAGGTAACATCCAAAGACAGCAGAGGCAAGACAAATGCGCATGATATGCCATGATGCTAATGATTAATGATATGCAAGAGCCGACTCTGAAGAGAGACAGAAGAATTCGGAGACCCAAGAGGGAAGATAGATAAGCCAATTTATCTCACCAAGGACGCAATGAATCACACTGAATTAACAAAACAAAGGTGTTTGTAGATTCTCTGGGAAATAAACCCACTTCGCTCGGGAAATAAAGCTTAGGGAAGCTTGCCAGAATTGAGAACGTAACTCTAAATAGAGGCCATGAATGCTTCCACTGAGGATGAGCCCACTATCATAAGAACATATCTCGTAAAGAAACTTGGGGAGATGGTCTTCAATCTTGGTAACTACACACGACCGAATGAGCAACCTAACAAATCGATTCAACTGACGTTTCAATGGGAGATGTATTGAGATTACACATCAAAGCTTCTGCCACATTAAGACCTTTTGAAGGGTATGATTTCCACCAAATCTTCCCGTGAGCCAAAGTACTTTTATGTTTTGTTAATCTTCAAAAGTTATTTATTATTATTATTATTATTATTTTTTAAAAAAAATTTGAACCTGGTGCTTTCAAAATTATCACTGATCAATAAACGATGTTTTGCATAACAAAGGAAATAAAGAAAATGGTAAATTGCAAAAGAATGGTCCAAAAACTGATTTCATTTAAGAATGGAAGTTTATCAATGACAGAACTCCATGGAACTTTTACAATTGAAAATGGCAACATGAAAAAAGGTTACATTGAATCCACTGACAATCTACCCCTAATGACTAAAACTTTCCAAAACCTTGCTTCTGACAAGAACGGTTGAAATGGACTTCCTGTAAAATCTTCTGCAGAGGTGACAACCCATCTGATGCAGTGAAACGCATTTGTCCCTAACTTTTGCCTGGATTGCCCTTTCAGGTTTTCAATCCACCGAGACGCTCTTTTTTGCCTAAGCCGCCCTTTCGGGTTTTCAACTTAGTGAGCTCATCATTTTTTTATCTCATCCTTAGCTTTTTCCTGGACCTCCTTTATAGGTTATGATCCAGCGGGATACCCATTATTGCATAAGTCCCCCTTGCGGGTTTTCGACTTATCGGGTTCTTTAGGCGTAATATTTTCGTACTGCATCAGAATTCACCGGATGTGTAAGTTGTTCCCCATCCATTGTTGTGAGAATTAACGAGCCCCTTGAGAAGACTGTTTTTACAACAAACGGACCATCATAATTGGGCATCCATTTTCCCCGTGCATCTTTGTGAACTGGCAAAATATTTTTGAGTACAAGCTACCCTTCTCGGAATTATCGGATATGAACCTTCTTGTCAAAAGCTCTCTTGATCCTCTTCTGATATAACTGACCGTGACATACTGCAATCATGCGTTTTCCGTCAATAAGGTTCAACTGATCAAATCTTTCCCTCACCCATTCTGCTTCTTCAAGCTCGATTTCCATTATGACTCTTAAGGAAGGTATCTCAACCTCAATAGGAAGTACTGCATCTATCCCATACACCAAGGAAAAAAGGGTTGCCCTTGTTGAAGTGCGAACGGATGTTCTATACCCGTGCAAGGCAAATGGCAGCATCTCATGCCAATCCTTATATGTTTTCACCATCTTTTGCAAAATCTTCTTGATGTTCTTATTCGCAGCTTCGACAGCTCCATTCATTTTGGGACGATAAGGGGAAGAATTGTGATGTTCAATTTTGAAGTCAACATACAACTCTTCCATGGTTTTGTTATTCAGATTAGTACCGTTATCTGTTATGATTCGGCTTAGGATTCTGTATCGACAGATAATCTCCTTTTTGATAAAATGGGCCACCACTTGTCGAGTAACATTAGCGTAGGATGCGGCTTCAACCCACTTTGTGAAGTAATCAATAGCGACCAGAATGAATCGGTGTCCGTTAGAAGCCTCTGGCTCGATTGCCCCAATCATGTCAATACCCCACATAGAGAACGGCCAAGGTGATGTCAACACATTTAACAAGGTTGAAGGCACATGCATCTTATCCGCATAAATCTGGAATTTGTGACATTTCCTGACATATTGAATACAGTCAGTTTCCAAAGTCAACCAGTAATATCCAGCCCTCAAAATCTTCTTGGACATGGCATATCCATTGGCGTGAGTGCCAAACGTTCCTTCATGAATATCTTGCATTAACAAATATTCTTCTCGTCTGTCGACACACCTAAGCAGGACCATGTCATGATTCCTTTTATAAAGCACATCTATACTGAGAAAGAACTTAGATGCCAATCTTCTCAAGGTTTTCTTGTCAAGTGATGTAGCATCGACAGGATATTCTTGTTTCAACAGATAATTCTTTATGTCGTGGAACCATGGCTTGTTATCAATTTCTTCTTCAACCATCTGACAGTAGGCAGGCTAAGTCTTGCGTTCAATTCAAATGAGAGTAGCATCATTGAGGTACCTGACTTTCCACATTGAGGCTAACATGGCTAGAGCATCGGTAATATGATTTTCAAATCTCGGAACATGCTTGAAAGTGATTTCATTAAAGTATTCAATCATTTCAACAATGTAGGCTCTGTAAGGGATCAAATTCTCATGTCTGGTCTCCCATTCACCTGTAACCTGATAAATAACCAAGGCTGAGTCTCCACTTACTTCGAGATGTTTGATTCTTAGGTCAATAGCTGCTTCGAGGCCAAGAATACATGCTTCATATTCGACAATATTGTTTGTACATTCAAAGTCTAACCTTGCTGTAAATGGGGTATAACCACCTTCTGGATTCATCAGAATGGCGCCTACGCCATGCCCACTGTAATTTGAGGAACCATCAAACATCATTTTCCACCAAAGACCAGGCTCGGGACCTTCATCAGGACCTGGCTCTTCATAATCTTTCACCAATAAAATATCTTCGTCCGGAAAATCAAACTTGAGAGACTCGTAATCTTTAACTGGCTGATCTGCAAGATAATCTGATAAGACACTGCCCTTGATGGACTTCTGGGCCACATACTGGATGTCATATTCTGATAACAACATATGCCAACGGGCGAGCCTTCCTGTCTAAGCTGGCTTCTCAAAAATATACTTTATCGGGTCCATTTTCGAAATCAATAAAGTAGTATGACAAATCATGTACTGCCTCAAACGTCTGGCAGCCCATGCCAAAGCATAATAAGTTTTCTCTAAAAGTGAATATCGACTTTCATAGTCGGTGAACTTCTTGCTCAAATAATAGACGGCATGTTCCTTTCGTCCGGACTCATCCTGCTGACCTAACACACAACCCATTGAATTCTCGAGTACTGTCAAGTATATGAAAAGAGGTCTTCCCAGAATAGGAGGTATTAAGATTGGAGGCTCTTGAAGATAGCCCTTAATCTTGTCAAAAGCTTGTTGGAAATCCGAATTCCAAACAACTGTCTGATCTTTGCGTAACAATTTAAAAATGGGCTCGCAAGTAAGAGTCATATTAGAAATAAATCTGGATATATAGTTCAATCTTCCAAGGAAACCTCTGACTTGTTTCTTAGTCTGCGGAGCCGGCATATCTTGAATGGCTTAAACTTTATCTGGATCTACCTCAATTCCTCGGTGGCTAACAATGAAACCGAGTAACTTCCCAGATCTCACTCCAAAAGTACACTTGGCTGGATTTAGTCTCAACTGATACTTCCTGAGTCTCTCGAACAACTTCAACAGATGATTCAAATGGTCTTCCTCACTATGAGATTTGGCGATCATGTCGTCAACATACACTTCTATCTCGTTATGCATCATGTCATGAAATAACGTCACCATGGCTCTCTAATAAGTGGCACCAGTATTCCTCAAACCGAAAGGCATGACTTTATAACAGTAAATTCCCCAAGAAGTGATGAAAGTAGTCTTTTTGATGTCATCTGGATCCATCTTGATTTGGTTGTATCTGGAGAAACCATCCATAAACGAGAAAACTGCAAAGCGAGTCGTATTATCCACCAATGTATCAATATGCAGCAAAGGGAAATCGTCTTTTGGACTGGCCTTGTTCAGATCCCTATAATCCACACACATTCTGAACTTCCCATCTTTCTTCAGTACAGGTACAATATTAGCTACCCATTCGGGGTGCTTGGATACAACCAAGAAACCTGCATCAATCTACTTCTTTACCTCATCTCGAATCTTAAGAGCCATATAAGGTATAGTCCTTCGGAGCTTCTGTTTGACTGGCGTGAATTCTGGTCGGAGTGGTAACTTGTGGACCACTATGTCCATGTCTAATCCTGGCATATCTTGATATGACCAAGCAAATACGTCCACATACTCTTTTAAAAGCTTCACCAATTGCTGTTTGACTTCTGCCCCAAGTGTTGCCCCAATCTTGACCTCTTTCTTGTCTTCTTCGGTGCCAAGATTAATAACATCTACCTGCTCCTTGTGAGGTTGAAACTCTGGGTGCTCGTAACATGTCATTTTTACCAGTTCATCCGAGATCTCAAAATCTTCGTCCTCATCTTCGGCTTGGTATATTGGTGAGTCAAAGTTAGGAGGGAAAGCAAAGTCATTGGATTCAACAGGTTTTGGGGTATCACTGCATGTTGGAATGGCTTAATTTATGAAAACACACACAAGGACAAATGCAGCAACAAGAAAAAATGTTTTATTGGTTTTTTAGAAAATTTCCATTTTCGTTTTAAACATGGAAGCAAAAAAAATTAAGGAAACAACAACAAAAGGATTTAACAAAATAGTTCATTAATCATAATATTCTTGAAAGCACGGGGCCCTTACAAAATACATCCTATAGCCTTGGGCATGGCTATGGAGGTTTAAAGATAAAAAAACAACAACAAGTAAAGAAAACAAACAAATTACTTTGACACAAAAAAGATCACGGGAATCTCAACAGCCTCCTAATTGCCTAAAGCGGCCTCGCAATGATATACCAAATGTTCAATATCCTCGTCTTCAAAATCTTCTCCCACGGCATTGACTTGGAATCCTCCACTGATGAACACCTCTTGGATAGTCTTCGGACGTCCTTCGGCGTGTGTTGATGCTTCGACACGAGTTGGTTTGTAACCCAACCCTTGGTGACCCAGTCTTGCTTTCACTTTAATAACCTCTCCCCAACCTGCAGAAGTACCCTCTTCTAACGTAGATTTTATGCTCTGGGTGGATGCAAAAGATGGACCACTCTTTGCCATTGTGTCTTCTATCATTACCACGTTAGATATTTCAAGCGCTTGGAAAGAAGTTTCCAACGCATCCTCATCTGCATCAATATACTTGAATGACAATAAATTACTCACCATCAATTCCTCTTCGCCATGCACAATTATCAGTTTTTCGTTTACAATAAATTTCATCCTTTGATGCAAAGTGGAAGTCACTGCCCCTGCTGCGTGAATCCAAGGCCATCCCAACAAACAGCTGTAAGCCGGGTTAATGTCCATTACCTGAAATGTGATATCGAACACATGAGGACCTATCATAATTGGAAACTCTACTTCCCCAAGAACCGTTCTTCTTGAACCATCAAAATCCTTCACAATTAACGACATCGGCTTCATCTCTGCCCTTGCATATGCTAACTTTGCGAGCGACCTTTTAGGCAACACATTCAACGAAGATCTAGTATCAACCAAAACTCGCGCCAACGTGTCCTCTTGACATCTAATAGATACGTGCAAAGCACGGTTATGATTACGTCCTCCCCTTGGCAGCTCTTCATCACTGAAACTCAGAGTATTGCAGGCTGTAATATTGGCTATTATCGAATCAAAGTGGCCAGGGGTTATATCCTTCGTCACATGTGCTTGCATTAACACCTTTTACAGAGCCTCTATATGGGCCGGGGAATTCATCAGGAGAGACAAAATTGATGTTTTTGAGGGTGTTTGATGGAGCTGATCAACAACCTTGTAATCGCTTTTTCGGATAATCCTTAAGAACTCCTCAGCATCTCCTTCAGTGATGGGTATTTCCTTGTCTTTTGTTGTCACGGTAGGGGTACTCTCTTTTGGAGCAACCACTGTTATCTTGGGCTGATATACTCGACCGCTACGGGTCATCTTGCTCGTTCCTGCAATATTTGTCACATCAACCTGGTCATCCTTCACCTCATCATTCTGAATAATCTTCCCAGATCTTTGGACTAACACAACCATATCATACTTCCATGGGACTGCCTTTGTATTCTCAAAAGGAAATGATCTCGGCTTCTGAATAACAACTGGTTGAGGCTGATCAACAACAGATTTGTCAAAAACAGGCTTCACATTTTTGCTGATCATATTGAACACAGGGACTTTCTTACTTTTCCTTGGTAGATTGAAAACAGGATCGACCACTGAAACTTCCTCCTTCTTTACCTTGATACCTACTTGCAATAGTCCACCGTTGATCAGGCTTTGCACATCTTTTTGTACCACACCACACCCTTTAGGATTAACAGAACACTCTTCACAGTCATTATGGGTACCTTTGATCAGTCTTGCTTTCAACAGTTTCTCATGAAGTGACCTCAACAGAGTCTTGATCTCTGACACATCACAAACTAACCTTTCATCTGAAGCCTCTTCTATAGCATTAACTCCTCCATGATTTGGAAATGGGTTACTTTTAACATTAGGCGATACATCATCAAAGGACAAAATCTTCTTCTCTATGAGCTCCCTGACAATATGTTTCAAGGCAAGACACTCCTCTAAGTCATGGCCGGCGGCACCTTCATGAAAGGCACAATGAGCATTCGGATTGTAATGAGGTGATGAAGTGTCTGAAGGGGTATTCAATGGCCGTGTTGTTATTAGCCCTTGTTGCACCAAAGCCAGGTACAACTCTGTATAAGTCATTGGTATCTGAGGGAATAGAGGCCTCGTTGCTGGTCTTCGATTTTGGTAATTTTGCCTTGGTGCCTGAGCCCTAGGCTGTTGGTATTGCTGATAGGGTGGAGCATTGGGCGCTCGTTGATACCCTTGTTGTTGAACTGGTTGATACATGGGTGCTGGTTGCACTGTCTGGTAATTCGGAACAGGGTGATTGAAAACAGGCGTTATAGCTGCCACATATGGTTGTTGAGCATATTGTACTGGATACATCGGTTGTTGTGTCAAATTTTGTTGAGGTTGCTGAACATAGCTTTGTGGAGTCTGTTGAACATAACCTTGTGGAGGCTGTTGATATCGTTGGTAGGGCTACTTCCAAGTCTAATTCCTTTTCCCCACTGTTATGGCGTTTGTTTCTCCCTCCTTCTTTTTATGAAAATTACCACTGAACCTCTTAACATTGTTGTTGTTGGAACCAATGGAACTACTAGTCATTTTTCCATTCTTCAATCCCAATTCCACTCTCACCCCCACAGCCACTATATCGGAGAAACTCGATGTTACACTGCTAATCATCTTCTTATAAAATTCTGGTCTTACCGTATCCACAAACCAATCTGTCAACTCTTTCTCATTTAAAGGAGGTTCCACTTGAGAGGCAGTCTCCCTCCATCGTTGTGCATACTCTTTGAACGATTCAAAACTCTTTTGTGTCATACTCAACAATTGTCTTCTGTCAGGGGCCAAATCCATATTGTATTTCTAATGCTTTATGAAAGCATCGGCCAAGTCTTGGAAACTGTGAATGCGAGATTGATCTAGGCTCAAATACCACTTAGCATGGGCTCCTTTCAAGCTATCCTGGAAACAATGGATCATCAGCTTATCATCTTCTACATGTGCAGCCATTCTTCGATAATACATGATCAAATGCGTCTGAGGACAAGTAGCACTGGTGTACTGATCAAAATTGGGGACCTTGAATTTTGGCGGAATTACCAATCCAGACACTAAACACATATCTCTGGCATCAATACCGAAGATATCATTCCCCTCCATTGCTCTAACCTTCCTCCCTATAGTTTCCACACTCTCCTTCAATTTCTCATGTCGTCCACTTCCTTCTTCAGACCCATCAGGAACTTCAAACACTTGTGGATGGTTGTGAAAAACAGGGCGCACTTGAGTTTGTACAGAGGCTGGAGTATAAGTTAGAACAACTCAGGGAATCTCTGCCCCTAGAGGAACTGATTATTGACTAACTGGTGGCGAAGGTACAAAACCTGGTATTAATCCATACGGCAGTATGCTTGCAACAGTGATTGCCGTTGGGATCGGCTCCACAACTACGTTAGTGATCTCAAAAACTATAGTGGCCTGAGTGTCCATTTTTGCATTGATGACTTGTAAGACTTCCATAATTCGTCCTACGCTTCCTCGTAAGTCTTCAAGTTTGTTGTCAACCCTATCCAGAGCCAAATTGTGCTCTTCCATTCTTTGACGAGCTTGGGCTCGTGTGTTGTATTGATGGCGAGGGTTCAGTATGATTCTGGAGATAAGACAGCGAGATGATACACAACACAGGAAATGCACATGAAATGCTATGGGTGCAGATGCAAAAAATGAAAAATTAATCATTCAAGGAATCCAAAGAAATATTTTCAAAAATTATAACAATGGAGAAATAAAGCAAATTCAAAGTCTTCATAGATTAATAACTGAGAGTTTTTACAACAACAATTTGAAACTGAAACACAAATCTCGAATACAGGCGCATGATAAAACACATAAAACAAAAGGATCCTAGATCTTCTGGCTGGAGGGTCCTTCATCTTATGGTTGACTCTTCTTTCTACCTTGATGGACCAACTCTTGAAGCTCTTCCTTCTCTTGCATAACCTTGAAATACTTATCTCTCCAAGCTTTCCCTTCTCTTTCAGCTTTTTCCATAGCAACTTTTAATTCTTCCACAAGAGTAAGTTTTGTTGAGTTAGGCTCAAAACGGGTATAGAACATCTTCAATGCTACTTCTTTCATCCATGATAAGTAGGATTCTGAAACAGTGGTGTCAGGGTAACCCAAAGCACTCATTCCCCTTGTGCGGATATGACGCCAAGCATACACAGTCCGAGCCTTGTAGACTGGATCCTTCCTTTCTTCAATGTAGAAACTTCTCAAAAGATCTGGGTCCGGTTCATTCTTCATTGGGTGTCCCAACTGGCGACGAGCTAAAATGGGATTATAGCGAATGCAACCATCAGTACTGATAAGTGGTACATTTGGGAAATCCCCACAACTTTGAATCATGGCAATCCCTCCATACATAGGGTCATACCACTTAATATCTGAATGTTTGAGTAACAACAACCTCTCTGTCCATGAGATTCCATTCTGCATATCCTAGAGTGCTGGAAGCCTTGGCAAGTGCGAAATAAACCACTTATGTAGAAGAACTGTGCAACATACAATCTATCCAACTCCATGACGGTTTCTGTGATGGATGGAAAAATACACATCACCCAACAAAGTGGGTACGGGATTTTTGGTTAAGAAAAGGTTGATTGCACTCGCATCCACAAAATTATCAGCAGTCGGAAACAGGAAAAGTATGTAAATTAGCAAAGCCAGAATGGCCTCAAATGCTTCAGAATTCTTTGAGTCGGCATAACATTGAGCTTTTTCATACAGGAACATAGTTGGAAATCCGTATAGCCCTCCCTTAGCAGTCATATGAGATCGTACTTCATTCACCTCCAAATGTGCGGCCTCTGCAATTACTCTTTTGCTAGGAGTCCCTTCTCTTCCGGGAAATGGTATGGGAGTGACGCCTAATCCCATCAAGGCAGAATATTCTTCCAAGGTTGGCAGCAATTGGTAGTCTGGAAACGTGAAACAATGATAGGTCGAATCATAAAACTGCACGAGCGCTGACAATATCTCTTCATCCACTTGAATTTCTAGTAAAGACAGCATATTCCCATACTTCTCTCTAAACGCCTCAGGGTCTTATACTAAACCTCCCAGTTTCCTCAGGTTCTCCAAATTTGGGCTTCAGAACACAATCTCTGCCTTCTTTCCAGAATCCATCCTATAATATCTGCAAAACAATCTTTAGTTCCTTGAATGATTAATAAATGTGAATGCAAATGCGCAAAGTATCATGGAACTCAGATTCTGTAAACATAAAAACGTCATAGACTTAATTTCATTGAATTACAAAATTTTAGTACATCTTACAAAAGTCTTAAACAGAAAGCTAAAATAAAAGCTAACAAAAGTCCTAAGAAGGTTCTCCTAACAGTCTCAAGTTGAGCTTCTCAATCTCCTTTTCCATCTGGGCCTTCTCAAGAATGAGTTTATCCACGATCAACTTCCACGGGGTCGACTAAGGACTAGAAGAAAATAAATCTTCTTGTGCCTTTCTCTTCTTGCAAGAGAGTACTTCTTCATTCTTCAACTCTAATTGCTTCTGGAGCTCTGCATTTTCTTTAACAACCACTTGATACTTGTGCTTCCAAGCATCTTCGGTTTGTCGTGCCTTGCTCAAGGCAATCCTTAGCTTTTCCTCCTCAGACATGAAGATCAAGGTGTGCTCCTCCTTTAAAGGCATGGGTTCTTGTCGAGAATAGGTCATATTCAACTCAATGGCTCTCTTTCGAACCCATTGGAGATAAGGTTCCAAAGAGACACAATTGGGTTTTCCCAGGTCTTTCTTTCCCTTTTTGTGCAAATGACTCCAGGCTTTTAGAATCTTCCCTTTCTGCTCCTGATTATTACTCTCTTCCTTGAAGAAAATATTTTCCACATGAACACTGTTGGGCTTGTCTTTCAAAGGATATCCTAACTGTCAACGAGTAAGGACTGGGTTGTAACTAATTCCTCCATTAGCACCAAGAAGATGTACATTACCAAAATCTCCACAGCTGTTAATGATCATTATTCCCTCATAGTCACGATTGTACCAATCAATATCAGAATGCGTGAGGGCCATAACCTTCTGTGACCACCACCCCTTCTTCGGATCCCAAAAGGTGTTAGCTTTAGGCAAGTGTGAAATAAACCACTTGTACAATAAAGGAGAACAACAAGTGATCATCCCTCCTTTGTGGAAATTTCTAAGATGAACAGAATGATACGCGTCTGCTAGCAGAGTAGGTACAGGGTTTTTCTTTAAGAAGATCTTAATGGCATTGAGGTCTACAAAGTTCTCGAAGCTAGGAAATAGAAAGATACCATAGATGAGAAAGGCAAGGATAGCCTCGAATACATCCATGCTCAAATGATCTGCATAGTACTGAGCTTTTTCAACCAAGAATTATGCGCTCAACCCAAAAACTCCTCCTTTGGTAGTCATGTTCTTTTGAATATCAACCAACCCCAAACGTGTAGCTTTGGCAATATCTTGCTTCTTAGGGTCCTTCTCCATGATCGGAAAAGGAGATTCTTCAAGAATGGGTAACCCAACCAACTGAGAGTATTCTTCTAGCGTGGGCACTAGCTGATAATCGGGAAAGGTGAAATAATGGTAGAGCAGATCATAAAACTGGAGAAGCATAGAAAGAAGTCCACTATCCATTTTTATCTTCAATAGTAACAACAACTTCTCATACCTACTCTGGAAACCCTTTGGATCTGTCACCAAGGTACCCAACCTCCTTAGGTCATCTAGTTTAAAACCTTTGTAAGTGTACTTCAACGTTTTCTTCCTTTCACCATCGATAGCGACCTCTGATGTTTACAAACAAAAAGTCTGAGTTCCATGAAACTTTATGATATGATGTTTATGAATGCAAAAATGCACAAACACAGGTAAATGCAAAGATCACACATATGCAGAAAAACACAAGCCTAGGTTTAAAGGACGAGCATGGATCCAAGGTCTACCCATCCCCAAAAGGTGTGTAATAGGGATTTTCAAACCTGTAGAGCAGGGTTCTAAACGGTTCTCAGAGTCATCAACCCATCTTTCGGATATTATCAACTTCCCAAATTACTTGGTAATCGATAATATTCTCAAGAGAGTCTCATCCTTATAGTCATCGCACTACGTCCTAGTAAGGCCAAAGTGGGGTAGAATGTAATCTAAAAGTCCACAGTGTCATGGGCTCCTTCGTCGAAAGTAGCATTGTTTTCACGAATACTCGTTCAACAATACTAAAATCTCAAGAGGGCCTACACTGAGCGGTGGTTTCTCAAGTTAGCTTGGTCGGGAATCAACTCCCTATAAGCCTTCTTGAATATACCACCATCCTATCATAATTGCACTCAAGTCCGGGTATAGGACCATCTCACCACTCAAAGGTCCCAATATCCAACACACGAACAAATATATACAAATATACATGTAAAGCAAACATTCACAAATATAGCATACAATCAAATAAAATAGGCGAAACCCTCAAGTCTAAGTCTTCCCCAGTGAAGTCGCCATTTCTATTGCGGTGAGAATCGTGATACCAAGCTATTGATTAACTTGAATCTTTAATTCTTTGAATTCACAACCGGACTTTAATTTATCCAAAGGAAAGTTCTAAAGAAAGAAAGAACCTTTTGCGTGCTGTAACAACAACGCTAAGAGATTCGGGGATCGGGGGTTGGTTATGCATAGGGTAGGTATTTCACATTCTAAACATTTGTAGTACTCTACAGGAACCTTTTGTTTGTTTGTATGCTAAGATTGCTAAGTGTTTGCTATGGATTAGGTAAAAGGTATAGGTTAAGACCTAAAGATATATACACTAAGTTTGCTCGCAAAGACATCGCGTCTTCTGCCTATGTATCCTAACTAGGATAGAATCAGAGCAATCGTAGTTCACCTCACTAGGGTTAAAGAACACTTGATTATGATCAAGGTTAAAAGGGGAACAAACATTACAATACTTGTGTAGAGTTTAAGGAAACTCTCTAGATCTAAGTTGAACACTCAAGAAAGGGAAGTAAGTAATCATGACAATGATTCTTACATAGAGTTAATAAACTTTATCCTAAGTTATAATTGAAAGAGCACTCCTAACAAGGGATAGGCTTCTAGACTAAAGCAAAGTCTAAAAGACATGTTCTAACTTAACTAAGTGTATGAATGACTTAACAAAGTCGAGGGAGGGAGATGAGCTACCTATGACCCAAGGGTCAGCAGAGAAACTTTCCTTTGGAAGGATAGAAGGGGAAGCAACTTGGATGAGAACTAAAGAGTTTCATCACTTGGGGAAACTAAACTTAACAAAGCATAAACATTAAACAGGATGAATACAAGAATCATGGTTACAACCAAGCATATACAAGCATGTTACAACAAGCAAAGATTTCAAATAGGAGGAATGGTTACAACCAAAGCATGCAAGCATATTACAATTGGCGAGCCAAAATGAGTTCTTCGAGACTCAATGAAAGACAAAGACTTAAGCATATCTTGACAAAGATAAAGGTAACGACCAATGCAAATAAGTCAAATTCATGGGGATATTACATGGAAATCAAATGAATCAAACATAATGCTCACAAGAAACAAGTAATTACCATTACATCAAGGGTTTGACAAACGTAGAGCTCACATTAATCACAACAACAAACAGGAGAAGAATGAACCAAAAGCTTTGAAATGATTAGGAGGGTAAAAATCCTAAAAGAAGCATGAACGTTTTTTAATGCAAAGTTGTTTTTACAAATGAGAATTCTAGAATGTTAATGCACCACACGAAAATATATATGAATACGAGACCAATGCAAAAAGAACCATTCAAAAATAACAAAAAAAGAGGAAGTTATGATTTTTATAAAATTAATAACAATTAAAATAAAAAATAAGGAAATTAATGATAAAAAAGAAAGGAAGGCGCCTAGTGGGTGTTGAACCCACCACCCTTGGAATACCAACTCATAATCATGCCAACTGAGCTAAGATGTGCGCGCATGTTATGTGATAGGAAAGAAACACAAAATAATGAAAACATGGCAAAGTGGAAAATAAAACAAAAAGGGTTGATCTCCACTGTGGATCGAACGCAGGATCTATAGGTGAAAGGCGCATGAGAGAGTGAAGGTTTAATCACTGGGGTGGCGATACACCCGTGTATTTTGCCACCCCTAAAATTTAAATACTTAACAAAGCCAATGAAAATTGGGCAAGGCAAAACATGAGAAGCAAGCAAAACATGAAAAACGACAACACCATAACTTCATCAATACTCAACCAAATTGAACAAAGTTTAGGTCCATTTCACATGAAATTTCACAAGGATCACAATGGTAATGTTAATTTTTTAAGATGATGCACACAATTCAAAATTCGAATGTAAATGCAAGTTGAAGCTTAGAAATGCATAAGAGTATCTACAACTCATGACAACAAGATTTAATGATATGTAAAGGTATGCACAAATCATAAATACATAAACCAATGATTCTTGATGCAAAATTGATGCCAAAACAAGTCCAATAAAAAAATGACATGCAAGTTGCACAAATTGCCTTGAAAATGCATTTATGATGGTCCTAGCTCAAAATAGAAGAGATCAAGATTAAATGAAGGTGTGCACATCTTATAAACATGTTATCCAATGATCCTAGATGCCTAGATCAATCAAAATCAATTCCAAACCAAAAATGGCATGTAAGTTGCAAAAAAAGCTTGATATGCAAAATGCTAGTTTTAACTCATGACAGAAGGGATTAATGATGTGTAATGGTATGCATAAGTCACAAATACTTTTTTCATGGGATTTGGATGCAAAAATCATGTAGTGATGGCCTCAAACAGAAACTGGTGTGTGACTGCTAGTGATGTGTACAAGCATGCTTAAAATGCTGTTGGAAAATGGAAACAATCATAATGCAACCTAGATACTTATCAAATACATCATGATTTATGCACATAAAACCAAAGTTTCAACAAGATGAAAGAACTTAACACAAGTGATGGCATATTGAATTGGAATAGAAAACAGAAACAAGGCATCAAAGGTTATGACAGCAAATATGGCAATATCAATGATCCATAGTAAACCCTAGTTCTATATGCACATATCAATTTGCAAAGCATATGTCAAATGTCAACCTACAACAAAATAGTGTTATGGCATTTTCAAATAGACCTAGGCAGTTGGCAGCATGTATGGATCTTCAAAAAGGCAAGGCTGGCACACATCAACAAATGGTCCTAATGCCTAATGCACACAACAGTTTGCAAGATTAACAAAGCATCATGGCAATTGGTTCAATAGAAAGCATAAGGCATAAAGATACAAGATGCTCAAAATAAATCAATGAGGTAGATTAGCAGGTTCAAGGCAGATTCACCATATGCTTCAATGTATCAGGACAGGGCAAACAAGTTTATCTCAGCTGGCAATGCAAAATGTGTGAACAGAATATGGTACAGTCAAAGCCTATCCTAGTGCCTAAGTGATGACAGTGGTGATGCAAGAAATGAAATCATGCCATGATTCAAAAGGTATCGGTTTTCATGTTAACAAACAATATGCAACAAAGGGTAAATGGCAGACAACAACTTTAATGACATATGAACATATCAAGCTGAGACAGTCATATCACATAATCCAAATGAGAGACACCAACTGATGGAAAAACATAGTGCCAAGCACAAATCATGACTTCAAGGCAACAAGGCTGTTATGTTAACAAACACCAAACAAAGCTCAAAGTAATATGAGGACACTTTAACATATCAAATGGCAAGTATCAAACTTAAAATACATGTCAAGAAAGTTGCAATCATCAAGATATCAAAAAATAGGTTTTGGTCTTCATCACCAATGAGTCATCCCAACAACCTTGATAAGTTAAATGAAGCAGAAACACTCACAAGCATGTTAAAAATGTATTAAGGACCAAGTTTAAGCACACACATGATCTCAAATGATGGTAGATTCAAAAATGACTTGTTGGTTGAAAAAATGCATATGGGCTGAAAATGCAAGAACAAAATCTGCTGTAGAACCAAACCAGACTAGCTTTCGACAATGAAAACATCATATAAACACTTACATGAGGGTGTCTAAACCAAAAAAATAACTAATCATGATCATGACATGAAAGTGGTAATGCTAATGCAGTAGGTTAATATTCTCACAACAGAACCAAACAACATTTGCTTCAAAACAGTTTCCCATATGTTCATGAAGACATCTCAACATCCAGATCCAATTTTAAGCAACAGTTATGAATTAAAAGCTCCCCTAGAGTTCACACATGACTTAGGTGCAAAGATACATCATGAAATGGCCAACAAAGCACTTAAGCATGATATGAGCAAAGTAGATACAAAAAGCTGGCAGATTTGCACATAAGACATATTTTGCATTCAAACACCAACATGTCAAGCATGTTTATGACATAAATAAAAAGGATAGTAACCACTAACCTTTTGTAGACCTCCAAACAAGCTTGTTGCAATATGGAATGCCTTGATAAAACTCCAGCTGCTGTCCAACCAATACTTTGATGAAAACAACTTTCTTGCACTTGAAGGAAATGTGAAGAACTTGTGACAGATCTCAAAATAAATGAGGATGAAGTTGTTTTATTTTATGGACAGTTGAGTCATCATATATTAAAAGTGTGTGGAGGGTTAGGATGATCAAAACAGGTCTGGACAGTGGTTTGGCAGATTTTGAGTATAAGGTCAAACTTTCCTTGGTTGAAAGTTGACTTTTGTGAAAATGAAGGTTTTTTCTGGTTTAAAGGCTTGAAAACCTCCCACACATCATTTGTGGATTGTGTGGAGGGCTTGTAGTGGTTTGGAATATGTGGAAATGGATTTGGGAAGCCAACTGCCCAAGGCAGATTTTGAAGAAAACTTGGAATTTTGAAAATAAGGCAAATAAGAAAGGAATGAGACTTGTGGTTTTCTCGTGGTTCTAAGAGTGCTCTGGTGTGGAAATGACATAGAGGGAGCCTCTATTTATAGGAAAAATGAAGGGTGAGGACAGATTTGTATCTTGGCACTTTTGGAGGGACTTTGAAAAGGTAACCCTTTGCTTGAGGTTTGTTGCAGCTGTAAGTTGAAATCTTTGGCTCAGCTGATGCATTTTCAAGTGGCAAGAATGACATAATGGTGATTGGAGTGTCTAGGCAGTAGGGGGCTGTTTGCTGCAAGTGTACCAAAAAGTTTCTCTTTCTTCCATTATATGAATAAAATACTCCCACTTGCCTTCAAGTTGCAAGATTCACTAAACCTCCTTATTTGCTGCATTTCTTCTCTTCAAATCCTTTAAATATCAGATAGAAATAAAATCCAAGGGCTGAGAATAGCTCAAGTGGTCAAAGGATGAGTTTTTGAAAAATTGACAATGTAGGACTCAAGTGTTAAAACCTCATCTTGTTAAATTCATAACTCTCAGCTCATAAGGGCTATGGAGGAGTTCTGCTACATTTTGGAAAGCCCTCATGTAGCTCTACAACTTTCATGCTTTCATGAGTTTCAAATTCCCAAATAAACTTGGCCAAAAAACCTCTCAAAGTTGCTGAAAAATAAGCCTAAAAGTGAAATAACTTAGAATTTTTCTAAGTTACTTTCCCCTATTGTAATGAATTTGGTCATAACTCCAAATCTATGCATTTTCTGCTCATGGACCACTTTGGGACTTTTGTAGGACTTGCCAATAGCTTTCCAATGAGCTTTGAACCAACTCAATTGGATGTGTGGTTAAGGAGTTATGGTCTTGCCCCTTTCAAAACCCTAATTCTCGACTTTTGCGATTACTCCTCAATTCTTGATCCAATGGTCATGAAATTTCATGGGTAGGTGAAATATGTATTAGGAAAATTTTTGATTCATATCTTGAGGTCAAATTCCTTATGAGTGAAGAGTTGACTTTTTGATCAACCGAACGATCGATCGGTGACTACCGAGTCGACTGTTGATGCTCCGCGTCTTTTGAGACCTTGAAACTTCTTGAATAGACTTCACCAAGCCACATGAACTTTATGGACCATGATCGCACCATTGTAACACCTTTTAAATCAAAAGTCAAAACACCGTTGACTTTTCCTGATCGAAAACCCTAATCGGGTATCCTGAACTGCCCTATTTTTTATTCTTGGGTGACAACCTCAAATTGGATTCATACTTGATTCCATTTAGTATCCTTGATCTTGTTTCATAGAGAACTAATCCAAAACATTGACTGATAAAACCTTGGAAATCTCGACTCTTGACCATACAAAACCTTAATTCACATGTATCTTGACAAAGACAAACTTGAAACAGGTTAAGGTTAGATAATCAAATGAGTATGATCCTAAAATGATGATGAAGATCTAAGGGGTCAAAATTTGGGGTATGACAATGGTATTATTTTATTATTGGTTAAGATCTTGTCTCGACAGAAACCTTGAGTGAATCAGAACCCTATAAAAGGATTTTACATGGAATATAGTAACCAGAACCAGATATTGTCAAACTAATTTGAATTACCTGCTTCAAGCAGATGATGAATCAAGATGTTGTACACTTTTATGGTTGTAGTAGTGTGAATCCTGTATACCTATCTTCTGGAGGGTTTTGGTCCTATTTTAAACCCTTGTGTGTTAGCAAGAAAGTTATTCTACTAATGGATGTCAATAAGGTTCTAGTATCATGTTGGGTGGTAGGCACTCTGGAGGATAAGTGTGTTTTCTATGTAGAATGTTAGCTAACCAATAGTGCCTAGGAATCCCAAGTGTTCCACCGTTGGAATCAGATTAGTGCAGTGGAAGGCGATGGATGAAAGAGCGCAATCAAGTTTATAGGGATCAGAGAGATGGTTACTTGTGTGAATGGAATTAAGACAATCTCGTGCTAAGTGTACTATCTGATTGGAATAGTATGAGAGAAGTGAAGCATCAGGTGTAAACGCTTGAAGAATGTAGTATTAGGATAAGAGAAGTTGATAAGGATATAAATACATGGATTATAAAGTTGTTTTAATAGTTGAAGGATCTATAAGAGAAGTGTCGTCAGTATTGCGTGTAGTTAGGGAATCAGTCAATTATCTTGTGAAGATTTGATAAGTGTTGATTACCCAAACCAAGATAATATGTCGTGGTTATGTTTCGTTTGACACAATACAAGAATATGGAGTTGTATATTCTAAAAGAAGGATGTGACCAAGTGTTTCAGAGTAGCATGACAGGTGAATTAAGGGAAAGCAAAGTTAGAAGTTAACCAAACATTGGAGTGAGGGTATGATCAAGACTAGGAAGTTTTCATAAATTGTGAAAGATGTGAATTTGCCATTGAAGGTGAGTTAGGAGTTTGAGTATGTTAGAGGATTGAACTGAAGAAAAGTCAATAGTTGACTTAGAACAAGGATGTAATAAGTGATTCTATGTTGAGTAGGGGAAACTTGGGGTCAAGTTTCAATTTAAGAGGGATAATGTAATATCCCATATTCCCTTAAATGATTAATTGAGTGCCAGTCATGATCAAATGAGTTCCTATGTGCTCTAAATATTGCCATTTATGACCAATAGAGTAACTAGTAAACTCTGATGAGACCAATTATTATTAAACAAAAAAAGGACCAGTATAAATAAGTACAAGAGGGGACACTTTAGTAACATTAATAATGAGTCAATTGGTACTAGAAGATAAAATATCATTTGGGATATTTTCTACGTTGTGTGGTGGAAAATGAAGGAGATGAATATGTGGGTGAGAAGAAGATAAGAAGAAAGAGAAAGAGAGAGTTATCAGTAAAGAAGAAAAAGAAGAAGGAAAAATGTGAGAGGAGAAAGGAAAATAGGAAAAAAGAAAAAGGAAAGAAGAGAAGGGAAGGAAGGAGAGAGAGAGAGAGAGAGAGAGAGAGAGAGAGAGAGAGAGAGAGAGAGAGAGAGAGAGAGAGAGAGAGAGAGAGAGAGAGAGAGAGAGAGAGAGAGAGAGAGAGAGAGAGAGTCGCGGATTCATCATCACCTCATATTTTTCATGATCATCATTCATCATCTTTTTCACCAAACTTCTTCATTTCCAAGAGGTGAGTTCCTAGATAGTGTTAGCAATTGGGGAGAAATTCATGAAAAAGGAAGTTAGGGTTTGTGTGAAAATATGTTATACATGATTATTTTGATGTTTCACATGTTCTTTTCATGGCTATGGTGTTTTAATGTAATAGAATGAAATCGTTGTTGTTCTTGTTTCTATTGTTATGATTATTGCGACCTTTGTTTTTATATTGTTTTGGATCATTGGGTGGATATGAATGATGAAATTCATGGTATGGAATGTTGGAAGGTGTTCATACATGGCTTAAATTGGATAAAAGTGTAAGAAAATGGATTTATATAAGTGTTGGAATGGGTTTTTGCACTATGCCCATCCTGGGGGCGCCACACACAACCCTAAACACTTCCGAACGCTGCTAGCGCAGGCCTTCTATTTCCTGATGTAGAGTGCGGGTGACAGATTCACGTTTTTCCCCTGCACATTTCATGGCGTAACTTGAGTTTCGTAAATTCGTTTAACGCTAGGTCGGAAGAATTGGAAAGCTATTACAATGCTCTATATGATATTGAAGTATAAACATGAGTTTATTCCATTTGATTGATAGGATAAAAGTGGAATTTGACGTGAATATGAAAAGTGTGGTTCATTTTTCCACCATAATTCATGAATCGAGAGTCCGACTGATATGAGACTTAATAATTGGAAAGGTAATCCTAAAGGGATATTAAATGGTGATAGGAGATCATGAAATAACCAAGAATTCTTGGAAGAGGATAGTAGTAGCTTGTATGCCTTAATGTGTATGTGAACTACTATGGTTGGTTATGTTTGACGTGTTGTGTTACTATATGCGTTTTATGTATGACATTGCGTTATGCTATTATGTATCATATACATGCTTGATTGTGAAATAACATGCTTAAAACATGATGAATATGAGTGAGGAAACCTAGGTTTATAATTAGGTAAATGAATTAAAAAGATAAATAGGTTACAAGCATGACTTAGATAATACTAGAAGGTCGCGTTCATGTAATATGATACCTAGGTGTGTATCATGGATGGATGGTCACTATAGTTGTGAGTGAGATGCATTGTATAGAACATGTATGATTAGTGTTTTTTTTTTATGATTAAGGTGAATGGGATCGCCTTGTGATTGTCGAATACAATCATGCTTGTTATATTTATCACGTAGTCATAAATAACCCCCTACTTGTGTCGTCCTAAGATTTGATGCTTATGTAGAGCTCCTTTAGGATGTACGCACTATTTGCTTTGACAGGTTTGAGTCCCTGTGTACGAATGGATCCTATGGGTAAAAGGCTTGAGATGGGCAGAGGTTCCATGGGAAGCGACGATTCATGTGGGAAGCACCTTGAATCCGAATCCATTACTTATGTCAAAGTAAGTGTAGCACCCCAAAATTTTCTCATATTCTCTTGTGTTCTTGGCTTATGTCTCTTTACATTCTCATATTCATGTTTCCATAGCATTTGTTCTTGGTAGGGGATCAAGGCATCATGGTTTGTTTCTCAAGCAAGAAGGTTGTGCTTCTTCAAGTTCAAGCAAGGTTTTCTCCATGACTTTGTGGTATTCTCAACCCTAGAAATCCATCATCATCAAATGTTGTTTAAGGAAACATCATTCCAACATCATGTGTGTTTCACCATGGCTTTTTGTGCAAGAAATCATCAAAAGATTCAAGTTTGGTGCAACGTGTTTGACCTAATATATCAATTTGTGGATGCTATGATCAAATGAGCATAACTCCTTCAATTTTCAACATCTTGAGGTGGTTCTTTTTCTAATGAACTCTTCCCATTATCCCTAATAAATTCTCTTTGCAAGGAAAGATCAAATTATGCTTGGAGAGTCATCAAAAGTTCCAAGACATTATAGGTCATTTTGAGTTTTGGAAGGTTTTCTTAGTCAACTTCAAAAGGGCATAACTTGGTCAATTTTCATCATTTGGAGCCCATTATTTTCCTAGAATAAACTTGAAGATTTCCTCTACAACTTTAATTTAACATGGAAGAGCTAAAAACCCATGGAAGGTCTTGTTTTCATCAAAACATTATAGGTCTCTTTTTGGTCCCTAAATGACTTGAAATTTTTCTAAGTGTTTTGTGATTTTCACTTCTTTCATGGAGGCTACTTTGATAGACCATATCTCTCACCTCAATCTGCCAAATTAATACTTTCTTATCACATTTCATAGATTGCATCTCCCTCTATCCAATGCAAGAAGAATCATCTCAAAAATCCTCCAACATTGTGAGCACCATGGTTGCAAAGTTTGAACATCAAAGCTGAGATTTCTCTCCAAGTCAGAATTGGAATTGTTTGAATTGGCCTCTAATCACCAAATTAAGCCACGAATTCAATCTAAATATGATTAACCAACTTGACTGGGTTGATTAGAACCTTGAAATGCAAGTTTTGAGTGAGTTTTGACAGATTTCAAGTCACAGTTTAAGCATGCTGCAGGTGTGCATGATTTCTATTCAAATTGGCTCATTCACCCTCCATTTTGATTCAGATAGCTTCTCCTATAAATAGAGAGTCATTTCCACCTATTTTCACAAGCTTTTGATAGCAAAAACCACTCTGCCAAGATCCTATTTGAACTCTTGAGCTTGAACTTCGAATTTCCATTTCCACACCTTAACCACTCAAATTCTCCACTCAAGTAGCTTCACCAACATACAATGAAGCTAACCAGATCAAGAGCTTGAAGAATCGTGGCCTGAATCAAGATAGGGAACTCCATTTTCAGAGCTTCAAGGTTGAGCTTCAACAGGTATAATTCTCAACCATTTTGCTTCAAATTTGTTGCTAAGATGTAGTCCTTGACATGCTGATGTTGTTTGTATAATTAGATTTTAGTTGTAGTTAAGTTTTGTTGCTGAATTTTCAAATTCGTGTTTGAATCTTGTTCTGGTTTTTTTCAAATCGAGTGAGTTGTAGTTTAAAGAAATTTGGCGCGATGATATGGTTGAGATCGTCTTAAAAAGACGTATCAAATGAAACCAGTATCAGTTCCATTGATTATGGTTTGAGGGATCCACGATTTTTTGAAGATCCTTAGGTGTTTCAGGTGGCTGGAGGTTGAAGATGATGATCTCGCCGTCCATTATGCCACCTGTTTTAATCTCAGGCCTTTGAATTTAAATGGATCCGTGTGCATGAGTTGACTAGTGTCCATTGTGGATGCGCGTTTTCTGATCTTTGGATCTGACACGTCATTTAATGAGGCTTGATCCAACGCACCTTGTTTTTCTGTTTTATTTTCTTTTTCTAAATTTTTTTAATTCATTTTATTTTCAGAAATTCATTTTTTATCAAAAAAATACCAAAATATTTTCTAAAATTCTCTTTCATTTTTCTCTTTCTGATTTATATTTTTGTGCATTTTTATTTTACATTTTTATATTTTTCATGATTTTTAGTTGTTTTTCATGATTTTAATTGGTTTAAAAATACTTTTGAGCCATTACAAATTATGAAATTATTTTCATGTGATACTATGATGGTTTTGAACCTAGGGTGGTTTTCTTGAATTTTTGTTTTCTGTTTTAAGTATTTTCTTATATTTTTGATTTATTTGCTTGATTTTAATTAGTTTAAAATTAGTTTTGGGCATTTAAAAATGTTGGAATTATTTTCATATGATCCTATGATGGTCCTAGACCTATGGTGATGTCCTTGAGCCTTCATTCATGCCTTAGATTTTTCTTTCTTATTTTAGGGTCTTTCTTTCCTTTTTATTTTTGTTTTTATTTTGATTTTAATTTGCAAATGGGTGAATAAATGATTTTTGATCCATTGTGGGGTGGTGTTCTGACTTTTGCTCAAGTCATATGAATTTTTGATATTTACCTTGTGTGATCTCTCATTTATGGATGTTTATGATGATTGATCCACTTTGAAGTTTGACTTTGATTTTTAAACTTAAGTGATCATTCTCATGGTTAGATGTCTATTGGTTGATCATGATATGTTGTTGTCCTACCTTGTTTGTTAAGTCATTTGATTGCTTGATGCTTTACATTTTACTTTACTTCTTTTCTGGATTCATCTGATTAAGCATGGTTTGGTTTGCCTTATTTTGGTGTTTGTCTGCACATCTTGAAAGTGGTTTGGATTTGGGATACACCAATGATATGTTGACTTGAGGTGTGTTTGCCCAACTGGCTTGGGTTTGACCTTTTGTTTTTCTTTATGCATCTCTCTTATTCATCTTCTTCTTCTCTCTCTTTGAGACTTCTTCTAGGTTTGCTTTCATTTGTGATTGAACTGGATATTGTTTACTTGTGCTTGCTCACATGATCCCTTAGGATTCCTAGTCTCTCTGTTTAAGATAGGAGTAGGAGAGACATTAGGCTTTCAATCCTTTGCATGATAACAATTAGGATAGTCCATTTCATCTCAACTCTAGGTCCATCTTTTGTATGATAATACTAGGTAGACTTCCCTTTTATCCTAACCGTAGGACCATTTTGTATGATAACATTAGGGTTTTCAGTTTCCCTTTAGTGTTTTCTTGTGTCTTCTCTTCTCATGTCAAACTTCTCTAATAAACTTAATAAGGAATGACAAATGTTGTACGTTACGAGCCTTAAGTACTTGGGGAATGACGATTGTGGGGTTTCTCCTCACTTGTCTAGAGTGTTTAGTGTATGCCCTTCAGGCGATATGCGACACATTCGCTCCTATGTCATAGTCTTTAGTACAACATGAGTCTCAAACTAACTCAATTTACTTGTCTAAAACTAATAAACTAAATTCAAACCTTTTTATCTTTCGGGGTTGTTCTGCAAATCATTTTCAGAAAGGGCATGTTATTTTTCCGTTCTACCGCAAACAGGCATCGTCCCTAACTGCTGGAATGGAAACTTAATGTCATTCATAAAAAACACTTAACCAACCTGTGGTTTCGTATCCCGAACTATATTTGCTCTGATTTCTCATACTAGATAAGGATACGTAGGCACAAGACGACGATGTCTTGGCGAGCAACCTTCCCCGTATCACCCGTAGTTTTTCGAACTATGTTGACTCTGACTTTCCCATTGCACGAGGGAATACGTAGGCATAGGGCGACAATGTCCTATCGAGGCTCTTCTTTTTTTCCCCCCAGTTTAGCAGTAGCTTTAAGATAACTTACCCCTTTATAGACAACAAGCGTGGATCCCGTTGAGTACAACGGACATGATGGGTGCTCGTACATTCCCCTTGCGTAACCGACTCCCGAACCCAAGATTTGGTTGCGATAACCTTGTCTTCTCCCGTTCTTTTAGGTTTTTTCCGATCGTTTCTTTTCCCTCTCTTTGGGATAAATAACGTTCGGTGGCGACTCTTCTGTTTGTTTTCTGTTGGCCTTTTCGTAACAGAGGATGTGAAAAGATGCTTTGGTATGGTTTTCGAGATAGTAATTGTTTGAGTTGATGAACTCAAGAGACATATTTCCATACACTGCACTTCTTATGAGCTAAACTCTTATCCTTTTTCCCATTGACTTAAGTTAGTATTGGATTACAATCATGTAGAGCCGAGTGAACCCATAAGATAGGGAACTCACTGAGATTATTATCTCGCCCCATTATTGTTGTTATTTTTCAGGCGATATTTGCAGGTTTAGTTTACAAGCAGGCTATTCATGGATGTTTTAAGGGAAGCCTATATTATGATTTTCTGTTGTGTGTATTTAGTACAATGACGAATATTATACTTATATCTCAGATTTTATTATTTTGGCTCTTTCCATATCTTATACCATTGATTGTTTTATTGCTTTAGAAATGGTCAAGTATGTAATCGATGCTAATAGGCGCTTACAGTTGTATCACTACCAAATAATAGCACTTATATGATATTATTCTAGATATATATTATATGGGTTGTTACACTCACCATTCTTTCTATAATTCCTAAACTATCCTTTTTAGAGCCTATAAAAAAAGTCATTCTCATTCATAAATCTCACCACGAATCATTCATTTAACTAAGTTAAAAATCTCTTCATTTTTCTCTTCATTTTCTTCAAGTAATTTCTTTCTTTCTTTATTGAATTTTATTTTAGGTATGCTCTTATGCTTGTCATTTATTTAATTTTATTGCACTTTTATTCTTGCTTCATTTATTTAGTACCTTAATCATCATCATTTTTCATGGAAACTGTTCTGGCCTAGGCCCCGGCTTGACCGGACAGGCCCAGCCAAATAATATTCCGCCTAGCCCAGTCCAGCTTAGGCCACAGCCATCGAGCACAGAGTCCCCGGAGGGCAGGTAGTGTCCCTCCGCGGGTAGAACCTTCCTCATCTGTGTCGAGCACAAGACTCCCCCATCGACCAAACACTGCCCTCTCCGTGGGCAGAACCTGCTCCCCTGTCGGGCAGGACAACATGTCCTTCACACGTTCTCCACGTGCTCCCCTCTGTGGGGACACGTCACCGACCAACTGCCCACCTCCGAAAGAGCAGGTCAAACCCACTTTTCGGAGATCATGGGACAGTTGGACTAGGGCGAAGACCACGTCTTGATCTTCACTACGCCACGTAAGCCCTAACAGTCACCTGGGTTGGGCCTGACAATCCAGCCCAACACAACTGACCATTGGCCCAGCGTTGGGGTCTCTCTATAAATACCCTCTTTCACAAGAGGGTCAGGTAATTCGATTCTTACCTTTTTTCTGTACTTGTGATTACTTTCTCCAACTTCTTACTTTGGCGTCGGAGTGTCTTGCAGGTACACCCCCTCCTCTTCTTCAACACCGGTGAACAGGCAGCAAGTCGACGATGTGTGGCAGTCAGCGATCCCCTTCTGATCAGGTCAGATCAGTGGCGCCGTCTATGGGAACATAAAACTTCCCCATTCCTCCGAGCAGAGAACCAAAGTTTTCACCAACATTCCCCGATCATGGCTAGCCCACACCATGACGATGTCGTTCACGACTTCATCCTCGCTCCCGCTGCGAACAGCGGCAAGCAAACAGAGACGTCCCAACCTCCGGAGACCGACGAGAGGGACGGCCAAACTGCCTCTCCCTCGTCCGTGGAAGCAGCTCACCAGACTGTTCTCCGACCAAGAAGTCCAGCAGTGTTCCAGCCCATCCCTGTCCCGCCCGGAGCGGACCCAACAGTGGTCGCCCTCTTCGCGGCCATCAACCAAACAAATCAGCTGTTGTTCCAACAGAACCCACAGATTGGCGCGCTAGAGCACAAAGCCTCGTTGAGTTCCCCTCCGCGGGAAGACCAGAATGGAAATTCGAGGAGCCCATCTCCTCGCCCTCGGAATCGACGACTCCGGCTAGAGAGGCCCCAACCCGAAGTAGTACGGGAACAGACTAGGTCCCCCACGAGACAAGTCCGGGAGTGACGACCAACCAGGGGGGATCCCCCGACCAGACCTCCGAGGGTCGAACCTCCGGTCAGGAGGCCGAGGGCACGAAATCAAGCACCTCCTCCAAATGGGCCATCACCCCCTCGATCACCAACTCTCAGTGACGAGGACGACTACAGGACCCCCTTGTCTCGAGAGATCATGGGCGCTCCCATCCCCCACGGGATGGAAAAACCCCCGGCGCTCTTGACGTACGATGGTACCTCCGACTCGGACGACCACCTGGAAGACATCGAGGCCATGCTCGACTACCGAAATATCCGGGGAGCTATCAAATGCAGACTATTCCCGACGACACTGAGGAAAGGTGCCATGACAAGGTACAAATTCCTGGAGCCAGAGTCGGTCACGTCATGGAGGGTCTTGAAGGACCTCTTTTCGAGACACTTCACGACATCCCGACGCCATCCGAAGACGGAAGCCACGCTGGGCGCCATAATCCAAGGCTCCCGACGAGCCCCTCCGGAAGTACATCGAAAGGTTCATACGGGAGGCAGTACAGGTAACGACGTCAGACGAGATGAAACGTTACTTGATGGAGCAAGGCCTGCGCCGAGACTCCAAGTTCTACGAAGCTGTGGCCATACACCGACCAGCCTCTCTACAAGACTTCCTCGACAGAGCCACGCATTACATCCGGTTCGAGGAGACTCAAGCAGCCAACTCCGCCCGGGACACACGAGACCGAGAGACCCCCCGAGACCTTTGTCAAGGATTCCTGAGGATTCATAGGCCTAATTTCCCTTCCTGTACCTTGTAAAATAATGTACTTTTCTCTGTAAGATATTATAATCCTTTGAATTCAATAAAACATTTTTGTTATTGTATCATATTTGCAACATGATTGTTAAAAGTTCTTTTTTAAAAAAACCAAAAAAAGGAAAAGAGCATTTGCATTTTCTTTGCACCACATGCATTATTCTAGCATTTCACATCTTTCACAAAAAACTTACACTTTCATTGCACTTTAGAGTCAAATTGTCTCATTCGTACAATACTCAAACCAATCTTCAGAAGAAAATGGGAGATCTCGAGGAGGAAAATAGAGAACTAACATAGGAGGTCACTACTCTAAAGGAAAGGATGGAAAGACTCAACGTCATGATTGAATCAATGGCAGCAGCTCAGGATCAACCAGCTCAAAGGACTGTAATCTCAAAAGTTGTGTCTACACCAGCATTTGAGGTACCAGTTAGCCTTTCTCAGTACAACATGCCTAAATGTTTCCCCTGGGGCATGCCTTTCAATTTTATGCCTGAAGGATATATACCTCCGGTCACTGTAGGACCAGAAGCTACGACCAGAATTTCAGACCTAAAGGTTACAAACTTCAGGTAAATGAAGATGCAAGAGCTACAACAGAGATTCCTATACCTGAAGGTTACAAACTTCAGATCACAAAAGCACTAAGAGCTGCAGCAATAATGACTATACCACAACCTGTGGTATATAACATTCTAGAAGAACAAATCTATCTTGCTACTTCGAGCTAGAATACAGAGGTATATGAAAGAATGAATGGATTTCAGGCACAGTTCTTGGAAATGCAGAAAGAACTCCATGCCATTGTTTACCGTGTTTTTTGGTAAACAACCTCTGGTCTATCAATTTGATGTCAAATTGACTAACTTGCAGGATTGACCATACAAAATCCTGGGATATGTGTTAAAGGGTATTTCTATTTGAACCTATCTAAAACTGTGTTTCGACAACTACCAAGAAGAAGTAATTTAAAAGGACAGAACTTATCCACTATGTTTAAAAGAAGGAAGGAGGAAGAATTACAAGAAGAAAAAGAGATAAAGGTCTTTTCTGGGAGAGAGAGAGAGAGAGAGAGAGAGAGAGAGAGAGAGAGAGAGAGACTTAATCGAAATTGTAATGGTGAACAAAAGGAAATACGAAATAAATATGTAAAAGTACTTGACAAAAGTAAAGAAAACAAAGTAACTTCATTGAAAAGATAAAGGATGGTGTGTTTACATCACATACATTCTCTATAATACTCTTTTTCTCTACACTCGGATACTTGGAGTAATTTTAAGAGTGACTTGTACAACAGTAAATTACAACACACTTAAGTTTATGTCTAAGACTCCTATTTATAATAATAATAGTAACTGCTAATAACCTCCTTAGGCCATCTATTTCTAACAAGTGTCACACCGCATGCAGTCCTTTGTCCGATGAGCGCCACTTGTCCTTCTTAGTTATAAGAAAATATAACTACTCCCTCCAATATTCAAATTTCAAAACTCAATTCATCCCCACTTCTAAATCTCGGTCGAAGACTAATCTCGCTACTTCGGTCGAAATGTCTAGTTCCAAGACTTCAATTTTTCTAAGTCCTTGGAGGACCTGTAGGTCCTTTAACAAGCTGAAATAGCCTCAAAATATGGGTCGTCGAATTGGCGAGCTAACAAATTGCCCCCCAAAAATGTAGTTTTCGACACTACCGAAAGTACATTTTTTGACAGCATCCAAATTCGACGCCGTTTTCCTTCGACTGTATCCTGAGTGTGGACCCACTTCAACTGCTTCGAGCTTAGGAAGCTGAAAGGTAATGGGAAAGGACATATCCACAATCTCACGCAAAAAGGAACTGTTACGCCCCCTTGATGCACGATCTCTGACGTCATGAACATCATGGCAAATTTCTCGGGAATCACCAAAATCGTGAGCCATCATTACTCCTACAGAGCATGGGTTACAACTACCACCCCTACTAACTCATCCTGAGTATACACGTGGCCCACTAACCCCAGCCACTTATGATAAAAAAAACTCTTGAATTTCCTCTTTCACTTATAAATAACTTTTCAAAACGTCTTTTTCACTTTTACTTCCTCAATCTTTTTACAACATTGCTTCACATTTTCTTCCCACAATCTTTTTTCCAAGAACACTCCTCCAAATCTCATCATGGCTGAACTAAGATCCCAGAATCAAAAAACCCAGTCTCACAAACAAGCCTCTTCTTCCATCCTTCCCCTTTTTGTTGCTCTGAGTGGCCCGAAGGTGGCGAAAAATCAGCAACTCGTGTGTGAGCCTTTACTGGAGGAGAAACGCCATATCTACGAATCCCAGGTAATCATACCCGTTACTGTCGCGAATAAACCATTGGCCATGTATGGGCCTCTATCCCTCTTAGGTTTAAACTATTCCACTTTGAATGAGTTTTTTCCTTCTTACCGAAAAACCAAACCCTTAGGGAAAAAAGACTCCCAAAAGGTTCCCTTGGATAATCCAGATAGCTTGGATGTTTATAATGTGGATCTCAAGTACCTCCACGATGGCGCAAGATTATTTAGGGCTACGCCATATTTCAAGGATTTTGAACTCTACCTCAACTGGTTGAAGAAAGTAGAAAAGGCAAAAGCTCAAGACTGGAAAGACATGGGCATCTACGACCTTATTATGATGTCGAAAGTAGGTCCCAACTACTACCCCCTGATGTTGGCTGCGTCTTTGTTCTTTTGGGACAGCACACATTACACTTTTCATCTTCCATGTGGGATGATGACGCCTGCTTTGTTCGATGTTGCTGCTATTGTAGGGCTAAAACCTCATGGACTGGCTTACGACCCTGAAGTTGATAGCCAAGACACCATTGGTTTCTCAACCGTCAAACACACTTACACCCATTTCATCAATCATTATCATGATAAGAATAATGCCACTGTTAGAGACGAGGAACATATAGCCTTTTTGGCCATGTGGTTGTCTCGTTGTATTTTCTGTACTAAATCCTTGCAGGTGGCGCGAAAATACTTAACACTGGCGAACCAGCTGCATGCAAAGAGAGAAATATGTTTGAGCGAAATGATCCTTGCAAGTCTATACGAAGCCTTAAGCGAAAGTGCCGGCAAACTGAAGGACCCTGAGAATAACGGCAACTTAGTAATGTCGGGGCCGTTCTGGTTACTTCAATTGTGGTTAAATGCCACTTTTGAAGGCATCCTACCAAATAAGAGTGAAGTCGATGAAGGGTCTCCTTCGATCTCTAGAAGACAATTCGAATGGCCCCGCTTAGTTCAGCTTACTCCCAGCGAAGAAGGGCAGACACTTCGAGCCAACCTCTTAGGCTTCGTCCAGATGTTCGCGAAGCGCTATGTCTTCACACCTGGGATGGCTCCCTTCGCAGAACGGAAATGCGGCCCTGAATGGTTCATTAGGCCTTTCCCAACTTTGCTCAAGAAACAGGAAGAAGAATCAAAACTGATTTGGGAGCGATTCCTTACGCCTCGACTGCTTGTCCACAAGCTCAATCTGATAAAAGGGCAAGCTTCCTTGATAGCTTATCAACCAAATCTTGTGTCGAGACAGTTTGGGCTTATCCAAACTCTGCCTAGGTATTTATACGAGAAAAAGTCTCATATTCTGTTTCCACACCACATCGTTAACCCCATCGTATGTTCGACCCAATTGGCGTGCCATGCCCATAAATCCTTGCTTACCCCACTCTATTTTGAACCCTCTCATTTCTGTTCCCCAGAATTTTATAACTGGTGGTCCAGACATTATTCTTCTGAATTTCTTGATGCTGCCAATCTTACTCGAATGATTGATCAAGCTTTCGTTGATGTGCAGGAAAAAACCAAGAAAGGTAGGTCCACTCACATAAAGGAGATACAAGCCTTCCAAAAATATTTTGAAACTGCTTATCGACCGGATGATATTAGTTGAACCGTCCGCGAGGCTGTTGTCACTTTGAGGGAAATATTTCTAAAGAAGATGGAGAATTTAAAAATTCCTTCATCCATCCCCCGTGAGAAACGGTATGAGATGGCTTTCAAATTATTTCCCCCTAAGACTCCTCGATTGCCATCTGCTGATTTTGGAGTGGCCCTTGCCCCTCCAATTCCAGATTGGTTCATTTGTGAGGATCCTATAAAAATCCTCAGACAGCAGTCGAAGCCTAAAGCACAGCGGGTGGTTCCGACTAAACATACCGTCGATACTTTCAAAGGGCACCTTCATATTAATATTGAAGATGTTCGCATCGAATCCGACATTCTCAAAGGTCTACTCTTCTTCGTTTTAGACTTCTTAAATAAAGCTTTATCATTACTAACGGGTGGCACTGTCATTTGTATTTTGCAGCTGCTCCCAAAAAGACTTCCATTTCGGTGAAGACTGAAAGTTCCGTCGTGGGTCAGAAGGTAATATTAATGCACCATCTTAATCCTTTCAACATTCTGGGTTTAAAAACCTAACACTTTCCCGATGCTTTTTTAGGTAAGCTGGAAACCACCTACCCCTCAGAAAAAATTAAAGAGGGGCGCCAACCTAGTCATCGTTGACTCAGAAGATGAAGATGGTTCTCCTCGAGAGGAGGTTCCAATGAAAAGGCGGCGAAAGGTTGTCCGTGGTCTTGACGCCACTGACTCAGATCCTCCAGCGACTCAAATCCCTGAATCACATGCTCATTGTGCAGACCTTGGTAAGGCTTCTGTTGGAGGTACCCCAATTCCCCAAACTGCTGTTGTTGAAAGCGACAACTCCAGTCCGGCTGATGAAGGCCCTAAGGTCCAACTCCTATCTTCGACTGCTTTCTGTCTGAATTTAAAATTGCTTTTGGATTCTTTTTCTCATGTTTAGATTCTTTCTTTTCAGCCTGACGTTGTGATGACAGAAAGTATCCCAACTACATCTCTTCTTGAGGCCTATCCTTTCAGCAGTCGAGGTGAGCCCACCTATCGTCCTTCTTTGAACTTAGGTTCTGGTGTGAGTTCTCTTGGGGAAATCAATAAACCTGAGGTTCTTGTGGTTCCTCTGCCTTCTCCTTTAAAAGTTGTCACCCAACAATCTCAAACCGATGGGTCCGATCATGACGAGGGGAACAATTCCCAGAATCCCTTCGAAGCAGGTGAAGAAGAGAACTTTTTGGATGAAGGCGTAAATCCTGCTGATGGTTCACCTTAGGGTACCACAATAGAGGTTGATGACAAACCTGTGGAGGAAAAGGGTACGACAGATGGAGCCATGCATCAATCTGAGTTGGAAGAGTCTAGTGAGGAGGACGTCGAAGAAGACGAGGAAGAGGATACTACCAATGCTGTCCCAATTAAAGAAACTGCTGTCGAGAGTCCTCACATCCAACAAGCCAAGCCTGTTGAAACAACTCCTTTTGCTCTTGCCAACACCCTTGCAAAAACGGAAACGATGCCTGCCAAGAGTGCGACAGATCTTACTGCGGCAGAACTTGAGGCTCTAAAAGCGTCCGACCGTCGACAGTACATCCAACTCCTCCTCCGTAGGCGAAATAGTTCCTCAGGTAAATCCCAAAGCACTTCAACCTCTGAAGGTCCAACTTCAACTCTAATCAACAGTGCTCTTGAGAAAGTAAAGAACAAGATTTTCAAAGGGGACCTCTTTTCTCTCTTGCAAATGGGTCCAGTCCATTACCTTTCTTTGAAAGCTCTCCTACAGCAAGTGGATCTTCAGTCGATCTCTGCTGAGGCCGCAACCATAATCCAAGAAGTTGGGACATTGATCGACCAGGTTCATACTGACTTTGGGCTCTTGCCTCAGTTCGAAAAGGACATATCTGAGAAGTCAGGTAATGAGGCTGCTGCTTGGACTACTGTTGCGGATTGTGAGGACAAAATTGCAGCGCTGGAGGAGCAAAAGGCCAAGAATCAACAGGAGATTACTGAGAACGAAACGAGCATTGCTTGTTGGGAGCGTAAGATCAGAAAACTTCGCAACAAGATAGCCAAAGCTCAGAAGAGAAATGTTGAGTTGTCTTCCTTCGATGATTCTTCCTTGTCGATAGAGCTTGATCATACCGTTCTTTTTGCCGAGGAGGCTCGACAACTAGAAGTCGAGATTGCGCAAATGAAAACCGACAGAGCCTCTTGCCAGAGTCGTCTCGATGCTCAGAAAGCAAACTACCTCAAGATGAAGGCCAACCTTCCTTTTTAGATTTCTGAAATGTTTTAATGTTTATTTTCTGGCCTTTGTAAGCCATGCTTATATTGCTGTATTCGTAAAGACTAAGCCATTTTGGCATATTTCATTGATGCCATTTATGGCCTTACTTATTAGCTTTATATCACTTTGTTGAAATGTTTACCTCTCGAAACGCTGGTTTGTATTTTTTCAAATACTTACCGTTTATTTTCAAGATTCGTTTATCATTGCTAAGCTCCTCAACTTCGTTTGCCCCATTCAAGAAGACTTTTGAGATTTGAAACGGTCCTTCCCACTTTAGGGACCATTTTCCTAGTGTCCTGACCTTTCGATCCATTGGCAGGATTACCCTCCAAATTAAATCTCCAATCAAAAAGGTTTTTGCTTTGACTCTCTTGTTATAGGATTTCTCTACTCTTTTCTTTTGCCTTCTCAAGAGTTCCAACGCTCTTAACCTTTCCTCGTTTAAATCCACTAGCTCGTCGAGCATCATGTCCCAATAGATTTCACGGGGAATTTCGTGATGCCTCTGAATCCTGACCGACTGCACCAGAATTTCGACTGGCAATACTGCATCATGGCCAAAGGTCAGTCGATAAGGTGTAGTGTTGGTAGCTTCTTTGGGGGATGTTCGACATGCCCATAAGACCTGGTCTAGGGTTTTATGCCAGTTTTTTGGCTTACCCCTTACTTGCTTCTTTATCATTCCAATTACTACCTTGTTTGCTGCCTCGACCTGGCCATTGGCTTGGGCATAGTAAGGGGTTGAAGTAAGGAGTTTGAATCCCATTTCTCTGGCAAACTCTTGCATTTTCCGACCAGTAAAGGTTGATCCTTGATCTGTTGTTATCGTTTCTGGCAGACCAAATCTAAAGATAATGTATTTTTGAATAAATTCAATCATATCGTCTTGGTCTACTTTCGGCAGGGGTACCGCCTCGACCCATTTGGTGAAGTAGTTTATCCCCACCAAGATGAATTTCTGGTTTTTCGAGGACGCGGGTCGAATTTCTCCTATTAGGTCCAAAGGCCATCCTCTAAATGGCCACGGTTTAATTATGGAATGTAACTTGCTTGCTGGAACATGTTGTATACCAGCGTGTATTTGGCACTCCTGGCAGCCTTTGGCAAATTCGATACAATCTTTCAGCATTGTAGGCCAATATAGACCCTGGCGAAATAGTAGCCATTTCATCTTCTGGCCTACCTGGTGCGCCCCACATGCTCCACTATGAAATGATGATAATGCTAGATACGCCTCAGATTCGCTTAGACATTTAAGCAAAACTCCCTCAGGAGTTCTTTTGAATAATTCGTTTCTTAGGAGGACGTAGCTCAGTGCTTGGTATTTTATTTTTCGCTCTGTGGTGCTTGAAGGATTTTGGAGGTATTCGACCAAAGGTCTTCTCCAGTCTCCATCCGACATCGATTCGATTGTAAAGATCTCGAAGGTTTCTTCGTCGATGAAACCGAACTTTGCAGCTCTCAAATCTGATGGCTGTAGTGCCACGGCTGCTACCTTGCTTCTGACTTGGATTACTTCTTACAGGTCTTCGCAGGACACTTTGTATCCTGATGTTATTTGGGCCAAATCGTTGGCCACCTGATTTCGAAGTCGTGGTATATGTCGCATAATAGTCTCTTCGAATTTCTTTAATAGCCTATTTGCTACTACAAAGTACACGATGAGGCTTTCTTTGACGCACTTATATTCTTTTGTCAATTGTTTTATGACTAACTCCGAGTCTCCCATTATTTCGACTCTAGTTGCCCCCAATTCCAACAGAATTTCAAGTCTAGCTATCAAAGCCTCGTATTCCGCCTCATTGTTGGAGCATGGCTCACCTATTCTATACTTGAATTGTGTTGGAATTTTGTCAGGAGAAATAATCAGCATGCCTATGCCAGATCCCTTTTTATGGCTGGAACCATCGAAGTACAACTTCCAAGGTTCTAGTTCGACCATATTTAAAGCATTTGTATCTACGGAGTGGTCGACAATAAAGTCTGTCACTATTTTCCCTTTAATTGCTTTCAATGGTTTATATGTTAAGGAAAATTCCGTTAATGCTAATTCCCATTAACCTATTCGACTATGCAAAATAGGTTTAGACAACATATGCTTTATAACATCAAAATGCAAAGAGACACAAACATCAACAGGCTTTATATATTGTTTTAATTTTGTACTTGAGAAATATAAACATAGACATAGCTTTTCTACTTCGCTATATCTCGTCTCTGCATCATTTAGGACTCTACTAAGATAGTAAATGGCTCTTTCTGTGCCATTTTCATCCTCTTGAGCTAACATGCTTCCCAGAGTCTTATGTGACGCAGCTATGCACAACCTCATGCTCTTGTATCGACAAGGTGGAGAGAGGATTGGAGGATTGGTCAAATAACTTTTGATTTTGTCAAAAGCTTCTTGTTGTTCCTTCCTCCATTCATACTCTTCTTTGGTGACTCGAAGCAACAGGGAGAAAGCTTGTGTTTTGCCGCTCAGGTTCAATATGAACCTCCTTAAGAAATTAATCTTGCCCAACAGGGATTGTAATTCCTTTTTATTTGACGGCGCCTTGGTCTCCATAATGGCCTTCGTCTTGTTTTGGTTTATTTCGATGCCCTTTTTGTGGACTACGAAACCCAAGAAGTCACCCGCCTGCACAAAGAACGCACACTTTAGAGGGTTCATTTTAAGGCCAAACTTCCTCATCCTTAAGAAGGACTGTTGAAGATGATCTATATGATCTTTTCCTGATACAGATTTAACCACAATGTCATCAATATATATCTGCATAAAAGATTCTATATAGTCGTGAAAGATTGAGTTCATTGCTCGTTGGTATGTTGCCCCAGCGTTTTTTAGGCCAAAAGGCATCACTACCCATTCGTAGGCGCCTATGGCCCCTGGACAACGAAACGCTATTTTGGGAACATCGTCCTCGGTAATGAGGATTTGGTTATAACCAGAATAACCATCTAACATACTAATATATTCGTGGCCGGCAGCTGATTTGACTAGCATTTCTGCCACCGGCATCGAATATTCATCCTTAGGAGTTGCTGAGTTTAAGTCCCTAAAGTCTATGCAGACTCTCAAGGAACCATTTTTCTTAATAACTGGCACAATATTAGCAAGCCATTCGACATACCTGGCTGTGCTAATGAATTTGCATTGCAGAAGTCTTTCGATTTCCGCTTTTATTTTGGATAGAACCTCTGGAGCAAAACGCCTTGGGCCTTGTTTGACTGGTTTCTTGCCAGGCTTGATTGGTAGTCTATGTTCTACCAACTCTCTTTTTAATCCTGGCATTTCATCATAATCCCAGGCGAAACAGTCTATATTCTTGCAACAGCTGGATGACCTCACCTTTGAATTGAGTGTCGAGGTTAGCACTAATATAAGTTGGCCTTTTGGTAACGCCATCTCCTAAGTCGACTTCCTCTAGCGGGTCCTGCACAACCATCTTGGCATCCTCTGCCAAGGGATCTTTCTCGAAACCCAAAGGCTCGTCGTCATAGATAGCGTCAAGCCTTTTGCTTTCTTGATAGGTTTCATCAGATAATTCCATGTCGAAGCCTTCCTTGTAGCCTCTCTGGAGAACTTCTTTATTGGCCTCCGTGGCCATTTCTCTTTTGACAGCCTCCAAGGCCGCTTGTAGTCTAGTTTCGGCCACATAAGCCGAAATCCTTCGAAGCACATCGGCTTCAGTCATTATTACTGAAATCACTTCCCCATCCCGTGGGGTCCACTGGTAAGGTTCCAAGGTATGGAAGCCTTTCTCCTGGTACCTCTCTGTCCCAAAGGAAACCGTCTATAGGATATAAGTATAACGAGCCAAATACTTCGTCATCTGGCTTGAAATTGAAGTCCGCCGGTCCACAAGGACCTATATCAGCCAAGTGTTTGTCGAAGTGCCTTTGATTGACATAGTTAATGGGTGCCTCAAAGTACCCTTGATCGGATTCAATATTTTCCACGATGTCGCCTGGCCTCCAAATTACAATTCTTTGGTGCATCGAGGATGGCACTGCCCCCATGCCATGAATCCATTCGCGTCCAAGCAACAAGTTGTAATTGGCTGTAGTTTCTACAACCATGAATACCGTTGGTCGCGTTACCATTCCAATGGTGACATCTACCTGGATTACTCCCTTAGTCGAGCCTACCTTGCCTTCATAGTTGGACAGGACCATGTTGTGTGGCTTGGTGTCGGCATCGCACTTCTCGATTTTGTTTAATAGAAGATGTGGCATCAAATTCACAGTTGCGCCACAGTCCACCAGAATTTTGTTAACTGGGGTATTTTCTACTTTTGCCGTAATATAGAGCGGCTTCAAATGGTTCCTCATCTCCTCTGTGGGTCGTAGAAAGCATTCTGCTCTTCGACACAGCCGTTGTTCATCACATAATAGCAGACGGGTTTGTGTGCTGCCATTTCACGGTCTGCGTCAGTGTCGCAGTTTTCGACCACAGACAATCTGTCATATTCTTTTGGCATCACTAACACTACGTTTACCAACAAATTTAGCGAATCATAAGAATCTGAGTCGAAGTTGTCCGTCATCTCGTCATCGACCCTAGTGATCTCCCTCTGACTTCTAACCTGGTCAGGGAACAACTTCCTGCCCACCAGCGGTTGTGTGGTTTTGCTGATCATCTTCGACGGCTCTCTCTGATTTTTTGTTGGGAGATTAGTACTAGATTTGGCCTTGTTCTTCGACGCCTCTTATCTAAGAGCTTTTCTTTTCCGTTGTTCCCGCCTCCACTGCGACCGAGACATGGGGTTTTCCCCCTTATAATTCTCGGATACATGGGCCATCTTTGAAGACTGGAATTCTTTTCGATAGGTAATTGAGGAACCCCTGTTCACTTCGAAATTCTTCCATTTTTGTTGGCCTTGTCGCCTATCCTTGTTGGGTTTCGTCCACCTACCATCGGTGTCTCCAACAGCGGGTTTGAAACTAGCAGGCCTTGTTTTGGGGCCTCTGATGTGGGGTTCAGATCTTTTCAGCAAACTGCTTCGTTTATCGAATTCAGGCATTTCCCTATTTTGCTTGAGCCTTCGTGTTCCCTCAAGTCTCTGGGCAGCCTTTTTGTCGAAGATTGCGCTGCATCGTGGGCATAACATCACGATGGAACCCTTTCCCTGGCATCTGTGAAGAAAATCCACGATTGTTTCCTCTTGCTTTGGGTAAGCCTCCTTTGTGATTTCCTCTTGGTTGTTCGACTCACTGTCCCCTTCACCTTCTTGTTGGGTAACTTCCATCATGTTGATCTCAACCTCCTCGACCAAATTCAAACCCTTTAAGCGTAGACCCAAACCTTCAGTAGCCTGGTCCATTTCGACGAAGTTGTCAGCCATCTTCTTGGTCACCATCTCCCATTTTGGATTGTCTGCTACCCCATCGATGTTGCTAGTATCCATCTTCCCTTCACTGCCTTGATCAAAGGCCATTATGACCTTTGTCATCACAGCATTCTTGACAAAGTCATCAGTAACTTCTATCATGCTTTCTGAGAAGTCGCGGCCTTCAGTGACCTCGATCATGTTGGCTTCTAATGGCTCTATGTAGTGAGCGTCTGTCACTTGTAGAGGGTCTGTGTCGACCTTCATTTGGCTGGCGGATTTCTCCCCAAACTTCAAACGTCCCTCCTGGATTGCGTTCTGAACAAGATCCCTGAAAAGAAAACATTGAGATGTTTTATGACCCAGAAAATTATGGTACTTACAAAAACCTCTCTTTTTTCTTTGCTCTAGCGATGGCAATTTAGCGCCAGGTGGCACTATCATTTGCCCATCTTTTACCAATAAATCAAAAATTTCATCACATTTGGTGATGTCGAAGGTATATGTTTTCTTTGGGAATCTATCATTCCTTTCTGATTCGACAAAACTCTTCCCCTGTGGGGGTGCTAATACTTTACAAGAATAAGGGGGACCTTGTTTTAGTTCAGCGAGGTCTACTTCATTTTCGTCGAGGTTCAAAGAATCCTCGCAGGCCCTTTCGATATTGTCATCAATTTCGACAAAGGCCACTTTCTTACTCTTGTTAAATCTAGTTTTCTCGTCTTTCAAACGTTCGAGTTGTCGAACTCTGTCGGCCAATTGAGCCATATCTCTTAAGTATTGGGTGTCTAACTTCTTTCGAATGGAATAATCAAGGCCTCCAGTAGCCATTTCGACCAGTTCGTGTTTCGGCACTTGCGTGAAACACCTGGCCTTGAGTAGTCGAAACCTATTTAGGTACTCTTCGATTGGCCCTGAAAACTTACGTTTTACGCTAGCTAGTTCTTTTAAACTAATCTTGGTCTGGCCCATGTAAAACTGCTTATGAAACAAGCGTTCAAGTTGGGCCCAACTACATATGGTATTAGGTGCTAGCGTTGTGAACCAAGTGAAAGCATTTTTTGTGAGGGAACTTGGAAAGTATTTTATCCTAAGACTCTCATCATTCGCTATTTCCCCGACTTCTATCACATAACGAGCCACATGTTCGACAGTAGATTCCGTCGTATCCCCCGAGAATTTAGTGAATTTCGGTACTTTCGTTCTAGGAGGTAATTCTGTTTGAAGGATGTAATCTACTATCGGGGATGTAAAGTTTTGCCGAGTAAAACCAGTGTTTACTCCATTTCGAGCCATAATCCTTTCGACCATGGCCGCATCAAACTTCCTGGACCACACGATCCGCATCCTGGTTTCGTTTTATCATGACCACTCCTTGGTTTCCTTCGTCTAGAACATGGACCTGGTTCATTTGATTTTCTCTTATTGATTCAACTACAGGAGGTTCGACTCTAACCTGGTTTTCCAAGTGTATTTCCCTTGCGTTTCTTACGTCCTGTCGAGGGACGTTCGCTATTGGGTTTTGATTTTTGGGTGCAGGGGGTACTCCCATGAACTCAGCCAATCGTGTCAACTGCAACGTCAATTGTTGGTTGGTTTGGGTTGTGTTATGGATCAATAGCTGGAAGACTTCGCCCATAGTCTGGGACAAAGTCTGAACCATTTGCATGTTTCTCTCATCCATCTGTTGCCTTAAGCATGCGACTGAGGTATTGGTCAAGTTGGGGCCTTGCGTCGAATATCCCAGATTCTGGCCCTGGAAATTTCGACCAACGTTCACACCAGATCCTGATCCTTGCAGCGAAGAAGTCACAGGGTTATCTGAAAAGATGGGGGGAGCATTTTGAAGCCCTTGCATCACAGTTGTAGGCATTCCATATATTGGATTCCTGGGTAACTGTACCAATCAAGGAAGAGGATTTTGTCTAGGCAGTGGGCTTCCTCCTGATGGTGTTTGAGGATTGTACACTTGGGGCCCGATATATTCCAATACTGGTTGAGTATACGGTCTTATTACAGTTGACCCAGTCCCTAGTATCGAAGGTGTTGGTACCGGCCTTACCAGGATCCCTATTTGCTCTCCCGCCGATGGTATTGAAGACGACGCTCCATCGTTTCTTATTTCTTCACTAGAGCCATTTTGTTGGCCATTTGGCTGAACGGGTTCCGTCGCCATATTCCTAGTGTTACGTCTTACTAAACTTTCTTCGTTTACAGTGGTTATTCTGCCACTTCTTAGTAACATACAATGTATTTTGAAGACAAGTTGATAAGGCTTATATTTCTAGAGCTTTATGATCTCAAAACTTTCTTTGTTTAGCACTGTCCCAGCAGGTGTGCCATTTTGTTTACCGTGTTTTTTGGTAAACAACCTCTGGTCTATCAATTTGATGTCAAATTGACTAACTTGCAGGATTGATCATACGAAATCCTAGGATATGTGCTAAAGGGTATTTCTATTTGAACCTATCTAAAACTATGTTTCGACAACTACCAAGAAGAAGTAATTTAAAAGGACAGAACTTATCCACTATGTTTAAAAGAAGGAAGGAGGAAGAATTACAAGAAGAAAAAGAGATAAAGGTTTTTTCTGGGAGAGAGAGAGAGAGAGAGAGAGAGAGAGAGAGAGAGAGAGACTTAGTCAAAATTGTAATGGTGAACAAAAGGAAAGACGAAATAAATATGTAAAAGTACTTGGCAAAAGTAAAGAAAACAAAGTAACTTCATTGAAAAGATAAAGGATGGTGTGTTTACATCACGTACATTCTCTATAATACTCTTTTTCTCTACACTCGGATACTTGGAGTAATTTTAAGAGTGACTTGTACAACAGTAAATTACAACACACTTAAGTTTATGTCTAAGACTCCTATTTATAATAATAATAGTAACTGCTAATAACCTCCTTAGGCCATCTATTTCTGACAAGTGTCACACCGCATGCAGTCCTTTGTCCGATGAGCGCCACTTGTCCTTCTTAGTCATAAGAAAATATAACTATTCCCTCCAATATTCAAATTTTAAAACTCAATTCATCCCCACTTCTAAATCTCGGTCGAAGACTAATCTCGCTACTTCGGTCGAAATGTCTAGTTCCAAGACTTCAATTTTTCTAAGTCCTTGGAGGACCTGTAGGTCCTTTAACAAGCTGAAATAGCCTCAAAATATGGGTCATCGAATTGGCGAGCTAACAGCCATCTGCGGACAGGACTTGTTTGGAAAAGATGTCGTCGATCTCTACTTAGTCCCAAATGTTAAAATACCACACAAGTTTAAGGTGCCTAACTTTGAAAAGTACAAAGGCAACTCTTGCCCTCAAATTCACTTGGTAATGTATGCTCGGAAGATGTCTATCCAAATGGAAAATCAATAGTTACTGATCCACTACTTTCAAGACAATTTAACTGGTGCTGCACTCAAATAGTACATTGGGTTAAACCGTACAAAGATCAGTACCTTCAGAGATCTTGGAGTAGATTTTGTTCAACAGTACAAGTACAATTTGGATATGTCTCCTGATAGGGATCAACTTAGAGCAATGTCCCAAAAAGATAAGGAATGTTTCAAAGAATACACTTAGAGATGGCGCAAAATTGCCACCCAGATTTGTCCTCCTCTCAAGGAAAAGGAGATGACAAAAATCTTCTTGAAAATGTTGACTTCATTCTATTATGACCGAATGGTCGCAAGTGCGCCTAGTGACTTCACTGAGATGGTGAACATGGGAGTGCGCCTTGAGGAAGCAGTACGAGAAGGTCGATTGGTCAAGGATGCAGAACCCTCCAACAGTAACAAGAGATATGGAAGCGTTTTTCAAAAGAAGAAAGATCAAGAAATTAGCATTATTTCATAGGGCAAACAAAGGCAAAGATACCAACCTCGACAGGTAGTAACAGTATCTCCTGTTATTAACTCAACGCCAGTTTTGACATATCAACCACATATTTCTCAAAATCAAATTCAACAACCACAGTTTCAACAAAGGCAACAATATCCTCTTCAACAGGCTCGCCTGCAATACAACAACAATCGTATCTCAAGGTCATCAGAGTTTGATCCTATACCAATTCCATACGCGAAGCTATTCCCAGCTTTGCTTGTGAAAGGAAACATTCAAACCAGGGCTCCTCCTTCCGTTCCCGAGAATCCCCCATATTGGTTCAAGGATGACCAATTCTATGTTTATCATCAAGGAGCATCGGGGCATAACATCGAGAACTGTTTCAGTTTTAAATCCGATATACAAAAACTTGTCAAAATGGAATTTTGTCTTTCAAAGACATTAATCCAAATGTACAAAAGAATCTTTTACCATAACATGAGAAGGCTTCTGTAAAATTGATTGACGAATCTCTTAGAAACAGTTACCAAATTCATGATGTGCACTCACTAGGAACAAATCTGGTTAAGATGCATTACAGGCAAAGTGGATACGGCTATTTTCAACCTCATAACTATCATCAATGCGATATTTGTTCCAAGAACAACCAATGATGCAACATTGTTCAGACAGCCCTTCAAGAGCCGATGGATCTGGGTTGGACCCAAGATCATAGAACTCGCAGAGTAAACATAGTTTATGAATACCCAAACATTGTTCAAAATGTTGACATCTTCTTAATGAATGTAAACTTGGTGGCAATGCACTTCAGACAAGTCAACATTATCATTTTCCATTGCACGATTACATTGCTTGCTCAATTTGTTCAAAGGATAATCAAGGGTGTTCTTTTGTGCTAGAGGCTCTCTAACGTCAGATGGATTTAGGGTACACCTAAGACTATCATGGAAGGAACAATTATCAGGTCAACGTGATTGCTAAAAGTCCAAACAGAGTTCAAATCTTCGACATTCACCTGATGAACATAGTTTGGTAGAATTACATGTCATACAAGTTAGACTTGGCTTTTTAGCATCGCACAACTATCAAGATTGTAAAGTTTGCTTCGAGAACGACCAAGGTTGTGCACTCATGCAAAGAACTCTTCAACACTTATTAGATCACCGGTGGTTCCCGATATACCAAAACACTAAGACTCATCAAGTCAACATAGTTGATGAAGGCCCAAGTAGACACGAAAGTTGTAACATTCGCTTATTGGCAACAAACTTAGTGAAAATGCATTGCATATAGAGCGAATACAGCCGAGTACCTCCTCACAATTATGAACACTGCGGGATATGTTCAGAAAATGACCAAGGATGTTATCTCATACGAGCAACTCTCCAAAATCAGGTAGACCGTGGAGAGATCCTACCGAACAGAATGGGGGATTATCAGTCAATCAATATGATGCAAGATTGCTTAGAACAGTATGCAGTTCATGATGTCAAAAACATTGAAACATCATTGGTCAAATTTCACAAATTCTTGCGTGGACTTAACTACTTTAGACTTAATCACCATGATCATTCAGCTTGCAGAAAATGCTACAGAAGCCGATATGGTTGTCTTCGTATCCGAAAGGAGATTCAAGGACTATTAGACCGAAGGACCATTACAGTCTTCAATGAAAGAGAATCCATTAACTACGGAATTGATGAAAATTCCTTCACCATAATTCCCTTCCTCAGTGAACCAAATCACTTGGAGATCCCTTTCGACAGTGGAAAATTTCCCAATATCCCTAAGTTGGAACCAATAAAGATTGCCTATGACAGTTGGATGAGTTACATAACTCCTTTGTTCATTTAATTGCCAGGTCCAGCGCCATACAACTTAGAGAAAGCCATTCCTTACAAATACAACTCCACCATGATAGAAGATGGGAAGGAAGTTCCGCTTCCATTTATTGTCAACATCGCTGATATAAGTCGAGTCACCCGAAGTGGTTGAATCTTAAACAGAGGAATAAAAGATCCCACAAAAGAAAAAGAACCCTCAAATTGAAGTTTCTGATAAACAGATTGGCCAGTCAAGTGGTACAGATCAGGTGAAAAACAATGATGAAATTTTAAAGCTAATCCAGAAGAGTGAATATAACATTGTGGATCAGTTACTACATACTCCTTCTCAGATATTTGTATTATCCCTTCTACTGAGCTCAGAAGCTCACGGAGAAGCTCTACAAAAGGTTCTAGAATAAGCTTTTATAGAACAAGATGTAACAATAAATCAGTTCAATAACATTGTTTCCAACATCATTCCTGTAACAACTTAGGATTTAGTGTTGAAGAGCTCCCAGAAGAGGGTAAAAATCATAACATGGCACTCAATATCATCATCAACTGCAGGGATGATGCTATAGAAAGCGTACTAGTAGATACTGGTTCATCCCTAAACGTCATGCCAAAGTCAACTCTTGTGCGACTATCTTTTCAAGGCACTTCTATGAGAGGCAACGAGATCATAGTCAAAGCTTTCTACAGATCCAGAAAGATAGTTATTGGTGAAGTTGACCTTCCCATAACTGTTATTCCTCATACTTTTAAAATCACCTTCCAAGTAATGGATACCCTAGAAGAATACAATTGTTTATTGGGTCGACCAAGGATCCATGATGCATGAACAGTTACCCCAACACTTCACCAGAAGTTGGCGTTTGTATAGAATAACAAATTGGTCACAATATGTGAAGAATAAGCTTTAATTGTAAGCAACATATCATCATTCTCCTACTTGGAACCAGGAGAAGTTATTGGAACCCAATTCCAGGCACTTGTTGTAAGTAACAAAAGCAATTGAGAAAAAGGAACGCCTATTTCTTCATATCGAGACGCTATTCGAATAGTGGAAACGGTACCACTAAAGAACGAAGGCAAGTTATGATTCCTACCGATAACAAAACGAGAAAAGGTCTTGGTTATACACCAGCGTTTACCAAAATTACAAAGAAGGAAGAGGACATTCAACCTATTTAAGTTTTCTTTCACGGTGGGGGTTTCCTCCATCCTGCTTCCCAAGAGGTCCACACCATCGAGGGAGATGACTTCAAAGACAATTCTTTTGATCCAGATGAAGAATGGAAATTGTATTTCAATAATGAAGGTTATATATCACAAGAAAAGACGTACATGCCATTTTGTTATCCACAATAAAACTTCATATATATAACAAAATCAAATGTTGAGATAATCTACGGAGATTACGATACTGAAGGATATTGTGCTCCTCCCATTTCATTAGAAACTGATACTCTGATGAAAGGTAATTTTGACTAAAGCTCAGATGATCCCATGGATGATTTACCTATTTTGGAGCTTTACATGGAAGATCCAGGATATCAAAGCCAGTCCGAGAATGCATATTTTCCAGATAACCCTGAAAAATATTCATTTGTTCCTTCAGAAGCATGGAGGCCTTACTAAAAAAATCCTGAATATGTCAATCATCGTCTCAATGAAGTTGCGAGAATTAGTGGACAAGAATTTATCAACTTCGCACTACCTGAAGTCAATGTCATCGAGGAAGACAATCCCTCAGAAACTTGGGATACCTTGGAGCAGCCAAGTAGGAAGTTTGATTTCCTAGTGAAATATACTGCTTCTGAAAGCTCTCGCATCATGTTTGAATACATCCAATCAATTGGATAGGGAGATCCTCCAAATCAAGAAGATACATTTGAATAGACAACAAAAAATTTCTCTACTAATTACTCTCCATGGGAAGAAGACTCTAGTGATCCGACCCTGCAAGAAGTCAGTGTCATTACCAAAGACAGTCCTAGAAAGAAAGTACCAGACTTTGTAGTTCACAGAGGAGTTCGTCACAATTGGATAGTTGTTGATGTCCCGAATGTTGTTCACATCTCAAAGTAATTTCCTCGTTTTTATTATAACCTCTCACCTTGCCTGGGTGAAAAGGTGTTTTATAAGGCATGGTCTCTTGTAAATATTTCCTCCATGCCTTTCCCAAGGCATATGAGTTTTTTTATAGGGCTTGTGTTTCAAGAATTGACAAATCATAAATAAATATGTCATTCTGAATTCCCGCATTTATTGTTGTTTTTGCTTTTTGCTTTTTCAGAAAATGGTAATCCTAAAATAAACAAAATAACAAACATTTTCAAAGTACACAGCGCACCACATTTTGCATTTTTTCATATCTTTTCTGAAAAAGAATCATCAATCACATTATGCAAATTAATTTTTGAAAACCCCATTGAAATATATGATCTAATGCCTTCTTCTAACTTTGAGTCCCTGGTATTCGAAGCCGAAGAAGAAAAGGACAAAGAAAATTCAGATGAGATCTCCTAACTACTCATACAGGAGGAAGAGTCCATTCAACCCTGTCGCTTCCGCGAATATAAGGTGCCGGCAAAACAGAAGAGTCGCCACCTTTCGTTATTTATCCCTTAGAACGGGAAAGGAAACGATCGGAAAAACCTGACGAAAAGGTATAAGACAAGGTCGTCGCAACCATCGTCTGGATTCGGGAGTCGGTTACGCAAGGGGAAGGTACTAGCACCCCTCACGTCCATCGTACTCGATGGGATCCATGCTTGTTGTGTTTATCTGACGGGTTGGTTTATCTATCTACCTATCAAGGCTGGTCTGAAAAGAAAAGAAAATGACTCGGCAAAGCGTCGCACTTTATGCCTACGTATTCTCATCAGAGAATGAGAAATCAGAGTCAACGTAGTTCGGCTAACTACGGGTTATGGGGAAGGTGGCTCGCCAATACATCAGTATTGTGCCTACGTACTCTCAACAGGCGTGAGAGATCAGAGCTTACGTAGTTCGGGATAATACGGATTACAGGAATTCAGATTCATCTGTTTTATCGAGTAGGGTTAACAAACAGTTCCAGCAGTTGGATGTACGCAGCTCGACCCTTGGAGACTTAAGCGTTACCGTTTGCGGTAGAACTGGGAGTTAACGACACTCTTTTCTTCAGAAAAGCTTCCTTTGAATTACGGGCCCACGGGGCAAAAATATTTGAAGTTTGTTTTCTGTCTTTTACGAAAGAACTGTTTTTTATGGATGTTTGCAACCAACACCGCACTAGAGACTATGACCTGAGAGTGAATGCATCACATGTCACCCAAAGGGTACCATACTAAACATCCAAGTTGCCGAAAAGAACTCTTCGACAATCCTTTCTCAGATAGCTTAAGGCTCGTAACGTACGACATCAGTTAACCTTTATTACTGTATATTTTAATTCGTTTTGAGATGAGAAGAGAAAACAGGTTCAACTAGAGGGAGACTATCAAGTCATACTGTTGTCATGCCAAGGATTCATCCTATGGTTGAGGTTTGAAACAGGGAACTCCTAGAAGTTATCATGCATAGGTTTCAACCTAAAGTTCTAATCATCACTTCCTTATCAAAGGAAGTGAGATTCCTAGGGGATCATGTCAATGATAAACAGAAACAGATAAAGCATCAGCTTAAACAGTAAACAGTAAACGACTGTAAAATGCATGCAATGCAAGTGAGGGAGGAAATGTGTGTGGGGCATCAGCCTCCACAAGCTTGTCTCGACCTCAAGCCAAATATGAATAACTGCAATCATACAGAAGAAATAAAATGCCATCAAGCAAACACAAACCACATAGGCAAGGGAGCTGGGCTCTACCGAATACCCGCAAGCAAAGTCATACAGTAAAAATACAAGCAGGGGGAGCAACTCAACCTCTAGTGCAATCATGCTCCTAGCTTAAATCAGTCTAAATATGAACTTATTCTAATGCATCAAGCAAATCAAACAAGTCACACCACTACAGTTGCACAGAAAGAAAACAGACAGGAAAGAAAGCAGATCAACAGCCTCCTCAACTTCATAGCAAAGCTCCTCTGACAGTAGCTTAGTCCTCAGTATTCAACTGCTCCTTAAGGCTTTCAATACCTCTAACACACAAGTATCAACTTGTTCTCTAACTCCAAGCTTCAGCTCCTCAATCTTAATTTGATCTCCTTCACAAGTGTCAACTTGCTCCTCTTGGTCTTCAAGCTTCAGCTCCAATGGCCGTCTTCAAATACAAATAAGTAGCAACCTCTAACATCTTCAATATTCTAACAAGGAACTCCATCCTCTAGCAAGGGAGAAATATTCATCTAACAAGAGCAAGGTTTGGATAATGGACAACATAGTGAAGACCAAAGGTCACCTCTAAGCACTCCATCATCAAAGAAAGGAACCCTCAAAGGTTCTACCAACTTGTGAAGAGCCACACATCCTACCAAAGGAGAGATGAGGCCTTTACACGGGGACCTTACCTCATAGGGAGGAATGGAAGTTATCAACACCTTCCATGTTTATGAAAGAAGAGAATCTATCTAGAAGCTCTACCTACAAACCCTAATCCCATCACCTAAATAACACTCAAACCAAAAGAAGGGAAATCTTCACATCCAAGCTTCTTCAAGAATTCCTCAGCAACCCAAGCTTGTCTTCAACATCATCCAAGAGCAAGAGAGGCAAAACCCTAATCTAAGGGAACTAAAGAAGTCAATCTAGTTGAAATAGCAAGTTAGGATCACCTAAAACTTAGTACTAAAGTTAATCCTAACTAAAATATTAAAACCAATTGTAAAATCCTAAAAAAAATAACTATGGGAACCTAATTCAATCATGAATCTACCATACAAAATCCAGGCGTTGAATCACCCACCAAGTCCTAGAAATAAAACCTAAATCACAAGGTACTAAGCATAAACCCTAAAACTAGAGCACCTAAAGTTTCAACTTAAAACTAGCCCTAAACTTCTTCACAAAAATGTGATAAAATTACTAGGGGGACATGCATATCTATGCTAGCTACACACAAAGAATCAAGGCAAGAATTATCACCAAATGCTCAAACAAAATTCAGCAAGACAAGGTATCAACCATGGCCATTTTAATATCAATTAATATTCAAAAAAGGCAAATAAAATCACAAATGCATGAATTCCTAATATTTTTAATCTATAAAATTCTAGATTCAATCATGAATCAGGGGAAAAAAGTTTGGAATTAATTGAGTTAATTTCCTATTTTTTATGAATTAATTTCTAAGTCATATGAAATGATGAGAAATAAAAGAAAATAAAAGAAATCGGTAAACATGCGTGTCAAATAGCAAATATTAACAGTTCAATTCAAAGATTGGGCCAGAAAGGGGGTGTGGATAGCAGTCTGAGTCTTAATCCCAAAACAACCATTTAAATGAAACGGTGCATTTCCTTTGGATATTTCTCTTCAGAGCTGAGATGCCATCGTGGCCTTCCATTGCTCGCCTGAGTCAAAGGTCCAACACCCATCCAACGGCCATGGCTCATCGTCCCCATTTGAACTCAGTTTGGGGGGGGGGGGGGGGGGAACATAGACGGTGGCCTAAACAGTGGCGCCACCGTCTTCTCCGGTGAGACAACCTCCACAGTTCATCAAAACTCATAAAACAAATCATCATTTCACTCCAAATTTGATGCTGATCAAGAATCCAACCTTAGAATTATCTAATTCCCTCTCTAACTCAAAACACGGTGACATTTTCAGAATTCATCCAAATCTTGAATCTCACCATTCTTAAAATTAAAGGTCTCAATTCAATCCTCATCTCATGGTGATCACTTTGCACCATCTAATCTTGATTAACAGTCCAAGAATCATTAGATTTCAGCCCTAACAGAAATTGATCATCACCTCATTTTGTCTCTAATTCACCAATTTCTGATCCTAAATCCAACTACATCAACAGGGGAACCTAACCACATATGAATTTCTAAACATCTCCCTGTAGTTTGAGCATAAATTCAAAGTATACCAACCTGATTTCAGAGAGGTAACAGAGATGGTTTTTGATCACTTCAACTCCCAAAACGATGCAGACACACTCCAAATTCACTCCCAAAGCCTTTGCACACCTTGATTTAGCTTGATTCTCCCTTGAACTCAAAACACGATTCTCACTTGCACCTCCAAAAATTCAATGGCTCCCTCTGCAACCAGCTTCAATTCCTTCCAAAAAATGAACTGCATTCACTCCATGACTTATATAGAAGTGATTGGGACTGTCTAGAACTTTCTGGAATCACCCAAATGAGATTTTGGATTTTCAAAATCCCATCCATGGCAGTCACTATTCTGGATCCCTTTGGGCATGGCTATGCTTGTAATCAAATTCTCATGAGATTTTGAATGAGTTTGATGAGTTATTTTCCTTGTTTGCAAGCCAAAGGTGGGAGTTTGATTATGTTGCTTCATCATGAAGAAATTAAATGGAATGGCATACAAATGACCTCAAATCAAAATTCTAACATTGCCATTGTTTCTAAAATCATTTTTCCAATCAATTTGACCTATAATTTTGCTTCATTTGGTCACAAAATGAATTATTTGAATTTTTGGCATTAAATCCTTTTAATTCTTTCTTTTTTTCAAAATTTCTTGAACCAAGTCTTTCCTTGAGCCATTTCAATGCCTCTTTGATGCATAGTAAAGGTTAAAACCCCATTTTGAGCAACTTTCTAGTTGAATAAAATTTCATTTGAGGCCTCTAAGTTTGTGAAAATGGCCTATGATCACAAATGACCTATAATCACCAAATGTCCAAAATACCCTTGACTTGTCAAAGCCATAACTTGAGTTATATAAATCCTATCAAGGACTTCTAGTACTCTCTAGAAAGCTAAGAGGATAAGGAACAACATTCATGTTGACCCAAAGTTCATAGGAATCATCCTTCTTGGGCAAACATTTCTTGCAAGTTAGGCAACTTTCAAGCTCCAAATTCACATACCTCAGATGACTTGTAACTTGTCAAAGCCATAACTTGAGATCTAAAAATCCTATGAAAGACTTCTAGCACTCAAATTAAAGCTAAGATCATGCCCTACAACAATCATGTTGGGGTCAATATGAGATGACAATCACATCTTGAGTTACATTGCCTTGAAGATAGGGGTCAAACTAGGGGATTTTACACTGTCAAGTCTTAGAAACCCTAGCTTGAAATTTCTCAAACTCTTCAATCATGATGAGTTAACCTTGAAATAATTCTTAGAACATCTCAATGCATCAATCCATGATCACATGGCTCTTGAATTAGGTTTCAACCCTCTCCAAATCCTTAGTTGACTTAGGGTTGACCCAGTCAAACCCTAGCTGCACCAATCATGGCTGAGGTTTCTTATTCTTGCACAATGACCTGTCTAGGCCTCAAAGTGATCTTCAACACTTCTCATGAGATCTTTCAAGACCTCAAGTCTAACTTCATGGCCTCAGAAACATCTGATGGTCTTCCCCATAACTCTCAAGTTAGGAGACCCATATACTTGGTTTCAACCACCCTCTCTGAGGATCCTTTAACTTCTCTGACAAGGATATCAACCCTTGAACATCTGAATAACCTTCTTAGCTAGCTTCAAAGTCTTGTGTAGCTCTTAATTGGTAATCATACCTCTTGATCTCCTGCACACATGTCAATGAAATGCAAATGATAATGCCAATGTGAATGGAATGAAACATAAGCTAGGTAAAGAAATGTTGGGCAAATTTTGGGGTGCAACAGCTGCCCCTATTCAAACGGCTTGGACCTGACTGGGTGAGAAGCGAACGGCTCTCAAACAATCAAGGTGAAAGACGGTTGAATACCAACAAACCCGGAAATTTGCCAACTGCACAAGTACACGGTACTCTGATGCGGACAAATCTTCGGAAACTGAAATAATAGCTGCACGGCAACTAGCTGGAGAAATACTGATCTGAATCTCCGTCAGGATGATTCTATGATTTATCTGATATCATTGTGTCCTTAAATCATCAAGGGGTCACCGCTTACACGGTAACTGGCGATTTGCCAACCGCACAGGTAAACGATACTCTGATTGGTAGGAACATCTTCAAAACTGAGCATGACAGTTGCACGGCAACTAGCTGGGGAATTGGTCACACGGTAACTGGTGAAAGGTCTAATCTCAAATCTCCATCAGGATAACTATCTGATTTCGCTGTAGATCTTCGTCCTCAAGTCATCAAGGGGTCACCGGTTACGCGGTAATTGGTAATGAATGGTCGATTATGCCGTCGGGTACTCTGCGTCATAGCAGAAGAATTCCTCGGGACTCATCAGGTCATTAGGAACTTTTTAACCATCAAGTTAATTATGTTGTCGGGCATTCAAAGAACATCTCGGGCATCAGCCGGACTTCGTCAGTAAGTCGGGAATAGAATTCTTGGTCAATCATGAATCAATAAGGACATCCAAACTTCTGCCATCAGGCACTCTGCATCAGCTGAGAGAACTGCTTCGACATTGCAGCTGGACTTCATCAGTAAGTCAGGAGATTCGGCACTACTGCCGGACTTCAATCATCAAGTCTTCAAGGGAAACTTCAGCTTCTCTGCTCAACAACCTGTTGGGGATGACACATCTCCGCTGGGGGTTCTGGGGCACTATCAAGTAACTCTACTTCGGGGATCCAGAAATCATTCTGGGTGAATCATCTCTGCTGAGGATTTCAAGAATCATCTTGGACAAATAACTCCGCCGGGGACTTCAAGAATCATCCTGAACCAATAACTCTGCAGGAGATTTCAGGAATCATCCTGAGCAAACTCTGCTGGGGACTCTAAGCATCAACTTGAGCAACCAACTCTGGCGAATTCACTGGGGAATTCAAGAATCATCTTAAGCACACAACTTCGCTGGGGAATTCAAGAATCATCTTGAGCAAGCGATTTCGCTGGGGAATACCTGCAAAACAAGAACGATAACGACTTAGCTCATGTTTCATATGCATATGCTTTGACAATGGCGCAATGCTTTACACGGTGGAAATGCTACGCATTTTAGGGTAAATGATATGCAATCATGCAAAATGCTATGACCCCATCAGCAAAATAAATGCTGAAGGGAGCATCCTCCTGTCAAGGAGAAAGAACCACTCGGGTGGAGGAAGGAATCATCTCGCTGAGGAGAAGAAGTCACACCAATCTCAATTGGATTCCGCCTGGGGAAACGAACTTCAGTCGACTGCTGCAGGGGAACATAGTTCTATGAGAACTTGGACCTGCTTAACCGGGTATTCAAACCACAAACTGCCGAGGGAGCGATATCAATCGCAGAAATAAACTGCGCGGTCTTTGCAGCAAAACTTTCCTGGAGATAACGACTCTGATGGGGAAATACAGCATCAGCTATTCAACACTCTACTGGGGAAAACCAATCATGGCCTCAACGACTTTCCAAGAACTCGGCTCTCTTGGGGATCTTCAAACTCGGCTGGGGAAGGAGGAATCATCCTGCTTACAGGGGAGAGTACAACTTTGCGGGGAATTTCAATGCTCCTGGAGACTTCAGTCTGTACTATTGAGTGCTGCTCACTTCAGTATATGACTCAGCTGGGGAGACGACGATCCTTCAGGATACATCTAATTGGGGGAGAGACCTTTCTCTGTTTGGGGAGACATATCAATGCTTACGATCTCAGGTTCAGACTCCGCGGGGAGATGCTGCTGAACTTGCTGGAGAAGAAGGAATCATCCTGCTTGGGGAAACATACGGCATACTGCCTGGAATATGTTGTACCTGCAACAACACAAACAAACAAACAAGATACCCTTCTCAAAGGGACCTATCAAGGTTATCATCTTGTGACAATGTTCAAGTAATTCATTGTTTCAACAATCAGTGGCCTAGGCCAGTAAGTTTATGTATGCGCATTTTATCAAAAACATCGACGTTCTTTTTCGCAAACAAAACATATAAATGCTAAACAAGCAAACAGAATTGCTGAATAGTATGCATTTTATTGATAACGAACCCCTGAATGGGCAAAAATGTTTTACAACAGATGCAAGCTCCTGGAATGAGGCAGCTGCGCAAATATAAAAACATAAATATACATCAGTATATACACAAATGTCGGCAATGAGTCGTAGACGAACACCATGAGTTGATCCCTCTATGACCCACTCGACTTTGATACTTCTCCGACGCTTCAGCTTCAGAAGAGATTGATTCAGATAAACGGCCCTCAGGTCCTCCAAACCACTAAACAAATACAGTCCACACGCGGAACGCAGTCATTTGCTTTTTCAAATCCCTAACTTTTGCCTGAACCGCCCTTCCGGGTTTTCGATTCACCGGGATACCCTTTTTTGCCAAAGTCGCCCTTCCAGGTTTTCGACTTTGCGGGTGTACATTCTTTTCTTTTATATCCCTAATTTTTGCCCGAACCTTTTTCCTTTTTTATGGTTCGCCGGGATGCCCCCTTTTTGCCTGGATATTCTTTTTCTTTCCAGCGGGTCATTTTTTAAGCAAAGTATTTTTTAACTGCGTCCGTGTTCACCAGGGATGCAAAATCTTCACCATCCATCGTGGATAACAACAAGGCTCCTCCCGAGAAGACCTTGCTGATGACATACGGACCTTCGTAATTGGGAGTCCACTTGCCCCGGTGATCGGAGTGTGGAGGAAGAATCTTCTTCAGGACGAGATCACCCGTCTGAAAGCTTCTAGGACTGTCGCTACTGCGAAAATCGGCGCCGGCTGACAGAAGAGTCGCCACCGTGCGTTATTTATCCCTCAGAGCGGGAAAGGAAACGCTCGAAGTAAACCTCGCAAAAAACGGGGAAAAGGTATGGTCATCGCAACCATAGCCTGGGTTCGGGAGTCGGTTACGCAAGGGGAAGGTATTAGCACCCCTCACGTCCGTCGTACTCGACGGGATCCACGCTTGCTTGGGTTGTCTACTGGATGCAAAACAATCTATCTACGGCTGCTAAATCTAAAAGGAAGGGAATTGACTCGATAGAGCGTCGCACTCTATGCCTACGTATTCTCAAGAGAGAAAGTCAGAGTCAACGTAGTTCGGGACTACGGGGAAAATTGGCTCGCCAAGACCTCGCGTCTTGTGCCTACGTACTTCCACTGGATGGAAGATCAGAGCTTTACGTAGTTCAGACTAACTACGGCTAAACAAAACATTCTCACACAGCAGTGAGAGAACAACTGGTTTCACAGGGTCGGGAACCTATGGTCAAAGCTACGGCTTGGTCTCAAATGCACTCGGGCGAGAGAGAAAAAGGTACTCAATTAGTCATCAGCGGGAAAGTCTCGATCGCACAGCCGCGAGAGAACAACAGTTAGTCGTTAATGTGCTCGCTAGGATATCGCATCCTATGCCTACATATCTTCGTCTGGTACGAAGAATCAGAGCAGCTGTAGTTCGGCTACTACGGGACCACAGCTCAAATCTCGTTTTATTAATCTCTGAAAAATGATTACAATGAGTTGAATACTGAAAATAATCTCCTAGGAAGTACTGTCCTATTCTATCTTGAAAAATCGAATGAAAAATAGCCCCCTAACAAATGAGCTTCTAAGCTATCCTAAAAGTCGTAAAATAAAGTCTATGAAAATATCCTAAAAGAAAATGCACTTAAAAAAAAATATTAAACCTACTTTTAATATTTTTTCTCTTTTTCTTCTTTTCTTTTCAACATATTTTTCCCTTTTCTCTTTCTTTTTCATAATACTCTTCTATTTTCTTTTTTCATAATATTTTCATACTATTTTCTTATAATATTTCTTTTCAAATCTTTTTCTATTTTTCCAAATATATTTTCTTTTTATTTTTCTTTTTCTATATTTTCCTTTCTATTTTCTTATAATTTTTCATAATATTTCTATATTTTTTCTTTCTTTTGATATTCCTCTTTTTTCCTTTTCAAAATATTCTTTTCTTTTCTTTTTTCACATTTCTCAAAACAAAAGAAAAAATGATAACAAAAAAGGGGAGGGGTGTCAGTTATTACAGGGGTAGGCAGAAAATAAAATAAAACTGAATGGATTGGGCCCAGCCCAAGTCTCTTCAGAAAAAACGCAGAGGGGGGTGTATGAGCAATCTGGGGGTGTGTTAGCACTTGATTTCGTTGGGCCTGAGCCCACTCTCAGCCAAAAATGTGAGGGGAGGCGCCAAAAAAAATAGTTGGGCCCTGAGGCCCATTCTCTTCTTTCCCCTCTCTCCATCTCTATTCTGAAAACCCTAACCCTTTCTCCCTTCTCCCTCCGCCGCCGTCAACCTTCCCTGAACTTCTCTTCTTCGTTTCAAACACCATGCTTACTCACAACAAAACTCCTAACACGCATGTTTCCGGAGAGGATCTTCGAAGCACCTGGAGATCTGAAGGTTAACTCGTGTTCTTCGTGGATCCAGATGAAGACGATTTGGACGCGGTTGAAAATCGCAAGATGAAGGTTGTTGCAAATTCTGGGTTTCTGAAGATGATGGTCTGAAGCTCGTGGCTGATGAACATGTGAGGAATCTCGCAAGAACACAGATGAAGGTTAATGTGATCTGGACCTGAGTTGAAGATCTTGACGAACTAAGTTCCTGGTGATTGAAGATGATGTTGGAAGTTTTCTGGGAATGACGCGTGATTGGTGATTTTCTCTGAAGATAATTCTTGTGTTGTTGATGTTGAGAGGATCTCGTGAATCATCAATGGTGGTCGTTGAGGATCGGTTGAGTGGTGGTTTCATGTTGAAGGTTTCTGGGTTGAGGGTTGAGAATGATGAAGGTTAGGGTTCTGGTAATCGGAATCTGGGTTTGTGAGGTGTCTTAGGGTCTCCGGCGACGTTGATGGTGGTGGTCGGAGTAGGCAGGGGATGGTGGTTGAAAGGAAGATGGAGGTAGGAGATGAAGATTGTGAAGAATGGTCGAGTTCTGGGATTGTGAAGTTTCCGGTGGGGTTTCACGGTGGCCGCCGGCCATGCAGGCCGGCCGGTGGCGTTCGCCGGTGAAGGAGGGTGGAGGGACAAGTGGCGTGGTGGTGTGCATGCAGGCCTCCACGTGTGAGGCTGAGAGAGAGAATGGAAGCGATAGTGGGGTGGGCACACGCATGTGAGACGCGTGTCCCACGCGTGGCCTGGTGAGAGAAAATGGAACGCGAGGTGGCGTGATGTGATCATGAAGCGTGGGCCCTCCCCTGGCCAACACGTGGCCTGCTCTATTTAAACTGAGAGGATTGCTGGAACGTTCCAGAACCTTCTGGAGCCTGCTGGAGAGTGCTGGGAACTTGCTGAAATTTGCTGGACTTTCTGGATAATTTCTGGATTGAATTCATCAACTGGGCCTGCGAATGGGTGAATAAAGCCCAACGAAATGGGGTCCAAAAAACTCTGAAAAACTGAAAACAAGATAAAAAAAATCTAATTAACACCTAATCCCTATTAACTACTAATAATACTATTAAAAAATCTAATAAACTCACTAATCTAAAAATTAAACTAAATCTCTATTAAATCTAAAAAGACTATTATTTATTTAAATTCTATAAAAGAAGAAAAATCTATTTAACTCTATTATTCTGAAAAATGAATTAAAAATATTAAAACTATTTAGAATCTATTTAAATTCTAATAATATCCTATATTAAATTCTAAAAAAAGACTATATTATTTACAAATGATTTAAAATCTATAAGAGAAAATAAAATGAAAAATCTATTTATCTATTAAAAAATGAAAAAACCATATTATATTCTAAAAATCCATATTATCCTATCTAAAAAGATAAAATCTATTTAAAATCCTAAAATGGTTAAAATCTATTTTAAAAAAAGAATTAAAACTATAAAAAAAATCTATTAAACCTAAAAATGATTTAAAAATCTATTTAAACTATTAAAACTATTAAAATCCAGAAAAATCACCATAATTCCCAGAGGGACAAAATGAGCACCGAACGACACAAAAATAATCGGTAAAAATAAACGGGCACCGAAATATCCCAAAAATCGATTCTATCTATTAAAACTAATAAAAAACACCTGAAACACGAGACGAGAGCTGTGATCCCAATAAAATCAGAACAAATGAAAATATGCAATGTATGCAATATGCAGATGCGAATGCGGTTATGCGTCGAAACATCGAGACAGATGCGAGACCCGGTTGGTCAAATTTTGGGGTGCAACAGCTGCCCCTATTCAAGCGACTTCGACCTGAATGGGTGAAGAGCGCTCAGCCTTCAAACATTCAAGGTAGATGACGGTTGAATACAAATGGAACCCTGAAATTTGCCAACCGCAAGAATATACTGCAACACTGCTTGAGGAATAGCTTCCAATAAACTGAAGTTTGATTGTCACGGCAACACCTGGTCAATTTTCTGATAAATTTTCTTCTCCTTTTCAACACCTGTGTAACGCCACAAGTATTGAAATAATGCTTCGGAAAAGCAAACGACTTGATTCCCATCTCTCTCATAGGATCAAATCTGGTCAACTCACAGTTCACTGCGATCTTGACGAAGGCGGCAGCTTCAGAAAAGCTTGATATATCAATCTCCATTGTTGTTGTTTTTTCCGATGCTGATGTAACAACCAAATATGAAGAATCACTCCGCTGGGGAAGTCGAGAAGCTGAACCAAACAACTCTGCAGGTGAACAAATTCGAAATCCAATAGGTAACCACTCTGGTCCATGTTTCGACATGCGTATGCTTGATAATGATGCAATGCCCTATATGACATGAATATGCTATGCGTTTTGTTTGAAAATGCAATGCCCAGATGGCATGGAAATGCTATATGTTTGATAGATGCAATGACTATATAGGCAAATGCTAATGCAAGCTCGAGCTGCCAGAGAACACCAGGCCTGAAAACCACTTGGCAAAATAAATGCCGAAGATGACGCCAACTCTACTGGGGATGAACTGAAGTCACAGAACCATCTCAGCAAAATAAATGCTGGAAACGGGAAATCAAATCCGCTGAGGATAACCATCCTGCTGGAGAAATGGAAAGGGAACCCTGCTTGACGACTTCACTGGGGAAAGAAAACAACTCTGCTCGGGAATGCTCTCTTCAAACCATTGGCAACTGATTGTACTCTGCGGGGACTGACCCAAACTGCGGCTGATCGTATGCAGCACACTGCTGGAAATGCTCCTACCATCAAGGATACCAATCTCAATTTGCTGAGGATACTCCTGATCCTACTCAGATGCGGGGTACAATACAATCTCGATTCTTCCGGGGATAATAAGCAACTTTCATCTGCTGAAGAGTGGCAATTCTGATTTAGCAACATCCACAAGGAATTCAAACATTACTCGGAGCACTGATATCCGTCGAGCTTCGTATCGGGGAACATGACAACAGGCGGGTCATTGGGAAATACTGTGTCAGATACCTTTAGGTTTTTTTTTTTGTTTTTGGTTTAGAATAAACATGGATTATGTACACAGTGGAAGTATGGGAAATACTAGACGAGAACTAGCATTCAAAGGTAGACTACCAGGCGAGAACTGATAGGAAAATGGGTTAGAAAATTGATCTTTGGTTTTTGAACATCAGACGGGCTGACTGGGTAACAGACTGAGATACAGACAACCAGGCGAGAACTGGCTGAAAGCTGACGTACACCAGGCGAGAACTGGTATAACACTTGAGGTTAAAACACACGAGAACTGATTACGCGACGCCATGTACCAGACGAGAACTGATACAACTCTTGAAGAAACGGTGACCAAACGAGAATTGGTTACCAATAAACTGCACCAGGACGGGAACTGCTGCTTACAATAAACTGCACCAGGACGGGAACTGCTGCTTACAATAAACTGCACCAGGACGGGAACTGCTGCTTACGGAAGGGTGGGCCAGACGAGAACTGGTTACCGATTTGCCAGGCGAGAACTGGACTTTGGAAACGACTGGTTACTGACGCGCAACAGGTTTAAACTGCAGGATAATGATCCAACGACAACAAGACCTTCTTATCTGAAAGGTTCAGGTTTTTGGTAAGGGTATTGACATGATTCCCCGATACTCAACTCCGGCTGGGGATAAACAGACTGGTTTGAACAACTCGCCTCAGTACTCTCAGCTGGGGATAGAAAGACTGGCGTGTACAACTTGCCCCAGTACGATTCACCTTGCCCCAATCTAACTCTTGGGAATATTTGCTCTGAGCAGCTTGCTACGAGAATACTTCGAGAATACTTGCCCCGGTATCTGTATGACAACAGAATTCAATCTCCATTAGACGCCTATTACCCTGAATGGTTTCAACATTCTCTGCGATGACTTGCCCCTGAATGAGCGATCTAGCGACTTAACCCGATCTGATTATCTACTGGAAGGTTCCGCTTCCAAATATCCGCATCCTGCATAACTGCCCCTGATTGGCTCTCGAGAAGATTCACTTTTGATCAACTGCTTCTCAAATGAACTGCCCCTGCTTAACTGAAGCTTCGGGACTTGTCCTCAGATTGACTGATACTGAACTTACCGGAAGATAATGCCCCTGATTCATTGGGTCTCACAATATACACCATTCTGGTTCAGACTGTTGAATTACTCAGTCCTGCTCGATTATTCTCTGTTGGAATTTCTTTCATGCCAACTACTAACCTGCAATTAGAATCGTCTGTCTACGAATGGTAATTTTAATGCAATGGTTATGCAGATTTTGAAAAAAATTTGAGTTGTCACTCATTTACATGCATATGATTGAGAGTGACGAGTGAACCGAAGTTCAAACGAAGTGCTTACGTGATCAGTGAAAAATACAACAAGGATGTGACTAGCAAGTCAAGAAGGAGTCAGGTTACTCAACCTTATCGTGATGCGCTTCAGACTAACCCTACCTCAATTAGGTCTTTTGAGGGTTGTATCGTGGTCGGGTTCACGGTTCGTGAAACAAAGGATGTTTGGCTCAAATTTTGATTTGTACCCACCCCTTCTACGTGATGATCTCCGATCCTAAGGTTCAGTTAACCTGGCACAAGCGCTCGCCTCTTCGAGAGGTATTGTTGAATGGTAAGACCTACAGTTAAGGAGTTCACAAGCTTTTCTTCCAGAGTGATAGCTACTCCTTCTTCGCTTTGGTGTCTGTGTACACGACTTTGTGATTTGCTGGGGAAAATTTCTTTTTAATCCCTCTTTTCATTCTTTTGATTCCCTAATTTTTGCCTGGACTGACTCATTTTGAGTTCTTTTCGATTCTTCGATTTCTTTTAAAGTCCAGCGGGATGCCCTGATTTTTGCCTAAGTATTAGCTTTCTAGCTTTTCTTCCTTTTTTACTTAGCGGGCTTTCTTGCTTTCTTTCTTTTGGAACAAAGTCGTGCGACACTGGTTGTCTTGATTGCTCCGAAAGGATTGTAACTGTCTCACTCCTAATTGGTGAGATTTGACCTCTTGAAAGGTATAAACTGATTGGTCCTCGAAAGACAACACTCCTCTGTAAGACTTGAACGCTCAGTCAAGCTAACCGACAACTACCCTGCCCCGGGTTAAGATGTGAGGGTTAATAAGTCCGAAAAAACTTCTACTTCTCGGCTCGAAGTGTTTAACAAGGGACTAACTCCTTATATCTCCAGTGTTTGGGGAATTTGAAACAATGCCTTGTACGTCATCGGTACAGTTTTATCTGAAAGCATACGATCATCGGTTATGAGTTTCAGTTCCATCATCCTCCCTTTTAACTTTGCTAGTCACAGCGAAAAAGTGGAGTGAAAAAAATGCAAGTGTCAGTGCAATGTAATAAATGAGTGACAACGACATAACTAATTCAGAAAAATGCATAGTCACTTTATTATTATCACCATTCGAAACATACAATGCTTAAAAGCAGGTAGTAACTAACAGAAAGAGAAACTACAAATGCAAATGATGTAAAAGCTTGAGAACTGCCAATGCTGAGGCGCCTGCCTGTCTGAACCACTGGCTTCTGCTGGGGAATACCTTCCGAGTCTACGAGCTTAGACAGCTGAGCGGTTGGGATGAACAAACAGAAACCCTTCTCGAAAGGAAATGCGATCCTGATCAATCAACTGCTGTACCTTCGCCTGAAATGCTTTACAATCTTCCGTTGAATGCCCCGGAGAGCCACCATGATAACCACACTGAACGTGGGGATTATACCCAGGAGGGTAAGGTTCTGGAACTGGCTTAAGAGCTTTCGGCTCCACCAAAGACTTCCGAATCAAAGATGGTAGCAACTGGCTATACGGCATAGGCACTGGGTGAAAATGAGCATTCCTTCGTTCCAAGTTGCTGCGAGGTCGGTTCTGATTCTGACGCTGATTCTGATGACCTTGACCACGAGTTCGCTGCTTTGCAATGGAAGCGACATTAGATTCCTGATAGGGTGCCCCAGGCACGGCTGTCTGTTCAGAATAACGAGACACAGAAGATACTGACCGCTGAGAAGACGGAGAACCAACAGACTTCACCGATTCGACTTGAGGATATCCAACATTTGTCAGGACCGCATTGATCATAGCTTCATCTTTAGATTGAGAGCTACAGAGAGATTCAGTTTCACTGGCCTGACCTTTTGAAACATACGGGATTCTTCCAGTCTTTACACCATACTCGATGTGCTCTCCCGTCCTTACCAACTCAGAGAAATTTGGTGCGGTTCCAAGCATTCTTTCGAAGTACGGGCTCTGCAAGGAGTTTACGAACATGCCTTTCAGCTCTTGGTCTAGGAGCGGTGGTTGCACTCTACCAGCAAATTCTCTCCATCTCTGAACATACTTTCTGAAAGATTCACTGTTCCTTTGAGACAATTCTTGCAGCTGCATGCGAATAGGAGCTTCGTCAAGATTATAGTCGTACTGCTTCAGAAAAGCATTGGCTAAGTCCATCCATGATCGGATCTGATCACGCTCTAACTGCATGTACCAACTTAGAGGTGCCTTAGTCAGACTATCTTGAAAGCAATGAATCATCAGCTTGTCGTTGTGCACAAATGAAGTCATTCTCCGGCAGAACATCACCAAATGTTGCTTCGGGCAACTATCTCCTCTGTACCTTTCAAACCTCGGCATTCTGAACTTCGGAGGTAACACTAGGCCAGGAACCAGACACATATCTGCAGCACTAGGAGTAACAGCGTCTTTACCTTTCAAGGCTTTGAATCTCTCCTCTAATGCACGAAACCTCTCAGCATACACGGGAGCTAATGGGTCTTCATTCTCTGCTGTCGGGACCTCTCTTCGGGGCTTTGGCACAGGGAAGGCAAAACCCTGATAGTCTGAGACATCAACAGAAGGAGAACGTTCACCTCGGACAACAAACTGCTCACGCAGACCTTGGTCTTCAACAGATGGATGCACAAGCTGAGCTGCAGTAAGGTTGTTCACTTGCGGAAAGTCTTCGTCGCGCGGAGATCCATACAGAGGATTGGACGTCACGGTGAAACCTGACAAGGTATCAACAAACTGGAAGCCGCTCTCTGACATAGCTACCAATGGTCTTCAGCTGACTCCGATGCTTGATTCTGCTCAAATCTGCTTTAAATCTGCTTCAACCCCTTGGTCGTCTTCAACACTCACCTTCAGAATCAAAATAACGGCTGGATAAGAGCTCTGGCTAGCTGGCGAATGGTATGCAACATGATGCGAAGATGCAAATGCAAATGCAATGCAATGCAACAAACACGGGATCACAGCCCCCACACAATCTAAATACTGCTGCACTGCTGATGGAGCACGGCTGCTCTGAAGAGAAGACCAGAATAACGGGTAGGTTGGAAGTCAAGTTTCCTGCACAAAAAAAAAACCCCACTCACAGGTGTGGACCTATATCTGATAAGGTACGGCATCCTATGCGGTCGTCAGCGTCACAGACTTTCAAGACTGACGATACGATTCCCAGAAGGAGTGGCATCATCAAGTCCTGAAGAGGCCTCACTTAGCTAACTTCCAAATGATCGGTTCCCAGAGTCGACAATTCAACAAACCAGCAACCGTCTCAACCCAAAGGGTTGAAAGTAAAGCCAATCGGATGAATCTCGTCTGAGCGTGGATTTCATGAGACACTAGTGCCTACAAAGCAAGCACGCGCCCACTAATTTCCACTCTAAGTCTAAGGTTCACTCCAAGCCCAGGTCCGGCTTATCTCAATCATAGAACACCCGTAACACCCCAACAGCAACAGATAATATCGATAAATAAACACCTAATAGACAAGCAAACAAACGCTAGGATTGACTCTCTCTTAGGGGACGTTGGATCCCACAATTGACTCGCTTTCGGGACGTTGGATCCCTAGGAAACTATCAAGTCCCCAGCAGAGTCGCCAGCTGTCGCTACTGCGAAAATTGGCGCCGGCTGACAGAAGAGTCGCCACCGTGCGTTATTTATCCCTCAGAGCGGGAAAGGAAACGCTCGAAGTAAACCTCGCAAAAAACGGGGAAAAGGTATGGTCATCGCAACCATAGCCTGGGTTCGGGAGTCGGTTACGCAAGGGGAAGGTATTAGCACCCCTCACGTCCGTCGTACTCGACGGGATCCACGCTTGCTTGGGTTGTCTACTGGATGCAAAACAATCTATCTACGGCTGCTAAATCTAAAAGGAAGGGAATTGACTCGATAGAGCGTCGCACTCTATGCCTACGTATTCTCAAGAGAGAAAGTCAGAGTCAACGTAGTTCGGGACTACGGGGAAAATTGGCTCGCCAAGACCTCGCGTCTTGTGCCTACGTACTTCCACTGGATGGAAGATCAGAGCTTTACGTAGTTCAGACTAACTATGGCTAAACAAAACATTCTCACACAGCAGTGAGAGAACAACTGGTTTCACAGGGTCGGGAACCTATGGTCAAAGCTACGGCTTGGTCTCAAATGCACTCGGGCGAGAGAGAAAAAGGGTACTCAATTAGTCGTCAGCGGGAAAGTCTCGATCGCACAGCCGCGAGAGAACAACAGTTAGTCGTTAATGTGCTCGCTAGGATATCGCATCCTATGCCTACATATCTTCGTCTGGTACGAAGAATCAGAGCAGCTGTAGTTCGGCTACTACGGGACCACAGCTCAAATCTCGTTTTATTAATCTCTGAAAAATGATTACAATGAGTTGAATACTGAAAATAATCTCCTAGGAAGTACTGTCCTATTCTATCTTGAAAAATCGAATGAAAAATAGCCCCCTAACAAATGAGCTTCTAAGCTATCCTAAAAGTCGTAAAATAAAGTCTATGAAAATATCCTAAAAGAAAATGCACTTAAAAAAAAATATTAAACCTACTTTTAATATTTTTTCTCTTTTTCTTCTTTTCTTTTCAACATATTTTTCCCTTTTCTCTTTCTTTTTCATAATACTCTTCTATTTTCTTTTTTCATAATATTTTCATACTATTTTCTTATAATATTTCTTTTCAAATCTTTTTCTATTTTTCCAAATATATTTTCTTTTCATTTTTCTTTTTCTATATTTTCCTTTCTATTTTCTTATAATTTTTCATAATATTTCTATATTTTTTCTTTCTTTTGATATTCCTCTTTTTTCCTTTTCAAAATATTCTTTTCTTTTCTTTTTTCACATTTCTCAAAACAAAAGAAAAAATGATAACAAAAAAGGGGAGGGGGTGTCAGTTATTACAGGGGTAGGCAGAAAATAAAATAAAACTGAATGGATTGGGCCCAGCCCAAGTCTCTTCAGAAAAAACGCAGAGGGGGGTGTATGAGCAATCTGGGGGTGTGTTAGCACTTGATTTCGTTGGGCCTGAGCCCACTCTCAGCCAAAAATGTGAGGGGAGGCGCCAAAAAAAATAGTTGGGCCCTGAGGCCCATTCTCTTCTTTCCCCTCTCTCCATCTCTATTCTGAAAACCCTAACCCTTTCTCCCTTCTCCCTCCGCCGCCGTCAACCTTCCCTGAACTTCTCTTCTTCGTTTCAAACACCATGCTTACTCACAACAAAACTCCTAACACGCATGTTTCCGGAGAGGATCTTCGAAGCACCTGGAGATCTGAAGGTTAACTCGTGTTCTTCGTGGATCCAGATGAAGACGATTTGGACGCGGTTGAAAATCGCAAGATGAAGGTTGTTGCAAATTCTGGGTTTCTGAAGATGATGGTCTGAAGCTCGTGGCTGATGAACATGTGAGGAATCTCGCAAGAACACAGATGAAGGTTAATGTGATCTGGACCTGAGTTGAAGATCTTGACGAACTAAGTTCCTGGTGATTGAAGATGATGTTGGAAGTTTTCTGGGAATGACGCGTGATTGGTGATTTTCTCTGAAGATAATTCTTGTGTTGTTGATGTTGAGAGGATCTCGTGAATCATCAATGGTGGTCGTTGAGGATCGGTTGAGTGGTGGTTTCATGTTGAAGGTTTCTGGGTTGAGGGTTGAGAATGATGAAGGTTAGGGTTCTGGTAATCGGAATCTGGGTTTGTGAGGTGTCTTAGGGTCTCCGGCGACGTTGATGGTGGTGGTCGGAGTAGGCAGGGGATGGTGGTTGAAAGGAAGATGGAGGTAGGAGATGAAGATTGTGAAGAATGGTCGAGTTCTGGGATTGTGAAGTTTCCGGTGGGGTTTCACGGTGGCCGCCGGCCATGCAGGCCGGCCGGTGGCGTTCGCCGGTGAAGGAGGGTGGAGGGACAAGTGGCGTGGTGGTGTGCATGCAGGCCTCCACGTGTGAGGCTGAGAGAGAGAATGGAAGCGATAGTGGGGTGGGCACACGCATGTGAGACGCGTGTCCCACGCGTGGCCTGGTGAGAGAAAATGGAACGCGAGGTGGCGTGATGTGATCATGAAGCGTGGGCCCTCCCCTGGCCAACACGTGGCCTGCTCTATTTAAACTGAGAGGATTGCTGGAACGTTCCAGAACCTTCTGGAGCCTGCTGGAGAGTGCTGGGAACTTGCTGAAATTTGCTGGACTTTCTGGATAATTTCTGGATTGAATTCATCAACTGGGCCTGCGAATGGGTGAATAAAGCCCAACGAAATGGGGTCCAAAAAACTCTGAAAAACTGAAAACAAGATAAAAAAATCTAATTAACACCTAATCCCTATTAACTACTAATAATACTATTAAAAAATCTAATAAACTCACTAATCTAAAAATTAAACTAAATCTCTATTAAATCTAAAAAGACTATTATTTATTTAAATTCTATAAAAGAAGAAAAATCTATTTAACTCTATTATTCTGAAAAATGAATTAAAAATATTAAAACTATTTAGAATCTATTTAAATTCTAATAATATCCTATATTAAATTCTAAAAAAAGACTATATTATTTACAAATGATTTAAAATCTATAAGAGAAAATAAAATGAAAAATCTATTTATCTATTAAAAAATGAAAAAACCATATTATACTCTAAAAATCCATATTATCCTATCTAAAAAGATAAAATCTATTTAAAATCCTAAAATGGTTAAAATCTATTTTAAAAAAAGAATTAAAACTATAAAAAAAATCTATTAAACCTAAAAATGATTTAAAAATCTATTTAAACTATTAAAACTATTAAAATCCAGAAAAATCACCATAATTCCCAGAGGGACAAAATGAGCACCGAACGACACAAAAATAATCGGTAAAAATAAACGGGCACCGAAATATCCCAAAAATCGATTCTATCTATTAAAACTGATAAAAAACACCTGAAACACGAGACGAGCGCTGTGATCCCAATAAAATCAGAACAAATGAAAATATGCAATGTATGCAATATGCAGATGCGAATGCGGTTATGCGTCGAAACATCGAGACAGATGCGAGACCCGGTTGGTCAAATTTTGGGGTGCAACAAGGACGCACCTTCTTATCATAAGCTTTCTTCATTCGGCTTTGGTATAGACGCCCATATGCAATCGATGCCAACCTCTTCTCATCCATCAGGCTGAGTTGGTTTAGTCGGTTCTTAATCCATTCTGCCTCATCGAGTTTCACGTCAACCAAAACTCGTAAAGAGGGGATCTCAACTTCTAACGGTAGGACAGCTTCCATGCCGTACACCAGTGAGAAAGGAGTTGCCCCGGTTGATGTACGTACCGTTGTACGATAACCGTGCAGTGCAAATGGCAACATCTCGTGCCAATCCTTATAGGTCACAACCATCTTCTGTACAATCTTCTTGATGTTCTTATTGGCCGCTTCAACGACGTCATTCATCTTCGGCCGGTAAGGAGATGAGTTATGGTGTTCAATCTTGAAACTCTGGCACAGCTCCTTCATCATCTTGTTATTCAGATTCGAACCATTATCAGTAATGATCCACTCGGGAATTCCGTAACGACAGATGATGTCCCTTTTTATAAATTTAGCCACCACCTGCTTGGTCACATTAGCGTATGAGGCTGCCTCCACCCACTTGGTGAAGTAGTCGATAGCTACTAGAATGAAGCGATGACCGTTAGACGTAGTGGGCTCGATCTTGCCTATCATGTCGATGCCCCACATGGCGAACGGCCACGGGGAGGACATGACATTCAACGGGCACGGCGGCACATGAATCTTATCAGCATAAATCTGGCATTTATGACATCTCTTCGCAAATTTGAAGCAATCCGACTCCATCGTCAGCCAGTAATATCCTGCTCTCAGGATCTTTCTTATCATAGCATGCCCGCCGGCGTGCATACCAAATGTGCCTTCATGGACTTCTTCCATGAGCATACTCGCCTCCTTCTCATCTACACATCTGAGTAGCACGAGATCGTGGTTTATTTTATACAAAACTCCATCAGGATTGAGATAAAAATTTCCAGACAGCCTCCTCAGAGTCTTTTTATCCTGGGTTGACGCTCCCGCAGGATACTCCTTAGTCATAAGGAAGGTTTGGATGTCATGGAACCATGGCTTGCCATCGGAGGCTTCCTCGATCGCAAAGACGGATGTAGGTCTATCAAGACGAGAAAGGACAATTCTTGGAGCTTCATTCCAAAAATTGACTTTATACATCAAAGCCAACATGGCTAAGGCATCAGCCATCTGGTTTTCAGCTCTGGGTACATGATGGAGTTCCACTCGATCAAAGAACGGAAGCAGCCTTCTAGCATAGTTCATGTACGACACCAAATTCGATTGACGAGTCTCCCACTCCCCTTTAATCTGGTTGATCACAAGCGCCGAGTCACCATATACATCTAGGTTCTTGATTCTCAAATCAATTGCCTCTTCTAGACCCATGATGCATGCTTCGTACTCCGCTTCGTTATTGGTGACCGGAAACGTCAGCCTCGCAGTGAACGGGATATGGGATCCGTGGGGAGTCGTGATGATTTCCCCAATGCCACTTCCATAAGAATTAACCGCCCTGTCAAATATCAATTTCCATTGGGATTTCCTATCTGGCCCCTCGTCGGGCAACGGTTCATCACAATCTTTCGCTTTAAGAAACATGATATCCTCATCAGTGAATTTAAATTTCATCGGCTGATAATCCTCGATCGGCTGTTCGGCAAGGTATTCAAACAATACGCTGCCCTTGATGGCCTTCTGGGAAACGTATTGAATGTCATATTCTGTCAACACCATTTTCCATCTAGCAATCCTGCCCGAAAGCGCTTGTTTCTCGAAGACGTACTTGATCAGATCCATCTTCAAAATTAGCATGGTTGTGTGATTGAGCATGTACTATCGTAAACGTTTGGCAGCCCAGGCTAGCGCACAACACGTCTTCTCCAACATCGAGTAACGAGATTCATAGTCTGTGAACTTTTTACTCAAATAGTAAATGGCATGCTCCTTTCTGCCCGTCTCGTCGTGCTGACCGAGAACACACCCCATACTATTCTCAAGAACTGTCAAGTATATGATTAAGGGTCTTCCGGCCACTGGGGGTATCAAGACCGGAGGTTCCTGTAGATACTGTTTTATCTTATCAAATGCCTTCTGGCAATCCTCGTTCCAGATAATCGCCTGATCTTTCTTTAGTAGTTTGAACATCGGTTCACACGTGGTCGTGAGCTGAGAAATATACCTTGCAGTGTAGTTTATTCTGCCCAGGAAACCACGAACTTCTTTTTCGGTTTTCGGCGCTGGCATTTCTTGTATTGCTTTTATCTTCGTAGGATCAACCTCAATGCCTCTTTCACTCACGATAAACCCCAGTAGTTTTCCGGACCGTACTCCAAAAGTACACTTGTTAGGATTCAGCCTCAACCTGAACTCCCTAAGCCTCTCAAAAAGCTTCAGCAAATTGACCAGATGTCCCTCCTCCGTTTGGGACTTCGCAATCATGTCATCAACATAGACTTCAATCTCATGATGAATCATATCATGAAACAAAGTAACCATTGCTCGTTGGTAAGTGGCCCCTGCGTTCTTCAGACCGAAAGGCATTACCTTGTAGCAAAACGTTCCCCAAGGTGTAATAAATGTAGTTTTCTCCATGTCCTCCGGCGCCATCTTGATCTGATTGTAGCCGGAGAAGCCATCCATGAACGAAAATACGGAGAACTGAGCTGTATTGTCGACCAACACATCAATATGAGGCAGCGGGAAATCATCTTTAGGGCTCGCCCTATTCAAATCCCGATAATCGACGCACATTCGCACCTTGCCGTCCTTCTTCGGTACAGGCACTATGTTGGCGACCCACAGAGGGTAAGTAGTGACTGCTAAGAAGCCAGCATCAAGCTGCTTCTGCACTTCTTCTTTGATCTTAACGGCCATATCTGGTCGTGTCCTCCTAAGCTTTTGCTTAACGGGAGGACAATCTTCTCGCAGCGGCAAGTGATGGACCACGATGTCAGTGTCAAGTCCGGGCATATCTTCGTATGACCAAGCAAAGATGTCACTATACTCTCTCGGCATCTCGACCAATCTCTGCTTGACATCACTCTGCAATGCGGCCCCTATCCTGACATTCCTGACTAGTTCTTCAGAACCCAGATTCACAATCTCAATCTCTTCTTCGTGCGGCAGAATAACTTTCTCCTCTTGTTTCAACAAGCGGGTCAACTCTTCGGGAAGGTCTCTGTCTTCATCAATCTCTTCTTCGGCTTGATAGACTGGGCAATCGAAGTCGAAGTGAGTCGTAGAAGGTCCAGAGTCGATGTCATCTGCTATGTGGATCCTGCAATAATAAGGGTTAAGCTTAAAATAAGGATATGCAGGTTAGCACAGACCCCACTACCATGTTATTGTTTTTCAAAACAACTATAAAACAGGAATAACAGAGATCACAACATTTGAATACGAAAAAAACGCCTTTTGATTTATTGGTAAAATGCATGTACATAACCAAACAAGGCCCTGACAATAAAACCACTATGCCCCGGGTAGGACATAGGGTTGTACAATGATTGGAGAAAGTAAATCATTACTCTTTGCCTGTCACTTGGATGGTATCCCTGATGGACCAGTTGTTGAGGCTCTGGCCTGGTTTGCTTGGCTGGATCCAAGAGTCTAGGTCGCAATCACTGTCTTCGCCGTCTTCAGACACTGCGCTGACACTTTCAAATATGACCCCGCCACTGGTAAACTGGATCGGCCCTTTACCTCGCGACGCACTGTGAGAAGAGGAGGCTTCAGCCGTAGGAGAGTATCCTAACCCAAACTTGTCCTGCTTGTTAGGTATTTCTAGAATTCGTCCCCACCCTGGGGTAGATCCGGCCTGCACAACGGTCTGGGCTTCCTTGAAGGAAGAGAGAGTCATCTCTGGTTTCTCGGTCATCACAGGAGCCACGTTCTTGACTTTAACAGCTTTGAACGCCTGACATAGGGTTTTGTGGATTTCCCCATCCATCTCAACATACTTGAAGGACGACAAATGGCTCACCATTATGTCTTTCTGGTGCAACGTGGAGGTCACGGCGCCAGCAGAATGGATCCATGGCCGGCCTAAGAGACAGCTGTAGGCTGGCATGATGTCCATAATGTAAAAGACTGCGTCGAATGTTTCCGGCCCGACTTGGATTGGCAACGTTACCTCTCCAAAGACATGACGCTTGGTTCCATCGAAAGCTTTCACAACCAGGTCACTGGGTGTGCAAATCAATCCTCGAGTGTCTAACTTCATCAATGCTTTCTTCGGAAGAACATTGAGCGATGACCCAGTGTCCACCAACACATGAGACATAACTGTTCCCCTACACTCTATCGAGATGTGCAGGGCGCTGTTGTGGTTTCTTCCCTTCGGTGTCAGCTCCAGGTCAGTGAACCCTAACCCGTTTCCAGCATTCACGTGGGCTACGACCCCTTCTAACTGGTTGACCGATATTTCATGCGGTACATACGTGGCATTCAAAACCTTTAACAGCGTGTTGCGATGTGACTCCGAACACAGCAACAAATTCAGGATGGAGATTTTCGAGGGTGTTTGATGGAGGTGATCCACGATCTTGTAATCACTCTTCTTGATCAACCTCATGAACTCTTCAGCTTCCTTAACAAGTAAGTCCTTCTCTACCCCACGAGGGGTTTCCTTAATGACTTTACTCTTTCCCTTATCGGTTATTTCATCTTTGTCCCCTTTGTCCACCATACCCTCAGGTGGAGCAAATACTCTTCCGCTGCGCGTGATTCCGCCAATTCCTACTAGGTTACCCACAGAATGTCCAGATGGTTCTAGCTCTAACTTCTGTCTGTTGCAGTAGACGTCTGCCCCATAGTGCCACGGGACAGCGTTGGTGCTTTCAAAAGGTATCGGCCCAGCCTTTGTGATGGTAATCGTGGGCGGTCTGGATGCAGAAATGGTGATTGTCCGGCGAGGGATGGTGATGGTGGCAACCTCATCATCTTGCTTCAGCATTAACTCTCCAGATCCACATTCGGCCCTGCGGCTAAACTGCAAGATTCCTTCGGTCATCAGACTCTGAATCCCCTCTATCAACTGTTCACATCCATCAGGACGAGTCACACAGCCCATACACAATTCTCCGCAGCCCGGAAAGAAGCCTCTCTTCATCAGCTTGGCTTTGACGAAGCTAAGCGGTGTCTTCAGATCCTTGACGTCAGTCAATAAATCTAAGTTCTCGTCTTCAATAATGGCATTCACCCCACCTCCCCTATGATTCGGCATAGGGTTCTTCGTGACATTTGGCATATTATCTGAGAAATTGATGATCTTAGCATCCACCATATCCTGCACCTTGTGCTTGAAGGCTTTGTAATTTTCTATCGTGTGGTCGGGTGCCCCTGAGTGAAACTCACACATTGCATTCGCATCATAACCTGGCGGAGGTGCCCCTGTCAAGGGAGCCAGGGTTCTCTTCTGGACTAGCTGTAACTGAAGCAGAGTCTGTAACATCTGAGCATAAGACATGGGCGGTGTCTCAAGGTGACGGCTCGACAGAGGTGCCCTGTTCTGATACTTTCTGTACCCTTGCTGATTTGGCTGCTGCTGCTACGGCTGGGGTTGTTGGACTGCAGGGATGGTTATGCTAGCCACCTGCTGGCGAGGGCCTTTACCTTTCCTTCGAGCGTTGGACACGGCGCTCGTCTCTCCTTCTCGCCTTTTGCCACCATACGGTTTCTTTCCTCCTCCAGCTGAGGCTAGATCGACACCTATAATTTTCCCCAGTTTGATCCCATTTTCAACGTGCTCGCCCGTGATGATGAGATCTGAGAAGCTTCCAGACATACCGCTGACCAATTTCTCGTAATAAACCCCTGGGAGGGTGGCTACAAACATTTCAACAAGCTCCCGTTCAACCTCGGCGGCTGAACCCTAGCTGCCAATTCACGCCACCGTTGGGCGTATTCTTTGAACCCTTCGCTGTTCCTCTGTGACAAATTTTGCAGTTGGACTCGGTTCGGAGCCAAGTCATTGTTATATTGGTAATGGTGCACGAACGCCTCAGCAAGTTCCTTCCACGTGCATACACTGGTAGGCTCCAAACTCATGTACCATTCCAAGGATGGCCCGGACAAGCTGTCCTGAAAGAAGTGCATCAGCAACTTCTCGTCTTCAGAGTGAGCGGACATCTTTCGATAGTACGACCTTAAGTGGACGCGAGGGCAAGTGGTGCCCTTGTACTTCTCAAAGTCGGGTACCTTGAATTTGGGGAGGCACCTTGAAATCAGAAATCAATCCCAACTTCGACATGTCGACACCCATAGTGTTCAGGTTCTCGAAATTCCTCATCTTGTCCTCGAGTGCCTTGAACCTCAGACGTGCTTCAGCAGTCAGCTCTCCTTCAGCACCCTTCTGTGAGAACAAATCTTCTTGACGGTCTTCTAACCATGGCTGAGGCCCATACAGATTTCCAACACCTGTGTTGCCGTTGCCCAGTCCAACATTGACATTAGCTTCAAAATTTCCATTACCGACACCAGTCGTATTGCCATTGAGCCCCATGTTAGCGATCACATTGTCGTTACCACTACCGTTCCCCCCGGTCACGGGGACGCCATTCTGAGGAGTTTCAACAGGTGGAGGGGTTGGAACATTCCCACTGTGGAGTACACCATTGCTGTCAACCCTTGAGATCAGAGGCTGGACCAATGTTCTGAGCTGGTCTTGGCCGTTGGCAACCACCTGCATGAGCTCCATGAAGCGGTCCATCCTCTCTCGGAGTTCCTGAACGTCAATCTGTACTTGTTCCATTGCTCTATCTTGATTCGCTCTGGTCGGATAGTGGTGGATTGGTCTTTGATCAATCCTGGAACAACCTGCATACACAAAGGGTTAGAAAAAACGACAAAGTACTCGTTATACAAATGCTTCATGCGAATGTGAACGTGTGTCTGTGTGTTAGGGAGATTCCCCCCCCCCCCCCGATCCTAGTGCCTGAGTGCCAGTGCTGATAGTAAGAAGTCTGAGTCCCGTCATGGAAATAACATCTCATATATAAAGAAAAGCCCATCACGGAGGTACACAATGTCACTGAGTACAAGCAGAATCAATAGCATGACCTCGACCAACAAGCCTGGTGATGGTCAGCATGCAACAATGATCAAAACAAAAGGATTACAAACATAGTCAAGCACGACCACGGGCCCGGAACTCTTCTAACAGATTCCTCATTTCTGGATGATCAGGCTGAGTGAGCAACCCTTCGACGAGTAACTCCCTTTGCCTAATAGTGTATTGAAGACCTTCAACAGAGTCTTCCCATGCTCCTTCGCCGAAACAATCTTCTAACTTCCGCTTCTTGGATTCAAACGTCAGTTTGCGCTCCTTCAGGTTAGCAAGAGCCTTGTTTAGCAGGCCTTCAGCGGCATATCTGCGAGCGGTTTCTTCATCAAACCTCTTCTCACTAGCCTTCACCTGGGATTTCAATATGGAGATCTGCTGCTTCAGTTTATCCTCCCGTTCCTTGTCGTTGGCTAGGGTGGCCTTCCAATGCTGATTAAACTTGGATATTCTCCGGTACGCTTCATCCAAGTGCTGCTTCTTAGTGGCCAGTACGTCATTGACAGCTTTGAAGTCCCGCCCCAAATGCTCGCGCTCAGCCATCTGCTTAGTCAAATCCGTCCCTAACTGGTTCACCAGCTTTGTTTGCCTCTTGAAGGAATGGACGGCTTCGCTTCTCTCGCTTCTGAGTCGAGCCAATTCTTTCTCCAGTTCTTCATTTGCCTTCTTCAGCTTATCTCTCTCAGCTAACACCTGATTATGCTGCTGAATGGGCACGGTGGTAGGCTCTTCAATCACTGGAGGACTTTCTGGCTGGGCAGGTGGAAACGGCATCCCTATGATATCTGCTCTGGCTCTGATCCAGGTCATATACGGAGCGTAGGCTTGGCTATTACTTTTCCCCAGTAACAGCTTTTCCCGCTTACAGATACCATTCCAAGCGCGCTGAAGCTTAGATAACATATCCCCCTCTAGAAGACCCGTGAGGTACAGAGATTCCTGCACCTCTTCCTCCTTCGGTGGAGCTCTCAAAGCATAAGCAAACTGTCAGACCAACAGAGATGGATTATAGTTGATACAGCCCTTCCTGCCTATCAAAGGCACATTCGGAAACCCACTGCAGATGAAGATGATCTCAGTACCCAGCCTATCTCTATCAAACCAGGCAATATCCTCCACTGACAGACTCATCAAGCGCTCAGACCACTCAGTTGTGGCTGCAGATGAAGCAAAGGGACCCTTCTTGGGTAGGTGACTATCAAGCCATCTATAGAATAGGGGCACACAGCACGAGACATTCTTGCCCCTTTTGTTCTCTTTTTTGTAGTGGACGGAATGATAGACATCTCCAATCAAGGTGGGGACTGGATTCCCTGCTGCAAAGATGTGAAAGGCGTCGAAGTCTACAGAGTCGGGCATATTGGGGAACAAAATGATGCCATATATGCAAAGAGCAAGAATAGCGTTGAACACGATCCAACAACCGTCTTTGGCACACTGTTGGGCCTTTCCCACTAAGAGCTGCAAGGAGAAACCGGGAACCCTGTTCCAACTAGACAAGACCAACTCGGAGGCATCCAGATGAAGCGAAAGAGCTAGACTAGCCAGATTAGGCTCAGCATCCATATGAACAAAGGGCATCTGACTCTTGATAGGCACACCTAACAAATCAGCATACTCCTCTAGTGTAGGTGCGAGAACAAAGTTCGGTAAAGTAAAGCATCTCAAAGGGGGGTCGTAGAACTGCAGCAAGGCGTGCAACCCATTAAACTCAAACACAGAGGGTTTACGAACCAGGCTGAGCAGTTTCCCATAAGACTTTCTGAATTCACCTTTCATAGAATCATCTGCCAAAGCAACCAAACCAGTCAGCTGAACAACATCAGGAGTGGGGAGCTTGTAAGTCACAGTCTTCCTCAGAGAACACATAACAACACAATAGAAGGCAAGAAAACCTGAACCGGGGGAAACGGTACCTGCAACACAGACACACGTTAATGAAATGCAAATGAGAATGCAAACAATGCAAAATGCAATCATGCAGCAGGAGATCAGGACAACTGCGTTGTTGAGGAGATGCAGGTTCTGTATCAACAAAACCACAATACTGCGCTGTCAAGAACAACCCTATCTCTGATGAGAAGAAACCCTGATATCGGACCATGAATATGCTCTATCAAGAACAAACACATATCTGATGATGAGGAGAAACCCTGATGTCAAACTATAACTCTGCTCTATCAAGAACAATCATATATCTGATGATGAGAACCTCTGATACCAACAAAATTGATTCACTATCAAGAAAACCGGGTAGTCTGAAGGTTAAGGTTTCCTGCAACAAACCCAACCCTGCTCATAGGTATGGACCTAAACTGACACAAGTTCGGCATCCTATGCGGTCATCAGCGTCACAGACATTCAAGAGGGGTGATACGATACCCAGAAGGTGTGGCATCACCATCTCCTGAAGCGGCCTCACTCAGCTGAATTCCAAATGATCGGTTCCCAGAGTCGACAATCCTCCAAACCAACAACCCCTCAGGCCCAAAGGGCCGGAAAAGAAGTCAACCAGGAGAACCTCGTCAGAGCGTGGATTTCATGAGACACTAGTGCCTGCAAAGCAAGCACGCGCCCACTAATTTCTACAACTAATGCTAAGTACGCTCAAGCCTGGGTCTGGCTTTTCACTCATCAGAATGCCCCTCCCACAATAGCACAGATAATCATATCATACTGAAAATAAAATGCGGGAAATAAAATGTGATAAATAAACACAGCCCAACAAGTAATCATACAAGCGCTAGGATTGACTCTCGCAGGGGACGTTGGATCCCCAGATTGACTTGCATAAGGGACGTTGGATCCCTAGGAAACTATCAAGTCCCCAGCAGAGTCGCCAGCTGTCGCTTCCGCGAAAATAAGGTGCCGGCAAAACAGAAGAGTCGCCACCTTTCGTTATTTATCCCTCAAAACGGGAAAGGAAATGATTGGAAAAACTTGACGAAAAGGTATAAGACAAGGTCGTCGCAACCATCGTCTGGATTCGGGAGTCGGTTACGCAAGGGGAAGGTACTAGCACCCCTCACGTCCATCGTACTCGATGGGATCCACGCTTGTTGTGTTTATCTGACGGGTTGGTTTATCTATCTACCTATCAAGGCTGGTCTGAAAAGAAAAGAAAATGACTCGGCAAAGCGTCGCACTTTATGCCTACGTATTCTCATCAGAGAATGAGAAATCAGAGTCAACGTAGTTCGGCTAACTACGGGTTACGGGGAAGGTGGCTCGCCAATACATCAGTATTGTGCCTACGTACTCTCAACAGGCGTGAGAGATCAGAGCTTACGTAGTTCGGGATAATACGGATTACGGGAATTCAGATTCATCTGTTTTATCGAGTAGGGTTAACAAACAGTTCCAGCAGTTGGATGTACGCAGCTCGACCCTTGGAGACTTAAGCGTTACTGTTTGCGGTAGAACTGGGAGTTAACGACACTCTTTTCTTCAGAAAAGCTTCCTTTGAATTACGGGCCCACGGGGCAAAAATATTTGAAGTTTGTTTTCTGTCTTTTACGAAAGAACTGTTTTTTATGGATGTTTGCAACCAACACCGCACTAGAGACTATGACCTGAGAGTGAATGCATCACATGTCACCCAAAGGGTACCATACTAAACATCCAAGTTGCCGAAAAGAACTCTCCGACAATCCTTTCTCAGATAGCTTAAGGCTCGTAATGTACGACATCAGTTAACCTTTATTACTGTATATTTTAATTCGTTTTGAGATGAGAAGAGAAAACAAGTTCAACTAGAGGGAGACTATCAAGTCCTACTGTTGTCATGCCAAGGATTCATCCTATGGTTGAGGTTTGAAACAGGGAACTCCTAGAAGTTATCATGCATAGGTTTCAACCTAAAGTTCTAATCATAACTTCCTTATCAAAGGAAGTGAGATTCCTAGGGGATCATGTCAATGATAAATAGAAACAGATAAAGCATCAGCTTAAACAGTAAACAGTAAACGACTGTAAAATGCATGCAATGCAAGTGAGGGAGGAAATGTGTGTGGGGCATCAGCCTCCACAAGCTCGTCTCGACCTCAAGCCAAATATGAATAATTGCAATCATACAGAAGAAATAAAATGCCATCAAGCAAACACAAACCACATAGGCAAGGGAGCTGGGCTCTACCGAATACCCGCAAGCAAAGCCATACAGTAAAAATACAAGCAGGGGGAGCAACTCAACCTCTAGTGCAATCATGCTCCTAGCTTAAATCAGTCTAAATATGAACTTATTCTAATGCATCAAGCAAATCAAACAAGTCACACCACTACAGTTGCACAGAAAGAAAACAGACAGGAAAGAAAGCAGATCAACAGCCTCCTCAACTTCACAGCAAAGCTCCTATGACAGTAGCTTAGTCCTCAGTATTCAACTGCTCCTTAAGGCTTTCAATACCTCTAACACACAAGTATCAACTTGTTCTCCAACTCCAAGCTTCAGCTCCTCAATCTCAATTTGATCTCCTTCACAAGTGTCAACTTGCTCCTCTTGGTCTTCAAGCTTCAGCTCCAATGGCAATCTTCAAATACAAAGAAGTAGCAACCTCTAACATCTTCAATCTTCTAACAAGGAACTCCATCCTCTAGCAAGGGAGAAAGATTCATCTAACAAGAGCAAGTTTTGGATAATGGACAACATAGTGAAGACCAAAGGTCACCACTAAGCACTCCATCATCAGAGAAAGGAATTCTCAAAGGTTCTACCAACTTGTGAAGATCCACACATCCTACCAAAGGAGGGATGAGGCCTTCACAAGGGGACCTTACCTTATAGGGAGGAATGGAAGTGATCAACACCTTCCATGTTTATGAAAGAAGAGAATCTATCTAGAAGCTCTACCTACAAACCCTAATCCCATCACCTAAACAACACTCAAACCAAAAGAAGGGAAATCTTCACATCCAAGCTTCTTCAAGAATTTCTCAGCAACCCAAGCTTTTCTTCAACATCATCCAAGAGCAAGAGAGGCAAAACCCTAATCTAAGGGAACTAAAGAAGTCAATCTAGTTGAAATAGCAAGTTAGGATCACCTAAAACTTAGTACTAAAGTTAATCCTAACTAAAATACTAAAACCAATTGTAAAATCCTACAAAAATAACTATGGGAACCTAATTCAATCATGAATCTACCATACAAAATCCAGGGGTTGAATCATCCATCAAGTCCTAGAAATAAAACCTAAATCACAAGGTACTAGGCATAAACCCTAAAACTAGAGCACCTAAAGTTTCAACTTAAAACTAGCCCTAAACTTCTTCAAAAAATGTGAGAAAATTACTAGGGGGACATGCATATCTATGCTAGCTACACACAAAGAATCAAGGCAAGAATCATCACCAAATGCTCAAACAAAATTCAGCAAGACAAGGTATCAACCATGGCCATTTTAATATCAATTAATATTCAAAAAAGGCAAATAAAATCACAAATGCATGAATTCCTAATATTTTTAATCTATAAAATTCTAGATTCAATCATGAATCCGGGGAAAAAAGTTTGGAATTAATTGAGTTAATTTCCTATTTTTTATGAATTAATTTCTAAGTCATATGAAATGATGAGAAATAAAAGAAAATAAAAGAAATTGGTAAACATGCGTGTCAAATAGCAAATATTAACAGTTCAATTCAAAGATTGGGCCAGAAAGGGGTGTGGATAGCAGTCTGAGTCTTAAGCCCAAAACAACCATTTAAATGAAACGGTGCGTTTCATTTGGATATTTCTCTTCATAGCTGAGATGCCATCGTGGCCTTCCATTGCTCTCCTGAGTCAAAGGTCCAACACCCATCCAACGGCCATGGCTCATCATCCCCATTTGATCTCAGTTTGGGGGGAAACACAGACGGTGGCCTGAACAGTGGCGCCACCGTCTTCTCCGGTGAGACAACCTCCACAGTTCATCAAAACTCATAAAACAAATCATCATTTCACTCCAAATTTGATGCTGATCAAGAATCCAACCTTAGAATTATCTAATTCCCTCTCTAACTCAAAACACGATGACATTTTCAGAATTCATCCAAATCTTGAATCTCGCCATTCTTCAAATTAAAGGTCTCAATTCAATCCTCATTTCATGGTGATCACTTTGCACCATCTAATCTTGATTAACAGTCCAAGAATCACTAGATTTCAGCCCTAACAGAAATTGATCATCACCTCATTTTGTCTCTAATTCACCAATTTCTGATCCTAAATCCAACTACATCAACAGGGGAACCTAACCACATATGAATTTCTAAGCATCTCCCTATAGTTTGAGCATAAATTCAAAGTATACCAACCTGAGTTCAGCGAGGTAACAGAGATGGTTTTTGATCACTTCAACTCCCAAAACGATGCAGACACACTCCAAATCCACTCCCAAAGCCTTTGCACACCTTGATTTAGCTTGATTCTCCCTTGAACTCAAAACACATTTCTCACTTGCACCTCCAAAAATTCAATGGCTCCCTCTGCAACCAGCTTCAATTCCTTCCAAAAAAATGAACTGCATTCACTTCATGACTTATATAGAAGTGATTGGGACTGTCTAGAACTTTCTGGAATCACCCAAATGAGATTTTGGATTTTCAAAATCTCTTCAAAATCTCATCCATGGCAGTCACTATTCTGGCTCCCTTTGGGCATGGCTATGCTTGTAATCAAATTCTCATGAGATTTTGAATGAGTTTGATGAGTTATTTTCCTTGTTTGCAAGCTAAAGGTGGGAGTTTGATTATGTTGCTTCATCATGAAGAAATTAAATGGAATGGCATGCAAATGACTTCAAATCAAAATTCTAACATTTCCATTGTTTCTAAAATCATTTTTCCAATCAATTTGACCTATAATTTTGCTTCATTTGGTCACAAAATGAATTATTTGAATTTTTGGCCATTAAATCCTTTTAATTCTTTCTTTTTTTCAAAATTTCTTGAACCAAGTCTTTCCTTGAGCCATTTCAATGCCTCTTTGATGTATAGTCAAGGTTAAAATTCCATTTTGAGAAACTTTCTAGTTGAACAAAATTTCATTTGAGGCCTCTAAGTTTGTGAAAATGGCCTATGATCATAAATGACCTATAATCACCAAATGTCCAAAATACCCTTGACTTGTCAAAGCCATAACTTGAGTTCTATAAATCCTATCAAGGACTTCTAGTACTCTCTAAAAAACTAAGAGGATAAGGAACAACATTCATGTTGACCAAAAGTTCATAGGAATCATCCTTCTTGGGCAAACGTTTCTTGCAAGTTAGGCAACTTTCAAGCTCCAAATTCACATACCTCAGATGACTTGTAACTTGTCAAAGCCATAACTTGAGCTCTAAAAATCCTATGAAAGACTTCTAGCACTCAAATTAAAGCTAATATCATGCCCTACAACAATCATGTTGGGGTCAATATGAGATGACAATCACATCTTGAGTTACATTGCCTTGAAGATAGGGGTCAAACTAGGGGATTTTACACTGTCAAGTCTTAGAAACCCTAGCTTGAAATTTCTCAAACTCTTCAATCATGATGAGTTAACCTTGAAATAATTCTTAGAACATCTCAATGCATCAATCCATGATCACATGGCTCTTGAATTAGGTTTCAACCCTCTCCAAATCCTTAGTTGACTTAGGGTTGACCCAGTCAAACCCTAGCTGCACCAATCATGGCTGAGGTTTCTTATTCTTGCACAATGACCTGTCTAGGCCTCAAAGTGATCTTCAACACTTCTCATGAGATCTTTCAAGACCTCAAGTCTAACTTCATGGCCTCAGAAACATCTGATGGTCTTCCCCATAACTCTCAAGTTAGGAGACCCATATACTTGGTTTCAACCACCCTCTCTGAGGATCCTTTAACTTCTCTGACAAGGATATCAACCCTTGAACATCTGAATAACCTTCTTAGCTAGCTTCAAAGTCTTGTGTAGCTCTTAATTGGTAATCATACCTCTTGATCTCCTGCACACATGTCAATGAAATGCAAATGATAATGCCAATGTGAATGGAATGAAACATAAGCTAGGTAAAGAAATGTTGGGCAAATTTTGGGGTGCAACAAACCCCACAAAGAACCCTTGAAAAAAATTAATTTGGGCTCAGAAGAAGAAAGAGAAGAAGTTAAGATTGGATCCCTACTCAGTCCAACTGTCAGAAAGAATCTGGTACAACTTGTCAAAGAATTTCCAGATGTGTTTGCTTGGTCCTACCAAGATATGTCAGGGTTGGATACCAACATTGTGGAACATGATTTGCCGTTAAAACCAGAATGTCCGCCAATCAAACAAAAGTTAAAAAAGACGATATCCAGATATATCCATCAATATCAAAGAACAAGTCCAAAAGCAAATTGAGGCAGGCTTCCTTGCCACGTCAAAATATTCTCAGTGGCTAGCCAACATAGTGTCAGTTCCCAAGAAGGATGGAAAAGTCAGAATGTGTGTGGACTACATGGATTTAAACAAAGCAAGTCCAAAGGACGACTTCCCTTACCACACATTGATATGTTAATTGATAGCATTGCAAAGTTCAAAGTCTTTTCCTTCATGGATGGATTCTCAAGTTATAATCAAATCAAAAGGCACCAGAAGATATGGAGAAAACTTCATTCATTACACCCTGGGGAACCTTTTGCTAAAAAGAAATGTTGTTTGGATTAAAGAATGGAGGCGCAACTTATCAAAGGGCAATTACAACTCTATTTCATGACATGATATACAAAGAAATTGGACGACATGATTGCTAAGTCTGAAACACAAGAAGAACATGTGGAAGATTTGTCAAAACTATTTAAGCGTCTGAGAAAATAAAAACTTCGCTAGAATCCCAAAAAATGTACATTTGGTGTTCGCTCAGGAAAGCTTTTGGGATTCATTTTCAGCTAGAAAGGAATTGAAGTTGATCCTGACAAAGTTAAAGCCATTCAAGAAATACCTTCACCTAGAACAAAAAGACAAGTAAGAGGATTTTTGGGACGTCTAAACTACATCTCAAGATTCATATTTCTCATGACAACAACATGCGCACCGATTTTCAAGCTCCTCCAAAAGGATCAAGGATGTGTATGGATAAAAGGATGCCCAAAAGCTTTTGAAAGCATCAAAAAATATATGCTGAATCCACTAATTTTGTCTTCTCTAGTGGAAGGAAAACCCTTGATCATCTACTTAACAGTTCTAGAAGATTTCATGGGTTGTGTGCTGGGTCAACAAGATGAAACAATAAGATAAGAATATGCCATTTACTACCTGAGTAATAAATTCATGGACTGCGAGACTTGATACTCTATGCTCGAGAAAACCTGTTGCGCTTTAGCTTGGGATGCTAAACGTCTTCACCAGTATATGATTTTTTATACCACTTGGTTAATTTCCGAAATGGATCCGATCAACTTGAAGAATTACCCGTTGGCAGATGTTGCTGTCAGAATACGACATCGAGTACCATGCTCAGAAATTCGTCAAAGGAAGTATTCTAGCCAATCATCTGGCTCACCAACCAATGGACGATGGCAAAGCAATCAGATTTTAGTTCCTAGAAGAAGGTGTGATGTACCTAAAGATGAAATACCGCGATGAACTGCTACCAAATGAAGGACCATAGCCAAGATCCCGATGGGGATTAATATTCGACGGAGTCGTCAACGCTTATGGAAACAGAATTGAGGCAATCATTGTTACACCTCATGGTACCGACATTCCTTTCACAAATAGATTGACATTCAAATGTACAAACAACATTGTTGAGTATGAATCTTGCATCATGGGTCTCAAAGAAGTCATTGACTTAAAGATAAAGAATTTGGACGTGTATGGATACTCTGCTTTATTTATAAACCAGATCAAAGGAGAGTGAGACACACGCCATACTAGATTGATCCCTTACAAAGACTATGCAAGAAGGTTGTTACATTTCTTCAACAAAATTGATGCACTAGCTACTCTATCCTCCATGATTATTGTGAATCTATGGAACAACGTACCCAAGATTGACATAATGCGCCTTGGCAGGCCCACTTACATATTTACAGTTGAGGCGGTCATTGACGACAAGCCTTGGTATAACGACATCAAGCTTTTCCTTCAAAGATAAGAATACCCATTTCAGGCATAAAGAAAAGATAGGAAGACTCTCAGAAGACTGGATGGTAACTTCTTCCTGAACAATGATGTACTATATAAAAGAAACTTCGACATGGTTTTGCTCAGATGCGTGGATAGACGCGAAGCAAACATGCTAATGAAAGAGATTCACGAAGAATCCTTTAGCACTCATGCTAGTGGACATACAATGTCAAGGAAAATTCTAAGGGCGGGATATTATTGGCTGACAATTGAATCTGATTGCTACAAATACATGAGGAAGTGTCACAAATGTCAGATTTATGCCGACAAAATTCATGTGTCTCCGGATTTTCTCAAAGTTCTTTCTTCTCCATGGCCTTTTTCCATATGGGGAATCAACATGATTAGCATGATTGAACCCAAAGCTTCAAATAGACATTGTTTCATTCTGGTGGCCATTGATTATTTCACCAAATGGATTGTAACCAGAAAAGTGGTGTTCCAATTTATCAAGAACAACCTCATATGCCGTTATGATGTTCCAAGCCAGATCATTACTGATAATGGGTCGAACCTGAACAACAAAATGATAAGAATTATATGATGAATTCAATATTGAACACCATAACTCATCTCCTTACCAGCCAAATATGAATGGAGCAGTTGAATCAGCTAACAAAAATATTAAGAAAATCATTCGGTAGATGGTTGTGACTTACAAGGATTGGCACGAAAGGATCCCATTTGTTCTTCACGGTTATCACACATCCGTCCGCACCGAAACAGGGGCAACCCCATTCTCTTTAGTATATGGCATGGAAGCAGTACTCCCCATAGAGGTTGAGATCCCATCAATGAGAGTATTGATGGAAGCCAAGCTAACAAAATTTGAATGGTGTTAAAGCAGATACAACGAACTAAATCTAATAGAAGAAAAGAGAATGACGACTTTATGCCATGGTCAGTTATATCAGCAAATGATGAAGAAATCATTTGCCAAAAAGGATCGACCTCGGGTATTCAGAAAAGGTGACCTTGTGCTAAAAAAGATCCAATCTTTCCTCACGGACTCCAGGGGAAAATGGACTCCAAATTATGATGGCCCATATGTTGTTAAGAAAGCCTTCTCAGGTGCTGCTCTAAAACTCCCAACTATGTATGGTGAAGAGTTCACTCGATCTACAAATGTTGATGCAGTTAAGAAATACTTTGCCTAAAAACAACAACAAAATAGCTTGGTAAGCTAAAAACCCAAAAGGGTGACTTACACAAAGAAAATAGCATCTCGGTGGATTGAAAACCTGAAAAGGCGGTCCAGGAAAAAATCAGAGACATAAAATAAAGCAAAAAATATTATTATCCCGGTAGATTGAAAACCTGAAAAAGCAATCTAAGAAAAAGTTAGGGATTTATGGCAAGTAACTGCATCCAAAAAGATTGGATCGTCTCAGGCGAATGTCATATGTCAAAGAATCATCGATCAAGTCACTTTCAACGAAAGCTCAAGAACATTTGGAATGCAAAGTTGTTAAAAGAATAATGGTCATTATATTTCAATGTAGCCCTTTCCCTTTAAATTATCATTTTCTAACTTTGTAATGCTTCATGAAATCACGCATTTGGCTGATTACCATCCTATTAATGAAAATTTGAACCTTTGTGTCTTTTGGTTGCAATTCTCACTTTTATTCTGCCTTGCAAAATGACATTTTTATTTTATTTTCATTCTTGAAAAAAAAAAAGAATTTACTTTTGCTTTTAAAATAAAGATGGAAATTTCCTTTGATTTATGAACATAATAAGGAATAACAACAGTTTCTCCAAGAGTGATGAAGACCTCGGAGTAACAAAATAAAAATTCTCTTGTGACCAATCTCGCTAATATCCCCGAGTAGCGGATCATTGCCTCAAACAGATAAGATCAGACATCTTATTCATCCCTAGTAAGAGTTGAGTTTCATTTCTTCTACCAAATGAATGTTGGAATCAGGGTGAAGATTTAACCTCCGAGAATCATATATAAGATCCGACTTTTTTTCCCCAACAGGTTTAACTATTAAAATCACCAGTGATACATCTTTTACCCAGAATGGCCGAGCACCTGGTTTTGTTCATCACCAGTTTGTGTGTCGTATCTGTTTTGTCAGCATAAGCATAACATTAATTCATACATCATACATTATTTATTCATATTCATATTGCATAAGTTGCGCCATTCCCTTTGGTTGTGTTTTACCCCCGAGCGATTCTACATCTCCAATAGAGTTGTAAACTTTAAGCAGAAAATGTACACTTTTTATAAACCCCCCACTGAGTTTGATCCTCGTGGAAGTGAACTTTAGTTCTCCTTTCCACACTTGGATAGGATAAAGTTCCTAGTTTGAGTTTATTCCTCATCTGGATGTGTCTTCTTTTGCGCAGTCTTTCTAGATTAAAATCGGTGTTTGACCATTTTGATAACTTGAAACTTTAAGTGAGAAGGACGTTCGTTGGAACCTTACTCTTCCACCAGCAAAGACACAATTTGCTATCTTGGTTAAAGGAAAATTCCAAATGAAATTTTTTCAACAAAATCTCTTGGTAGCAAGGACATCCCCTCTCCCAAGAAGAATCTACCGATTGACAAATGACAGTCTCTTTCATAACAGTTTATCTATCTTCATCAAAGATAAATTTATTCCTCGTTAGAATCTACGCCCGACAAAAAAAGTGAAAATCTTTTAAGAAGCTTGTTTTGTCCCAAAAAATTCCCAATGGGCTGATAAATGGCAATCTCTTCCCGGGAAGTTTATCCTCTTCAATGAAAGCCATCAGCACCTTAAAATTGTCCTACATCACATAACATCCTCTCTGAAGAAGTCTCGAAGGGAAGTATGATGGAATCTCCCCAAGTAAATGGCGTCTCAATAGAGAAGTTTGCAAAACACTACATTACAGTCTGTGGCATTCCTCAATAAGTCTACTATCAGGTCTTTTTCTCATCCTATGGAATCTCTTCGAGGAAGTCTCCAAGAGAAGTGTGATGAAGCCTACTTCCATCAAATGGCATCTCTTCAAGTGAATTATAACGAGAAGTTTGATGAAGACCCTCATAGATTTTGAAATTTGTTCTGCAAGATAATTAACATGCATCTCGTCGAACATCCCTGACAAAGTTATTAATTTAGCAAGTGATCATCTTTTTAGAAGCTTGTCTACCCAAACCTTTTCAAGAGAAAGACTTGATAAGAAGAAACTAAGACCAGTTTCATGGCTGAAAACTAGGATTTAGGGAAAGTTAATTTCAAGAAACTAAGCTAGTTCCATGGCTCAAATCCATGATCTAGGGAAAGTTTATTTCAAGAAACTAAGACCAGTTCCATGGCTGAAGACCAGGATCGAGGGGAATTTTTAACCTTTTCTAAGTAGAATTACATAGTAAAATAAGATGGATAAACATGTTCCAGCACTGGAAATTTGTCACTGTTCAATTTGTCATATCATCTACATTCACAATTCAAATTCCAAGTATTATGATATTTAATCCTCTTTTACCTTGAATGCCTGAATATTCTCATCATTCATCATTCAGGTCTAAGAAAATTAAATAGGGGCATCTGTCATATCCTAAATTTTGACCCTAAGACTCCACATCATTTGCATATCATATGAATAATACTTTCATGCACCACTAACCCATCACAAGTACAAGATATATGTGTTTACTTGTTTCACAGGTTAGGTGATCCCCCTAAAGCTCAAGCAGACGAATTATCAAGGGATATGCACTATATTCAACCCCACAACTCACTATATCATCCATGAAGATCAAGAACTTTCACTCATCATTAATCAAGTGCAAAATTGCATCATGACAAGATCATCAAGCCTCAAGACCCTCAGTATACAAAAAGTAGGGTTTTGACCTATTTCAATCCTTGGGATGAGTTGTGGAGCAAGGCATGATCCAAGACCTCAAGATATGTTTCAAGGACCTCAAATACATCATTTTGTCCATTCATATGATTAGATTAATCCAAATAATTTGACTAATAAGCAAAACAAATATTCAAATTCATCTAGACCATAAGCTAGGTTTTTAATGAAAAGCCAATTGTGCCTTTGACTTTTGACCAAGACGTGATCTCAAACCTTGGGAAATGACCCAAGACATTCAAAAACACCTTTGGAATCCATCCATGATGTTTAACTTAGCCCAAGGATTTGATTTCATAAAGGATCACAAAGTTCAAGATTCATCTGATACAAAAAGTCAATTGTGTTCAAAATCAAGTTTGATTGTTTAAGTTTTTGGTTAACCATGCCCTTTTCAAGTCAAGAACAATGTTAATACGTGATTTGGATCATGATTGATCAAGAAAAATCAAGAAAAGTGAGATAACTTGTAAAGAGGGCAACCTTAGAAAACTAAGAAATTTTTCTAAGTCTCGAAAAACATTGGTTTTTACCCTACTTTGTAAGGTCATAACTTCCAAACCAAGCAACCATTTTCTTGAATCCAAAGATCAAATTGAAGAGCTTGTTACATACTACAACATTGTAACTTAGGGTGGATTCCCAAAAAATGTATAGATTTTGAGATATGAAGCCATGAAGTTAGGATTTCAAGACTTTTTGAATCTTGACACTTAGAAAAAGTTTAGGCAGAATATGTTATGTGTTTTGGATAACTTCAAGGTCATTTTTCACAATGAACCAAATTGAATCAAGACAATTTGTGAACATCAAAGTTAAAGTGGAATATCTCAGCTTTCCAACAAGTACAGGAACATCCTTTGATTCCACTTAAGCAAGGAGATATGATCCTCACAACATGCATTGATCAAACTGATTTTCAAGACAGCATTGGTGCATTACTTGTGCCACATGATTTCCACCTTCAAATTTTGTCACTTTGCAAGCCTTGTCATCCTCCAAGGTCATAAGGAATCTTGTTGAATCACATAATATCTTCAACTTTGAATCATAAGTCAAGAATTTTATCTCTTAGCATGTGAAAATCATCATTACAAAGCCATGAATTCAAGTTTGTCATTTGGCATTTATTTGAAGCATTGAATTGGCATGAAATGAGCCACACTTATTCAAATCAATTCTAAAACAATGAGTATTCAAACCTGGAAATGGCAATTGAGTAAAGATTCTAGTCATGCTATAAAAGACTTTTGGTACCTTATCCTTTAAGTTAGAGCTATATGCTCCCTCATCCTACACTATTCATCCAAAAAAATCATTTTTCCTATAAATAGAGGTCATTTTGCATCAATTTAAAGACACCAAAACAACACCAAATACTTGTTTTATCATGCTCCCTCTTTTACTTCAAGTTTTCAATGTTTCAAAGAGTAAACTTAGAATTTTCAAAACCAGAGCTTGAACCACTCAAACAACCATCCAAGAACATAATAAATCATCCCTTGGAGGTGTTCAAAGTTTCATCTTCATCTCAAACCACCAAAATCAGAAAGTCAACTATCAAAACCTCATATCTTTTACTTTCTGCATCTTTCAAGTCACGCCTTGATCCTGTCCATTTCAAAACCATCCAACACTCCAAACGCTCTCTAAATAATATCTTTAAATTGTTCCAATCATAGTTTCTCAACTGTAACACCAGTTTGTAGAGTTTCTATTTTGACTACTTTTGACACATTTTGCAAGAAGGAGCCAGATTCTGTTATAGAGGTTTCCCTTTGGTTCCAAGCATCCAAGAGGCTTCTATAAGGTGTACTGGAGGTGTCCAAAGCATTGGTTTACTTCTGCAACAATTTTCTTGAAAATTAGCAAGTAAGATTTAAGAGGTAAGTTTCTAAAGAAATTGAACTTTAAGAAACATTCTTTGCTTTGATGTACATTGATCATGATCATGTCGTTTATGTTGTGTTTGAACCATTTTATAATGCTATTATGGATTTTATATAGTTGTAGCATAGAATTTGCAAGTTTGTAGCCTTTTAGGAACCACTATCAGGTTTTAAAATATATTCATTTTTAGAAAAATCTAAAACCACCATTGAATTCTCATGAAATTCTAGGCAAGTTTCATCTTTATTTCACTTAATTTTATTATGAAATGAATGAGTTAGAGTAGGTTTTGTAAATAGTATGAAACTTGGCATCCTTGCGCAAGAACCAGGTCATGGCGCCTTTGTTCTGACCAAGCCTAGGTAATTTTCCCCCTTTTAAATTAATGGGTATATTTTGATACACGGATGTATCACCACCTCAGTGGTTTAGCTTACGTGCCTTGTTTCCTTTGAACCATCAAAACTGGGGTTCGAATCCCCCTCGCCCCAGTTCTTTTTGTTTTTTATTTTATTTTTTAAGTGTTTAACATATATAATAGTGTGCTTCTCTCTATTTGAAACTACACTGTGTAGTTGGATTGGTCTTTGTTTTGAACTGCAAGCAAGCCATCGTGGGTTCAACACCTACTTGGACCATTCCCTTATTTTTAACACTTATTTTTCTTTAATTTCTTTACAAATTCAAACTATCATAACTTTCTCATTTTGTATCCTTTTAAACTAATTCTTTTTGAAAATTGTTCATGATAATGTCTATTTTCTAGTAGTTTAAAGAAAACATAAAAAATAATTATTTTTCTCATATTTATGAATGCTTAAAGTGTATGACTTTTTAGGGCTTTCTTAAGACTTCTTTTGAATCTTTTGAATGATACATTACCTTTCCTTGCCTACAACGACTTATTTGAATCAAATACATCTTGTATGAACCTTAAATGAGTGTGTGAATTTGTAGATCCTTGTTCTTACTTAATATTAATGCATTTTCAACTGAGTGTTTACATGTAAAATGAATGTTGAACTTTCAATCATGCCATGAACTTTTTGCTTGATCTTTTGCCTTAACATGTTGATTCTCTTCCGTGTTTATACCACTTTGATATGTACATATGTATTTGTATTGATTATACCATATTTATGTGCTCCTAAACACTTTAGCTTTATCTTGAAAATACCATTATATACATGTTTGTTTATGTGAACCATTGTGGTGTTTCCACTTTGTTCAAAACCATGTTTGAACCCTAATATCCACGCTTGATTGCTATCAACTTGTCATTAACATGTTCAACCTTGTATTAATGCTTAAATGTTCAAATATCTCTTTCATAAACTTTTATCATGATAAATATATCTCTTTGAAGTTTAGATAATCTTTTCAATCAATCATCATAAGTCATGAGCCTCTATTAGGGTGTAAGACCCAACACCTTTTATTTTCTTTTTAATAAGTCATGGGCCTCTGCTTAGAGTGTAAGACCTAACACCTTTGTACATAGAATGAGTCTTATACCTCTGCTTAGAGTGTAAGACCCAACACTTTGTACATAAAATAAGTCTTGGGCCTCTATTAGAGTGTAAGACCCTACACCTTTTCATTTATTTTCAATAAGTCATAGGCCTCTATTAAAGTGTAAGACCTAACACCTTTCCTTTTCTTTTCAATAAGTCTTGGGCCCCCTGTTAGAGTGTAAGACCCAACACCTTTGTACATAGAATAATTCTTCGGCCTCTATTAAGTGTAAGACCCAACACCTTTTTTTTTCTCTTTAATAAGTCATGGTACTCTATTAGAGTGTAAGACTCAACACCTTTTCTTTTATTTTCATTAAGTCATGGGCCTCTACTTAGAATGTAAGACCCAACACCTTTGTACATAGAATAAGTCTTGGGCCTTTTCTTAGAGTGTAAGACCCAACACCTTTATGAATAAAATAAAACACACAAATAAAACAGTTAAGACATCAAACCCCTACGGATGCAAAAATCTTCCATGAACTCAAGCATGTCATATAAATGTCTATACTTGTGAATATTCAATCATGTTTTTTTCATACTTTGTTAAGTTTCTCTTGACATTTACATCATCCTTAGTTTAGTTATAGGTTAAACAATAGGATCCCTTCAATCACAACTTAGTTAAAACAGCTACTTCCTTGGCCTCCTCTTGTGCCTTATACAAGCATCATTGTTTCCTCTTGGGCATCATACAAAGAACTTGCCCAGCAAGATAGCCTCCTCTTAGACTTCATACAAGGACTCTTAGGCTCTTCTTGGGCTTCAATTACAATTTAGTTAAAACAACTAGTTCTTGGGCCTCCTCTTTTACCTTATACAAGCATCATTGCTTCCTCTTATGCATCATATAAAGAACTCCCCCAATAAGATAACCTCCTCCTGAGCTTCACATAAGGACCCTCAGGCTTCTCAAAAGCATATGTCAAGTCTTAGTAATCTATGCAAATAAAATTTTTTAGCCTCATTTATCTTGGGCTTTGTACAGGATACAAATAAAATCTTTTAGCCTCATTCATCATGGGCTTGGTACAAGATACAAATAAAACCCCAAAAGAATCAGTCAAATCCTCAGTATTAAGTCAGTCTCTTCAAATTTCCTCAACAGTCATTAGCCTCCTCTCAGGCTTTTTTATAACAAATAATTTCTCCAGTCAGTCAGCCTCAATCTTGGGCTTTGTACAAGACAGGTAAAACTCCCCATCTTAGTTCGTTTTCAATCTTTTAGCTTCTTATATTGGGCTTCAATCAAGATACATAAATCAATCTTCTCACAGATGAGAATTTGAGTCATCTCTGTAGGAAGATAACTCTTCTAATCACTACAATTCAAATCAAACATTAAAAACCCTTTTCCATATAAGTGATGCAAGTGGCACACTTGTTGATTCAAAATCCAAGTTGGAGTCCTTCTCTTATCATGGTTCAAAAACTTTTCTTTCATCTAACTGACGCAAGTGGCACACTTGTCGATCATATATCTAAGTCATGGTCCCTCTCTTAGTATGTAAATAATTCATAAAGGAAAAAATGTTATTGCTTAAACACAATAAGTTCAAAGCTTTCTTCCATTATGACATCATTCTCAAATAACTGTAGTGAATAGGTGAGATATCTCCCTTAAAGATGAAAATTTGTCAAATCCTTCCTTTTAGCTTCATCATCTTGGGCTTTAAACAAGATACAAAAAAAACTTTTTTCCTCCCATAGACTAGGATGAACTACGAGTGCCTTGATTTCTCAGTTTCCTTTTTGAGAATACGTAGGCATAAGATTGCGAGATCTTAGTGAGCATACTAATTAAAAATCCTTAGGTCCTGGTACCTTTCAAAAACAATAGAAAACCATAGAAACACCAAACAAAAACATCCCCTCAGTTTTCACAAAGAAGAAAATTTCCCAATTAAACAGCAGACAAACCTAAGCAAGCAAGTAATTCAACAGTAGAAATATACAATCAAGGTTCCTATAGATTACTATAGATACTCAGCGTGTTAATAGCTTCTCGTTGTATAACCAACCTCCGATTCTAGATCTCTTAGCATTTGTAGAAAAAAAACACTTACGAGCAGGGTTAGTTTAAGATACCTTCCACTTCCTTTTAAGCAACATAGGATAAATATTAGAAATCATAAAGTGGCACAAAATGCGGTAGTGGTCGTGTCACGAAAACTAGAGCCACAACAGTCTTCAGAATGTCAGAACTTCGTTCAGCAAAACCTAGTCACAAGAATCTTCAACACTTGGTTTCTTAGAAGCATTATCTTCAGAGTCTTTAGAGCTCATTCTATCAGAACCTCATCTTCAGAGTCTTCAGATTTCATTAAGCACATATTTTGTCTTCAAAGTCTTCAGCGCTTCGTTCAATCAGAACTTTGTCTTCAGAAAATCTTCAGAACTTGATCTTTATAAATAATGTCTTCAGAATCTTCAGAGCTTTTTTTTTACCAGAACCATGTCTTCAGAATCTTCAGAGTTGTAACAATAGAAAGCACATTTCTTGTAAAGCCTTCTAGGCTTACTTATAAAGTATCAATCATAAACATCGTTACTAACGTTCCTTAGAACCTTTCCATTAAAGGTATTTATGAATCTTGAATTTATCTTATACACACATATGTTTTCTTCCAGAGTGTTGATAATCAAAGTCTAATTATGTCACACACATTCTTATCAGATTCAGAATTATATTGACAACAACCACACACTAGATAGAAACTATATCATACATAATTATTCTCTTAGATAACATGTGCAGTTATCATCAAAACTCAACGGTTAGATGTAAAGCCAAATGTTGTTCTTACAATCTACCCCTTTTTGATGATGACAAACAATGCAATTTGATAAACAATTCGTATAGGGTAATCACAAAAAATCTACAGAGTCATAGATAATCTTAACGGGATCCTCTTGATTCTGTTACTCTCAAAATTCATTTATGCTTGTTCAGAGTCTTCCTCTGATCCCAAGACTCACAAAATAATTTTGAAGTACCAATTGAAGGAATAGAGAAGTAATACTTCTCCATAGACATCTCATTAGAATCTAACTAGAACTGTCTGGTCTTCATCTCAGAACTTGGCTTGCTATCAGAATATTGTAGACGTATCAGAACCTGATTTGTCTTATCAGACTTGATGTCTTTCATTATATATCTGAAACTGGTAGATACTTCCTTAGATGGCATGCATCATGCATCAAAACCAGATCTTCAATATCTTAGCACAGAAATCGAACATTTTCTTTAATGACCATGACTTGATTTGATCTTCGAAAGATTCACATTCTTTTAATGCTAGAGTCTAGATATCTTTTGAAGTTTAGATACCAATTGAATTTTAGATACCATTTGAATCAATTTAAACATTCTTTCAGAAAGTTAACAACTTCTAACAAGTTTTGGGTATCAACGTGAAACTTATGGATATCCTTTCTGATTGTTCTTAGCTTCTGATACTTTAGTGGTCAACACCAGATATTCATATATTATCAGATCAAGCTTGTTTAGGATTCTTCTTTTTTGTTCAATGTTTTCTGATGATTATATCTTCTGATCTCTTGTACAATTGCTTCTGATATAATCTTCTTCATTATTGACTTCTGATATAATCTTCTTCATTATTGACTTCTGATGCACATCAGTTGCTTCTTGATCATATGTTTGATATTTTAACAAATACAAATTATGTATTCTGATATATTATAGATTCTGATATGTCTTTTCTCTTCTAATAAAATCTACTTCAGCCTTCTGATAGCCTGTTCTGACATACAGTGAACTTTTGTGAAGTTTCTGATCAATTCTCAAACATATGGTTAGAAATAAACATATTTGAATTATATTTGGGATGAGACTCTTTAGAGTAGATATCAAAATCATATATCACTTTCTCCCTCTTTGTCAGAAATACAAAAGATATAGGAAAAAAATTGACAAAGAATTATGAAGACTATTAAAAAGACAGAAAAGAAGATTCCATTAATACTAAATGAGAGGTTACAAAGGGAGATGACATACATAAACAAACTTAGAGCTTATCATAAAACTAAAAACTTAGAAGTTCTAAGATTCAACAACTTTTCGGGGCCTGAGGTTTGTAAGCTCTCCTTGTGTCAGATGGTCTTCGAGAAGAGGTTTGTAAGCTCTTCTTGAATCATATTTGTAAAGTCTAAGAAGGAAGGTTTGTAAGCTCCCTTCTATTCAGAACATAAAACCTAGTCTTATAGTATATAATCAACAACTTTGCATCTTACTTCTACACAGGTCTCATCTGGTCTAAACCATTTAGTTAAACCAATGATTTCATCCTTGAAGAAAAGCTCAGTCAAAACTCTTCCATAAGAAATATATGATTTGTGCTGACCTCTGAAAGTTTTAACAGAATCTTTTAAATGATTGAAGATTGTTAAAGGAAGATTGATTTTAGTATTCTTCACCAAAAAAATAGATAAACAGTTTGTTTTTATGAGACAAAACATTTTTGTCTATATACAAATAAAATCTCACAAGTTTATTTCACTCAGAAAGCCACTAGGACAAGTTTTAGTAAAAAAAAATATTAGAAGGAAATAAGTTAGAATTAGAAAATGATAATTGAAAACCAAAATCTAGTGTAAACAAAAGTGAAGAGACACCTTATTTTTATAGTAGAAAATGAGGTTAAAAAATGGATAGAATCCATAAGTCTTTCAAAGCTTATAATCGATTATTCACATCACATAATCTACTCTGTACTATAAATATGAAAAACTTTTTAAATAGCACTGTCACTAATCAACACCTGTCACTAATCAACACCAATAGAGTTATTAAAACTTCAAAAACGGATAAAAGAAGAGTGAAACGGATCAATTAAATAAATATTAAAAAATTATGATAAAAAAGTGTAATACAAATTAATTGAATAATATCAAACTACAGATAAAAGAAGAGTGGATTTGAATACTCTAAATCATACAAATATTAAAGAGAAAACACATCACAACCAGAAAACATTACAGCTAAAAATATCGGAGCATTAGATTTTGCACCTCTCCAATACTTGATATTGATCATGTTTCGTTGATCAAGTATACTATAGCTTTCTGGATTAAAGTTGAATTGATCCAAAATCTGTTTATAATAAAACGTTTGCACGTCTTTGATGTTGGTTGAAACCAAAGGTTTACGATAGTGTGGCCTGGTTAGAAAAAAATCATAAATATTAAACACATGTGTGGTGGACGAAATTAAGTATGTATAACAAGACAATCTTAAACCTTTACCTTGGTATCTTCAAGGAATATGTTGGAGTGAGGTCGCAAAATTAATGAAAAATATGAAGAAAAAAAAAATGATTTTTTGAGAAGACCAAATCAAATTTAAGAGAGGAATTTAATGTTGAATTTGATATCTTTGCATGACATCTATCTTTTTTGAAAATCATAGCATTTCGCTTGATGATGAATTAAGTGTTGTTGTAAGTTGCATGATGATGAATGGTGTATAATGGACTCGTTTTATAGAACTGGCTTACTATATTTCAGTAAATTTCTTATATAGGATTGTTTGCTTTAGAAGTGTAATTATGCTATTACGAGACATTATTATCACAAGAATTGCTTGTGCATTATTTTCAGTCTTTTTAAAATTCAGCCAAACTACGGTAAAAACAAGTCTTGGTTATTATTAATGGAAAAAATGCAAAACAATTACTTCTGATGAGAATGCATATTCATGCTATAGTAGAGATATATGCAACAAAATTATCATAGAGGACCACTTAACAAAATATGAAAACATACCTTAATAAACTCACTACCTCCAAATGGATTAAACGTGTGATGTAATCTATATTCCTTTGTGAGAATGTTGATATTTTTAGTGGTGGGTCGGTTTGAAAGCTTGTTTTAAAATGAATAGTCATTAAAAGGTGCGACCTAAATGGTAATTGATTTTTAGTGATGGTAAGGTAATTAAGTATTGTACTATAGTTTATGTTAATTAATGGTATCATATGGTAGTAGGTATCATATGCTACTAGAGCACTTAGCACTATTTTTGTTATTATTAATCCAATTTTATTATTTTTATTCACATAATTTGCTAACAAAAAAAAATTCAATAACTAAAATGACTATTTAAAATAATTTTGATAACTAAAATAATTAATAAATAGAGATATTTGAAAAAATTTAATATATTAATAAACACAATATTCCATCTTTCAAAGTTTGAAGTCATACTAGAAAGCTTTGCAAGGAAAAGTTCTCGACGTCTCGAAGCACAACTTCCTGTTTGTTTTTTTAGTAGTTTTTGGTAGAGAAGTAGTTGATGTACCTGTCGCACCTTGAAAAATCAATTAGAAATACGACCCTCGCGGGAAAGATGTGGAAATGCGGTTCGACAGGGTCACTGCCGAACTTTATTTATTTCAAAAGAAAAAAAGGAAAATATCGATAATACCTATAAAGGGATATAAGAACATAGTCGTTGCAACCACATTCTGAGTTCGGGAGTCGGTTACGAAAGGGACAGGTATTAACACCCCTCACGTCCATTGTACTCAACGGGAACCTCTTTGTAGATGTTTTTGATTGACTGCATTTTGTGGCAAAACATTGATGTATGTGTGAATGTCATGACTGATCTTATGACATACATGTGAAGAGTACTGCAAGGTAAGTTTAGTTAGCTAGAGCAAAGTGAATTGGATGTCATGCTGGATGTTATGACATCAAGCAGTTGACATCAGGGCGCGTGTTTTAGGTTCTGGTATATTGCATGAGGAAGCTCAGGCTATACTTCAGGAAACATTTTAGGGATCCTAGTTATCTTAGGCGAAATGCTAGGCGATGCTGAGGATAACATGAAATTTCCCTGACCTAATTGGGAGTGCGCAACTTTATGAAAAGAGGTTTAACTTGGTTAAACCTAATTTCTGCACTTAGGCCCAAGATCTTTCTGCTGCTTATAAATAACGAAGTAGCAATCCTAATTGAGTTCAGTTCTTAACAGAGTTTTTGGAGACAGAGAGTACAGAGTGTTTGTGAGTGAAGAATTCAGTCTGTGTACTGTGATCTTCACGTGTGTGTTTGTGTCTTAGGAATTCTTGTGAGCCAAGCAATTATATGTTGTATGATTGCATTGGACTAGTGTGTTTGAGTTGTACTCTGTTTGTGTCACTCTAAGCTTTTAAGCACGAGTGTTGTGTCTCTTGATTGAAGTTGTGAAGCAAAATCAAGGTTTGTTTGAAGTGTGTCTTCAATTTTATCTATAACTTTGATTGGTTGATATCACTGCTGTGATTGAGGGAGAGTGAGTAGGAACTCAGGTCTAGTGTTAGGCTGAAGTTGCATTGGGTAGGTCTTAAGTGAAGAGTGCAAACTGGTATTTTGACTCTGAATTAACACTACTTATAGTGAATTTCCTACCTGGCTTGGTAGCCCCCAGATGTAGATGTGATTTGCATTAAACTGGGTCAACAATTCTCTGTGTCATTTACTGCTTTCAGTTCCTATTTTCTATTAAGTTTAATAGTCTATTCAGTAGTAGATGTCATAACATCTATTGTAACATCCACTGTCTGTTACTAGAATTTCAATTGGCATCAGAGCAGGCACCATGCATGTTATTTTCTGGGTGAGATCTAGGGAAGATAAATTCTGGTACTATGGGCAAGGATATAGGATTCACAAATAGACCACCAATTCTGGATGACTCTAACTATGACTACTGGAAACCTCGTATGATAGCTTTCTTGAGGTCTCTGGATAGCAAGGCTTGGAGAGCAGCTAACTCAGGATGGGAACATCCAGTGAAAACAGATAAAGATGGAGCAACTTTGCTAATACCTGAAGAAAAGTGGAGCAAAGAGCAAGATGCCTTGGCTCTTAGGAATTCTAAGGCCCTGAATGCTTTATTTAATGGGATAGATAAGAACATCTTCAGGCTTGTGCATCACTGTGAACTGGCCAAAGAGGTTTGGGATACTCTCAAAACAACTCATGAAGGTACCTCTAAGGTCAAGATGTCAAGATTACAAATGCTGACCATTAAGTTTGAAAATCTGAGAATGAAGAAGGATGAGACCATTCATGAATTCTACATGAATATTCTTGAGATTTCCAATACCTCAGGAGCTTTAGAAGAAAAGATGTCTGAAGAAAAGCTTGTGAGGAAGATTCTCAGATCACTGCCTAAGAGATTTGCCATGAAGGTTACTGCTATTGAAGAGGCTCAAGATATAAGCAACATGAAAGTTGATGAACTCAGTGGTTCTCTCCAAACCTTTGAGATGGGAATGTGTGAACATGCTGAGAAGAAGAACAAAAGCATAGCTTTTGTATTTAATACTATAGAAGACTCAGATGAAGACAATGGTGGAAGTGAGGAGAATATATCAGAAGTTGTAGCTATGCTGGGAAGACAGTTCAACAGACTCATGAAAAGAATAGATAAGAAGGGCATACCTAATGTCAAGAACATCTCATCTGACATCAGCGGAAGAGTTAAATCTGAAGAAAAGGCTAACCAAGGCAAAGGAATTCAGTGCCATGAATGTGAAGGCTATGGTCACATTAAAGCTGAATTTCCTACTTACCTCAAGAAGGAAAAGAAAGGTCTAACTGCCACCTGGTCTGATGGAGATTTTGGGAGTGGATCAGAAGAAGAATCTGCAAAACTTGTCACTGCACTAACTGGTGTATGTGTATCTGATGATTATTCTAGTGGAGATGAGTTGACTTTTGATGAACTTGTAGCCTCATATAAACAGTTATGTATCATAAGTGCAGAAGTGTGCCAACAAGTGGAGAAGCAAAATACAATCATAAAGGAGTTGGAGGCTGAGAAGAAGGAACATCTTACAACAATAGACTCACTCAATAGTGAAGGCAGTTTGTTAAATTCCAAACTTGATCAGATGTCAAAGTCCATCAGGATGTTAAACAATGGGATTGACACTTTAGAAGAAATTCTACAAGTTGGTCAGAAAGCTAGAGACATGTCTGGAATAGGCTTTGTTTCCAATCTTATTAGTATTAGTCAGCTCTATGATCAAGTACTCAATGTCAAATTCACTAAGGGAGAATGTGTTGTGACCAATGGAGAAAAAGAGGAAGTCATGAGGGGATCTAGGTCTAAAGACAACTGTTACTTATGGGAGCATAAAGTTTCAAGTAACTCCATTGTGTGTTCTATGGCCAGAGAAGAAAAGGAGATCAAACTGTGGCATAAAAAACTTGGACATCTTCATCTAAGAGGAATGAAAAAAATCATATCCAAGGAAGTAGTGAGAGGAATTCCCAAGTTGACTATTGATGAAGGAAAGGTATGTGGTGAATGTCAGGTTGGCAAGCAAACCAAGGTGTCACACCCAAGAATTGGACATCTTACAACATCCAAAATTCTCGAACTATTGCACATAGACTTGATGGGACTAATGCAGGTAGAAAGTCTTGGTGGGAAGAGGTATTCCTATGTGGTTGTTGATTATTACTCCAGATACACCTGGATAAGTTTCATCAAAGAAAAATCAGATGTGTTTGAAGTCTTCAAAGATCTTTGTATTAGACTTCAAAGAGAAAAGGAAAGTGGTGTTGTCAGGATCAGAAGTGATCATGGAAAGGAGTTTGAAAACTCTAAGTTTGTTGAATTCTGCTCATCAGAAGGAATCAGCCATGAATTCTCCTCCCCTATTACTCCTCAACAAAATGGAGTAGTGGAAAGGAAAAAACAGGACTATTCAAGAATCTATTAGAGCCATGATTCATGCAAAGAAATTACCCATGCACTTTTGGGCTGAGGCGATGAACGCAGCCTGCTATGTTCACAATAGAGTCACCTTGAGAAAAGGAACCTCCTCTACTCTATATGAAATATGGAAAGGAAGGAAACCAACTGTGAAGTATTTCCATGTTTTTGGGAGCAAGTGTTACATCCTGACAGATCGTGAACAAAGGAGAAAAATGGATCCGAAAAGTGATGAAGGCATATTCCTGGGATACTCTACCAACAGTAGAGCATATAGAGTATTCAACTCCAAAACAAAAGTCTTGATGGAATCCATTAATGTTATTATTGATGATCAACTTGAAGAAACCAATGTCATGGAGGATGTTGGAACATTCCTTGAGACACCTATTGATGGTATGGTTAATACTGAAAATCCTCAAGTTGTAACTCCAGACTTTGAGTCGGAAGCTCCCAACAAGGAACCTTCTATCAGAATCCTGAAAGATCATCCCAAAGATCTTATCATTGGAGACCCCAACAAAGGTGTACGTACCAGATCTAGAGAAATCATCTCAAATCCATGCTTTGTATCCAAGATTGAACCCAAAAATGTGAATGAGGCTCTAACGGATGAATATTGGATCAATGTCATGCAAGATGAATTAGAACAGTTCAAGAGGAATAAAGTTTGGGAATTGGTTCCAAGACCTGAAGGAACAAACATCATTGGTACCAAGTGGATCTATAAGAACAAATCTGATGAAAAAGAAGTTGTAACCAGAAACAAGGCTAGACTGGGGGCACAAGGCTATACTCAAGTTGAAGGGATTAATTTTGATGAAACGTTTGCACTTGTTGCAAGACTTGAGTCAATAAGACTGCTGTTAGGAATTGCTTGCATTTTAAAGTTCAAATTATTCCAGATGGATGTGAAGAGTGCTTTTCTAAATGGATATTTGAATGAGGAAGTATATGTGGAACAACCCAAGGGATTTGATGATACTAACCTGCCAAACCATGTATACAAATTGAAAAAAGCTATGCATGGATTGAAACAAGCTCCTAGAGCTTGGTATGAGAGACTAACTGAGTTTCTCACTGCTAATGGATACAGGAAAGGAGGGATAGACCAGACTCTCTTTGTGAAGGATGAAGGTGGAAAAATCATGATTGCTCAAATCTATATGGATGACATAGTTTTTGGTGGAATGTCAGATAAAATGGTTAAGTAGTTTGTCAATCAAATGCAATCTGAGTTTGAAATGAGTCTATGTGGAGAATTAACATACTTTCTTGAGCTGCAAGTCAAGCAAACGGAAGACTCTATCTTTCTCTCCCAAAGTAAATATGCCAAAAACATAGTCAAAAAGGTTTGGCGTGGATAATGCTAGCCACAAAAGAACACCTGCACCCACACATCTGAAGTTATCTAAAGATGAAGGTGGTACTAGTGTTGACCAAAGCCTGTATAGAAGTATGATTGGAAGCTTGTTGTATCTAACAACCAGTAGATCTGATATTGCCTTTGTAGTTGGTGTGCGTGCTAGATATCAAGCATATCCCAAGGTAAGTCACATAAATCAAGTCAAGAGGATTCTCAAATATGTGAATGGGACATGTGATTATGGTATGTTGTATTCTCATGGATGTGCCCCTATTCTATATGGGTATTGTGATGCTGATTGGGCTGGGAGTACGGATGACAGAAAAAACACATCTAGTGGATGTTTCTTCTTGGGGAACAACCTCATATCATGGTTCAACAAGAAGCAAAACTATGTCTCCCTATCCACTGCTGAAGCTGAGTACATAGCAGCTGGTAGCAGCTGTTCTCAACTGGTCTGGATGAAGCAAATGTTGACTGAGTACAATGTCACTCAGGATGTCATGACATTGTACTGTGACAATCTTAGTGCTATCAAGCTTCCCACTGCTTTTCCCTCTCTTATTTGTGAGATTATCTTAAATCAATACCCTGGGGTTCTGTACTATAGTGATACTGCTAGCAAGAGAAAGACTACATTGTCTCTTCACTTCAAACTCTTTGTTGGGAGACATGTCCCAGATATTTTTTTGACTTCTGATGAAAAGGCCAATATCTCTAAAGAAATGATCATTGCTGAATTAAAAGAAACTTGTAGGGAATTGGGGCAAACTATCAATACTGCCAATGCAAGAAAGATCAAGCTAAAGTCTTTTATTCAAAGTCTTGAAAGAGATACAGCTAATACTGATAGTGAGGTTGTGTCAGGGGAAGAATATGAAAATAAAGATGAAGATGTCTCAACTAATATTGAGGAGGTTGGATCCAGTTCTGCTGAGGAGGAAGAGTAATTAATCTGCTTTGGTGGGTTGTTGTTTGGGCTGATGGTCTGCTGGTGGTTTGGCTAGGTTTCCTTTTGGTTAGACTTTTTTCTTTTTGTGTTTTCCTTGACAGCATGGTATATTTGTTGTGCTCTTCATGAGCCTTGTGTTGTAATAACCCTTTAACGTTGTGTTTCCAACCTTATTTGATCTATGTTAATTCATTAGTTGGATCATAATTTTGTGGCTAAAAAGGGGGAGAAATAGTTGTTATCAGCAGGTTATGTTGTGTGTGTAGATGTGTAGGATGAGTTGTATGTATGCTTCACAAGTGGATTGCACTGAGCAGGTTAGCAGGTGTGCTGATGATATGTTGCTGCTCTGAGATGTGTTACATGTGTGCTGAAGATGTGCAGGTGTATGTGTGTGAGCAGGATGACGATCTTGTATGTGTGTGGTTGTTACTGTTAGGTGTGTGTGAGTTGGTTCTTGTGCTTGGAATTATGTGTGACTGTAGGTTGTGCAGGTTGTGTTTGGTTGATGCTATGTGCATCAATTGAGAGGGAGTAACACAGGATGGTGTGACATCTTTAGTTTGGACTAGCAGGTGATTTTTTTGGCTATGGAACAGGTGTTATTCAGGATGTCATCCTGGATGTCTTGACATCCATAATCCAGAGCAGTATGGATTAGTGTGTGTGAACAGGTTGATTCTGAGTGGCTGGAAGCTGATATTGTTTGTGTGTGTAGATGACTTTGATATGATACTACATCATGTGTGTGTTGATTGGTAGTTTTAGCTAGTAGCTTTCCTGCATGATTAAATATATGGTATGAACTTTCTGCTGCTTGTGATCTCTGATAGGTTGACAGAGCGTTTTAGCCAAAAATTTGCCAAAGCGGGAGTTTGTAGATGTTTTTGATTGGCTGCATTTTGTGGCAAAACATTGATGTATGTGTGAATCTTATGACATACATGTGAAGAGTACTGCAGGGTAAGTTTAGTTAGATAGAGCAAAGTGAATTGGCTGTCATGCTGGATGTTATGACATCAAACAGTTGACATCAGGGCGCGTGTTTTAGGTTATAGTATATTGCATGTGGAAGCTCAGGCTATACTCCAAGAAACATTTTAGGGATCCTAGTTATCTCAGGCGAAATTCTAGGCAATACTAAGGATAACATGAAATGTCCCTGACCTAATTGGGAGTGTGCAGCTTTTAAAAAGAGGTTTAACTTGGTTAAACCTAATTTCTGCACTTAGGCCCAAGATCTTTCTGCTGCTTATAAATAACAAAGTAGCAATCCTAATTGAGTTCAGTTCTTGACAGAGTTTTTGGAGACAGAGAGCACATAGTATTTGTGAGTGAAGAATTCAGTATGTGTACTGTGATCTTCACGTGTGTGTTTGTGTCTTAGGAATTCTTGTGAGCCAAGCAATTATCTGTTGTATGATTGCATTGGACTAGTGTGTTTGAGTTGTACTCTGTTTGTGTCACTCTAAGCTTTTAAGCACGAGTGTTATGTCTCTTGATTGAAGTTGTGAAGCAAAATCAAAGTTTGTTTGAAGTGTGTCTTCAATTTTATCTGTAACTATAATTGGTTGATATCACTGTTGTGATTGATGGGGAGTGAGTAGGAACTCAGGTCTAGTGTTAGGCTAAAGTTGCATTGGGTAGGTCTTAAGTGAAGAGTGCAAACTGGTAGTTTGACTCTGAATTAACACTGCTTATAGTGAATTTCCTCCCTAGCTTGGTAGCCCCCAGATGTAGGTGTGATTTGCACTGAACTGGGTCAACAATTCTCTGTGTTATTTATTGCTTTTAGTTCATGTTTTCTATTAAGTTTAATAGTCTGTTCAGTAGTGAATGTCATAACATCCACTGTAACATCCATTGTCTGTTACTAGAATTTCACTCTTAATTAGAATTATGATGAACGTTAGTTAAGCTTATTTGTTTTCTTCTCAATAATAAATGTGAAACGGTAAGATAAAAGGAAATTGATGCTAAGAGGAAAATGGGTGGCTTTAGGATAAGGTGCTCGACAAGGATTGGGGCCCTTGTTCCTACGTATGCTCATTCGGACGAGAATGAGAAATCAGAGCGCTCGTAGTTCGACTACAGGAAAGGATAGGGTGAAAATGAAAGATGGATATAATTGTGCTCGCCAAGAATATCGCAATCTTGTGCCTACGTATCTTACATTCTGACGAGAATGAAGAATCAGAGCGTCTGTAGTTCATGGAGACGACCAGGAAAAGAGAGGGGGGAAATGTGTTATAGCTTGGTTTGGATGAAGATTACTCGAAGCTTAAGAAAGGATCCTCGGGCCCAAGTAATCGGGAGAGTGAGTCAAAGGCGTGACTCTCTCTCTCTTTTTCATCTTGAAAAAAGGTTATGTTTGAAAATTATTTTGAATAACGAATGGTTAGAAGATAGTTTGAACGTTGTCGAGTTGGAAGTGTTTTAGAGGCATCAATTTCTTACACGCGAGTAAGAGAACTCGCACCTAAACAACTGAAGAGTGACCAAAGGCTTAATCCCTCTCTTTTTCACCATTAAAGAGTTTCGATAGTTGTTAATCGTTTTAAAGTTTGATTGTGAAAATCCGGTTGACATTGGATCAAGGGTTTAATTTTATTTGCGTATGGAGAAGTTGATTTGAAAAAAAATTGATTTGAAAATGGCTCGACGACGAATCGAGGGTTTGGTTGAAAAGAGGTGAGAATCGATCCTAGTCCCTAGGGGTGCTCATAGTAACGAAACAACGATGAAACGTGATAGTGTGTGTGTTAGGTTGATGGTGATGCTAAAGAGCAATCAACTTATGGAGGGTGTTTGAAATGGCTTGACGAAGAATAGAGAATTAGTTTTAAAATGGTTTAGTCTATGCTAGTCCCTAGGGGTGCTCCTAGTAAACAAACCATAATCAAAGAAATATGAATGCGTACATCGGAATGAGAGTGGGATACATGTAAGTTACACGAGATTGCACGAAATAAAAGGTCTCATTGTCAGGTAGCCCAAGAGGAAGCCGTGTGTGTGCGAGGTGTCCTAAACTAAGTCTTGAGCGAGAGTTAGACAAAATATCCTTTGTTGGGGTTTATGTACACAGTCCAAGTTCCGTTGCTCGGAAAAGTAACCACAGTCCACCAATTCAATCTTTTAGGGTTTCGGTTGTTATTAGTGTGTTTTGAATAGTATGAATAAAGTATGAACAAGATGAATACTATATGAACAGTATGAATAATGAATAATATAATCAAGATAATATCAACAATAGTATATAAACAATGATATATTGACGGAGAAATAAATCAAGAATATATTGACGGAAATTAAAGTTAGTGGTTAACTGTTATTAAATGAACCAGGTCAACTATAGCGCTAAATCGCCGTAGCATGATCTATGACAAATATCATACTATAGGAGGTCAAGCAAGAACGATTTGTGTGCTAAAACAGGATATGAGAAACGATATGCAAATAGTTCTCAACGAATCGTGCCACACAAAAATAAAAGCAGATGATCTTGTCTTAATCACAAACTTGCGTCGATTAATCGAAGGTAATCTATCATGATCCCAAAGTATAGAAAATGATTTCAATGACCTGACCATTCACTACAGATTTGAAATAATGAAGGTTAAATAACCTCAATTAACCAACATTTAATAATGGAAAGACTTCATTGACCAATAAAAAACAAAATTGGAAGATGAAAAACAAAGTAGACATGAAAGAAATAAATTAATAAATAAACAAAATATCTAACAAAAAAATAATAAAGTATTTAACAAAATGACTAATAGAGATTGTTAACAAAATTATTTATCAAAGAAAATTAACAAAAGATCATCAAAATATTAACAAACATTATTTAACTAAATAACAAAAAATTAAATAAATAAAAAATGATTAAAGTTGGGGGCGTCGAATGGAAAGGAGGGTGAATATCAACCAAGAGGATCATATGGGTTTCATAAAGCCTGTCACCTCTCATCCACAAAAGGCATCGTTTGTTGGAAAAAAAGGAAAGGGTGGTATGAAGCAACATGGGCATATAAAAATCCCATTAAATCAGCTTATGCTTGGTTCAAAACAACATGAACAAGAATCCAAAACAAAATCAGCTTTAATTGTTAAAAACAAATCACAACCTTCAGCAAAAGCAAAAACGGGTCCCCTCTTTATAACAAAAATCCAAGCCAAAATAAAATCAATTCGTATTTTTCTCTTTTAAATTGAAAACAAAAACGTGAAATAATCAAGCCTCACAGCAAGATTGCGACATATCATGAAGGTAAACATCTCCAACCTTCTGCGTGTGAATACCTCTCCCTCAGTCTCTCGCTTCGTTCCGCTCAAAAATGTTATGTCTCAGATTTGTTTGGTCCCATCGATTCAAGTCGCTATCACTATAGGTTTGTAAAATCTGATCCGTTTAGTATTCATTTCATCTCCTTCTTCTCACTCTCTTTCTGGTCTGATTTTTTCTTTGGCGATTTGGTTTGCTTTAGGTTTGTTGTTGATTTTGTTTTAGGTTGGGTATTAAGGATGAATGTGTTGGTTTATGAAGGTTCGAATTTGGGTTTGGAAGAATGGTTGAGGAGAAAATTTGGCAGGGATTTGGTGGCTGAGAAGGGCTTTCTTTGTGAGTGAATGGGAGGTATTTATTTATAAGACACCTAAAGGGATATTATGGTGAAATCAGGTGAAAGAATCATGCTGCATTTTGTGCGTATTGGTGTTGTACAAATTTCAATTTGTTAGCTGATATTGGTTTTTGGTGCATTGGATTGTCATGTGTGTCACGTTGGCGGACTGATGTGCGTTTCGTGTGTTTTGGTTGCAGGACGTTGCTCGTTTGGTGCAGCGCATAGTTTTGCTTGATGAAAGTTTTTGGCTATTGCTCGTGATAAATTCATTTGGCTCACTATAGGCTTTATTTGTTGTGGAATGCCTTGTAGAAGCTGGTATATTGACTTGTGTGGCCCGTGGTAGCTTGCTCATGGTGTGATGTATTGAAGGTTCATTTAAGGGTGTGTTCTGGCTCAATGATGGCAGTGTATAAGAGGTTTGTTTCGCAGCTCGTAATGTTTTATCTCGTGATGACTTAACTTGGTTCGTTGTCTCATTTGTAGTAGCTCATGTAGGAGTGCTTGGGTTTTGTAGCCTTTTTGAAATTTGTATAATTCATGGCTTCATGTGCTTATTTTTGCAAATTGAATTATACTTGTAATTGGATTGTACTATTTTCAATTTTTGGAAAATCGTTGTAATCATTATGGACTTTTGGCTTTGAAACAAAATGGGCTTTTTTTCTTTGACTTTTTTGTAAATTTGGCATGAAAATGGTAATGGGCTTCTAAGTCCAAAAAGATGATGGTGGGCCTTGTATTGGACTAGGTTTGGAAATTGATAAACTTTGTGAGTAACATGGACTTTAAAATGGATATGAAGGATGGATAACAAATAGGGGAAAACGGACAATGGATTTGAACCATGAAAATGAAATCTGAATTTCCATGTTGATACCACGCTTGTATTGAAACTAAGAATCACACTTGAAATCAAATTCATCCTCTTGAATTTTTCATTTTAAAATCATCTTGAGATAAATGAACTTAGGCATCGAATCAGTTCTTGGATAACATGAAGACCTATATATGAAACAATTTTGAACTCAGCCACTTGTAGAGATACACTAGCCTTTCACCATGAATTAAATGCTTAGTCAACAGTATGCCTCAACATCAATAGATAATGATTTTTCATATGGATCTTAAGATCTAGCATAAAACCCTAATTAGAAAATGAACTGATATCCTATGATTCTCATCCATGAAGCACTGATAACTTGGCACAATCTGATAACTTGATCCATAAAAAGCCCTAATTGAAGCTTCAGACACACACCACTTGGATCAATGCTCCTTGAATTCAACCTTGCACAAAATTGAACAATAAGCAGAAGTAACATATTTTTTGGGGTTTTCTGAATAACAGTTAGTGGGTGGATATACAGATGAAAATAATATACAAGTAGGACAAATTTGGGGTATGGCAGTACCTACACAAATTATGACGACCAAGTTAGTGATTATCACAGATAGGTATAAAGGTATTTTAAAAAAATTATGTATATTTGATTTGATGCATGTAGCCCTCTTTTATAAGAATTCTCCTAGAGTTTTTGGTTTTTAGGTTTCCTTCTGAATTGTTCATATTTCTAAGTGGCGGAATAATATTTCATTTTGTTTTTCACCCTTATTTGCTCAAATCAGGCACTTTTTTAGAATCTTCCTGATTAATATTTATCCCTTTACATCATAGCTTTGATTTCAATTTGAGTATAAGTATCTTCCTCTTGCCCTTTATGACTTTGTGGATTATCTTTTTCCATCGGGTCATCAGATAAAGTTGAAACCAAATAAGATTATCCCTTATTAAGCATCCACTAGGATTACACCGGGTAGGAACATTTGGAAAACCAAAGAAAAGTATGTAGCCAGTTATAACTCAAGGTTCTTCAGTCTACTTTTCGTCATGTTGGTTCCTAGAGACCATGCTTCTACTCTCGAGTTCTTATTGTGATACCTTTTACTTAGTTTCTTGTCTTCCCTTTGTCATTTAGCATAATGTTTCTTCATTGTTTTTCGAGTGGGACTTCGGGGTAAGACTCCACACTCCCTAGGTCCTAGGCTCAATAATTTTGTAATACCTCACATAATACTATCTAGAATTTTATTATGTAAAGCATTAAAAATTTGGTACTAAAATAACCATCATCTAAATGACATCCAAAAGTTTATTATATCAAGGTATATAATACATAAGATGTCATACATGGATCAATTAGAAAGGTACAACATAACATATTCATTAGACATCCAAGTCTTCACCCCTTAGATCTTCTCATCAAAACTACAGCTTTTGCAACTAGCCAGAAAACATCAACAGGATTGGGGTGAAATTACTAAATCTCAGTGGAGTTTCGTTATCTTATGAGTTCTCTCGGCTTTATATGGTGTTAACATGGAAATAATATTCTCAAGTTCGTCATGTTATCTATTTAATATCATAACACAATTAGAACACATGCATACTCAAACGTATTAGTAATTACTCAAGTCCCATATCACCGACAATTGCCAGACTACTCCTCTCAAGGATAGGTCCTTTAGGTTTACCTAACAGCATACTTTTGGGATCTACCCTCAAGGATTGGTCTTATGGATTACTTGTCTTCCTTCTTTTGGGGAGTTTATATCTATCAAGGATTAATCTTATGGGTTTACCCACTTTCCTGCTTTTGGGAGCTACCCTCAAGATCGGGAATTCCATATTTACCTACCGGCCTACTTTTGAGAAATCACTCGCACTTCTATAAGATAATACAAATGAAGCTCATATTGCTTCGTAACACTCATGAAGACACGATATATTGTCCTTTACGCCTCGTAGACAATGGAGACTACAGATTATACTATTTCAAGGTTAAATTAAGTATTCTAAGCGTGTTAATTCATTAGAAACAAAGTCTAAATTCTTATTCCTAGTTCATTACAAAGTTGAATAAATTGCATAGTTCAGATAATTAGACTAACAGTCAGAAATCTCTAATTATCTAGATCAACTCATACGCTCGTAAGAAAAAAAAACATTAAACACAAGAACAATTTAAGTAAGATAATAACATTAAAAGTACTCAACAAATCTTAAAATGACATATGATCTAACAGAGTAAAAACAAGGTTCATCTCAAAAAGCCCTAATCTAGAGAAACTTAGCTACTCATTGATAAGATAACGAATACCATGCATGGAGAATTAGATATCATCAAAATCTATGGATTTCTCTCCATTGACTCTAATGTATCCTTGAATGACCTTAGTCATCCCTTTCTATCTCTGATTCGGAACAGTTGAAAAAATGGCCAAAAGATGATTTTAATACCAAAAAGCATGTCAGCTGAAAAAGCTGCAACGCGCCCGTGACGGTTTGCATCACGCCGCGATCAATGCCTCATTGGACCATAATAGGCTAAGTCACGCACGAGAATTCCATGGGAAAACATGTGTTTTTTCCTCCTTTTCTTCACAATTTTTCATTAAGTCTTTGTATCTTTCTTGTTTCGAAATTTTGCTCAATTCTTCATATTTAAACATGGTTTTTGATCATTTTTCTGCCAAATCTATATGAATTTCTTCATAAAAATTACGTAATGAAGAATTCCATTAACCATACTGAATTCATCTTTGAAAAAGAATAATACGTGGAAAATGCAATAAAAATAGGAAAGGCAGTTTTAACAACAGTGAAAAATGAGATCATCGATGGAAAAGTGAATGAAAAGTTGTTCAATGAGAAGAAGAGAAATATGGACAGTTAAGAAGCACATATAGATCTAGAAGATTTTGACTATATTATCCCTTAAATAACTTTAACTAGAGACCTATTCAAAGTCATAATAAAGAAGATTAATGTGACCAACGACAAGATTAACTTCATAACCTTTCACACTATTAAAGATCCAACACTACTACCTTGAGATTTGTTCCAAAATGATGATTTTGACTTAAAATAGTCTCAATTATGTGTCTTAATATGTTTTCTTTCCTGTTTTTCACATTATTTCAAGTTTAGAAATTTCCCACTTTATGTACTTTGAATTTCAGCAAATTTGAATTAATAAAAGTGTGATGTTTTCGCTTTCCTAAATGTTTATGTGCCTATATGATTATTTCAATGCATATTTACCCGCCTTTTTCATTTTGACAAAGAGAGAGAAGTATAATCTAAGGGGGAGAGTAGAATGTACTCTCTTCTTAATTTAGGGGGAGTTTGACCACTCAAAAAATATTTGTTTGTTTATTTTACCACCTTTCTTATAGATGTGTATTCTTTGTAAAAAGGGAAGAGAATGTGGAACCATGTTTTGTATGTAATTAAAGAATCTCTCTATAATGCACTTTTGATGATGACAACTAAAAAGAGTGTTTGATGATGCAAACTTGCAACCTATTCGAATTTAAATATCAAATCGGTTAAAGATGCAAGGAGACTAGTTAGTGTTTAATGATCACTGCAAACATCCTCTAATGATGGTACTCAACTTGAATAAATATCAAGCCTCATCTCCAGGAAGATTCAAAAAAGTGTCTCTATAATTGACTTACTTGACAAAACTTGAATCTTCATAGTGTGAAAAAGAGTAAGTGTGAAATCTCACTCTGCCACGTCTAAGTGAACTATATTTTGTAAAAATACAATAGGCTTTTTTTGTAAAGTTATATGAGTAAATCACACACACAGACACATACACATAAACACACACACACACACACAAACACACACACACATACACACACACACACACACACACACACACACACACACACACACACACACATACACACACACACACAAACACATACACACACACATACACACTAAAACAAGTTTTAAGCCTCTATTTCATCATAAAATATCCCTAAAAATGTTTTATAAACAAGACAGTTGAATCTGGAACAGTCGAATAATTTTGGACAAAACTTGTATTGTCTAATCCATTGGCACTCACACTCAATCGATCAGGTTAGAGCAAAAGTTGTCCCTAAAAGTTTGTGACAATATCTTAATGAAAGGAAACATATCTTAATCTTTTCCTTCCTTTTCAAACTTCATAAAACGATTATTTTTATTTTTGAGGCCTACAAATACATGGGAGCAAAGTGTCAATCGATTGGCAGATTAAATTTGGGACATACAATTTTCCTTTTTATGTTAACCTCTATCCTATAAATAGAGGCTATTCACTTCCAGAAATGCAAGCATTTTATCTCACTTCTCACCCTTTCTCTCTCTAAGAATATTTTTCACTTTCTCTCACTTAAAATTAGTTGTAGTGCTTTTGAAAAAGTTCTTTTTGTTTAGTGAGTTATCTAGTTTGTATTTTGGAAGGTTATTAATTATAAATTCACCAAGGAATTCTTTTTATCTTGGTTGAAGAACTTATCCATAAGGGAGTGTTAGTTTTGGTTCGAAGTTAAGCCCTTTAAAAATTTTGATTTGGGGATTTAGATTATGAGTCACAGGTTCAAATCGTAAGCTAAGCCTAGTCAAAAGCTTTCTTTGATTCTATATCATCCCGATTGAAAATCTCAACTTGGTTCATGATTATCCTATTAAAAACTCAATTTGGTTCATAAGCTCATTCTAGTTAAAAGCTTGCTTTGGTTCGAGATAAACATGGACTAAAATCTCAGTGGTTCGTGGTTAGTCTGATCAAAATATTAATTTGGTTTGTGAGTTCAACCTTGTCAAAGGTTCACCATGGTTCGAGATAAGAATGTAAAAAATATCGGTTTTGCTTGGGGGCTAACCATTTTAAGTTGGTTTTTGGAAAGAAGATTAAACTTTACAATTCTCTATTTGGAAGGAAGATTAACCATTTCTCTTCGGTGCTCGTTGTTTGATTGAAAGTTAGCCTAAACATTTATTTTTCCTTTTAATAAGGGATTCGAGAGTTCAACCAACTAAAAACTCTAAAAAGTTAATGGATACTATGATTAAATCTTAGGGAGAGGATTTGGTCACTTCATTTTGATCGAATCTCCATAATTTCTAGTGTCACTTCTCTTACCCTTAACTCTTAATTTTCTACTTATTTATTTTTTCGCTGCTAATTTCTAAGTATTTTTAAAACTCTAAAAATAATTGTAAAAGTCTTCCAAACCATAGTTTTTCAGAAACTCATATTCACCCACTCTTATGTGTGGAGTCACATACTAACATATTAATCAGAAACATTTAACGTGCTATTGCGTAATCAATATATTGTGGCAGTTAACCAAATTAAAATTATGTTTGTGGGTTGGAAGTTAACCATTGAAAAACTTTAATCCATTTAAAAGGAGTTTTGTGAGCATATCTTGGTAAAAGCTCAAAAATAGTAGAAACTCTAAAAAAGAATATTTAAGGAGAGGAGTAGATACTGAACCTTTATAATTCAAGTATTTTCAATATATTATTTCCAATGCATTTCCATTTTATTATTTTTGTTGTTTTTACTTTGTTAGTTTCGCAAAAGGGTTTTAAATTTTTCTTTAAAAGATTTTGTTTTGTAAATGTATAAAATAAGAATGAGAGAATAAGAGAAGACTTTGAGAGGTTTTTAAATTGTTGGTGTTTTTATAAATGATCATCAATGTTCTTTATATTGTTGAGCTATTATAAAGATTTAGAGAAAAAGAAGACAATATAAAGATCCAAAATAATTCTACAATTGATTATGACATGACTATAATCGCTTATTTATAAGCATTTTAAAAATGTTTAGCTCATATTTGAACCTTAATCAGATCAGAGACGTTTCCTAGAGACAATGTGAAAATGAGCTATAACAAGCTTGATTCACAAGGGGTGATGATGATGGGGATTATGATGAACTACTTGACGAATGTTATTGTTTATTAATCCCACAAGTGAGGGATTAGAATTTTAGATCGATTAGTTCTCCTACAATTAATATAATATTATCAAAAACATAGATAAATTATGAATCTATTTAGCGATAAATTAGATATTGACAATAATTTATGATTTTTTTTTATAAAAATTATCAGTAAATTAAAATGCAATATTACACTTCAATTGTAGGAAAAATATAAATAAAAACTGGAATTAAAAAAAATGAAAAACAAATAAAACAAAATAAATATAAAAACACATATACTAATTGCTAATTCACCTAATTAGGATTAAATATCATTTACAAAAGGTTATGCATGTCAAACAACTTGTTCATAATTTTTTTTTTTTGCAAGAATGGATATATTACAAATGATTTTATAAAAAAAATATGAAAAAAAATATTGAATATGTAATATTGTTACCTAGAGTTAAAACAGAAGCTACGCATAGAATTGCAATGAAAAAATGCACCCGAATGGAGATGGCATCCATGTTCTTTTTTGAGTTTTCTAAAGAAATAATTATAATAATTGTGTTTGACAGTAATAAATTAAATATATGAGACAAATTAAAATGAATTCCGATACCAATTTTAAAATTACTATAATAATGTGTACATTGTATTGTATTACATGAAAAGGAATTAATGAGAACTATTTTTTGTTTGTTTAAGTTGTTGATTTTTAAATATTAAGAATTTGCATACAAACATTTTATATATATATATATATATATATATATATATATATATATATATATATATATATATATATATATATATATATATATATATATATATATATATATATATATATATATATATATATATATATATATATATATATATATATATATATATATATATATATATATATATATATATAAAAGAAAAATGATGATGAACTCACGGTGTAAACTATTTTTACATAATGTGAGATATTGGATCGAATTCTAATATGGTCGAAGGATAGTTTCTGTTTCGACAGGAATTAAGCATGAGGTCAACGTATGTTCCTTGTTGTTTTACCTTGTTTTCTTTGTTAACCCTAACTCTTGTGTGTTTCTTGATCATAAAGAAACCGTTTATATTTTGTTTAAAGACATCTAATTCACAACAAATTGATGCGGTGAGCGTAGAGAAGATGCCTTCAACAAAGTATGAGATTGAAAAGTTCACCGGAGTGAACGACTTCGGTCTGTGGCGCTTGAAGATGAAAGCCCTACTGGCTCAGCAGGGTTATTTGGAAGCGTTGAAAGGAGAGGCAACCATGGATGTTGCATTAATGGCAAAAGAAAAGACGTGCATGATTGAGAAAGCTCACAACGCAATATTGTTAAGCCTTGGTGATAAGATTCTTCGACGGGTATCAAAGGAGACTACATCATCGGGATTATGGGTGAAACTTAAAAGTTTGTACATGACCAAATCTCTGGTGAATCGACTCTACCTGAAGCAAGTTTTGTATTCTTTCAAGATGAGTGAAAACAAAGTGTTGGCTGAGCAGTTGGATATGTTCAACAAGTTGATTCTTGATCTTAAAAATATTGATGTGAAGATCGATAATGAAGATCAAGCACTATTGTTGCTATCTGCTTTGCCCAGAACACATGCTCACTTCAAAGAAACTCTCTTGTATGGAAGGGAGTCCCTGACCTTTGAAGAAGTTCAATCAGCCTTGTATTCTAAGGACTTGAACAAACGAAAGGAGCATAAACCTTCAACGGTGGGCGAAGGTTTGGCCGTTAAGGGAAAATTCTTGCGAAAGGATGGTAAGTTCGATAAGAAGAAAGGTAAAAGTCAACAAAAATCTCATAGTGGTGAAACATCTAGTATTCGATGTTATCATTGTAAGAAGGAGGGTCACACAAGAAAGGTGTGCCCTGAACGCCTGAAAGATCGTGGAGGTAATGGCAATGCAGCCATTGTTCAAGATAACTCCGATTCATCTAATGTTCTTGTGGTTTCAAGTGGCGACTCGAGAAAAAAGTGGATTATGGATTCAGGTTGCACTTGGCACATGACTCCAAACATAGAATTGTTCGAGGAGCTATGTGATCAAGATGGTGGATATGTGTTGTTGGGAAACAAAAAATCTTGAAAAATTGCAGGTATTGGATCTATGAGATTCAAGCTCCATGATGAGTCAATAAGGTTATTGACTGAAGTCAGGCATGTACTGGACTCGAAGAGAAATTTGATTTCTCGTGGCGAATTTGACAAAAGAGATATGTGTTTCAAGGAGAGAAAAGTATCCTAAGAGTCATGAAGGGGTCAAAGGAAGTCTTGAGAAGCGTGAAGAAACAAGGCTTGTATACCCTTGAGGCTGAGGTTGTAAGTGGTTCGACAAATGTTGCATCCACGAAACTTGTGTCGAAGACTGAATCATGGCACATGAGATTGGGCCATGTGTTGTACCCCAAAATTTGACCAACCTTTTTTCTTAATCTTTGGCTTATGTTTCATTGTATTTTAGCATTCTTGTATTTTCATAGCATAGTTTCTTACAGGGGATCAAGTGTTTGTATGTGTCCTATCCAAGAGGAGAGCCTTATTGACCACAAGCTCAAACAGAGGCACAGGTACAAGCCATCAAGTTGGTGTTATTATCAGGAACCATCCGAAGGTTGTCAAGGTGTCCATGAAGATTTATTGTTGGTATGAACATGAGGTAGAAGCTTGTTGAGTACCTCCGAGGTCATGGTGGAGTGGGAATGGTCACTCAGTTCATTTGCACAATGCTTAGGCAAAAAGGGTGAAATTTATGGTTTCATTTTTTAATCAGGCTAAATTTGTTTTTGAGAGTAACATTTGTTTCCATGGTCTTCTATATGTCCTAAGGTGTTTAGGGATGGGAGATTGAGCATCAATTTTAATCAGAAGAGCTTCAATTGATCAATTGATTGAAAATTAGGAGATTTGGAGAAAAAGTTGAAGGTGAGAAAATACTTAGAAGGGGGGTTGAATAAGTATGAAGATAAAAACTTAGAAATAAAAACTCAAGTATTTTTATCCTGGTTCGTTGAACTCAACTACTCCAGTTCACCCTTTCTAGAGTGATTTGCCTTTCTCAAACAAGGACTTAATCCACTATTTAATCAACTGATTACAATAGTAACCACTAAGAACAACTGTTCAAAGTCTTCTCAAGAACTACTGATCCTAACTGGATCTTCTTAAGGTTTTCTTACAATCAAATGTAATAATAAATACAAGTGTTAAAATGCTTCTAATAAAGCTTTATCACAACTGTGATTTTTCACTTAAGATTAAGAATAAAGAATTAATTCTAGCAAGAATATATGAGTTGTATGAGAGCTTTGATAATAAATTCTTTTCAAGTGATTCGTCAACTGAAGAAGATGAGTGGAGACTTGCTTTTATAGGCACAGTGATCCAAGAGTATTTCACGTTGAGAAGTGTGTACCAAAAGGTCTGAGCCTTTTTGTCTTCACATCAAGTGACCTTTCCTAGAAGAAGAAAGCACAGAGAAATCCTTTTTGTCTGTGTTCTTGTGTCTAGCATAAATAAGGAAAGAGTCGTTTGGATATTCCAACGGACATAATCTTTGAATTCTTCTTCAACAATTTTCAGCAAGAATCATCAGAGTCTAATTTGATCAGAGTCTTCTGATGTTGGTCAGAGTTTTGTTGAATCAAAGTCTTTGCAGCAAGTGTGCTTTTAGCGTGTATAAGTTCAGAGCAGAGTTTTGGGTCAGATCCTCAGTACTGGCAGCGTTAGTACTTTCAAAGTCTTCTGAATTAACTATGCTTGAAAAACTCTTCATACAGAATTCTTCATTGGTTCAGATGCTTCTGACTTGCTTCAGATTCTTCTGGAGCTTTTGCTTCAGATTCTTCTGGAGCTTTTGCTTCAGATCCTTCTGGAGCTTCTGCTTCAGATCCTTCTGGAGGCAACGCTCAGGATCTTCTGATGGCAGCGTTCAGAATCTTCTAATGGGTGCATCTGATGCTTCAGAGCCTTGCATATTTCTTATGTTCAGATCTGATTTGCTTCTGGAGTGATATTTACTTTAATATCTGCAGCAAACATTCTTAAGCAAATTTTAGAGTATATAATTCTTAATTACAAAATTTCATAATAGTTATCATCAAAACATAGAGATATTATTAAGAACCAATCTGTGTTCTAACAAAAGTCAATTGTGCGGTTAAAAGTGAACTCCTGACTTTTTGAGGTCAAGATCATGATCCTTAAGCTCAATATGACCAATAGATGGAATTTGATCAAGAAAAGTCAAGGGAATCATAAAAAATCAAGAATTGTTGAAAGTTGTCATTTTAAGGAAATTAGGGTTTTAGAACTTTCTATTTATGGAAAGTTTTATGGTTGGAACAGCCATCTTCAAAGTCATTTTTCTTCATGATCAAGGTTTCAAATGGACTTGGATCAAACACCAAAGTTGTTCCTTGTATTTCAAGCTTTCCAAAAAGTCCTAGAAGTCCTTCATATGATACTTGGAGCTCAAGTTATGATCAATCAAAGTTGGAGATTTCAATGATTTCAAAACTGTTAAGTTTAGACAGAATTTTGCACCACTTTGCAAGCCAATTTTCATCACTTTCTTGATTTCAAATGAAAATTTGTCCCAAATGAAAGTTTTAGAGTTTATTTCAAGATTTCCAAAAATTCCAAGAAGTCCTCAATATGATTTGTGAAGCTCAAGTTATGGGTGTGCAAAGTTGAGGAAAAATAAGTCAAATCCATAACTTAGAATTTTTCTAAGTTATTTCTGGACAGCTTGTTTGGTATGATTTTCAACATCATTTTTCATGGTCTTCCAATCCTCAAACCAATATGACTCCAACATGAAATTTGTTCTACTTCATGCCCTCTTTCATTTGAATACAAGAAGTAAGCAAATGGAGTTGTGTGCACAAAGTTATCATTGCCCAAAGTTGGTATGTTTTCAAAAGATAAAATATGTGTCATTCTGATTTGTTTTTTTATCAGCCCTAGAACTCTTCCATGCGCATGGGATGTTGTGTTTATTGCTCCCAAACTTTGCCAAAACCAGCCAAACATCCATTTTGCCATTTTGCTCGTTTTCAAATAAATTGCCTAAACAAGCTATGAGTCAAAATCTGCCACAACCCAATGCCTCTCACCATGATGTGCTAGCAGACCCAGAAAGCAACTGATGCATAACCCTAGCAGCAGCTGCTGTATAATCTCTACATCCACCATTGATTCAAAAATTACCATGGAAATGCAAATCTGTCCATTAATCTTTCACCATGGTAAAACCCTCCCAATCTTGTTTTCACTGCATATTTAAGCAATAGAGCAGTTGAGAAGAAACCCTAGCCACCACTTTGTGCAAAAATCGGAAGAGGAGTTTTTGACACTTTCTCTCAAACTGCCCTAAAAAACCAGTTGTTTGTTTCAAAAGGGAAGGAAAACTTCAAAGCTTGTGAGAATGAGGGATAGTTTGCTGCTAGCTTGGTGTTTTCTTCTTGAAAGTCTACAAGAGGTAAGCATTTCTAAACTCTCTATTTCATATGCATTAATATCATTCAAATATGTTTGATTTTGTTTGTGTTCTTGGAGTTGGTTAACTTTCATTCGAAATGTTGATGTGTATTGTGATGACAAGTATGTGGCTTTGACTGTATAAATCCTGTTGTGTTTAATTTTTTTGCAAGTTGTTCCCATGAGAAGTGTATACTGAGTTTGTTGTTGGCTTGACATTGTCATGACGAATTTTCCTCTGTCCATGTGAATATTGTTTCATATTTGTGTTTTGATGTCTTGGTCTTTTTTGGAATGAAGTATGTTAGCTCTTGTTCCATTACTGTTCTAGAGTTGTTTGTCTTACTAAGTTTGAGTTGGTTGTGAAGATTTGGAGGATTGTCATGAGGGTTTTGACTGGTTAGGACAGTTAGCCCTTTGTAGGAGATAGAATTATGGTGTGCTTCAAGTTTGTTTAGGCATTAGCAAGAGTTGGTGTTCTTAGTAGAATGATGAGTTTAGGTTGGTAGAACTCAGCTTGGTACCCTGCTTGATTGGTGAATGGAAGTCTTGTGTGTGTGTTGAGCAGTTTTTGAAATGGACATGGTCATGAGTTAAGACCTGCTGCTGTTGTTGACTTGATAAACTGAAATTCTATTGCAAACTTTTTACACCATGGTAGGCCTGCTATTACTAAGATTTAGGGTTGCTTGAGAATTGCTTGGTTTAGGGGGCTGCTGACAGGATGTGTGAAGTTGGAATTATCAGGCCTTGGTCAGATATTTAAGTGGTTATCTCTTGGTTTGGATATCCTAGGCATTGTAATGTCAGTTTGTGGTGTTAATGCCCTTGTTGTTTTGATAAGAGTGTGGTTGATGGAATGCCATTAGGGTAGTGTGTTGTGTTTATCATTGTTTATATGTATGATGTTGAACACTTGATGAATTTATGCTTTGAACTTTGTGATGATGGGTTCATCACCCAACTGTTTTTTTAGTCTGCCAGATTTTGGTGAGAGGTGTTCTAGGTAAGTTATTTGAGGCTAAGATTCAGAAATGTCTCTGCTAGTTTGTTCCACTAAGGAGGAGGTTGTTACCATGGTTATGCTTGGATTCATGACATTTTTCAATGTCAAGCTTTACTGATATGGTATTGATCTAATGCTTGCTACTTAGTTGCCTTACTACTGTGCCTGTTGTCCAGGCTTGTTGAGGAGTGGACCAACCTAATTTCCCATCAGGTTTTTGTTGCAGCAGCTGCTATGTGTGTGTGAATCTGAATATCCATATTGTCTTATCATTGAGTTTTATTAACTCTTTTGAAGTGCCATAAGCTGGATTGGTTTTACCTATTGATTAGGTTGGTTTCTTGAAGTTGCCTAGCATTTAGAGTTTATGCACAGGGTTGTTCCTAGAGCTGGTGTTTGAGGATTGAGACTGTTAGTTCTTGTGGTGCTCAGAGTTGATGACCCTTTGTGTTAGTATGCCCTTATAACCATATCTGCTTTGTTTTACTAGTTGGTGTCTTTGGCCATTTGATTTGGAGGCTTGTTCCAACAGCCTGTTGAGAACCCAACTATCATGGTTTGACAACGTCCTTTATCCAATCTCAGTTTGTTTCTTAGAATTCATGGTCTAGGTTTATAATTGTCCTCCATTTGAGATAGTTTGGTTTCATGAGATTTTGATTGTTGTTTTGGCCTTGACTATTTAAAACCTTGATGTATGAGGTGGTAAACCAACTGGTTCATGTTTCTATGGGATTCATACATTTGAGGCACAGTCTTGTTGCTTCTATTGTATTATATTGTTCAGCATCTCTGTTATCCAGCCTTCCTAGAACTGCTTGCATTTGTGTTCTCGAACCAGTTGTGCTCACTGTCTGCCACTTGATGAGAGTTTGCCAAGCTGAGCTCTTTGTCAGAGCTTCCTTTGTATTTTCTAAATCCATTAGGCTCAAACTCATTGCATAGGGGTTAAGTTTTTTTTTTGTCTGAGAACATTCTGCATATGTTCATGCTTCTGTCCAAATATTGTGGATTCATTAATATTTTTCAATCATGTAAGTTTGTGCTGAGCATACAAATGTATGGTGTATACACTTGTCCTAAATGTTTCATTATTTATGCTTGAATTCTGACATGAGCTGATGTTTAGCATCTTAGCACTTGATCCTGTTTGCATTTAGTTCATTGTTTTGTTTGAACTTATTGAGTTTCTATTTGGTCTGAGTTGGTGTTGGTCCTGCTACTAACCATTTTGTTGATGATGTTCAACTTTTTTTGCAACTCATACGCATTACTTTGTTCTATTGACTTCTTGCACAATCTATTGGTAAAGTTGATTTATGTCATGTTTGTGATATGTGCATATTTGTTTTCAAGCTAACCAGCAGTTATTCCAATCTGTGATTTCCAAATGCATCCCTATTACCATCAGGCTTTGTGCGATGTGTGTGATGAGTCTTTAGTCAGTCACGGTTGGGACCTTTTGAGCATCTGTCCTTGCTTGGAGTCATTACTCTAACATGGTTAAGTGGCAAAGTTCATGAAAAACCATTTCTTCCAAAGCTTGCAGTTTGAAACCATTGTGTGATTCAATGAGGATTTAAGTTTTTCTTTGAAAAGAGTTCATGAACAATGCATTTAGGATATGGATAGACCCTCACTTGTGTATGTTTTCACCTGGTCTGACCCTTGAACTTCAAATTGCATATTCAAACCCTAATCTGCGTGTACCATCGGATTTTATTGTGTGAGCATCAATTGAAGAAATGGACAGCACCATTGCGATCCTCTTGAAAAAACAAGTGAGGGGTGCTAATACTTTCCCCTTGAGTAACTGACTCCCGAACCCGAGATTTGGTTGCGATGACCTGTCTTTTCCCTTTTCGCTAGGTTTTCTCTGATCGTTTCCTTTCCCTCTCTTTGGGATAAATAACAAACGGTGGCGACACTTCTGTCCTTGCCGGCCCCTCTTTGCAGTGATGTGACACCATGTTAGCGAAAGAGGCCTGGTCGAATTAAGGAAGCAGAACCTGCTAGGAGGTGACAAAGTCGAAAAGTTGGAGTTTTGTGAATCTTGTGTATTTGGTAAATCCTGTATGGTGAAGTTTAACAAAGGCAAGCAAAGAACACATGGATCCCTGGATTACATTCATGCTGATCTTTGGGGGCCTGCAAGGAATCCTTCACACTCAGGTGCAAGGTATTTTCTATCTATCGTTGATGACTATTCTAGAAAGCTATGAGTATTCATTCAGAAGGCGAAGGATTAAACTTTTGAGAATTTCAAAAGTTGGAAGATTCTGGTCGAAACTCAAACTGGAAGAAAGGTTAAGAGGTTAAGAACCGACAATGGTCTTGAATTCTGCAACGAAGCGTTTGATAATTGTTGTGTTGAGTATGGGATTACAAGGCATAAGACTCTAGCAGGTACTCCTTAAAGAAATGGCTTAGCTAAGAGATTCAATCAAACAATCCTTGAAAGGGTTAGATGCATGTTGGTTATTGCTGGATTGAAGAAGGTGTTTTGGGCGAAAGTTATTTCAACAGCAGCTTACCTGATAAATAGATGTCTCTCGACTGTTTTGGGAATGAAGACACCTGAAGAAGTTTGGTCGGGACATCCACCTAGTCTCAACAGACTGAGATTATTTGGTTGTGTGGCCTATGCTCATATTAGGCAAGACAAGGTCAAACCTAGAGCTCTGAAATGCATGTTCATAGGATACCCTGAAAGAGTCAAAGCTTATAGGCTATGGTGCCTAGAGCCAGGTCACAGGAGGTGTGTCACCAGTTGAGATGTAGTTTTCAATGAAGTAGAGATGACTTTCAAAAAAACGGATGATATTGAAGAAGAGATGGAACAGGGAGAGATTCTTGTTGAGGTGGAGCATGTTAATGCTGAATTGTGTTCCCCAGATGAAGTCGAAGAAGACGCAGAAGATATTGTCGAAGATAAGGATACTGATAATGACTACCTACTAGCAAGAGACATGTCGAAGAGAGTCATCAAGTCACCTCAGAGACTTGGGTAAGCAGATCTTATAACTTATTTCTTAATCTCTGCAAGTGAGGTTCTAGACGAAAAACCTAGAGACTATAAGGAAGTTATGAGGAGTCAAAAGAAGACTGAATGGCTGAAGGCCATGAATGATGAGATGAAATCTCTTGATGATGACAACACCTGCAAACTGATCAAGAAACTTGCTAGAGTCAGGTCAGTCGGCTGTAAATGGATTTTCAAAATTAAGGAAGGAAACGAAGGAATGGCATCGAAGAGATACAAGGCAAGATTGGTTGCTTGGGGGTTCACTCAAATAGAAGGTATTGACTTCAATGATGTGTTCTCTCCTGCTGTAAAGCATGTAACACCCCAAAATTATTGGAATATTTATTTAATTTATTTAAATATAAATATTCATATTTTTGGTGATTTTTGGTGGTTGGTGTGAAATATTGAGAATTATGAATTTTAGGTTATTTATTTAAATAATAGTATATAATATGAATATATTGATATTATTATTAATTTAAATAAATATAAGTTAAATAAGGGAAAATTGGACAATTAAGGAAGAGTTAGTGAGTGTAATATTGGAAAAGCCCAATTTATAGGTCCAAAGTTAGGTTTAACAAAAAGGAATATTGAGGGAATTAGGATTCATTCTTGTTAGACCGTGAAAGGGGAAGAAATAGAGGCCAGAGCTCTGAGGAAGAGGATTGAGGTAAAAGCTTCGCGAGGTTTCTAAGAATCAAGGAGAAAGGCTTAGAGTCGGCAATTAAGGTAGGGGAGTATTGCCTTCATTGTTTTCAATATATGATTTAATGTATTTAAAGTGGATTTAAGGATTTAGGAGATTTTTTAGTTTGAGGAAAATTAGGCCTTCGTGGCCAAATCTATTTTTAAGGTTGTTTAAGTATAGGGAGTATTGTTTTCAATATATGATTCAATGTATTTAAAGTCAATTTAAGGATTTAGTAGGTTTTTGAGTTTGAGGAAAATTAGGCCTTCGTGGACAAATCTATTTTTGAGGTTGTATAAGTATGGGGAGTATTGTCTTCATTGTTTTCAATATGTGATTCAATGTAGTTAAAGCTGATTTAAGGGTTTAAAGGGTTTGAGGCTGATTTGAGATAAAGGAAATTAGGCATCTGTGGCCAAAATCTGTTGTTGATATTGTTTAACCTTGTAGGATAAGTGATTGGTGATAACTCTAATGACTATAGGGTATTTGTAAGAAATTATGGGAATTAGAGGCGTAAATATGATACGGGATTGAACCTATATCCCTTAATTTTAAAGGTTTTAGGCATAATCTTAAAACAATGATTAGATGGTTTAATTGTGTTAAAATTGTAAATTTACTTGAGATAATTACAGTGTTGAGTTGTAATTTTCTTGAGATAATTACGGAAGGCCTCCAACGGTGAAAAAGGCAGAAAATTACATGTTGTCTGTCACGACTGTTCATGTTTTCGGTCGAAATCGTTTTGGACGTAACTTTTGATCCGTAAGTCCGTTTTGGTCCCCGTTTGAAGCGTTGGAAAAGCTAATGTATTTTTATATTTAATATATTTGGGAAATCAATTATATTTGGGAAGGCCTCCAATGATTAGATAAGATAATTAGTTTCCCTATATTTTTATATCTAATATATTTGGAAAATCAATTATGTTCTGGTTCAGTGATGTCTTGAAGCTTTGATGCTGTGACTTTTTGAGTGAATTACCATGAGTGTAACTGTGATTCCTATGTGATTAAATGAATATATGATGAATTACCATGAGTATAACTGTGATTTATATGTGATTAATACATGATTGCATGATGAATTCCCATGAGGAACTGTGACGATTTGTGATGTTAATTCCATGAGTTTTGATGATTATATGATGACATGATTATTATGATGATTTTGATGAATGATGATGCACCTAATGAGTTTATTATGAGAATGATATTGACGTGTGCATCATGCATTCATGTGCATTCGGACTTCGGTTAAGGACCTTGATTTCTTTGGCTTCAGCCCCATTGTGTGGATGTGAGGTATTTTGATGTGCTCCGGTTCTTGTATAGAATCGATCCTATTGATGAGGATCTATAGAGGGTTGATGGATCAGTTTCCACACAATGGGGCTGATAGAATCGATCCTATTGATAAGGTATTTTGTGATGTACATTATGAAAGTGAATATAATTTTAAAAAATAAATGTTATTGAGTTAAGTTTTTCTATTTTTAAAGAATCACAAAAATCTAATATCCTTGTTTGAAATGTTACGAATTAATTTATTTTTTAAAAAGAAACACAACAAACTAATATCATTGTGTAAAATATTTTTATATACTTTAGTATTTGACAACAATTTAGTCCCCAAAAAAAATCGTATTTCAACATTATTTATAAATGTTTTATTCTTAGGATATTTTTCCCATTTATTACCTTATAAAGAACGTGTCAAATCGGAATAACTTAAATATATAAAGAATATGTTAAAAATTAATATAATATTATTATTTCAGTAAAAAAAAATCATTTTTAGAGGAATATTACAACTTTTTCCAAACTATTAATAAACAATGATTTTAGATTTCAAGATAATTTATATATTTTAGATTTAGAATATCCTATATGTTTTAATAAAGAGAGTGCAAGTGATTTTTACCAAAATTTGTATAAATTTAGTTTATTTTCACTTTAGGGAAAAATATATACAATTTTAAAGATAAATTCAATCCACCATGTGATGGAATAGTAAAAAAGTCTTTTTTCTTATCGGTCCATGTGTCAACTGAGAGGATATTTGAATGGATTTTCTATTGGTATATTTCTCAACTGAAAATATAATCAATAATTTGTTATATATTGTTGTCGTAGTCATCTCATTTTTGTTGTGCTGTTGTATTGATATTGTTAATGTGTTGTTGATAGTGTTGATGTTGTATTGTTGTATTATGATATATATTATTTTTTCATATTGTTGAAAAGTGGTTTTGTTTGTTGTTGTATTAAAACTGTTGTTGTTGTGCTATTGTGTTGTTGCATTATTGTATTGTTAAATGATTTTACAATTTTGATATAAATTTCAGAATATATTATGGATCGTAGTTGGATGAAAGCAAAGAGTTCTTGAATTCTTTGAATACACGACACAAAAACTTCCTGAAAATAATGTAATCTTTTATTGTCTTTGTGTTATATGCGGGAATATCCAAAAAAATTATAAAGAAACATGCTCCCCGACATGCCTTTGCTCCCGACATGATAAATGACTCATCGACATGCCTCCGCTCCCGACATGGTAAACAACTGCCCGACATGCTACGCCGTCGAGCATCCTCCGCTCCCAACCTGGTACACGATTTTCAATTCTACGCACCGGACAATTGCCTTCTCCTGAAGAGGTCCTCGACATTTTGACCTGCCCTTAAGTTATTACTCTTCCACCTCAGAGCAATGACTTGGGGGCTCTTGTTCTGGACTGGGCCAGTACCTGCCCTTCAGCTTGGCAGGCCCAACCCAAAGTTATGTTGAGGAGGCCCAACAAGGCTCAATTTCATCTGTTGAGAATGAACATTAACAAGGCACATTCGTCGGCAGAAGACTCTCCTGACAGGAGGCCCACGCGCTTCCCCCACGTTCTCCACGTGTCACCCAAGCAGGGATACGTCATCGAGAAACTACCCACTTCCGAACGAGATGATTAGCCTACTTTCCGAAGATCACGGAGCACTTGATCCATTATACAAAAAAGACATATTTTAATGATTAGATACATTATTCAAAAAAGACATATTTTAAAAATGATTTTACAATAAAGTATGGAGTAACTTCTTTTTTGATAAAACTAATTAATAGAATATAATTAAAAACAATCAATTTGTTTAATTAATGAAATATATCTAAATGGAATCAATTGCATATCAATAATAAATAGTAAAATTAAATGAAATATTTCTTTTTTGAACAATTAAATTATTTGAATTCTTTAAAATTTATAACTATTATACAATCTTTAGATTTTATAGCAACGTAACAATATTCAATTTTTTAACTAATTAGTGAATAAAAACAATTTTTCGAATAACTTATCAATACAAATATTTACAAGCTTTTTTTAAATATAACATATTATTTTTATTTTGAGTAAAAAATAATTGTAACTTATTTCCATTTACAGAAATGACTGTATCAATAAATTTTTATCTTGTCATTATTTTTTTCATGACTATCCTATTTTATATTAATGATTAGTATTTATCTTTATTTTTTCATGACTACCATTTATCATATTTTTTAAAATATTTTATTTTGTTTTATTAACTTTTTTAAAAAATATAAATAATTACAAAAATATATTTAATTTTAAGTAAGAATCTCAAATTTTAATAAAAACATTTAAATGATAATAAAAAAAATTAGTAGTATTTAACACCTAAAAACCAAAACATAATATAAGCATATCACATTAATTTAATAAGACAACTTTAAAATTATTTTTATAGTGAAAATATTTTAAATTGAAAAACTAAATTATTTAAATGTTTTTTAGAATGAAAAACTAAATATTTATTGTATCATCTCAAATATATGTCTCATATTTAATTATGTTTATAAAAGGTATTTTATTGGTAAATAATAATCATATATCAAAGATATTTTATTTGAAACTTTGTGACTATTTAAACTTTAAAGATATTGATAATATTAAATATATTTTAATGGAAAATGATAATCATATATCAAATATAAAATATATTAAAATTCTCAACTGATAAAGTCATCTTAAATACCTTTTTAATTCCCAAAAAACAAATAGAAAGCCTTTTCAATTTTCAACTTGTCTATTGTGACTTTTGAGTTCTTTTGGAATGTATTGAAAAGTAGCATTTAAAAATAATTGTGACCTACAAATAAAATATGGGTAATGTTAACTTGTGCCCTTGGGACACATGTTAAGAACTAAATTAAGAAACATTATCTTGAAAATTGTGTATAAACTTTAATTAAAGTATAAAATTAAGTTTTAAATTATTTTTTCCAATGCAAATTTACTATAAATGGTTTTCTTAACATGTGCCCCAAGGACACAAGTTAACATTATCCATAAATAAAATATATAGGTAAATAATAGATTTTTCTATTATTTCAAAATAATTGTGACCTATAAATAAAATATATATTTTTAAATTTCCATCGTAACAATAATAGATATATTTAATGATAAATAATAATTAAAATTACATAATATTTAAAATAAATATTAACACAAAAATAATATATATAGAGTAAAAAAAACACCGTATATATTTTAAATCAATTATTTTAAATTAAATAGTCAGAATTGTCCCTAGTTTTTGAAACTTGAACGAGTGTAATCTAATAATTTTATTTGTTTTGATTTTTCAAACAATAGTAAAATCAATTAGTTTAATAAAAATTTATGACTTATATATATATAAAACTTTTTTTCATAAACGCATTAAAAATATGTGAATTTTACTGTATAGTTATTACACAATTATTATCAAAAAAATTCCATAAAGTTATAATCAAAAATTTTCTATAAATAGCAATTTAATATATAAATTTTATAATGAGTAAAATTATAATCTAATAACTTTAATTTTTTATTTTATTTTATAATCTAATAATCTTAATTAATTTAAAGATGTATTGTTTGACTTGTTTGTTACCACATATATTCTTCAATAATAAATAAAAAATTAAAGGAGATATTAAAAATTTTCTTAAAAAGAAAAATAAAATAATGAGAAATTTTATTTTTAATAGTACGTAATTAAATAATTAAACATAAGTATAACATGGTGCAATTTCAATCTTTTTATAGTCGATAATTACACATATTAAATAACCAAATAACCGGTCACTAATTAGTAAAATAGATCCAATTTCAATCGATACACATATTAACTAACAAATCACTAATTAATAAAATAGTTGTCAAACATAATTAAATTTATAAATATGAATAAAAAATAATAAATAAAATATATATTATAATATATTAATATTAAATATATTAAAAAAATCAATTATTCCTAACTAATTAAGGTGGATAGGTTGGCATAATTTTGAACAAAGAGAACGGTAAAACCTCCGTAAATCTGACTTATGCTCATATCTGCAGACAATAGTTAGTATTATAATTAATAAATATTCAATTCAATAAAACAATTCAAAATAAAAATCACTTAAATAACTTAATACTTATAAAACCTCTACAAAATAAAACCATTTAAAATTTGGGTCTGAACTTGATGCAATACAACATATAGAAATTCATAAGAGACACTTAAATGCTACAGTCATACCCAATACATTGTTCTTTTCTTTTGCAAAATATCATTTCTCTTGAGAGAAACTTCATAGGAACTTCAATACAATCCTACTTTCATTAGTAATACTCCTCATTACAGCTACAAAAGCAATCTAAATTTTTTATTAGAGAAATTATAATAGAGAAGATGTATAATAGTTACTTCGATTCATACTCTTAACGTAAAATTAGTGTTACATTAACAAATTTGAAACATCATTTTTTAGTATTTGTTATAAATAATAATCTATCCATCTAAATATTTTAGATAACCTTTTTTTTAAATTAATAATAATGATATTGTAAACTAAATTAATCATGATTTGAATTTTGCAGATAATTTCTTCTCTTCATCAAATTCTTCTTCATCTAAATGCTTCTCTTTCCTCACAATAGTTTTTTTTGTAGTCTGATATATACAAATATTGATTACTGATTGCGTTTAGAGCAATAACACTTAAGTCACCTAAAAAACACCATCAAAATGAATATGGCAGTGTCAAGTTTAGAGGACGAATATGGCAGTGTCAACAACACTTGAGCTACCTAAGAAACACCATCAAAATAAGTTAAAATAAGAGGAAGTATAAAAAAAATTAACTCTCGATTTTGGAATATTTTTATACTTAATTTGAAGCACAATTGAACAATGCATCCCAAACAGAACCACCATGTCAGAGTAAAAATCTTGATAGTGAATGAATGATCTTGTTATTGCTACTAACTATTGCTTCGTCTGCTTGTCATTGACCCAACATTGTTCCGTTTAAAAAATTTTACGGATCTGAAACGTATAAAAAAAACACAAAAACATGATCGGAACTTTATGGCATAAATCTTTTGCAAATTTACAAACAATCCATACAGTGGCTACTCGAGATCAATGCTTGTTGTTTGAGTTCTTCAATCGTCTTCCCCATCTTCGATTTGTAAGGAACTCTTGTAGAACATATTCTAGAAAAAATCCTAAATCAACAAAGTCTCAGAATCAATTTGAAGCTGAATATAGATAAAAATGAAAAAAACTTAGGAAAAAAATTCATTAACTAAAAGCGGATCAATTTGAAGCAGGATCAATTTCAACCCTCTTGTTTCTCGTTGTATGAGTTATTCAAATGTCTTCCCCATCCCTGATTTGCACCATATATATCTGGAGAGAAAAAAATCCATTAACTAAAAGCGATTTGAAGAGAAGATATGAAATAGAGATAAAAAGAAAATAATTTGGAGAAAAAAAGAGAATTCAACATGGAGATATCGTTTGGAGGTGGAGAGGCGAAAACTATTTTTGGCTTGGAAGGAGAAGAGACGTGGATTATTTCTTGATTCAAAGTATGATTTCTTGATTCAAAGTATGTTGATATAATCATAATAATAGTAATGAAAAAGAGTGACTTTTGCGTGTTCTATGAAAAGAGAGAGAGAGAGAGGGAGCGATTTATGAGTAGAGAGAGGGAAGAATTTGTTTGGAATATAAGAAAGAGAAGTCGTTAAAGTTTTATGAGTTTTTTAATGTGACGTTTCAATAAATAATGCATTGAAGAGACTTATTATGGAAGATACATAGACCATGCCTTTACAGCTACTTTTTTCTCAAAATTTTAATTTTTAGTGTGAAAAGTTCCAAATAATACACATCAGCAGCATTAACCGCCAAATGTCTAATATTACACCAACAATGTACTTAGTAGTTAATATCTTTTTTGCTAAGTGTAATTTAGAATTTAATCAGAAGGGTAAAAATATAAATTAGTGGAGTAAGATTTTAATAGTTAGATATTAGATGATAAAAGTTACTTCCATATAAGAATTGGATATTATTTAACGGTTAGTTAATAAATAAATTTAAATTCTAAATTTTTCATAGGATACCTTTATTGTATATAAATAATAAAGTATAAATTATTTATTTTAATTTAAATATGGTTTATTTCAGTTTTTTTAAATATTTTTGATAATTTATTTATATTATGTAAAAAAATATTTTTTTTAAATATTTTTTTTAAAAATAAAATTATTATTTTAATAAATATTAATTTATCACTTTGTTATAAATTCTACCGTTAATTATATAAACATGTTTTAGAAAAATGCTAAAATAAAAAGTTCTATATGATTTTTATTTTAAAAATTCAAAAAAAAGTCTAACGATTCATTTCACTTGAATGGTTTTTTTATAAAATAAAATTGTTTAATAATGGTTCAGTTCAGTTCGATACAATATTCAAAATCGGTGTATCAAACTAACACTTTGGTTCATTTCAATTCTAAGAGAATTAAAGCAGTTTAGTTCGATTTAGTGAACTATTGTTATAGTTCGGTGTGGTTTTTTGACAAAACTGTATCACAAACAGCCTTAATCATGGCATCTTAAACAAAATAAGTGTTTTATATCACTGACCCTTCTAACAAAAAATAGTCAATTATTCTCCAAATAAAACACATACCTCATAGTGATAAAAATCAAGATTTAATTTGTGATATTCCTTAGATCCCTTCTTTTGAAACACATGTGTCTACTTCATAAGAAGAAGTTAATACATATGATATGCATGATATTCGTTATGATCCTGAAGAAGGCATACAGAAAAATTAACAAGTAAATATTTTTTTTATTGTTTATTAATAATTTATTATAATAAGTATTATTATTTGAAATTATAGGTGTCTAGAGAAAAGACACTAAAAGATGTCTCGGTCGAGTTGTGCGTCTTGATTTCTTCAAAATAATGAATGTACTGCATAAAATTTTTGTACATTGATTAGTTTCTTATTTTATATAATGATGTGTAAAATGTATGTTGTTTTTGTATCATTTTGGTTTTTATGTAATACATATTTTTAGTTTATCATAGTTGTCAATTTTTTTTATTCAAAAATATTTTTTTTTGTAAGTAAATATATTATATAAGAGTACAAAAGGTACTCAAACAATACAAAATAGAGAACAACAAGAACTTTCAAATGAATAAGAGACTGAATCAAACTAGAACAATGATTCAAAAGACACTTCACTGGTATTGAACACCAGTCAATCCAACATAAACTTATAGCTTCCTTGTTTCTCACGACAAACCAATTTCAGCCCAAAACTTTGGCCCGATGAACATATCAATCGCACGAATAGTCAGATATGAAAAACGACCCCATTTTTGGCCAGCCACAAAGCCCAGCAAACCACCAATCATATCACCAAGTGAACCTTCTTATGGATTTTACCATCGAGCAAACTCGCAAAGCTATTGCAGTTAGTGTCTGATGCGTCTGCCACGACTTGAAGCGGTAAATCCAACCAATTATAAATGTGTTTCCACACCTGTAGAACAAATAAGCATTCGAGAGGTCAAAAATGTATTGTGTTGTTGTTTTTGTTTTTTTTTCTTTTTAACAAAACTACAAGTTAAAAAAATGAAAATTATGTAAAATCAAAAAATATATTTTAAATAAACAATATATTTCACCACGATTGGTTCTTCTAACCGTGGCGATATATAGTGTGATATCCAATTTAATAAACTCCAAAAATGACGTTGTTAGGTATCAAACCAATAACCTTTCTAATTTTCACTACGGTACATAAAAATAAAAAAGTAAATAAATAAACAAGAAAGCGATAAACAACATAGGAAGAACACAAACAAGCAAGACTAACGCTTACAAATCAAGTCAAGTTAGGCTTGACTCTCTTGCATAGGGTAATGCATATTCCCCAACAGAGTCGCCAGTTGTCGTACCTTGAAAAAGCACGATCCTTCGCGAATGGTCGCAGAAAACACATAGTCGCCACCGAACTTTATTTATCCCAAAGAGGGAAAGGAAAATATCAATAAAACCTATAGGGAAAGAACATGGTCATCGCAACCAAGTTCTAGGTTCGAGAGTCGGTTACGAGAGAGGAAAGTATTAGCACCCCTCACGTCCGTTGTACTCAACGGGAACCTCTTGATTCGATTCATAAGAAATGTTAGTCCAGTTTGTTTATTTTCTTCCAAGATAAAAAAAAAGTGTAAAGGTAATGTAAAAGGATTTATATTATTAAGGAGAGATGAGTGGTTTTAGGTTAGACTGCTCGCCAAGGATTGGGGCCCTTGTGCCTACGTATTTTCACTTGTAAGAAGTGAAGAATCAGAGCGTCTGTAGTTCATGGGACTACGGGAGAAGGAGAGGAGGTTGTGGAATTGGAATTTTGGGGAAAAGATATGTGGCGGTGGAAGGAAAGAGAAGAAAACGGAGAGGAGATAATGGCCAGCGTGAGAAGGGATTGAATGGAGAAGCTATGTTTCAAATTTTTTTAGGGTTTGGTTTGGTGCGGCGACTATTTTAGAAAGAAGATCCACCCGACGGCTGGATTTGAAATTAGGAAGAAAAATGAACAGTGACAAAACCCTAATTCCCCTTTTTATAACCCCTTTCAACCGTGTTCTTTTTTTTCTTTTTTTTTTTCTTAATTTTTGTTGCTTTTCTAAATTTTTAATTAAATTAATAAATTTTTAATTCTATTTTTAATTAATTAAAATTATAATTCTATGCACAACTAATTCTAATTAAAAAAATAAATTCTAATTCTAAATTTTAAAATCTAAATTCTAATCTTATTTTCTAAATAAAATTCTAATTAAAAAACTAAAATCTTATTATTATATTACATTAACATTTTCTTAAAATAAAATTATAAAGCAAAAATAATAGTGAATAAAAACATGCCACGTGTCATGCTTTTATTGGGCTAAAATAAAAAGAAATTTGAAAATTCGCCATTTATTAAATATGCTAAAAAAAGAAATGAGAGCTTGAAAAAAATCCACATGATTATTCTTGACGTTTTGATGAAAATCTAGAAATAAATCGTGTGAAAACAAATAGAAATCGAGCAACAGAGGTGCTTAAAAGATTAAAATTGAATGCACGTAAAAGATTAACGCGAAATAAATAACCTGAAAAGATACAGCACTCAGTCAATTTTGAGAATCGACCGGGACCGGTAAAAAGGCTCATACTGGTCAAACGTGATTAAAAGTTCGTCGAGAGATAAGACGAGTGCGCCAGGTCGAGTTTAAGGGGGAAGTATGTTAAAACACTAACGCATGCAAGCTTAAATTCGAGACTTTTCAATCGTTAATTTTTCTGTATATTCGAGGCACAATTTAGCCAGTCCATCTGTACATCCAAGAAATTCTTTCTGGCTAGTCATTTTGTGAACTGTTCACGGTAAAATGCGCTTTATGCTGTACAAAATTTCACACCACACCGCACACACACTTGTCTTGATAACCCGGCCCGATTCTTGATTCAATCCTGTAAGACCTGAGCTTAGACAACACAGAACAAAAGGTACAAATCTATATGCACAATGGTAGATGACATGAATAAAAGATATGATTCTCAAATGATGAAAATGCTATGATATGTACGGCTGGCAATTCAGGGTCAAAATTAGGGTGTAACACTCACTTGTGGTCAAACTTACTACCATCAGAGTAATCCTCACTCTAGTTATAACTAACATGTGGGATATTCAACAAATTGATGTCAACAATGCCTTCTTGAATGGAACTCTTCATGATGAAGTCTATATGACACAACCACCTGGGTTCATTAGCTCGGACAAGTCATTAGTGTGTAAGCTTCATAAAGCCATATATGGCCTTAAACAAGCCATAAGGGCTTGGTATGAGAAGCTCACTCAGTCACTCCTTCACTTTGGTTGTAGTACCTCTAAGTGTGATAATTCCTTGTCCATCTACTGTCAACAAGGCTCTACTATATACCCACTGGTTTATGTTGATGACAATCTCCTTACTGGAACTGATTCCTCTCTTATTCATTCTCTTATTACTAACTTGAAAAACACTTTTGCTTTTAAAAAGGCTTGGCAGACCTAGCTACTTTCTAGGCATTGAAGTAAACTCTTGTAGCAATGGAGCATTATTTCTTACTCAATACAAATATGTTCAAGACTTGTTGGCTAAGGCTAATATGAGCCAGGAAAATGGAATTCTCACTCCTATGATGAGTACATATAAACTTAGTAAACAAGGATCTGATCATGTTGTGGATCCTCATCTATATCGATCAGTGGTAGGTGCTCTATAGTATGTCACCTTAACCAGGCCTGACATATCCTACAGTGTCAAAAAAGCTTGCCAATTCATGGATGTTCCTCTTAATTCTCATTGGGCTATGGTTAAAAGGTTGCTTAGATACTTGAGTGACACAACTCACTATCACCTTCTTCTTTCTCTCTCCGTCTCCGCACCTAAATTCTCTATGCGGGCATATAGTGATTCCGATTGGGCGAGTGACCCTGATGATCGTAGATCCACCTCTGATTCTTGTATATTTTTTTGCCTGAATCTGGTGTCTTAGGGCTCTAAGAAACAATCTCTTGTTGCGCATCTGAGCACGGGAGTTGAATATCGCGCTCTTGCGCACACCATATTTGAACTTTTGTGGCTTGAATCCTTGATGTCCGAACTTAAGGTTCTATTTCATAAACTGATTCTGTTATGTGATAATTTGAGTGCAGCCGTGTTGTCTCATAATCCGGTGTTGCATGCTCGTACAAAATACATCAAACTTGATATTCATTTTGTTCGGGAAAGAGTTATCGCTGGCACCATGGCTATTCAACACGTTCCTGCTACAGCTCAGATTGCTGATGCTCTCACCAAACCATTGAGCATTATGGAATTGCGTAGCAAACTCAAGGTTGTCTCTCCAAGCCAACTGTTTTTAGTTTGACGGGGGTATTGGAGTATTATGAGTAAATGTAACTTCGTATAGGTGTGATTAGTATTCTTTCCTTTGGGCCTTGGTGTTAGGCTAAACCCTTATGTATGTGTATGCTACTTAACTCACTCTCTTTATCATTTTCTCACCAACTGTAAAATTTTCAGCTTGTAATACAAACATCTGCATCATTCTGTTATGCACAGAATGCTCATAACATAATCATGGTTTATTTTACTCTTCCTTGATACTAACTAAGGTTTGTTATCAAATGGCTTCAGACATAAAAGGGGTGAATTTTCATATTCGAAATTTAAAGCAAAATTATAAAAAACTGTTGATTTTAAATTCTTTTATGTTAGAAGAAATAATTAAGAAGAGAAATTATGGCGAAATAAAAGAGAGGAAAGAAGTTGTGAGATAAGTAGATATATAAATATAAGTGACATAAAATAAAAAATATAATGTATAGAAAGATCACACTAAACAATTAATTGTATGTGTTTGGCCTAAACCATTTGGGATATTCTAGTCCTCAAAATTTTCTTCTTGATATTTCTACTAAAACAATCTTGAACTTTTACGCAAGATCCGCCCAAAGAACCATCAACAACAAGTGTTAATCAATTAGCCTTACTAAAATTAGAAAGTTTGAGTTTCGATGTCATATAATGGATTACCAACCTATTTAGCCGGTTAGGAGGCTTGATTTAATCAATTAGAGAGATCTCTAAAATGATTAATGAATGTACTTATCTTTTATAATTGATTAATCAAACTTTAATCAATTTAGCATGTGTCTATATTGGTTTTAAGAGATTTTATCAAAAGATATGAAAGGTTTGAAAAGAATTTTGTGTGTGTATAATCTCTAGTATCTCAAGATTTACTATTGTTCATTTTACGATTAACTGATTAAACTAAATCATTAACTATAAGACTAAATGAACTTTCACAGTTTTTCACTTTTACAACATCGAAGACTTCAAATTCATTTGCTTGATGCAATGTTGTAGTGATCATAAATATTTTGATAGATTTTATTAACTCCCTTTATGACAAATGTCAACAGGAATCCTTGAAAGAGTTTTTATCATCCACACCAAATTCATTTGACTTTAAGGGTTGTCATCATAAAAATCAAAGTGTTTGAGAATATAATTTATACATCACATAAAAACATATTCTTTCCCCTTTTTGAGAAGGGTTAAAGCATTTCGGAGCAGGGAAAAACCACCTTATAAATGAGAAATTTGAGAAGGGTTAAAGCATTTCGGAGCAGACGTAGTGACAATTTTTTGTCAAATATTTAACTTATCGTAAGGTTGTTGGTGATTAATCCCTTGCGAACAAAGTCACACAAAAGGTATTAGAGCATAATTGTCGGTTCAAATGTATGGTTCCTACACTATTACTAAAGTGATTGTGTCAGAAAAAGATGTTTAACCACAGGGAAAAACCACCTTATAAATGAGAAATTTGAGAAGGGTTAAAGCATTTCGGAGCAGACGTAGTGACAATTTTTTGTCAAATATTTAACCTATCGCAAGGTTGTTGGTGATTAATCCCTTGCGAACAAAGTCACACAAAAGGTATTAGAGCATAATTATCGGTTCAAATGTATGATTCCTACACTATTACTAAAGTGATTGTGTCAGAAAAAGATAGATAATTGCATAATAACATTGTTCTTCTTCAATTTGCAAGCGTTGTCACATTAAACAACTTTCCTACGAGTGCCACATGTGCATTTAATTAATTATTTAATTGGAAATAATTGTAATATAAGATATATTGTGGTATTTAGTGGGACCCATTTTATAAATTTTATGAATTGTATGGATATTTGAAAAATGTAGTTGAGTTGTTTAAATAATTTAAAAGTGTAATATAATGTAAAGAAATAAGTGGGACCTATTTAAAGAACACAAATGGGTATGATGGAGTGAATACTCTTAATTGCTTGTGATGTGACATTTTTTTCAGGCATTAATTAAACCCTGACAACATTGCATGAAAGTATAAAAAAAATTGATTCAATACTATTACAATAAAAATTTAATTAAATATTCATTTTAAATTTTTCTAAAAATAAATAAATTTTAATTTTAAATTTATAAATATTTTATTAAATATATAAGTGTATTTTTAAACTATATATTTTTAAAGTAAATACTTAAATCTCATTTTCAACTAAATTTATATACTCTATTATATATGTATTAAAATATTTTTAAACTATATAATATTTTTAAAAATATATATTCTATTTTTATTAAAAATTGAAATATATTTTGTTTTGAAGAAAAATCTATATTTCCAAATCTAAAATACATATACCAAATGTAAACAAAATATAAATGTTATTTATCTGAAATTTTCATTTACATAAATAAACAATTTTTTTTTAATATATAGATTTTGAAAAAAAAGGTTGACGCATTGGCAGTGTAAAACTTTTTTTACACTATTAACCAATGACGACCATGCATCCCGCCAAATCATACTAAATTATTTTAACTAATTATATAAAATAGCATAATGATATATTTCTATTGGATGATAGTGCATAACAATTAAACTCATAAATTTTATATTAAAAAAATCATATTATACACTATAATAAACTTTATATAAATTTTCAAAAATATATAAAAAATAATCAAAATATAATTTATTAAAAAAAACCTATATTTTTTCAGCACTATATATATTTAATCAACCTATTCTCAAAAACACATTCACAATACAACAACAAATTCATCCAAAACTAATAATATTTAACCTATTTGTGATACATACATACAAATAAATTTACTAAAACAAATTGAAAATTATTAAATATGTACATTAATTGAAGATTAATATGAATAAACAGACAGAAAAAAAAAAGTTGATTGATGAGAAGTTGAAGGTTTTGTAGAGAAATAAAAATGGAGTATAGGGAGAGAGAATGGAAAAAAATTGGGTGAATTGAGAATGAGGATGAGAGAGAAATTATACTGATTTTAAATAAACATGTGTTGCTTTTTGCTAAGGGTAGTGTTTAACAAACCGCAACGATAATAAATTTTAATCAATGTACATACCAACTCTTTGAAAGTCTTAGGAAAATGAAAAGACATTATTTGGGGACACTCGCGGCAAACTGGTCAAAGTTTATTGAGGGTAGCCCCTGACAAATTTAAAAGTGAATCCTAACACAAATATCTTTTTTACTAAAATGGTGAAAAACCATTATTTTGCATTGTGTGGGGTACCCCTTGCAAAGTCAAGTGTCACATTTTGCTAGGGGTAGTCCTTGGCAAATTCAACTGACAAAATATTTTGAATAGACTTTGATTTCTCACCTCAAGTGTTGCGAGGGGTGACTTCTCGTCCATTTATTTTATTTAATTTTCTTATAAATTTTTTTACTTTATTCCGAGGGGTATCCTCTAGTAATATTTTGTTTTTTGGTTTTCTATTTTATGATGGGTTAACCCCCCGCAAAACATCTTTTTAGTGAGGTGGTGTTATTTTGGATTTTCGACATATATATTAATAACAAGTAAGATACAAGGACATGTTATGGTTAGGTATGAGGTCGGATATGGTTAATCGAGACCATAGGTTATTGTGATGAATGTGATATGTCGAAAGATGAATTAGTAGTTTTTCAGTCAAATCCTAAAGTTGAGGATCAAAGAATTTATGGAATCTTTGAACTTAGTTAAATTTCTAAGTATTTAGGATGGTTATTCTGCTTAGTCGAATGATTTAGAATTGGATAAGATCATGTAGTTACTCAAAGACACATGGAGGTTCGTCGAAGACAACAGTTGCATGAAAGTAAAATCTTGTCGTGATGTGTTTAGTCGACCGTTGTAGGTGTTTATTTTAAACTAGTATATAAGCAGACACTTGCTTAAGTTGGAAGGGTCGGCATTTTTACTCAAATTTCTATAAACTTAGTATTTGTTTCAATTTTAGTCATTTTACTTTCAAAGGCTTTACATTCCGATTTTAGTCAAGTTCAAGTTACTATCTCTCAAACATTGCATTTTGATTTCTATAGCTATATGTTGTCCAAATGTTATGATTCACACAAATATGTTATGGGATATTTTTTAGTTTAATCCCTTAAGTATTAATAGAAACTTGTTTTTCTTTACCAAATTTCCTAGTAAACAAATTGACATGTCAGGTGGGAGCCTTTTCGTATGAGTTTGTCTTCTTATTGTGTGAGTGTACATGAGACTAGGGAGTGGTAAGATAACCAAGAGAGAAGTTAAAAACCTATGAAGAAGCACGTCAGGAGAATGGTCATTCCCAAAAAAAATAATGGAGAACAACCATCTAATAGCATTCGGGCAGGCACGGTCACTGCGACGTCGATTGAGCCAATTCCTTTGATCGCTAGCACGAGGCTCATACCATCCATAATGGTTACCCATCAACTTTACCATAAGGGATAATTTTTTTCCTTTTTAGTAACCCAGAATCACCCAATGACTCCTAGGCCAATTATAACAACATAGTTTAGTCCGTTCGCTACAAGTTTAACAATGTTCATGTCAGGGCGTGAACAACCTTATGGGATGCCAACATTAATGATGGAAAACCTACATAGTAATCCGTCGACATTTGTTGATAATGATGTGAACACATATTCGCCAATTTTGGCATCTGGTCAGCCATAGGTAACTAGAGTCAGACCATGCCACCCTATATGGGGATGGGATTTGGTTCCTAGGAAATAACAATGTTTATGACGAATTTTATAATGGCGATGAGACAACATATGGATGAGAGTAACCATGATATGGTCAATACTCTTACCCAACAAATGGGTACTATATTTAATCCATTGATTCAAAACATTAATCAGAGTTACCAACAGTTGGCAACTCAAATGAATCGAATTGCTAATTTTTTTGGCGCTCTGCTAGCCCAAGTTCAACCCATTGTAAAATCCCAAGTCGATAGACAAGTTCGAAATGAAAGAGTAGTCTTCGAGGAAAATAAAGTAAATTTAGGGCAAAAGTTTGTTCCCCAAGTAGACGAACAAGAGGCTCCTAGGGAAGTTGAGCGTCCACCTGTCATAGTGGTTAATCGAAACCATGACGCTAATTAAGTCGTTCATCAAGTTTGACAAGGAAATATGTTGGGAGAAAATAACCTTACAACCATTGTCAAAAGGATAATGGCACAAAATGGTGTAAACATGGGCCTACAAATGCCAAATTACACATCTCCTCTATCAAAACATGTGTTGCAAACTGAACTGCCAAAGGAATGGAAAGTTCCTAAATTTACCAAATTCGCTGGTGATACTTATGAGTATACCATAGAGAATATTGCATGATATTTAACCAAGGCGGGAGACATAATGAATAATGAGAACTTAAGGATGAGATACTTTTCTAGTTCTCTCACAAAAAATTCCTTTACGTGGTTTACTACTCTCCCTACCCATTCCATAAATGAGTGGACTCAATTGGAAAGGTTGTTCCATGAGCGGTTTTACATGAGGAAATCTAAAATTAGTCTATGAGGATGTCATACACATAAAGTAATAAAATAAGAAGTGAATTTACATGACGAAATCTAAATCAAACACAATGGTCGAATTGGAACCTAATGAAACCTATGTGTTCCATAAACGCATCAAATCTCCTATTCCATTATTGAGGAGATTGTTTCAGGTCATATAGTGACCTATTCAACTTGCACACATAAACTTCCTTTCCTTTTTCTGCATACCCTTTAGGTTTCCTCATCATTATTGTTTCATCTAGATCACAATACAAGAAAGCAATCTTCACATCCATCTGCTCTAGTTCTAGGTCAAACTTTGCCACCATAGTAAACAACATTTGAATAGACCAATGTCTTACAAAAGGTGAGAAAACATCATTGAGGTCGACACCTTCTTTTTGAGTGGTCCCCTTAGCAACCAACCTTGCCTTAAATTGCTTTGATATCACTTCTTTGATTCCTTCCTTAACCTAGAAGATCTACTTACAACTTACTAACCTGCCCCCTACAGGTTTCTCGACCAACTCATAAGTGTTATTATCATGAAGAGATTTCATCTCATCATCCGTGGCTTTTAGCCATGTAGAAGCATGCTTCATCTCAAGGTTTCAAGGTTTTGATAACGATAACAACAAGACTCAAGCTCATTTCATCTGTGCAAAAAGTCAAAAGCTTTCAAAAGACCAAGATCAAAGTATTATGGAAGTGATCAACATTCAAGCTTCATGTACATTCGCTCGATCATCTTTCAAGACTTGGACACAAGCTATGGTATATCAAAATTCTCTAATTTAATTGATATACAAGTGTTCAAATAATTTATCATTTGATCATAATGCATGAACATGTTTTTGAAACAATTGGAATTGGTATAACATTATTTTATTAAGTATTTTTCTGAAAAATAACAGTGTTAACCGATTAACCATATGGGTTAACCGGTTAACCATTTCAAAACTTAAATTTTCTGGCCTAACATTCCAGTGTTAACCGATTAACCATATAGGTTAACCAATTAACACTGAACATTTTCTGAAAAATTGCTTTGTTTTGAATTCAAATATTGTGTAATTGTTATACCATTTCATCTTTTGAATTATACTTTAATATACCCTTTTGAAATGGTGTTTTGGCTCATATAAATTATGGTAATTTCAAATCAAAAAACACCTCCAACAATTTTCAAAAACAATCATTGAATCATATTCACTACTTTTCAAATAATTTCATATACATTCAAAAAGTGTTCATACTTGCATAACCTTTCACATCCATTTGTTTGAACACTTGTATTGAGATTAAGTTGTGAATTCTGATCAAAGGAAAAGATCAATCTCTATATTGATATTACTATTGTACTTTCAAATTATTACAAAAAATTACAGAATAGTCTGTTGTGACTTGTGATCCAAGATTGTTGGACACAAGGATTAGTGTTTTGCAAGAAGATTGTTCTTGCACACTAGTTTGTTTTGGTGTTAGATTGTAGGTCTCGCCGATTGTATTGAGATTAAGTTGTGAATTATGATCAAAGGAAAAGATCAATCTCTGTATTGATATTACTATTGTACTTTCAAATTATTACAAAAAATTACAGAATAGTCTGTTGTGACTTGTGATCCAGGATTATTGGACACAAGGGTTAGTGTTTTGCAAGAAGATTGTTCTTGCACACTAGTTTGTTTTGGTGTTAGATTGTAGGCCTCGCCGATTGATGGTGTGATAGGTTGTACTTTCTAAAACAATAGTGAAAACTCTCTTTCATGTGGAAAGGGGAGTGGAGTACCTTCGGATTGTGAAGGGAACCACTATAAATCACCGTGTCATCTTCTTACTTTATGCCATTACTGCTTTCCTTTTTAAGATCATTAACCAGCAAAATTCAAGAAAGTATAAAAAACGGAAAAAGTTTTTAAAAGGCCTAATTCACCCCCCTCTTAGGCATACTCTGAACTTACAAGCCATTTAATCTTGTTTCGAATCCTCACAACTTCCTTGTAATATCTAGGTTATTCCTAAAGGACCTCACTTGTAGAAATTAAGGCAAAAGATATGAGATTTTCATAACCAAGTCTCTGAGGTTGCTTGATGATTTTTCTCGAAATATATCTTACTAGCAAGTAGTCTTTATCAATCTCATTATTTTTATCAATAATTTGTACTTTCTCTTTGACTTCATCTGGGTTATGCAATTCAACATCAATGTGTTCCACCTCAACAAGAATCTCTTCCTATTTCAACTGCTCTATAGAGATCTTAGTACTTAGACCAATGTCATCAATTTTCTTAAAATCCATCTTAGCTTCATTGCAAACGACATCTCTTCTTATGATATATCTCATGTAACATGGCTCAAGGCAGCACAGCGTATAAGCTTTTACTCCTTCAGGATATCCAAGAAACATACATCTCAGATCTCTAGGTTCGACCATGTCTTGTCTAATGTGATCATAGGTTAAACAATCAAATACTTTATGTTTGTCAAGATTAGGTGGATGTCCCGACCACACTTATTCAGGTGTTTCCATCTTTAAGGCAGTCGAGGGACACCTATTTATCAAGTAAGTTGTATTCATGACTGCCTCATTCTAAACAACCTTATTTAATCCTACACTAACCAACATGCACCTCACTCTTTCCATAATGGTTCGATTAAAGATTTTAGGCAAACCAATTTGTTGAGGAGTACCTGTTTTATGCCTTGCAATACCAAACACAAAATAATAGTTGTCGAAAACCTCATTATAAAATTCAAGATCATTATTTGTCCTCAACCTCTTGATCTTCCTACTAGTTTGGTTTTCAACTAGAGTCTTCCAACTTTTGAAATTTTCAAAAGTTTCATCCTTAGCTTTTTGAATGAATACCACAACTTTCGGGAGTAATCATCAACTATGGATAGAAAATATATTTCAGAGGATTATGAAGGATTTCTTGTAGGCCCTCAAAGATCAGTATGGATATAATCAAGGGATCCATGTGTTCTATGTTTATCTCTGTAAAACTTAACCCTGCAAGATTTACCAAAAACACAAGGTTCACAAAGCTCTAGTCTTTCGATCTTGTCACTATATAGTAGATTTTATTTCAACAGTTTGACCATGCATCTTTCTCTGACATGGCCAAGTCTTTTATGACATAACTCAGTATTCGGTATAGGTTTTATGGATGCCACATCTGTTAATCCACTTATAACCTCATCCTCAAGGGTATACATGTATTGCAACTTGATGTCTCTCAAGAGTTCTTTCGAACCCTTCATAACCCTTTGGATACTTTGATCTCCTTTGAAAACCTATTTGTTCTGGATTGGGTTGTCACTTGGACCACAGTCGAGCAGGCCCAACCCCACATCAGGTTGGAAGGCCCAATAAGACCTAAACCGCCTCCCCGTTGGGCAGAGCCCTTTCACCCGTCGGGTAGAACCCTTTCTCTCGTCGGGAACGAACCTCTTGGAAGTCGAGCAGGCACCTCACGTCTTCCAGGCACGCTCTTTTTTCTGCCCAACCGTCGGGAAGACCCTATCCAGCTCAGAGGGTTCCTCCGACCTCCCACACATTCTTAACGTGTCCCCTACGCGGAGACACGTTGTCTTTACTCGAAAAGTGCAATGACGGAGAGGCGAGAACGGAAAGACAGAAGAGTTGCCATCGAACTTTATTTATCCCAAAAGGGGAAGGGAAAACATTGAGAAAACCCCAAGGAAGAAAGGAATAAGATGGTCTCGCAACCAAGAGAAAGGGTTCGGAAGCCGGTTATGCGAAGGGAAGGTATTAACACCCCTCGCATCCATCGTACTCAATGAGAACCATTTGTTTGTCTATGTGTGGAAGTATCTGCTAACGATATTGCTTTCTAAGAGTGTTCTAAAGGATAAAGAGAAAGGTTAGAAACAGGGAAAGGAGAGATAAAGGGGGAGAAGAGACTCGGTAGGACTTCGCGGTCTTATGCCTACGTATTCTTATCAAGTATGAGAAAGTCAGAGTCAACGTAGTTTGGGGAACCACGGGTAAGAGATGGGAAAGTGTGCTCGACAAGGATTGGGGCCCTTGTGCCTACGTATCTTTACTTAAAAGAAGTAAAGAATCAGAGCAGTCGTAGTTCGGCCTACGGTTAACTGGTGTTTTTGTGGATGATGTTAGTGTGTGCATTCTAGCAGTTAGGTGTATTGCTGCTCGCTTGTGGAGTCTTAGGCGTTACCTGTTTGCGGTAGAACGAACGTAACATATCCTTTTGAAAAGATGAGATAGTTTTCGCCTTCAAGGCAAGATGTCACATTTGATTTGTGGAGGTTATTTTTAGGGGTGAAATAGGTCCTCGGATAGTAATCCCTTACGGGTAGTACCCAATTCTTTATCTCAAAGAGTTATTGTGAAAAGGTGTGGCAAATATAGTCACGTCTTCGTATTGAAAGACGAGTATCGAGACCACACACTCTATAGTGAGTATCCTGACACTCAGAGAGGAAGAAGTATGCACTAAATCCTCTCTCTTTAGTTCAATACAAAGAGAATTTTATTCTCTTATAAAAGATGTTTTGATCTTGAATGGTAAGTGCTTTAGAACAGTGAACCCTAGAGGTAATGTCAAGCACTCGGTATAGGAGAATGCCTACGCCTAACCACTCCACGACCATTCAAGTTTTATTAGGAAAAAAGTTTGAAAATGCACTTGGTACGAGGCCAAGGTTTTAGGAGAAAAGTTGTAAAAGAAAACAGGTGGTGAATTGGTTTGGCAGTTTGTTGAGAAAATCCGCTTGACATTAGATCAAAGGTTTGACTTGTATTTGTGTGCAAAAATAGGGTAGAATGGAAGATGGGTTTGAAAACGGCTCGACAACGGGTCGAGGGTTTTGATTGAAAACGGAACCGGCTTGACGATGAGTCAAGGAATAAGGTGTGAGAAACGATACTAGTCCTTGGGGGTCCTCCTAATATCGAAACCACAGTGAAGTGCAATAATGTGTGCGATAGGTTGATGGCGAATGCGGACGAGCACTCGACTTACAGAGGGGTGTTTGAAAATGGCTCGATGACGAATTGAGAATTAGTTTGGAAATGGTTATACTAGTCCCTGGGGGTGCTTCTAGAAGATAAGCCGCAGTCAAAAAAATACGAAATACGTACATCAAAATGGGATAGGGGTACATGCAAGTTACACGGGATTGCAAGAAATAAAAAGTCTCATTGTCAGGTAGCCCAAGAGGAAGTCGTGTGTGTGCAATGTGCCCTAAACTAAGCCTTGAGAAAAAGTCGAGCACAACTCTATGCTAGGGTTCCTGAAAATGTCCAATGATCCGTCACTCGGACAAACAATCAACAGTCCCTCAATTTAGAATTTTATGGTTTCGATAGTTATTAGGTGTTTTGAAAGAATGTACAAGATGAATATGAATATACAAGATATGAATAATATGCAGGATATATAGCAATATGTACAAGAATATTTACAATAATATATCAGAATAAATGTCAATGAGTACATGAACAAGATAATATCGACTGTAAATAAAACAGTGGTATATTATGAAAAGTAAAGTTAGTTGTCAGTTTGTTATTGAATTAAATCGGGACAAAATGTAACGCTAACCCGTCTTAGCTCGACTTATTATGAAAGTCGAACTATAGGAGGTCGTGTGAACTGATATCCGTGCTCGAAAACAAGATAGAGAAATGATATTGAGGATCATTCTCCGATTAAAATCGTGTCGCACAGACAAAAGAAGGGTGGGATCTCGTCTTAATCACAAACTCGTGTTAATTAATCGAGGGAAACCTCTCACGATCCCAAAGTATAGAAAAATCATCTAAATGATCATTTTCTACAGATTTGAAATAATGAAGGTTATCAACCTTGAAAACCAACGTTCGCGAATCAAAAGACTTCATAGATCGAAATAAATAAATAAAATCGAAAATGAAGAAGAAATTGAAAGAGAAAAGAAGGTGGTCTCGGATTCATCATTATTTATCAATAGTTTGACTAGTAATGATTTGTGGAGGTCTCGTCATTGACCCAAAAATAAATAAAATCGACAATGAATAAAGAATAATCCAAATATAATAGTAAATTATGTAGAAATAAATAATAAATAGAAAAAGATAGACGAATTAAAAAAACAACAACAAAAACTCAAGATGAAGTTTTTAATAACTATTATTTAAAAAATTCAAAACTTTGAATTAAAAACTCAAATATATACAAAGTCCCAACAACATTTTGAAATAAAGGTAGTGTAGAGGATCTTATGGGTTACAAAGCCCAAACACCTATCAAAACAATACCGAGAGAACAAAGAAGTGAGACTTAAACGGTTTTGGTCAAAGCCCACCCTCCTTCTCAGCAAAATGACCACAGTCCAACATCTAGTAAAACTCCCAAAAAAACTGACATTAAAATAAAAATAGGCAAGGTTATTATCCACAAAAGAACAACAACCGTTCTAACTAACAGGTGCGACATTCACCTTAAATCGCACAGGATTTTCTCGACCACATCAAGACCACGCATAACAGTATTCCACTCTCTCCTCTTTTCGTCTCAATCTCACTTTGTTTTTGCCTTCCAATCGTTTGGATTTCGCGTGACCTGCTCTCTCCGACCCAGGTTTGATACGACTTCCATTTTTTACTGAAGTTTGTCTCTGGTTTTCTTCCGATCTGGGTTCTATTTCATTCTCATCTCATCACTTTGCCTATTCTGAGTTTCATTTTGTTTTATGATTAATGGTGGATGAAAATTGGTTGTGTTGTTTCTAATGATGAAGAAGAGATTTGAGAGGAATGTTTGTTGAAGCTTGATTCAAAATCCAAAGAAAAGGGTCGCCGACGGCGGTTGTTAAAGAAGAAAAGGATTCATTGTGACCTACTACAAACATCAAAATCTTCACTTTCCTGTTTCAACATGGAGGAAGAACAATCAGATTTCGTGCTTGTCAAAAACAAAAATCCTAGGTTAATTTTGGGATTTGGGATTGGGAAGGAGGAAGGAGAATGAAAGAACAAATTAACAAACAGTATGAATGAGAGGAGGAAGGAGAAGGAAACAACATGATGAAGATAACTTGCCAAGTCATATACCACGTACACAAAATGAACGGACATTTGGGGACAACTAACAGTGAAGACTCAATTGACACCATTTTAAAAGTTAGAGGACCAACTTGTCACTTTTTAAAGTTAAGGGACCAAACTTGACCCCGAGTTAAAGTTAAGGGACAAAAATAAGTATTTTGCCTCAATTATATAATTAGACATCCAATCTAGTAGAAAGGTGCTGACCTTGTATTAAAAGGGGTGTGGGTTTAACACCCATCTCCACCAACTTTGCTATCCACATTTATAAAAAAAAATTAATCTCAATTAAGAACAAATTAAACATTTAAAGGAATATAAAATATTATTCATCATCAATATTAATATTCTCTTTAAGGTTAGAAAATGCATGTGATTAATATTCTTTTCAAGTTAGAAAGTGCATGTTCAAACTCATTTTCACAATTATCTCCTTCTTTATTTGATGAACAACCATTTAAATCCTTTAAAAATAAATTATAAATACTTAATAATTTAGATTAATAAAAGATGCTACTTCCACGGTCAACATAAGAAGTCACCAAATTAACATTTTGAAATTTTATTAAGAATCAAAAGATAAAGATACAAGGAAAATTGAGATTTAATTTATAAAAGTCCAACTATTTCTTTAATCCATTAATTAATACCATTTTTGTAAAATAACTCATATTTTCATTTTTATACAACATTACTCATATATTTTTAATTTATGTAAAATTATTAAAATGAAATATATTTTGAGATAGAGTATTATTTTATAGAAAAAAAGAAAATGAATTATTTACACTCTCAATCAATCACAAATATGTATTAAAATAAAATATATTTTTATTTTAAAACATCAATATTACAGGACAATTATATACATTTTGATTGATTATATCTGATAAAAATGTATTACACTTAAGATGCACTACCTTTAAACTCTATATTTTATAAGAGATTAATTACTATATCCCAAATGTAAAAAGTTTATATGGACAATTCATCATCATTTACATTATTTTATCGATTATTAAAATAAAAATAATTTTTTTTTGCATCAAACTATAACTAACTAATAATATAAAATTATTTTACCCTTTCATGATGTCTATAACTAACTAATAATATAAAATTATTTTGTCAATAAAATTCATTTTATAATTAAATTAGTTGTAATTTTTTACCATTAATCTCATAAGATAATTCTTAAAATAATTCTGAAAGCAAAATCAAAAGTCGTATAAATAATAAAGGAAGCAGAGAATGTTATTTTCATTTCATCTGTGTTAGTGAGAGAAACCTTCATTTCTCTCTCTTCCCTCAGCAACTCTCAAACCCCTATTGCGTATTTTGCAATCGACCCAGCAATGGCCAACAGTAACCTTCCCCGAAGAATCATCAAGGTTTGTTTCTGTTTCTTTGTTAAGATCCCTATTTCAACTTCTATGATCGATTAACTTTTTCCGATTTGAAAACCTAGAATTGTTGAAATCTTGTTCAATTGATTTTCGACTATTACTTGATTGAACGGAAAACCTAGCTTAATCAAAGTCTTGTGTGCTTAATCGTAGATTCAACTCTTCCGTTTCAGCCTTTTTGATCTTTGTTGGTTATGAATTGTAGTGTTCGGTTTGGTTTGATTTTGATCTTTTAGAAATTTTTACTCACTTTTTTTGCTTTGATCTCATCAGGAAACGCAGCGTTTGCTCAGTGAGCCAGGTAAACTTTTGTGGTTTTTGATTTTGTTTTAATATTTATATATTGTAAGGCACGTTGAATTTTATGTTGGTGATTTATGATTTATGTTAAGTGTTATTTCCTTGTTGTTATTGTTTGGCTGTGTTGTTTTATTATACTTGATTTGATGATGCAGCACCAGGAATTAGTGCGTCCCCTTCGGAAGACAATATGCGATATTTCAATGTGATGATCCTCGGCCCAACTCAGTCTCCTTATGAAGGTAGTGATAACCCTAACAACTTGGTTTTAGACCTAGAAATGCATAGTTGTTTTAATCTTTGCTTAAAATGGGAAGGAAATTGAGTTCCGGATTTATTTGCGGCATTTGAATAGTGTTTTGTTGCTTTCTATAAATAATTATTCTTCGAAATGCAGACTTATTTTGGGAATGGTTATGAAAGGGTACTGTTTCATTTCTGACATTGATATATCAGCTTTTCACCTCTTTTTCAATCAAGTGTTGTCATTGGCGGATAAAAGTCCATGGCGGAGAGCCCAATTCCCGCCATACCAGCCGCTTTGTGGCGCGGTTATAGCGTAAAACCTCACAGTATCGACAATTATTTACTATTGTGGCAAGCCCAATAACTGCCATGCATATTCACCATAACGGCCATGGCGCTGCAATTTGATAAACCTGAGTTCAACATTAGCTTTTTGATGTTTGATGCTACAAGAAGCCTGCTAGTTATAGTAAATGTTATTCCGTTAATAGTCTTGTTGGGCAACCTGTTTAAGCAATGAGGTTAAGTGTTATGTCAATTCATTTTAGTCAGTTATTAATTTTAGAATATCTGATTCTCACAGCTGTTTAACCTGTTTAACCTGTTTAAGCAATGAGGTTAAGTGTTAAGTGATTCCGTTAATAGTCTTGTCTTGTCTTCTTATCACGTGTCTAACCTCTGTCTACACCAACTCGAACTCTTTTCTAGGTGCATCATCTTGGTGCACATGGCTATCCTCTATGCTTATCACTGAGCTGGAAATTTTTTTTTCTGACTGTTATTTGCATTATATTTACAACTTTCACCACATATATGGACAAATAGCCAATTACTATAAGTTGTTGTTCTCGTGCACATGGAAAGTAAAGTACTTTGTAGCCGCATGTGCAGGTTGACACTGTTAGGTAATACAAAGTAACAGCTTGTTTACCAAAACATTTGTTGATGACCAAACTAAATTAAATGTAGTTCATGTTATGAGCATTGCTTTTCACCTACAAAGTGTGAACCACTAACTCTTCAAAATGGTTATCGTATTAGAGTCAACTCACAAACTGTGTTGGATAATTAGATACTATTGGATACTTATAAGCTATACATACATTTTTCAGTATTGTTTTTGATTTTTTCCACCTCTCCTAATGGTAGTATACCTAATGATTTTTCTACAATGGCTACTGATTTGCTAAAGTTTGAGATACGGATGTCTTTTTTTCTTTCCAAATTAAGGTTTGATGTGCTTTTTTGTTCATGCTAAATTAATACTACATGTTTATAATTGTCTCTTAACACACATGCCGTATAATTTTACCACATCTATGCAACATTTGTGTCCCATGCGTGTATACTCTAATCAGTTTTAAGTGGATAATTTATGAGCTTATTTCTTTGAATGTAATTGTGCTTTGGTGCACCAAGTGGTTGGTTTGTTGAGGTCGAACATTAGAATTTAAAAAAGAAGAGCTAATAAGTTAAAAAGATTGGGTTGGTTAAATAGATGGTTACTATACTCTAATCCTTGCTTGTGCGAGTCATCTATTTTACTCTTTATTTTGCCCTATTTTAAAGCCATAATTGTTCCTTACCTATTAGTAAGACAGTTCAGTCATGCATGAGTTAAAGCACTTGATTGGATTAATTGTGGAAGATTATACTCTTTTCACCACTTTTCCTTTTCAAGAAGTTAACACCTTATTAGCTTATAGGTCGCCCTATTTTAAAGCCATAATGGTTCCTTACATACTAGTAAGACAGCTCAGTCATGCATGATTTAAAGCACTTGATTGGATTAATTGTGGAAAGTTATACTCTTTCCACCACTTTTCCTTTTCAAGAAGTTGACACCTTATAAGCGTTATGGGTCGCTTCATACTGATAGTGCACCATGCAGTTCAAATATAATGCTTGGTGTGTCTCATGGTAGCACCCACACCCCCCTGTCAGCTTTTAGGATTTGGAAAGGAATAGATTACTGAATAAGGATTAGCTCGTTGATACTGAATATTTGTTAATTCTTTTCTACCGCAATAAAAAGTCGCACACTAACGTTCAAGTTTCTTGTTTGTATTATTAGGGGGGGTTTTCAAGCTAGAACTATTTTTGCCTGAAGAATATCCAATGGCTGCTCCCAAGGTACTTAATTGAACCATTTTCATTTTTTTTCATCTGCAGTGGTATTATTTTGTTGTGAACTGTTATGTTTCTGCCGTGTTCTTCTCTTCCAAGAGGAATATAATTTAGTTTTATTTGTAAACTTTTTAAAGGGTTTTAGTTACTATATTTTTCATGCCTTGATATTTGATGATCTAATAGAACCGCCAAACTTGTAAAGGCCCTGGGACGGATATCCTGTAAAATTTAAACTTATTGCACACACTTGTGCAAACCTTGCCTTGTCCTTCATATATAAAGTCATATCAACATTTTATTATGTCATTTTATATTTCAGAAGTAGTTCAGTTGAAAATTCAATCAGCTAACTTTTTACTTATAAGCTTTCAGCTAAAAAGTAGTTTCTCCTTCATTTGTTAGCTTATCCTATACATTTACCTGAAAAAGTCATAACATGCTTTTATTTTGTAATGAATTTGAAATATTTTCTTAAAAAGTTGGGATGGTATATAATGCTTTTTTCCTATATTGTCTAGGATACTCATTTGTAAATTTTGAGACCATTGCTAATTTGAGTGTTCAGTAAAAGAATCTATCTCAGCACTTCTGTGTTATCTTTGAATGTATGGAAACTATGTCTCTTAAAATCCTTGTACTTAATATATACTACTGGTGTCCCTAAATGTAATACCCTCTTGACAAAATCACTGGATGTAAGTAAGTTGGTGGTGGTATTAAATTTGATATCGTTTTTGTAAATTTATCCTTCAAGAAAGAGAGTTGGTTTATATCCCCCTCACAGTATTGTTTGTTGACTGCAAAAAAGGATGTAAAATAAACAGGCATGATTGTAAAGAAACAATTAACGGAGTTGAAAATTCGAAGAGTTTTTTTTCTCCTATAAAGTGACAGCTTTTTTTTCTTAGAAGGATCTTATATTCAGGGATGGAGGTAGTAGTGTATTAGTCAATATGCTTCAGTGTAAAACAACTGCTAAATGGCTTAATGGTTGCGTAAGGTGCAAGCTGCTAAGTTTACTGAGTTTGAATCTGGACTATGGTTTGTTGCATAATTTTCATTCTTTTATTCTTCATTACATTTTGACCAGTTTAAAGACGTCAAAGCGGATTTACAGCATTTCAGGTCCATAAACCTGCTCGGCCGGAGAGGTCTAGCAGGAGGTTCTTTTTATTGTTTTGATTCTGAAGGATAATTTAATTATGTCTACACTTAGAATTGTGATTATGCAGTATTGTCTTTTCTTTTCTGGCTTTGATTCTTGTGATAATAAACCTTAGGAAAAATTTGAAGTGTGCCTTTTTATCTAAAAAAATCTCTAATCATTCTTATTCCTTTTTCAATCATGCCTTGGTTCTTCCAGGTTAGGTTCCTGACAAAAATATATCACCCTAACATTGATAAGGTATGCTTTGTTTCCCTTACTTTTCGTTTCTTCTTTGATGACAACTTTTCATACAAGTTAAAGTTTGATGCAGCTTGGGAGAATATGTCTTGATATTCTGAAAGATAAGTGGAGTCCTGCCCTTCAGATTCGCACTGTTCTTTTGAGGTAATTTAATTTTCATCTTATACACTCTTGGATGTACTTTTTGATTGAGCAATTCATTTCCTGAAAAATTGTAGCAAATAGGTCCATGTGTGAGAGTAGAGGTCTTCAATTCTGGAAAAGAAACGTTTATGAAACTAATTTTTTTATGCATTATCTTAAATAATTTTTACACCGTCAATTTACTAGTTAATTGCATGAAAGAGGGACGGGGGAGCAAGAAGTAACACAGATTGTTTGTGGTGACTTGCTCAGTTTGTATGTGACGGGTCCAGGTGGATCTTGGTTTTGATTTCTGAGTTGATGGGCAAAACATTGTGGAAAGACAGCTATTGTAAAATTAATCTGCACTAAGTTGGATATAATATTTTACTGATAATGCAAATTTTGTTGGCTCTATTATAGTATTCAAGCTCTTTTGAGTGCACCAAATCCAGATGATCCACTTTCTGAGAACATTGCCAAGCATTGGAAATCGAATGAGGCTGAGGCTGTTGAGACAGGTATCTCTCTTCTACTAGCTTGATTACATCAAAGTTTGTTGTTTTTTAGTTATGGCATCAAAGATGCTATGTGATTGTATAGTCAGTCTCTTGTGTAAATTGTGGTATTTTTCATCTGCAGCCAAGGAGTGGACCAGATTATACGCCAGCGGCGCTTGACAATTGGGTGGATACTTATGGTCTCAAATAACAATAGTGGAAGTGTATGCTATTAACTATCAAATTGAAATGGAAAAAATTTAGAGGAATTGTCTAATACTATTTTGGAGTCCACATTCCTCCTAGTTTCCTGTTACATGTCTATTGGAACTTGTATGAATATGAGATATTGTGTCAAAAGTTTATAACTCCATCTTCAACAGCTAAATGTAATTTGGGATTCTCAACTGATACTTTCGAATAATCATTTCTCTTGGTTGTCTTCATTACCATGTATTTGGCTTCTCTAAAGGGAAGAGTGAGTGCCCTTTAAAGGGAAAGTGTGGAATCATAGCTGATTAACGGATAAATCTAACCGTTGTATTTGATAATATTCTAAGCTCTGGAAATTTTCAATAATCAGCTATAATTTACACTATCTTTTATCAAATTTAATAATCTCACATTCCTCAGAGAAGTCAAATCCATTGCCCTGTGAATCCATGTTTGGTGTTTGGTTGTGAAACATAAATTATCTCTAAGCCTGACGTTTGTGTCCAAACGGTAAGCGACGGTTATGTTTTGCTAAGAGAGAGAGACAAAAATGTTTTAATCAAATTCGTCTGTTTTCTTATACAATCCATATATGAAAAAACTTGTTGATGCCTTAAAGGTCCATTCTTATGTCAAATTGATAATTGGTCCATTATAGACTTTATCTATTTAATTTGATTTGATTGAATTGATTATGCCCTGCTGGAATTAGTGGTTGTTTAATAAATGTAATTTGGCGTTTACTGTTAATTGTGTGATTGTCGTCATGTGGCCAAAACGTTCGTGGACTGTATGCATCAGCAATTGCAAGTCTGTCATGATATTGAAACCATATTTTCTAGGTTTCAAGATCTGAGCAAAAGTTATACTACATCTGACCATGTAAAGAAGATTTTGAGAAGTCTTCCTGCTATATACAAACCTAAGGTTACAACTACTCAAGAGGCTACTTGGATACACTAAGCCTTGAAAGTCTAATAAGCAATCTTCATAACCTTGAAATGGATCTGAATGGTAACCGAAAGATTTGATGGTAAAGCTGTTAAATTCTCAAAAGTCTAGAAATCATAAGAAGCTTGTGATGAGGAGGTTTTGATGGTAAAGCTGTTAAATTCTCAAAAGTCTAGAAATCATAAGAAGCTTGTGATGAAGAGGTTTTGGATGGTGACTGTTGACGAGGAAATGACTTTTATCATCAGGAGGTTTCAACAACTGTCAAAAAGGAACAAAAGATTCTCTATTAGAAGCAGAGAAATGAAGCTTCCAAAAGGACAACTTCAGAAGCAAATTTAAGAAGAGTCTCGTGACAACATGGGATGAACTTGATAATGAAGATCCTTCACATAAGGATGAGGGAAAGCAAATCTGGTACGTATGACTCTCACATCCCCTGACAAAATATGAATCAAATTCTGATTTGGAGTTTGACGAAGAAGACGGGGTATTTTCTAATTATCTTATTCTGATATAATCTCTTTCATTCAAGAACTCATTAGTCGGTGCCAAGACAAGGCAAGACACGTGAAAGCATTGAGAAAGCAATGTGATCTTCTGAAAGAAGAACTAAAAACTTCTCAAGATAAAATTGAATATTTGGAAAAAGATCACATTGCTCGAGTAAATAAAGTGTTTGATAAAACCTTGAGTGAGCATGAAATGGATCTTCAAGATTTTATCATAACTAGTTTTGAGAGAACACAACTCGCTTCCATGATATATGGAGTAAGCAAGAACAAAGGAAAAGGTCTGGGCTATAATGAGAAATGTGCTAATCCAAAAGCTCAACTCTTAGAAAAACCATCGGACGCTTCTTCTTCAAGCAGTGCTCAAACAGTGATGAGAACTTGTTTTGTGCCTACCTCTGATAAAGGTAAAATTGTGAACCAATTAGAACCTAAGATAATCAAATCAAAGTTTCTGAAGAAATCAGTATCTGAGACTTCAAAGTCAAAGGTCTTGGAGAAATCAGAACCTAACATTCAAAAATCAAAGGTTCTGAAGAACCCAAAACCCAAAAATTTCTAGTTAAAGGTTCTAAAGATATCAAAATCTAAGACTTATGGATAAAAGGTTCTGAAGGGTTCAAAAGTCAAATTTATAACTTATCCTAGACAAAGCTCTTACAAGTGAAAAGTCTGGAATGAGTCTAGACCCTTTTATCAGGAAAAGGCTCGGACAAAAAGGAAGTCTATCAAGTAAGAAAGATTAACAAAACCTCTTTTAAATCTAAAAAAATTGTCTTAACCTCTAAATCCTTAGAATTACTTCACATTGATTTATTTGGTCCTGTTGGGACTGCTTCAATCAATGGAAAGAAGTATGGATTGGTCATTGCTGATGATTATAGTAGGTGGACTTAAGTTAAATTTATTAGATCCAAAGATGAATCATATGAGGTGTTCAACATCTACTGCTCACAAGTTCACTCTGAAAAGGAATAAAAAATTCTAAAAGTTAGAAGTGATCATGGTGGTGAGTTTGAATACAGGCCTTTTGAGATTTTTTTATGATAAGAATGGAATTATCCATGAGTTATCTTCTCATAGAAATCCACAACAAAATGGATTATAGAAAGAAAGAATAGATCATTGCAAGAAATGGCTAGAATCATGATTCGTGAGAATCATCTTCCTAAATACTTGTGGGCATAAGCTGTTAATACTTCTTTCTATGTTCAGAACAGGATCTACATTAGACCAATTTTAAACAAAATATCATATGAATTTTTTAAAGGAAGAAATCCAAACATATCTTATTTTCATCAGTTCGGGTGTACATGCTGCATTCAGAACAATAAAGTATATCTAAAGAAATTTGATGCTAAGGCTCAAAAGGGTATCTTTTTAGGATACTCTAATTGATCTAAAGCGTACATGGTGTATAACTCTGAAACCAAAATGGTTGAGGAGTCTATTTAAAGCTTTGCAGTTTTTCAGGTTTCTGAAGTGTATCTAGAAACTGGTCCTTCAGAAGTTAAGAGCTTAGAAGCTAAAGAGTCAAAAGCTTGTGAACCAAAAGTTGTTCCAACTACTGAAGCTCACCAGAAGTTAAAAAAATTTAAGAAGCCCAAGATGGTTCAAAAGTTTCATCTCCTCCCAAGAAGTACTTCAAATATAAAGCCTCTAATCCAGAAGAGCTAATAATTGAAAATAAAGATGAGCCCTTAAGGACTAGATCAAATTTTCGAGATGAAAACTATATGCTAGGATTTATTTCCTTGTTCGAGCCATATTATATGGATGAAGCCTTATCAGATGATGGATGGATTATAGTTATGCAAAAAGATTTGAACCAGTTCTTGAAGAATGATGTTTGAGATCTAGTTCCAAGACCAAGTCAGAAAAACATTATTGGAACAAAATGGGTGTTCAAGAACAAATTAAATGAGCAAGGAGAAACAGTAAGAAATAAGGCTAGACTGGTAGCTCAAGGTTACATTCAACATGAAGGTATAGATTTCTCTAAAATCTTTTCACCTATGACAAGGTTAGAAGCTATCAGACTTCTTCTCTCTTATGCTATTAACCATAATATTGTTTTATATCAGCTGGATGTTAAGAGTTCCTTCTTAAATGGAGTCAATTCTGAAGAGATGTATGTCAAGCAACCGCCTGGGTTTAATGACTCAGTCCACTCATATTTCGTATTTAAACTTAACAAATCATTTTATGGACTCAAATAAGCTCTTAGAGCTTGGTATGAGAGATTGAGTAATTTTTGATTGGAAAATGGTTTTCAAAAGGGGAAAGTTGACACTACACAGTTTAAAAAGACTCTGAATAAGGAAATCTAAATTGTCCGAGTTTATGTTGATGACATATTTTTGGTAATGCTTCTCTATGCAAAGAATTTTCTAAGACTATGCAGGCTGAATTAGAGATGAGCATGATAGGAGAATTGAAATTCTTCATGGAAATCCAAATCAATCAAAGTAAAAGTGGAACTTATGTTCACCAGTCCAAGTACACAAAGGAGCTTCTGAATATGTTTAATCTTGAAGACTGTAAGATTATGAAAACTCATATGCACCCAAACTGCAGTCTGAACAAGGAGGAAGGTAACTCTAAGGTGGATCAAAAGTTGTATAGATATGATTGGTTCTTTGCTTTACCTCACAAGTTATAGGTCTAATATACTATTTAATGTGTGTCTGTGTGCAAGATTTCAATCAAATCCTAAAGAAACTCACTTAACTAGTCTTGCGAAAATCTTTAGGTATTTGAAAGGAACAACAAATCTATGACTTCTTTATAAAAATTCCCTAGGTTATAAGTTGGTTAGATTTTGTGATGTTGACTATGCTAGGGATAGAATTGAGAGAAAATCCACTAGTGGAAACTGTCAATTCATAGGTGAAAACCTAATATCCTGGGCTAGTAAGAGACATGCAATTATTGCCTATCTATAACAGAAGCAGAATACATGTCTGCTGCAAAAATGTTATACACGACTACTCTAGATGAAATATTAGCTAGAGAATTATCAGATTTGTGGAAGCAGTATCCCTATCTTTTATGATAATAATGTTGTTATCTGTCTAACAAAGAATCTCGTTCAACACTCTAGAACCAAGCATATTGATATTAAACATCACTTCATTAGAGATTATGTTCAGAAGGGCATTATAAATATTCAATTCATTGATACTGATCATCAATAGGCTGACATATTTATTAAACTCTTAGCTATTGAAAGATTTGATTTTATAAAAAAAATTGAACATTGTCTTTATTGAAGATTAATGCTTGTTTCTAATTAGAGTATCAAAGTTTGACGTTGCTTAGAAGTAGCTTCAATTAGAGTCTGAGAAACTGCCTCTGATGAAATGTGGCTTCTGAAAAATATCAAACTTTGAGTGTCACAACTGCGAAAAAGGCCGGCGGAAAACAAATAGAAGAGTCGCCACCAAACGTTATTTATTCCAAAGAGAGGGAAAGGAAACGGTCGAAGAAAACCTAAGAGAACGGGAGAAGACAAGGTCATTGCAACCAAATATTGGGTTCGGGAGTCGGTTACGCAAGAGGAAGGTATGAGTATCCCTCACGTCCGTTTTACTCAACGAGATACATGCTTGTTGTCTATAAAAGGGGTAAGTTATCTAAAAAAACACTACTGCTAAACCGGGGAAGAAGAAAAGAAGAGACTCGATAGGACATCGTCGTCCTATGCCTACGTATTCTCTCGTGCAATGGGAAAGTCAGAGTCAACGTAGTTTGGAAAACTACGGGTGATGGGAGGAAGGTTGCTCGCCAAGAAATCACCGTCTTGTGCCTACATATCCTCATCTGGTACGAGAAATCAGAGCAAACATAGTTTCGGCTAACGAAACCACAGGTTGGTTAAGTGTTTTTTATGAGTGACATTAAGTTCTCATTCCAGCAGTTAGGGACGATGCCTGTTTGCGGTAGAACATAAAAGTAACGTACTCTTTTCTGAAAATGATTTGAGGAACAATCCTGAAGGATAAAAGATTTGAATTTGGTTTGTTGGTTTTAATAAAGTGGATTGAGTTAGTTTGAGACTCATATTGCACTAAAGGCTATGTCATAAGAGCGAATATGTCGCATATCACCCAAAGGGAATACACTAAACATTCTAGACAAGTGAGGAGGAACCCCCCACTAATCATTTCCCATGTACTTAAGGCTCGTAGCGTACAACATTGGTCATTCTTTATTAAGTGCCTTAGAGAAGTTTGAGATGAGAAGAGAAGACTCAAAAGAAAGAAAATACTAAAGGGAAACTGAAAACCCTAATGTTATCATGCAAAATGGTTCTAAGGTTGAGATGAAAGGGAATTCTACCTAATGTTATCATACAAAATGGACCTGGAGTTGAGATTAGAGGGACTGTCCTACTTGTTATCATGCAAAGGATTGAAATCCTAATCTCCTACTCCCATCTTAAACAGAGGGATTAGGAATCCTAAGGGATCATGTGAGAAAGCACAAGTAAATAGAATTCAGTTCAATCACAAATGAAAATAAAATATGTCTCAAAGAGAGAGAAGAAGAAGAAGATGAATAAGAGAGATGCATAAAGAAAAACAAAAGGTCAAGCCCAAGCCATTTGGGAAAACACACCTCAAGTCAACATATCATTGGTGCATCCAGATGATGCTGTATTTTTGCAAGTATACGAATAGCGTCAGATTAATATAAAAGATTATCGATCCCACAGAGACTAAACGTCAATCTATCGATTTCTATTGTTATTGTTATACCCCAAATTTTACCCTTAGATTTAGTGGCCATTCACATATCATTTCAAGCCTGTTTTTCATTTTTGCTTGTTCTGTGGTGTGAAGACGGGATTGCTATGACAAGTTCAGGAAGTCGTGAAAGCTTTACATATACCTCTTATCTCCTACAGACTCCTCAGTTAGTACAAGACTTTCTCCTCGAAGTTTCTTAGAGTTTTCCCTAAGGAGGATTAGATTTTCCTACCCTTTTGGTTTTAAGAATGGTTATGGGAAACTAATGGGAAATCATGTGGAGTTTCATTACTATTGGCATCCTCATTTTCAAAGGTTTGTTCGTTGCATGGTTTAACTTTAATCACGAGCGAGATCATTAGTTGTCAAGCGGGAGAATTTGGACTTCTGAATATTTGGAGTTTACAACACTTTTGGTTCAAAGTGTCGTTCTAGTACGTTTTCAAATCACTGATCAAGCTCGTTCCAAATGTTAGAAACATTCATTTCAAAGAACGTCACAAAACTGAAATGTGCATTGAAATTGAGAAATGAGAGAATCACTTCACTCAATACATGGGTGTAAAGAAAGTTTTAGGGCTAGAATTTCTCAAAGGCCCGTGAAGACTCACATTACCTCATTACTTAAATTCAAGACATGAGGCGTAAAGAAGGTTTACATTATATTTTGCATCATGACCTAAGCCCAGGAAAATTCAAGATTAATTTATGAGGAATGTTTATCATAAGAGTTTCAAACCAAGAGGTCACACTCAAATTTTGTACAAGTGCATTAAGCTCAAGTTAAATCCAAAATCAAAGGAATGCAAATTTAAAGCTTATTTACATATGAATGGATGATTCACGTTTTAATCCCAATTTTCCAATCACATAATTCAAAAAGGGACGTTTTTGAATTCTTATTCAAAGGAAACCCCCAGAATGGTTACAAGTTAAATTAAAAGCTACCACAAAATCCCTAAGTCCACTGAGGGAAACTAAGTCCTAATCCTAAGCCTCTAAAATCCCTCTATTGCCACACATCTTGCTACTTCAATACGGCTTCATCAAAACAACACGTTAAAGAGATTCGAAGAACTAAATTCCCTGTCGACAGAGAACCTAATCCACTGACTGAAGAACTTCACAATACATTGAAGAATCTCTCCGCGGAGCTTAACGCAAAAGATGTTCACTCCATCCTGGAACTTGTTCAATTCTTACAATGATGGAGTGAAACCAAGACTCGAGTTGTTGTAACTTCTGATTGTATTACTGCTACGGGTGCTCCGGCGACATTGTTAATCCAGAGAAGTTAACAAGAATCCCACGCTGAAGAACGCAGTCACCTGTACACCATCTTGATACATGTTTTCGCGTCGTCATTTCCTGCAAACCAAAACACGGTACACAGTTAATTAGCCTCCAAATATGACGGTGTTCATGATGTAGAACAAAATAAGATATCAAAGAATGACTAATGGAAATTTATCTCCTACTGAAGTTTCCAATCATAAGAAGAACCATACTGCATACAAGGTCGCAAATCTGGACGGAAATGACTCGACTGGATCCTATTGTTTCCAGGAAATCGATAGCTCAAACGCACCTGACACTGCTAGCGACAACGCACATAAAATTAATAACTCTGAGGCTGGGTCTTTCAACTCCTTTACTCTCACTTTCAGACATGTGCTCCCGCAATTTTTTCCGCCACTGAAAGACATATATCATACCAATATGGTTGATGAGCTGAGAGGTGTTAGAGTTGATGTAGAGAATCTTATTGCAGAAACCTGTCATGCTAACATAAACAAGTCCACATCAAACAAGTTGAGGCCAATCAACAGAAATTCTTTACTTGAACTTTTTATTTGATTTTCTAAGAAAGTTTGCTCAAATAGATTCATGGGATGCAGAGTTGGAATTTGCATTTATACGGGACAATGGGAACGGATAGAAAACAACGAGATGGTTGCCCAAGACTTCTACAATATACGTTGAGGATCCTTTTGAGCAGCCGAAAAATTCAGCAAGATCAGTCAGTGCAGGACAACTAAAAAAGATAGGTGAAGCATTTCTAACAACGTACAACTTACTTATATCAAACAATCAGAATCAAAGCTCTATCCTAACCCAATTAAGTACCACCACGTGTGTTGAGACTTATCGCCAGACCTATCATTCCTTATTATGATAGCAGGCCTTCCATTCCAAACTACAACGGCGGTTACCCTCATCTAACTCAACCACAGGTCCAGAGGGGAGTGCTCCCACACCCACATTCAGAACGCCATGCTCAAAATGGCAAGCAAGGAGCCAATTCCAACAGTTCGACTCCAAAGCGAGGAGGCGCCATCAAACGAAGAGCATAAAGCCAACACATGCTCGAACCATTACTGCTTGTTGAGCTAGCTCTCCATTACGCCGCAGAAACGTACCTCGAAAATAACAAGCATCAACATTATTAAGAGCTGCAGTACAGAAAAGCAATTATCAAAACACATGAAGAAGCTTTGGGAGAATTCGTTCAGAATTGAAGAGTGAGGCGAATTCTTGATTTACCTCGTTTAAGTTTCATCGCTCGACTCAAAACTTCTCAACCATCCAAAGCCAGCTGCACAAAGTTAAAACAGAATCTATTAGCATAAATTTGATTTCATCAATCAAGAGCAATCAAAACAATGACATTTAAAACAGTGTTATATCCAACACAATCCAACCGGTTTGAAATTCTTTCCATGTTTGAATAAAATAAGTTAAGACAAGTTTGGGACATGTCTGAGTCAAATTAGAAACTTTCCCCTCATAAAGATTAAGATTTCAAGACAAGGGAAACATAACAGAACATGTTCCAAACATGTTTGTTTTGAAAATGGAAAGTTCTTCAAGTTACGCATTCATGAAATATCACATCAAGGAATCAAGGATATGCATCCATTAACTTGTTTCCAAAACGAAAATCAACATTAATCTTGATCATGAATTTCTGCATCAGAAATTTAAAACCCCATACACCTATAAAAGAGCTTGATTTGAAGAAGAAAGGAGGACGCATTTTTCTCACATAAAAAGCGCCACAGAAGTTCAGAAATCCAAAGATTCAATACCAAAATTCTCAAATTCACAAACACAAAAATCCCAAATCATAAAACCTAAGAATTGTAAAAACAAAAAAAAAAAGCTTATCTTTCTTGAGCCCTACTGTCGCTACTGCGAAAATCGGCGCCGGCTGAACAAAAGAGTCGCCACCGTGCGTTATTTATCCCACGGGAGGGAAAGGAAACACTCAGAGTAAACCTCGCACAACACGGGAAAGGTATGGTCGTCGCAACCAAAACCTGGGTTCAGGAGTCGGTTACGCAAGAGGAAGGTATTAGCACCCCTCACGTCCGTCGTACTCGACGGGATCCACGCTTGTTTTCTGGTATGGATTGTTATTCTATCTACTCTAGGGGTTAAGGGTTAAAAGAAAAGAAAATGACTCGGCAAAGTATCGCACTTTATGCCTACGTATTCCCGTCTGGAACGAGAAATCAGAGTCAATGTAGTTCGCCTACCTACGGGAAAGGAGGGGAAGGTTGCTCGCCAAGACATCGCCATCTTGTGCCTACGTACTCTCAACAGGCATGAGAGATCAGAGCAAACGTAGTTCGGGCCACGTACGACACAAGTCTGTCTTGATTGATTTTATTCCTTATGAAAAGGTTTTTTCCTGATTATTGGTCCAAGCGGACAAAAATGACGTTTTGATAAGTTCACATTCTTTTACGGAAGAAATGTCTTTTATTGTGTTTGAAATCTTATTGTGTTTTTCTGTTTGTTTTGAGGAAGAAGAGACAGAACTCTAACCTATGGTTGCGAAGGGAATCAAACTAACCTAATGTTATCATGCATGGGTTAAGACCTAGTGTCTATCATGCTCCTCTCCTGCACAGAGAGAAACAGAGATCCTACGGGATAAGTGGAAACAGAAACAATATCAGATATATACAGTAAAGCGGTAAAATGCATGGATGCAGCAATACAAGCGAGGCAAGGGAGTTCCACTCAACCTCGAACCTAGAAGACAATAGGCAAAAGTGAACAAACTTCACTTTCAACCCAACAGGGTAAACAACAAACAATACAATCCAGAAAACCAATCAATACATCAGAAATGAAATACAGCAATGGTAAACAGCTACAGCAGCTCTGCATCAATGTCCATCTCCAAGTCATCTCCATACAACTACAAGCTTCAGCCAGCATCAATCTCCATCTCCACAGTCTTCAAGCAAGGGCTTGATCATCAGTTTTCCATATGCAATGGCTTTTCTTCCAGTCCCAATCTTCAAGAGAAGCATCAGTCAACCAGATGAAGTGAATGAATGTTAGACAGTCAATTACCTACCAAGGGTGGTTCATTAACTGTTAACATTGTACAGATACTTTCCTCTCAAAAGTTCTATCTTTCAAATACATTCACTGGTCCTTCCAAAGGAAGGAGGTGGATATTTGAAAGAGACTTTGAATCATAGAGAAAGGATGGGTGCAGACAAGGCATTCCATGTTTGAGAAACAAGCTTTCTAATCTAGAGCTCTGCCTAGCTCCTAAACCCTAATCTCCTCAACAGCTGCTAGCAAGAATCTCCTCTTCATCTCTGGAGGTTGGTTTTCAGTCTCTGGATCTTCAATGGCTTCATCATCACAAGTCTTCAGCTTCCCCAATCCCTAAACAATCCCAATACTCACACAGACAAATCAATACTCCCCAGAGGGCAAACCACACCAATCAATCAAATATAGACAGTAATACTAATAGCTGTAGGGGAATCCTAGTGATTTCTAAGGGGATCTATCCTATACCCATAGCCCCTATATTCCATACCCCAAAAATCAAATGAAAATTCCTAAAAGAATCAAACTACCTCACCTAAGTTGATTTAAAACCCTAATTTTATTCATGTTGTTCACACTTAAACTAATCACCTCAAACTAAGTCCTAAAAATATGAACTAAATTGTATGTACAAACTAACAATGTCTATTAATCAACCTAAAAAGAATAGACAAAAAATATTAAAGCAACTATTAGAACAAAATTTATCAAAATCATGTATGAAATGAAACACTTAAAATATGCATTTATTTGGAAAATATGGGAAAAATATCAAATAAAAAATAAAATGCAATTTTTATTTTTTATAATTTTCTAGACATCTTGAAAAAATTAATGCAAAAGAATCAATTGAAAATATGCATTTTTCTATTTTTTATGATTTTTTTAAAGGATGAGAAAATATTAAAGAAATTAAAAATGACAAAAATAGAAAATAAAAGGAGAGGGGTGAAAATAGCAGGGGCGCCTAGTTATTTTTCAAGTGGGCCACAGGACAGGGGGGTGCGAATAGAACAAAACCACAGGCCCAGCGCGCTTCAGAATATCAACAAAAAATAAAAAAAACTCAAACGGTGCAAATAGCATTAATTCCAGTTCATTTACGTTGGGCTTGGTTATTGGGGGTGTCATTAGCAATGAAATTTCAAGGCCCACTCAGAATACTTAAATGAAACAGGGCGTTTTGATGCCCAGAGTTTCCCTCCGTATTTCAACTTCAAACGTGGACCCTTGGATTGCAATCTGAGTCAAGTCAAACCCTCCATCGTAGGGTCCTCCTTCATCTTCAACCTTGGGCAAACCTAGGGTTTCAGAAAACCCTAACCATGCACGATCTTGCACGCCTCTGTTCTCCCTTATACCTCCATGGATTCACACGATTCCAAGAGCAAAGTTGCTCTATGAACTTCCATCTATACAGCCATGATAATAACTTCTCCTAAAACTCACTCCATCAACCAACTCGATAAGAATACCAGTCATAAGCCACCATGAACACCTGTGATCAACTCATCCAAAACTCCCTAAATCTTGTCCTAAACTTATCTACAACTTATGCTGATTATCACAAGCCAATAAACCAAGAATTTCATGCACTGAGCCATGAGATATCAATCCAACCAGATTTGGTGCACTATGAGCAACCTCTCTTAAACCTCTCCAAACTCTGTGAAAATCATCACCTAACCACCTAGGTCTCTAATATACTAACAATCCTATGCCATGATCACTATGCTAGCTAATTCGAAGAAGAACATACCTGGTGCAATTTCTTGAAAACAGGTGTTACAATCCCTGAATCTGATGCTTGTGATGAATGGAAAATGATCCAAGAGCTCAATGATGGCTTCTGTATGCAACAAGTATGACTCTAAGGCTTTGAATCTCTCACTTCCACAATTTGTGATCCTTGAATGATGATGATGAATGGCACGATTCCTTGTTCAATTTGCCAAATAAATGTGTGATTTCTGATCTTTGGATGATGATGATGAAGAACCAAACAAGAATGGTGAAGATTGGTGGAGATTTGAGAGGGTTTGAGAAACTTTTGCAAAATGAGAGAAATGAGTGAAACTTGGGGTTTTGAGAAAATGCAATCACCAACCATGGCATGAACCATCTCTTATCAATATATAGGTGTCCTTAGAACCTCCTAGAAACTTGGAGAAGTTTCCCTTGCATTCTTTCCCTTGAATTTGGTTTATGTATCTTCCATTACAAGTAACCATGAATAACTCACAAAATATGAACTAAGATAAAAATTCTACTTTAGCCAATGTCTTTAAAATGACCTTTCCATTCAAAATGACCTATAATTTTGCTTCATTTGGCCAAAATATGAAAAATCTCATTTTTAAGTCCATTTTTATTCATTAAATCCACTAATTTTGAAACCTTGTGCTATGAATCTTTCCAATCTCTCATGATCACTTTTCTAGACTCAAAATGTCATTTGGAACAAGTTTGATGTTGCAAAGTTTTCCATTTGAAGCTTCCTTGTATGAGTTTTGAGATAGGTTAGAATGACCTGTAATTCTCAAATGACCAAAATACCCTTTGCTTGCCAAGACCCTAAGTGGAGTTCCACAAATCATATGAGGGCATACTATACCATTCTAGAAAGCTAAGACAATGAGGAACAACTATTATGTTTACCAGAAATTCATTTGAAATCTCCTTGAGGGGTAAAAATTGCTTGGAAGTCAAGTCACTTTCACAGACAAAATTTCAGATACCTCAGATGACCTGTAACTTGCAAGGACCATAACTTGAGTTCTATAAATCTCCTTAATGTCTTCCACCACTAAAATTAAAGGTCTTGAGATCCTCTAAAAGTTCCATGTTGGCCAAGGATCCATTTGAAGCTTGCATTTTGACTTATCTTGCTTGGAAATTTGACCTAAATTAGGGGATTTTACACAGAAACCCTAATTTAGAAACTCCTCTTCTCCTTGATTTCTCTTGAATTCTTCTTGGCATACCACCATATCCTCTTATACATGTCAAATGATGAACCCCACATCTCTCCAATAGCCCTTAATGCCTTACAATCAGTCAATTGACCTAGAGTTGACCCCAGGTGAAACCCTAGTTGACTGTCTTCAACTGTAATACTTGTGACTACACCAATGACTTGTCTCCTTCTCCAAATGACTTTCTAAGTCCTCCAAGATGTCTAGATACTCCCCATGCTCAGCCCACAGCTCACAACTTCTTTGTTGATCCTCAAGTACCCTCAGCTAGGAGATAGATGAACTGCTTGATCCATTGACTTGATAGCTTCCAAATTCTTTCTGGTGACCTGAATGGGATTGAATTAGAATAATAACCTCTTGATAGGCCCATAGAGATGAGAACAATGATTGGTCCCTGTTGGATGACTTGTTATGCTTATGCTATGCAGATGAGTAACCTATGTACATGACCCTATATGCAAATGCTAATGATATTGAAACATAAACCAAGTGAATAAGGTTGAGCAAATTTTAGGGTGCAACAGCTGCCCCTATTCAAGCGACTTGGACCCGATTGGGTGAAGAGCCCGGAGCCTTCAGACATTCGCGGTACGAGACGGTTGAATACTAAAAACCCAGAAATTTGCCAACCGCAAAAATAAATTGCGCTCCTGCTTGAGGAACGACATTCATCAGCTGAATCTGACTGTTATGATAATCCACCGGTCTCGCTGGGGACTATTTTCATCATCCTGAAAAAGATTTTTATCATCGCAGAGATAGAACATTGTCCACGTCAGGACGCCTGCTTCGTCAATTCGGAAAACTTCAACAACTTTTGCTGGGGATGGCTCGTTTGCCTTCTCGTCAGAAATAAATCGTCCATGTTAGAAATAAATTCTTCCACGTTAGGAATAACACCGTCCTCGTAAGGAATAACACCATCCACGTTAGGAATGCAACTTTGATCTGTCCACGTCAGGACTCCAACTTGATATGTCCCCGTAAGGACTCAAACTTTCCACGTAAGGAATCACCTCTTTTCCACGTGAGGAAACCACAATCTTTCCACGTACGGAAACCACTCTTTCTGATTTGTCCATGTCAGGACTAAACTTTTCCACGTAAGGAAGCAACTTCTCTTTCCACGTAAGGAATCAACTTCTTTTCCCCGTAAGGAATCATAACTTTTCCTCATAAGGAAAACAATTTGATATGTCCACGTAAGGACTACATCGTCCGTGTTAGGACCCACTTTTCCACGTAAGGAATATATCGCTTTTCCACGTAAGGAAACCCTCTATTGTCCACGTGAGGACTCCACTTTTCCACGTAAGGAATGCCTCTCTGTCCACGTAAGGAACACAATTTTCCACGTAAGGAATAACCTTGTCCACGTCAGGACCCATCTTTCGTCTTGATTTGTCCACGTAAGGACTCACCTCTTGACTTGCTGAGGAAATAAAATTTGTCCATGTTAGGACCCATATCTCAACCTGCTGAAGAAATAAACTTGTCCACGTCAGGACTTGCGCGTCTTTGACTTGATGGGGAAATAAGACTGCGTCCGCGTTAGGACTCATGTTTTGTCAACAACACGAAGAAAGATAAACTTGTCCACGTCAGGACTCTAGTATCTTGTCATCACAACGAACTACAAACTTGTCCACGTCAGGATGCACATTTCACCATTACGAATAAAGCTATTTGCTTAAAATAAATGGTCCACGTTAGGACACCAGCACGAAGAATAACCAACTTTGTCCACGTCAGGACTCCACATTCAATCAATACCGAGAACTCGAATCTGTCCACGTCAGGACTAACACATATCGTCACCTGGAAGAAATGTCCACGTTAGGACTCCACATTCCAACAATTCTGAGAAATCTAACCTGCCCACGTTAAGACTAGTACCTCCCATCAGCCTGGGGAAATAAAATTATCCACGTTGGGACACCCACTTCTCTAGCACGAAGAAACCTGTCACGAAATTTGTCCTCGTCAGGACTCATCCTTCCATTGGTCCGCAAACTTCTCATCGCTGACGTTACAACAACTTTGAGGCTGACCCTACTGGGGATATTTGGAAGCCAAACTACCGGAAGCCTGTTCTGATAACTGGCGGTAGCCTTTGAAATTCTGGTTCATGGAACCTTTTAATGCTGACGTAACAACAACTTTGAAGGAAACAATCCGCTGGTCGGACTGGAGAAACTTCAACAGGAAACCCTGGCGGGGAAATAAGTAACTCTGCGTGGGGACAAAGAGAAACTTATCCTGATAACTCTGTGGGGAGTAGCGCCACAGCTGATACTTCGTTGAATGTCTCACGCCGAGATCTTGAATGTTTGGCAATTCAATTGAGCAAGAGCTCCCTCCACCTGTAAGGGAAACAATACTTGAAAACAAAAAGGTTAACCAACCTGGCTTATGTTTCAAAATGCATATGTTTGGCAATGACGTAATGCTCCATTCGACATGGAAATGCTACGCGTTTTCGCTTTTATTTGATAGATGCAAGTATGACACTATATGCCAATGCAATTGCAGACTTGAACTGTCGAGATACAGGAACCGCTTCAGTAGAATAAATGCTGAAGATAATGCCAACTCCGCTGGGGATAGCCAGATGCCATAGAATTATTCCAGCAAAATAAATGCTGGATGAGTGAAGTCGACTCATCTGGGGAATTAGGAACTTAATAACAATCATCTCATTGAAGTAAACCCCTGCTGGGAATATAACTCTGTGGGAGAATGGAAGATGCGCCTGGTATGATCGAACTTCTGCTGGAAAGTGAACGGGTATCACACGGTATTCCGACAAAATAAATGCCAATGCGCCACACCAACTCTGCCGGGGAGAGCCTTAATCCTCGAATTCCACTGGAAGGAATGAAGATACTGACAAAGAGAATTCCACTGGGGATGGGACGATTCTCTTGGGGGCAAATCAACTGACTCCGCTAGGGGAGAGTAAATGACCCTGCGGGGAAAGGTAAACTACCTGAATACAGGTCACCAATATTAATCTTCTGCGATTAAACCCTCTCTGCTTGAGATACACTATCTAGATACAACCCTATAATCTTGGAATCGCCAAACTCTGCTGAGAATAAATGACTTTGCTGGAGAATATCCTCTGAATAAGCTACGACTAGCTGGGGAATCCTATCCTTCTTCCGGAAGACCATGCATGACCTGCGTGAGGGTCGAGTCTTTGATTACTGCAGTCTCTTGATCATCTTCCTCGTACGGCTATGAAACCTGCACCAACACAAACAAGACAAGACAAGCCTATACAACCAAATCGATTCAGGTTAGTGACGTTATTTTCAGTTAGTTCAAAGCTTTAGCAATCGTTGGCAAGGGCCAGTGACGTTATACACATGCTAGTTTCAATAAACTTAGGCGTTTTATCATGCACAAAACAGTAAAGAACCAGCATCAAGTACTGAATAACATATTTTATTGATTGGGCCCCTGAATGGGCGGAGTTTTTGTACACGGGATGTAACTCCTGAAAAGAGGAAGCTACGCAAAGCAAATACACAAGTATGCACAAGAAGCATAAATATTTTGACAAATTAAAATTTGTACACATGTCGGCAACGGGATGCAGACGAACACCACGCACTGATCCTCCTATGACTCATCCGACTCTAATGTTTTCCCGGTATCCACACTTCCGAAGCGGTTGTATCTGATAATCGACCCCTCAGGTATTCTCCCGCACTGATGCTCACCGCAGTATCAAATTCGGACCACAGTCATTTGCTTTTCAAATCCCTAACTTTTGCGTGAACCGCCCTTTACGGGTTTTCAGTTCACCGGGATACCCTTTTTTGCCGAAGCCGCCCAGTGTAGGTTTTCCACTTCGCGGGTGTACATTTTTTCATTTTATCCCTAACTTTTGCCCGAACCTTTCATTCTGTTTTTGGTTCGCCAGGATGCCCCATTTTTGCCTGGACTCTCTTTTTTCTGTCCAGCGGGTCTATTTTAAGCAAAGTATTTTTTAACTGCGTCCGAATTCACAGGCGACGTGAAGTCTTCACCGTCCATAGTGGACAACAACAACGCTCCTCCTGAAAAGACTTTCCTGACAACGTATGGCCCTTCGTAGTTGGGGGTCCACTTGCCCCTGTGATCTGCCTGCGGCGGGAGAATCCTTTTCAGCACAAGGTCGCCCGTCTGAAAGCTTCGCGGATGTATCTTCTTATCATATGCTTTCTTCATTCGGCTCTGGTACAAACGACCGTATGCTAGAGAAGCTAGCCTCTTCTCATCCATCAAACTCAATTGGTTCAACCTGTCCTTCACCCATTCTGCCTCGTCCAGCTGAACATCTCGCAATACCCTCAGAGAAGGGATCTCAACTTCCAATGGTAATACCGCTTCCATTCCGTATACTAACGAGAACGGGGTTTCCCCGGTTGATGTGCGTACCGTCGTACGATAACCGTGCAAAGCAAAAGGTAGCATCTCGTGCCAATCCTTATAGGTCACCACCATTTTCTGAACGATCTTCTTGATATTCTTATTGGCCGCCTCAACAACGCCATTCATCTTGGGTCGGTAAGGGGAGGAGTTGTGATGTTCGATCTTAAAATTCTGACAGAGCTCCTTCATCATTTTGTTGTTCAAGTTCGAACCGTTGTCCGTGATTATCCGCTCGGGAATCCCATATCGGCAAATGATATATCTCTTGATGAATCTGGCCACCACTTGCTTCGTTACATTTGCATAAGACGCCACTTCCACCCACTTGGTGAAATAATCGATTGCTACTAGAATGAACCGATGCCCGTTAGAAGCCGTCGGCTCGATCTTTCCAATCATATCGATTCCCCACATCGAGAATGGCCATGGCGATGACATCACATTCAGAGGACTCAGAGGCACATGGATCTTATCAGCATAAATTTGGCACTTGTGGCACTTCCTCGCAAACTTGAAACAGTCAGTTTCCATAGTCAGCCAAAAGTAACCTGCCCGCAGCAGCTTTCTCGTCATAGCATGTCCACCAGCATGCGTACCAAAGGTACCTTCGTGTATTTCCTCCATGAGCAGCTTTGCCTCTTTTTCGTCCACACAACGTAATAGCACCAAATCGTGGTTTCTTCTGTATAAGACACCGTCTGGATTCAAGTAGAAATTACCTGCTAATCTCCTGAGAGTCTTCTGATCTTGACTGGATGCCCCAGCCGGATACTCTTTATTCTTCACAAAATTAAGGATATCAAAATACCATGGTTTGTCATCGGATGCTTCATCAATAGCAAATACGTAAGCCGGTCTGTCAAGCCGAGAGATAATGATTCTGGGTGCCTCATTCCAGAAGTTGACTTTGTACATGGAAGACAAAGTGGCGAGAGCGTCAGCCATTTGATTCTCTGCTCTCGGTACATGATGCAATTCAACCTTGTCGAAGAAAGGCAACAATCTCCTCGCATAGTTCATGTAGTGTATCAAGTTGGGCTGACGTGTCTCCCGTTCCCCTTTGATCTGATTCACCACCAGAGCTGAGTCTCCGTATACGTCCAAATTCTTGATTCGCAAATCAATGGCTTCTTCAAGCCCCATTATACAAGCTTCGTATTTGGCCTCATTATTGGTGACGGCAAAGGTCAATCGGGCAGTGAACGGGATGTGCGACCCGTGTGGCGTAGTGATGATTGCCCCTATTCCGCTACCGTAAGCATTCACAGCTCCGTCAAATATCATCTTCCATTTGGAACCCAACTCTGGTCCTTCGTCTGGCAACGGCTCTTCACAATCTTTCATCTTTAGGTACATGATATCCTCGTCAGGAAAATCAAACCTCATAGATTGGTAATCTTCAATAGGCTGCTCTGCCAGATATTCAGACAACACACTCCCCTTTATAGCCTTTTGCGAGACGTATTGGATGTCATATTCAGTCAAGACCATCTTCCAACGGGCAATTCTCCCTGACAACGCCTGCTTTTCGAATACATATTTGATAGGATCCATCTTCGAGATGAGCATGGTTGTATGATTCAGCATGTATTGCCTCAAACGCTTGGCGGCCCAGGCTAGCGCGCAACAAGTTTTCTCAAGCATTGAATATCGAGATTCACAATCTGTAAATTTCTTACTCAAGTAGTAGATCGCATGCTCTTTTCTCCCTGTCTCGTCATGTTGACCGAGAACACAACCCATGCTTCCCTCAAGAACCGTCAAATACATGATCAAGGGTATGCCCGCCACTGGGGGTATCAAAATAGGAGGCTCCTGCAAATACTGCTTTATTTTATCGAACGCCTTTTGACAATTTTCGTTCCATATTACAACTTGATCTTTCTTCAACAGCTTGAATAATGGTTCGCACGTGGCCGTTAGATGAGATATGAACCGGGCGATGTAGTTCAATCTCCCTAAAAACCCGCGTACCTCTTTCTCTGTTTTAGGCGTCGGCATTTCTTGAATCGCTCTTATTTTAGCAGGATCGACCTCTATTCCTCTTTCGCTTACGATAAACCCCAGCAGTTTACCTGATCTCACCCCGAAGGTGCATTTGTTAGGGTTCAGCCTCAGCCTGAACTTCCTAAGCCTCTTAAATAACTTCAGCAGATTCACCAGATGCTCTTCCTCCGTCTGGGATTTGGCAATCATATCGTCAACATAAACTTCGATCTCTTTATGCATCATATCATGGAAAAGAGTCGTCATCGCACGTTGATATGTTGCCCCAGCATTTTTCAAGCCAAAGGGCATCACTTTGTAGCAAAATGTTCCCCAAGGCGTTATGAAAGTGGTCTTCTCCATATCCTCTGGCGCCATTTTAATCTGATTATAGCCTGAAAAGCCATCCATGAAGGAGAATACGGAGTATTGAGCAGTATTATCAACTAGCACATCAATATGAGGAAGTGGAAAATCGTCTTTTGGGCTTGCTTTATTCAAATATTTATAATCCACGCACATTCGAACCTTGCCATCTTTCTTTGGCACTGGTACGATGTTAGCAACCCATGAGGGATATTTTGTCACAGCCAGGAAGCCAGCGTCCCACTGTTTTTGAACTTCCTCTTTGATCTTCACTGCCATATCTGGTCGAGTTCTGCGAAGTTTTTGTTTGACTGGCGGGCATTCTTCTTTCAGTGGCAGACGGTGCACAACCATATCTGTATCGAGCCCTGGCATATCTTCATACGACCAAGCGAATACATCACTATACTCTTGTAGCATTTCAACCAGTCTTCGCTTGATATCGCTCTGCAGTGCGGCACCGATACAAATGTTCTTCTCAACCCCTTCCGACCCTAAGTTGATAATTTCGATGACCTCGTCGTGAGGCAGAATGGCTCTTTCCTCTTGCTTCACCAGCCAAGACAGTTCTTCAGGAACGTCGCTATCTTCGACAACCTCTTCTTCGGCCAGGAATACCGGGTGTTCAAAGTCGGGACGAGTCATAGGTGGTTCAAGGATGTCATCTGAAAATGTTATCCTGCAAAAGGAATGGTTAAGTGCTTCAAAATGCGTATAAAGCGAATAACCACGTTGCCATTTTATTGAAAAATACAAAACAAGAAAGACAGGGATTACAGTATTTGCACATGAAAAAACGCCATTTCTTTAATGATTAACACGCAATGTTCATAACAACACAACCCTAAGCAAATCCTGATGCCCCGGGCAAGACATCAGATTATTCAACACTTAATAAAGCAAAGCATTACTGTTTAAGAGTCACAGGAACAAGCTCCTGAATAGACCAGTTGCACAGTCCTTGTCCTGGCGTGCTTGGCTGAATCCAGGCATCCATATCACAGTCGCTGTCTCCTTCGTCAGACTCCGAAGCAGCGTTGACGGTTTCATGACATACTCCACTGGCAGAGATGGTTATTGGCCCTCTGAAACGGGGTGCTCCCACAGCAGGTGTTGACGACGACGGTTGGTATCCTAGCCCGAACCGGTCCATCTTTACAGGAATATCCAACACTTTGCCCCAACCCTTTGCTTCTCCTGCCTCTACTAGAGCTTGAGCTTCTTTATACGACGAGACAGCTATTTCCGGCACTTTGCTCGCCCCGGGACCTTTGTCCTTGATGCGCAACCCTTCAAATGCCTGGCAGGGCGTTTCGTGGATCTCTCCGTCGACCTCCACATATTTAAACGATGATAGATGGCTGACCAGGATGTCTTCTTCTCCGCATACGGTGACTACGCTGTCTCCGACCATATATTTTAATTTCTGATGCAGGGTAGACGTGACTGCCCCAGCCCCATGAATCCAGGGTCTTCCGAGCAGGCAGCTATACGCAGGCTGTATATCCATGATATAAACCTCAGTTGCAAACACCTCCGGCCCGACTTGCAGGGGCAATGTTATCGATCCAAAGACTGTTCTTCGCGTGCCGTCAAAGGCTCTAACTACCAAGTCACTGGGCGTGCACAGGATTCCTCTGACATCCAGCTTCATCATCGCTTTCTTAGGCATCACATTCAAAGATGATCCGGTGTCGACCAATACATGCGACATTACTGATCCTCTACACTCGACAGAGATATGCAGCGCCATATTATGATCTCTCCCTTTCGGGGTCAAATCGAAGTCGGTAAAGCCCAAGCTGTGGCCTGCATTCACATGTGCCAACACTCCTTCCAGCTGATTCACGGAGACGTCTTGGGGTACGAAGGAAGTATCCAGGACTTTCAACAAAGCATTTTTGTGAGCTTCAGAACACAATAGCAACGATAGGATAGATATCTTGGACGGCGTTTGTTGCAGATGCTCCACAATCTTATAATCACTTTTTCGAATCAAGCGCATGAACTCTTCTACGTCTTTCGATGCTTCTTTTTCGCTTGCTTGCACTGGGACATTCTCGACCATTTTCCCCTTTCCTTTCGCTAGTCTTTCGGCCTCCACCTCAGGCGATATAAAGATCCTACCACTCCTTGTCATACCTCCTGAACCAACCACATTCTCTACAGTCTCGGCTGGTTGCTTATTAACATCAATCTTTATCCCGTCACAATACACTTCCAACCCATATGACCATGGGACTGCTTTTGTGCTCTCGTACGGGATTGGTTCGGCTTTAGTTATGGTGATCGGCGGTCGCTGAGCCGGTGCCGTTATAGTGATTGTCTTTCGAGGAATCGTTACAGTGGCCACATCACTCTGATCATCTGCTACTGCCCCTGCAGGCTCTTCAGTTGCTACTCGGTCAAATTGCAAAGTGCCTCCATCAATTAAAGCCTGAATGCCTTTCTTCAAATCATCACACCCCCCAGCTAGGGTCCAGCATTCTAAGCAATACTCGTCACATCCTGGATAAACACCCCCTTGCAACAACCTGCTTTTTATCTCGTTCAGCGGCGTCTTTAAATCGTCGACATTCATAATTAGATTCAACCCTTCCTCAGTCAGAATGGCGTTTGCCCCATGATTAGGCATGGGTTTCTGTACTATATTCGGACCTGCCGTTCCGAAATTGATAGTCTTATTGTCCAAAAGATCCTGCACAACGTGTTTAAAAGCATGGCAACCCTCTATATCGTGGCCCGGAGCCCCAGAATGAAACTCACAGTGCCTGCTTGCATCGTAACCATACGGAGGAGTTCCCGTTATTGGTGCCAGAGTTCTCTTCTCTACCAGGTTCAAACCCAACAATGTCTGCAACAAGTCGGCATAGGTTGAGGGAGGCTTCTCAAACACTCTTCTCGGTTTACCACCCTGGAATCTTCGCTGAGCCTGCTGTGCACCCTGCTGAGGCTGCTGTTGTTGTTGTTGTTGCTGTTGTTGCATTGGCGGCTGCTGAAACGGTTGTTGTTGCTGAGGTGGTTGTTGCTGGTACGGGATAGTAACACTCGCCACCTGCTGCGGCTGATGATATTGGTTCCGACCTCTGCCTCGGCCTCTGCCTCGGCCTCCAAATACTGCGCTTGCCTCGCCCTGACGGCGCCCACCAAAAGCCTTCCTATTGCTGCCAGATGCTGTTGATTCCTCAGCCTGGAATTTTCCTTGTTTAATGTTACGCTCAATCTTTTCTCCCATCAGAATTAGGTCTGAAAAACTGGCCAGAGATGTGTGAAACAGCATGTCATGAAACAAGACTGTGAATGTGCCGACGAACATGTCATTCATTTCCTTGTCTTCTACAGGAGGGCGAACCCTGGCAGCCATATCGCGCCACCTTTGCGCATACTCTTTAAAGCTCTCCCCTTTCTTCTGAGACAGCCCTGCCAATTGGACCCGATTGGGCGCCAAGTCGCTGTTATACTTGTAGTGAGCTACAAATGCCTCTGCCAATTGCTTCCATGTCTTGATATTAGTGGGCTCCAACCCCATGTACCACTCTAAGGAAGGGCCCGACAGACTATCTTGAAAGAAATGCATTAGCATTCTCTCATCAGTTGAGTACGCAGACATCTTTCTGTAATAAGCCCGCACGTGCACTTTCGGACATGTGTCCCCTTTATACTTATCAAACGCAGGAGCTTTGAATTTGATTGGCACCCTCAAACCAGGTACCAGGCCCATTGTTGCCATGTCCAAGCCCACAACACTTTGGTTCAGGACCCCCCTCATCTGCTCTTCTAGCATTCTGATCTTCTGGGAGTCATCCATCGGTCCTTCGAAACCTCCGCCGGAGAAAGCGTCCTCCTGCTGATCTTCTTGCCACATACCATTCCCAGCTTCATACCCATCATATCCATTATTACGGCCAGCTCTGATCTGATTCATCCCCGAACCTCGGCCTCTGTTTCCGTACCCTTGAACACCTCCAGCAGGCCCAAAAGCCATTAACCCAGCGCCGTTTCCATTTCCGAAACCTCCATAGCCCTGATCGGCCATACCATAACCGTCTTGCCCAAAGCCTTGAGCATTGAAACCATATTTCCTAGCATTATCGAATCCCTGATCATTGAACCCGAATCCAGTATTGCCGAAGCCGTTGCCTCCCATATTATCACCCAAGTTGACATCACCAAGCCCAACGTTATGGACAACAACCTCGTTCCCAACTCCGACGTTACCGTTCACAGCAGCGGTAGCGTTGTTGACATTAGCAGCAGGTATATTGACTACAGGTGGAGCCACTGGCGTGGGAGTGCCGTCTCCATGAACAGTATCGACTCGCACAGACTGATGCTCCTCGTTACCGTGACCAGCATTTTGGGCCAACAGAGGCTGGACCATGGCTTGCAAATTCTCCTGACCTTTTGCAATAGCTTCCATGGTCTGCATAAAGAGAGCTAGCTTCTCGCGCACATCTTGCATCTCGTTCTGCATTTGATCCATGATTCTTCGACAGTTGGTGCGAGTAGAATAGCGGTGCGGGTGCTGATCTGCAATCCTGAAAAGTACCTGGTGCAAAGCAGGAAATAAGACACCATCCAAGGATTACCTGTAATGCAATATGAATATGAATGCAATGCAATGTGTCTGTGCCTTAGGGAAATTCATTCCCCGATTCTAGTGTGAAGGTGCCGGTGCGGTGATGGTGCCATCAATATAAAGATCGGAGCTGAACCACAGAAAGCCTCATATATTGCTGAGAAACCAATAAGCCAAAAGTACAACATCACTGAGAGTACAAAAAGAAGGCATGACCTCAACCAACAATCCTGGTGATGGTCAGCACTATGCAAATAAAGCATACAAGTTACTACATGAAATGATCAAATCCTCCCATAAGTCTGGTACTCTTCTAGCAGCTTCTTGGTCTTCGGATGACTTGGTCAATCAAGCAGCCCTTCAACAAGTTGGTTCCTTTTTTTAAGAACACGGCGCACGTCTTCAGCAGTTTCTTCCCATGCCCCCTCTCCGAAGCGATCCTCTAGTTTACGCTTCTGCGACACAGCTTCATCTCTGCCCTTGATGGCCTTGTTTAGTGCATTCTGGAGACTGTACCGGGTCATCACTTCTTCTTCACACTTCTTGATGCTAGACTTCAACTGCTCTTCGAGGTCAGAGATTTGCTGCTTCAACTTATCTTCCCTCTTCTTATTGTTGGTGAGCGTGGCATTCCAAGTCTTATTGCAAGAAGAGATCTCTCGGTGAGCGATGTCAAGCGCTTTCTTCTTGGATTCAAGCATGTCATGGGAGCTTCTGAACTCTTGCCCCAGACGTTCGCGCTTCTTCCTCTCCTCAGTTAGCTCAACCCCTAATCTGTTCATTAGCTCAATCTGCTGTTGGAAAGCATACACGACCTTGTTTTTCTCACTGCGTGCCTGGGCTAGTTCTTGCTCTAACCCTTCGTTGATCTTCATCAAGGCTTCTTTCTCTTTCACCACTTGCTCGTAGGCTTCCCTAGAAACAGTAGTTGGCTCTGCTACCGGAATAGGAACAAGGGCTGGTGCTTCTGGAAATGGCATCCTCAACTGACTGACTCTCTCCTGGATCCACTCTCTGTAAGGTGCGTAGGCCTGACAGTCGTTCTTTCCTAACAACGGCTTCCCTCTTCGGTTAATACGCGTCCAGGCATGCTGTAGCTTGGCTAACAATTCCCCCTTCAAATCACCGGTAAGGTACAAAGATTCCTGTACTTCTTCCTCTTTGGGCGGGTTCTTCAGCGCATATCCGAACTGACGGACCAACAGTGACGGGTTGTAGTTGATACACCCTTTTCTTCCAATCAGCGGCACATTAGGGTAACCAGAACAACTGAAGATAAGCTCAGACCCTAGCAGGTCTCGATCAAACCATTCGACGTCTTCGGAAGATAGCCTCATCAGGCGCTCTGACCAGCTAGCAGTGGTTACACTCTCTACAAAAGATCCCTTCATGGGAAGATGACTTTTGAACCACATATTCAATAGAGGAGCACAACAGTAAACAACCTTTCCCCTTCTGTTTTCGTTCTTGTAGTGCAAGGAGTGGTAGAAGTCTTCGATCAACGTTGGCACTGGATTGCCGGCAGCAAATAGATGGAAAGCGTCCAAGTCTACGAAATTGGGCAAGTTAGGGAACAACACAATTCCATAAATGCATAGAGCCAAAATAGCGTTGAAAACCACCCAACGTCCGTTCTTGGCATACTCCTGAGCTTTGCCAACCAAGAAATCAAGAGAGAAACCTGAAACCCCAAGCCAAGAAGTCAATAACAGTTCTGCAGCATCCATATGCAAGGCTTTGGCTAAGTCCTCCAACTTGGGCTCAGCAGCAGAGTGAATAAAGGGAACCTTGTTCTGCACAGGTAGCTCAGTAAACTTCACATACTCCTCAATGGTGGGCCCTAGAATGAAGTCAGCAAACGTAAAACATCTCAATGCGGGGTCATAGAACTGCATCAAGGTGTACAGCCCGTTCATTTCGTCAGCAGTGGGCTTGCAGACTAATCTCAGTAATCTCCCATGACTTATTCTGAAGCTTCTTCTAACCTCCTCATCAGCGAGAGATATCAGACCAAGCAAAGAAGTAATATCAGGTGAAGGCAGCTTATACGCAACTGTTTTCCTCAAACCAGCCATAATCAATACTCAGAATTCTGGGCACTAGAATCGGAGGGTATGCAAATGCACCTGCAGCACAGACACACGTTAATGGGATGCAATGATAATGGGTATGCAAACAATGCAATGCTAGTAACATGCAACAGGGACCAACTACCGTAACTGAACCATATCAAGAAGTCTCAGATAGATTCTCTAGAAGTCCTCAAACCATGGTCTCAGATAGACCTAAAACAAAGCTCCAACAATGGTCTCTGACAGACCTCAAACTATAACTCCACCTGATCTCTGGTAGACCTCAAATCACATCTCCAACTGGTCTCTGACAGACCTCAGAACTCTCCCTAAATACCCAGGATCTCTGATCAAGGAACAAACCGGTAGTCTGAAGGTCTAGTTACCTGCATAACCCCAAACCCTCTCACAGGTGGATGTCCTAGTAACTGACAAAGGTATGGCATCCTATGCGGTCGTCGGCGTCACAGACTTTCAGGGTTGATGATACGATTCCCAGAAGGAGTGGCATCATCAAATCCTGAAGAGGCCTCACTTAGCCAACTTCCAAATGATCGGTTCCCTGAGTCGACAATTCAGCTGACCAACAACCCCTTCGACCCAAAGGGTAGAAAAAGAAGCCAACCAGAAGAACCTCGTCCGAGTGTAGATTTCATGAGACACTAATGCAAGCAAAGCCGGCACGCGCCCACTACTTTCTACTCTAATTCTAGGTGCACTCAAGCCCAGGTCCGGCTTATCTCTCAATCATAGAATCACCCATCACAACCCAATACAGCAATAATAACAATATATATAATGCTGAAAAATAAAGGTCAGAAATATAAATCCATACAAAATCCTCGACGGGAAAACAAGCGTTAGGATTGACTCTCTTAAGGGACGTTGGATCCCAAATGCATAAGGAACCATCGCAGTCCTTAGCAGCCAGGGGACGTTGGGTCCCCAGCAGAGTCGCCAGCTGTCGCTACTGCGAAAATCGGCGCCGGCTGAACAGAAGAGTCGCCACCGTGCGTTATTTATCCCACGGGAGGGAAAGGAAACGCTCAGAGTAAACCTCGCACAACACGGGAAAGGTATGGTCGTCGCAACCAAAACCTGGGTTCGGGAGTCGGTTACGCAAGGGGAAGGTATTAGCACCCCTCACGTCCGTCGTACTCGACGGGATCCACACTTGTTTTCTGGTATGGATTGTTATTCTATCTACTCTAGGGGTTAAGGGTTAAAAGAAAAGAAAATGACTCGGCAAAGTATCGCACTTTATGCCTACGTATTCCCGTCTGGAACGAGAAATCAGAGTCAACGTAGTTCGCCTACCTACGGGAAAGGAGGGGAAGGGTGCTCGCCAACACATCGCCATCTTGTGCCTACGTACTCTCAACAGGCATGAGAGATCAGAGCAAACGTAGTTCGGGCCACGTACGACACAAGTCTGTCTTGATTGATTTTATTCCTTCTGAAAAGGTTTTTTCCTGATTATTGGTCCAAGCGGACAAAAATGACGTTTTGATAAGTTCACATTCTTTTACGGAAGAAATGTCTTTTATTGTGTTTGAAATCTTATTGTGTTTTTCTGTTTGTTTTGAGGAAGAAGAGACAGAACTCTAACCTATGGTTGCGAAGGGAATCAAACTAACCTAATGTTATCATGCATGGGTTAAGACCTAGTGTCTATCATGCTCCTCTCCTGCACAGAGAGAAACAGAGATCCTACGGGATAAGCGGAAACAGAAACAATATCAGATATATACAGTAAAGCGGTAAAATGCATGGATGCAGCAATACAAGCGAGGCAAGGGAGTCCCACTCAACCTCGAACCTAGAAGACAATAGGCAAAAGTGAACAAACTTCACTTTCAACCCAACAGGGTAAACAACAAACAATACAGTCCAGAAAACCAATCAATACATCAGAAATGAAATACAACAATGGTAAACAGCTACAGCAGCTCTGCATCAATGTCCATCTCCAAGTCATCTCCATACAGCTACAAGCTTCAGCCAGCATCAATCTCCATCTCCACAGTCTTCAAGCAAGGGCTTGATCATCAGTTTTCCATATGCAATGGCTTTTCTTCCAGTCCCAATCTTCAAGAGAAGCATCAGTCAACCAGATGAAGTGAATGAATGTTAGACAGTCAATTACCTACCAAGGGTGGTTCATTAACTGTTAACATTGTACAGATACTTTCCTCTCAAAAGTTCTATCTTTCAAATACATTCACTGGTCCTTCCAAAGGAAGGAGGTGGATATTTGAAAGAGACTTTGAATCATAGAGAAAGGATGGGTGCAGACAAGGCATTCCATGTTTGAGAAACAAGCTTTCTAATCTAGAGCTCTGCCTAGCTCCTAAACCCTAATCTCCTCAACAGCTGCTAGCAAGAATCTCCTCTTCATCTCTGGAGGTTGGTTTTCAGTCTCTGGATCTTCAATGGCTTCATCATCACAAGTCTTCATCTTCCCCAATCCCCAAACAATCCCAATACCCACACAGACAAATCAATAATCCCCAGAGGGCACACCACACCAATCAATCAAATATAGACAGTAATACTAATAGCTGTAGGGGAATCCTAGTGATTTCTAAGGGGATCTATCCTATACCCATAGCCCCTATATTCCATACCCCAAAAATCAAATGAAAATTCCTAAAAGAATCAAACTACCTCACCTAAGTTGATTTAAAACCCTAATTTTATTCATGTTGTTCACACCTAAACTAATCACCTCAAACTAAGTCCTAAAAATATGAACTAAATTGCATGTACAAACTAACAATGTCTATTAATCAACCTAAAAAGAATAGACAAAAAATATTAAAGCAACTATTAGAACAAAATTTATCAAAATCATGTATGAAATGAAACACTTAAAATATGCATTTATTTGGAAAATATGGGAAAAATATCAAATAAAAAATAAAATGCAATTTTTATTTTTTATAATTTTCTAGACATCTTGAAAAAATTAATGCAAAAGAATCAATTGAAAATATGCATTTTTCTATTTTTTATGATTTTTTTAAAGGATGAGAAAATATTAAAGAAATTAAAAATGACAAAAATAGAAAATAAAAGGAGAGGGGTGAAAATAGCAGGGGCGCCTAGTTATTTTTCAAGTGGGCCACAGGACAGGGGGGTGCGAATAGAACAAAACCACAGGCCCAGCGCGCTTCAGAATATCAACAAAAAATAAAAAAAACTCAAACGGTGCAAATAACATTAATTCCAGTTCATTTACGTTGGGCTTGGTTATTAGGGGTGTCATTAGCAATGAAATTTCAAGGCCCACTCAGAATACTTAAATGAAACGGGGCGTTTTGATGCCCAGAGTTTCCCTCTGTATTTCAACTTCAAACGTGGACCCTTGGATTGCAATCTGAGTCAAGTCAAACCTTCCATCGTAGGGTCCTCCTTCATCTTCAACCTTGGGCAAACCTAGGGTTTCAGAAAACCCTAACCATGCACGATCTTGCACGCCTCTGTTCTCCCTTATACCTCCATGGATTCACACGATTCCAAGAGCAAAGTTGCTCTATGAACTTCCATCTATACAGCCATGATAATAACTTCTCCTAAAACTCACTCCATCAACCAACTCGATAAGAATACCAGTCATAAGCCACCATGAACACCTGTGATCAACTCATCCAAAACTCCCTAAATCTTGTCCTAAACTTATCTACAACTTATGCTGATTATCACAAGCCAATAAACCAAGAATTTCATGCACTGAGCCATGAGATATCAATCCAACCAGATTTGGTGCACTATGAGCAACCTCTCTTAAACCTCTCCAAACTCTGTGAAAATCATCACCTAACCACCTAGGTCTCTAATATACTAACAATCCTATGCCATGATCACTATGCTAGCTAATTCGAAGAAGAACATACCTGGTGCAATTTCTTGAAAACAGGTGTTACAATCCCTGAATCTGATGCTTGTGATGAATGGAAAATGATCCAAGAGCTCAATGATGGCTTCTGTATGCAACAAGTATGACTCTAAGGCTTTGAATCTCTCACTTCCACAATTTGTGATCCTTGAATGATGATGATGAATGGCACGATTCCTTGTTCAATTTGCCAAATAAATGTGTGATTTCTGATCTTTGGATGATGATGATGAAGAACCAAACAAGAATGGTGAAGATTGGTGGAGATTTGAGAGGGTTTGAGAAACTTTTGCAAAATGAGAGAAATGAGTGAAACTTGGGGTTTTGAGAAAATGCAATCACCAACCATGGCATGAACCATCTCTTATCAATATATAGGTGTCCTTAGAACCTCCTAGAAACTTGGAGAAGTTTCCCTTGCATTCTTTCCCTTGAATTTGGTTTATGTATCTTCCATTACAAGTAACCATGAATAACTCACAAAATATGAACTAAGATCAAAATTCTACTTTAGCCAATGTCTTTAAAATGATCTTTCCATTCAAAATGACCTATAATTTTGCTTCATTTGGCCAAAATATGAAAAATCTCATTTTTAAGTCCATTTTTATTCATTAAATCCACCAATTTTGAAACCTTGTGCTATGAATCTTTCCAATCTCTCATGATCACTTTTCTAGACTCAAAATGTCATTTGGAACAAGTTTGATGTTGCAAAGTTTTCCATTTGAAGCTTCCTTGTATGAGTTTTGGGCATAGGTTAGAATGACCTGTAATTCTCAAATGACCAAAATACCCTTTGCTTGCCAAGACCCTAAGTGGAGTTCCACAAATCATATGAGGGCATACTATACCATTCTAGAAAGCTAAGACAATGAGGAACAACTATTATGTTTACCAGAAATTCATTTGAAATCTCCTTGAGGGGTAAAAATTGCTTGGAAGTCAAGTCACTTTCATAGACAAAATTTCAGATACCTCAGATGACCTGTAACTTGCAAGGACCATAACTTGAGTTCTATAAATCTCCTTAATTTCTTCCACCACTCAAATTAAAGGTCTTGAGATCCTATACAAGTTCCATGTTGGCCAAGGATCCATTTGAAGCTTGCATTTTGACTTATCTTGCTTGGAAATTTGACCTAAATTAGGGGATTTTACACAGAAACCCTAATTTAGAAACTCCTCTTCTCCTTGATTTCTCTTGAATTCTTCTTGGCATACCACCATATCCTCTCCTACATGTCAAATGATGAACCCCACATCTATCCAATAGCCCTTAATGCCTTACAATCAGTCAATTGACCCCAGGTGAAACCCTAGTTGACTGTCTTCAACTGTAATACTTGTGACTACACCAATGACTTGTCTCCTTCTCCAAATGACTTTCTAAGTCCTCCAAGATGTCTAGATACTCCCCATGCTCAGCCCACAGCTCACAACTTCTTTGTTGATCCTCAAGTACCCTCAGCTAGGAGATAGATGAACTGCTTGATCCATTGACTTGATAGCTTCCAAATTCTTTCTGGTGAACTGAATGGGATTGAATTAGAATAATAACCTCTTGATAGGCCCATAGAGATGAGAACAATGATTGGTCCCTGTTGGATGACTTGTTATGCTTATGCTATGCAGATGAGTAACCTATGTACATGACCCTATATGCAAATGCTAATGATATTGAAACATAAACCAAGTGAATAAGGTTGAGCAAATTTTAGGGTGCAACAGCTGCCCCTATTCAAGCGACTTGGACCCGATTGGGTGAAGAGCCCGGAGCCTTCAGACATTCGCGGTACGAGACGGTTGAATACTAAGAACCCAGAAATTTGCCAACCGCAAAAATAAATTGCGCTCCTGCTTGAGGAACGACATTCATCAGCTGAATTTGACTGTTATGATAATCCACCGGTCTCGCTGGGGACTATTTTCATCATCCTGAAAAAGATTTTTATCATCGCAGAGATAGAACATTGTCCACGTCAGGACGCCTGCTTCGTCAATTCGGAAAACTTCAACAACTTTTGCTGGGGATGGCTCGTTTGCCTTCTCGTCAGAAATAAATCGTCCATGTTAGAAATAAATTCTTCCACGTTAGGAATAACACCGTCCTCGTAAGGAATAACACCATCCACGTTAGGAATGCAACTTTGATCTGTCCACGTCAGGACTCCAACTTGATATGTCCCCGTAAGGACTCAAACTTTCCACGTAAGGAATCACCTCTTTTCCACGTGAGGAAACCACAATCTTTCCACGTACGGAAACCACTCTTTCTGATTTGTCCATGTCAGGACTAAACTTTTCCACGTAAGGAAGCAACTTCTCTTTCCACGTAAGGAATCAACTTCTTTTCCCCGTAAGGAATCATAACTTTTCCTCATAAGGAAAACAATTTGATATGTCCACGTAAGGACTACATCGTCCGTGTTAGGACCCACTTTTCCACGTAAGGAATATATCGCTTTTCCACGTAAGGAAACCCTCTATTGTCCACGTGAGGACTCCACTTTTCCACGTAAGGAATGCCTCTCTGTCCACGTAAGGAACACAATTTTCCACGTAAGGAATAACCTTGTCCACGTCAGGACCCATCTTTCGTCTTGATTTGTCCACGTAAGGACTCACCTCTTGACTTGCTGAGGAAATAAAATTTGTCCACGTTAGGACCCATATCTCAACCTGCTGAAGAAATAAACTTGTCCACGTCAGGACTTGCGCGTCTTTGACTTGATGGGGAAATAAGACTGCGTCCGCGTTAGGACTCATGTTTTGTCAACAACACGAAGAAAGATAAACTTGTCCACGTCAGGACTCTAGTATCTTGTCATCACAACGAACTACAAACTTGTCCACGTCAGGATGCACATTTCACCATTACGAATAAAGCTATTTGCTTAAAATAAATGGTCCACGTCAGGACACCAGCACGAAGAATAACCAACTTTGTCCACGTCAGGACTCCACATTCAATCAATACCGAGAACTTGAATCTGTCCACGTCAGGACTAACACATATCGTCACCTGGAAGAAATGTCCACGTTAGGACTCCACATTCCAACAATTCTGAGAAATCGAACCTGCCCACGTTAAGACTAGTACCTCCCATCAGCCTGGGGAAATAAAATTATCCACGTTGGGACACCCACTTCTCTAGCACGAAGAAACCTGTCACGAAATTTGTCCTCGTCAGGACTCATCCTTCCATTGGTCCGCAAACTTCTCATCGCTGACGTTACAGCAACTTTGAGGCTGACCCTACTGGGGATATTTGAAAGCCAAACTACCGGAAGCCTGTTCTGATAACTGGCGGTAGCCTTTGAAATTCTGGTTCATGGAACCTTTTAATGCTGACGTAACAACAACTTTGAAGGAAACAATCCGCTGGTCGGACTGGAGAAACTTCAACAGGAAACCCTGGCGGGGAAATAAGTAACTCTGCGTGGGGACAAAGAGAAACTTATCCTGATAACTCTGTGGGGAGTAGCGCCACAGCTGATACTTCGTTGAATGTCTCACGCCGAGATCTTGAATGTTTAGCAATTCAATTGAGCAAGAGCTCCCTCCATCTGTAAGGGAAACAATACTTGAAAACAAAAAGGTTAACCAACCTGGCTTATGTTTCAAAATGCATATGTTTGGCAATGAAGTAATGCTCTATTCGACATGGAAATGCTACGCGTTTTCGCTTTTATTTGATAGATGCAAGTATGACACTATATGCCAATGCAATTGCGGACTTGAACTGTCGAGATACAGGAACCGCTTCAGTAGAATAAATGCTGAAGATAATGCCAACTCCGCTGGGGATAGCCAGATGCCATAGAATTATTCCAGCAAAATAAATGCTGGATGAGTGAAGTCGACTCAGCTGGGGAATTAGGAACTTAATAACAATCATCTCATTGAAGTAAACCCCTGCTGGGAATATAACTCTGTGGGAGAATGGCAGATGCGCCTGGTATGATCGAACTTCTGCTGGAAAGTGAACGGGTATCACACGATATTCCGACAAAATAAATGCCAATGCGCCACACCAACTCTGCCGGGGAGAGCCTTAATCCTCGAATTCCACTGGAAGGAATGAAGATACTGACAAAGAGAATTCCACTGGGGATGGGACGATTCTCTTGGGGGCAAATCAACTGACTCCGCTAGGGGAGAGTAAATGACCCTGCGGGGAAAGGTAAACTGCCTAAATACAGCTCACCAATATTAATCTTCTGCGATTAAACCCTCTCTGCTTGAGATACACTATCTAGATACAACCCTATAATCTTGGAATCGCCAAACTCTGCTGAGAATAAATGACTTTGCTGGAGAATATCCTCTGAATAAGCTACGACTAGCTGGGGAATCCTATCCTTCTTCCGGAAGACCATGCATGACCTGCGTGAGGGTCGAGTCTTTGATTACTGCAGTCTCTTGATCATCTTCCTCGTACGACTATAAAACCTGCACCAACACAAACAAGACAAGACAAGCCTATACAACCAAATCGATTCAGGTTAGTGACGTTATTTTCAGTTAGTTCAAAGCTTTAGCAATCGTTGGCAAGGGCCAATGACGTTATACACATGCTAGTTTCAATAAACTTAGGCGTTTTATCATGCACAAAACAGTAAAGAACCAGCATCAAGTACTGAATAACATATTTTATTGATTGGGCCCCTGAATGGGCGGAGTTTTTGTACACGGGATGTAACTCCTAAAAAGAGGAAGCTACGCAAAGCAAATACACAAGTATGCACAAGAAGCATAAATATTTTGACAAATTAAAATTTGTACACATGTCGGCAACGGGATGCAGACGAACACCACGCACTGATCCTCCTATGACTCATCCGACTCTAATGTTTTCCCGGTATCCACACTTCCGAAGCGGTTGTATCTGATAATCGACCCCTCAGGTATTCTCCCGCACTGATGCTCACCGCAGTATCAAATTCGGACCGCAGTCATTTGCTTTTCAAATCCCTAACTTTTGCGTGAACCGCCCTTTACGGGTTTTCAGTTCACCGGGATACCCTTTTTTTCCGAAGCCGCCCAGTGTAGGTTTTCCACTTCGCAGGTGTACATTTTTTCATTTTATCCCTAACTTTTGCCCGAACCTTTCATTCTGTTTTTGGTTCGCCAGGATGCCCCATTTTTGCCTGGACTCTCTTTTTTCTGTCCAGCGGGTCTATTTTAAGCAAAGTATTTTTTAACTGCGTCCGAATTCACAGGCGACGTGAAGTCTTCACCGTCCATAGTGGACAACAACAACGCTCCTCCTGAAAAGACTTTCCTGACAATGTATGGCCCTTCGTAGTTGGGGGTCCACTTGCCCCTGTGATCTGCCTGCGGCGGGAGAATCCTTTTCAGCACAAGGTCGCCCATCTGAAAGCTTCGTGGATGTATCTTCTTATCATATGGTTTCTTCATTCGGCTCTGGTACAAACGACCGTATGCTAGAGAAGCTAGCCTCTTCTCATCCATCAAACTCAATTGGTTCAACCTGTCCTTCACCCATTCTGCCTCGTCCAGCTGAACATCTCGCAATACCCTCAGAGAAGGGATCTCAACTTCCAATGGTAATACCGCTTCCATTCCGTATACTAACGAGAACGGGGTTGCCCTGGTTGATGTGCGTACCGTCGTACGATAACCGTGCAAAGCAAAAGGTAGCATCTCGTGCCAATCCTTATAGGTCACCACCATTTTCTGAACGATCTTCTTGATATTCTTATTGGCCGCCTCAACAACGCCATTCATCTTGGGTCGGTAAGGGGAGGAGTTGTGATGTTCGATCTTAAAATTCTGACAGAGCTCCTTCATCATTTTGTTGTTCAAGTTCGAACCGTTGTCCGTGATTATCCGCTCGGGAATCCCATATCGGCAAATGATATCTCTCTTGATGAATCTGGCCACCACTTGCTTCGTTACATTTGCATAAGACGCCGCTTCCACCCACTTGGTGAAATAATCGATTGCTACTAGAATGAACTGATGCCCGTTAGAAGTCGTCGGCTCGATCTTTCCAATCATATCGATTCCCCACATCAAGAATGGCCATGGCGATGACATCACATTCAGAGGACTCGGAGGCACATGGATCTTATCAGCATAAATTTGGCACTTGTGGCACTTCCTCGCAAACTTGAAACAGTCAGTTTCCATAGTCAGCCAAAAGTAACCTGCTCGCAGCAGCTTTCTCGTCATAGCATGTCCACCAGCATGCGTACCAAAGGTACCTTCGTGTATTTCCTCCATGAGCAGCTTTGCCTCTTTTTCGTCCACACAACGTAATAGCACTAAATCGTGGTTTCTTCTGTATAAGACACCGTCTGGATTCAAGTAGAAATTACCTGCTAATCTCCTGAGAGTCTTCTGATCTTGACTGGATGCCCCAGCCGGATACTCTTTATTCTTCAGAAAATTAAGGATATCAAAATACCACGGTTTGTCATCGGATGCTTCATCAATAGCAAATACGTAAGCCGGTCTGTCAAGCCGAGAGATAATGATTCTGGGTGCCTCATTCCAGAAGTTGACTTTGTACATGGAAGACAAAGTGGCGAGAGCGTCAGCCATTTGATTCTCTACTCTCGGTACATGATGCAATTCAACCTTGTCGAAGAAAGGCAACAATCTCCTCGCATATTTCATGTAGTGTATCAAGTTGGGCTGACGTGTCTCCCATTCCCCTTTGATCTGATTCACCACCAGAGCTGAGTCTCCGTATACGTCCAAATTCTTGATTCGCAAATCAATGGCTTCTTCAAGCCCCATTATACAAGCTTCGTATTCGGCCTCATTATTGGTGACGGCAAAGGTCAATCGGGCAGTGAACGGGATGTGCGACCCGTGTGGCGTAGTGATGATTGCCCCTATTCCGCTACCGTAAGCATTCACAGCTCCGTCAAATATCATCTTCCATTTGGAACCCAACTCTGGTCCTTCGTCTGGCAACGAATCTTCACAATCTTTCATCTTTAGGTACATGATATCCTCGTCAGGAAAATCAAACCTCATAGATTGGTAATCTTCAATAGGCTGCTCTGCCAGATATTCAGACAACACACTCCCCTTTATAGCCTTTTGCGAGACGTATTGGATGTCATATTCAGTCAAAACCATCTGCCAACGGGCAATTCTCCCTGACAACGCCTGCTTTTCGAATACATATTTGATAGGATCCATCTTCGAGATGAGCATGGTTGTATGATTCAGCATGTATTGCCTCAAACGCTTGGCGGCCCAGGCTAGCGCGCAACAAGTTTTCTCAAGCATTGAATATCGAGATTCACAATCTGTAAATTTCTTACTCAAGTAGTAGATCGCATGCTCTTTTCTCCCTGTCTCGTCATGTTGACCGAGAACACAACCCATGCTTCCCTCAAGAACCGTCAAATACATGATCAAGGGTCTGCCCGCCACTGGGGGTATCAAAATAGGAGGCTCCTGCAAATACTGCTTTATTTTATCGAACGCCTTTTGACAATTTTCGTTCCATATTACAGCTTGATCTTTCTTCAACAGCTTGAATAATGGTTCGCACGTGGCCGTTAGATGAGATATGAATCGGGCGATGTAGTTCAATCTCCCTAAAAACCCGCGTACCTCTTTCTCTGTTTTAGGCGTCGGCATTTCTTGAATCGCTCTTATTTTAGCAGGATCGACCTCTATTCCTCTTTCGCTTACGATAAACCCCAGCAGTTTACCCGATCTCACCCCGAAGGTGCATTTGTTAGGGTTCAGCCTCAGCCTGAACTTCCTAAGCCTCTTAAATAACTTCAGCAGATTCACCAGATGCTCTTCCTCCGTCTGGGATTTGGCAATCATATCGTCAACATAAACTTCGATCTCTTTATGCATCATATCATGGAAAAGAGTCGTCATCGCACGTTGATATGTTGCCCCAGCATTTTTCAAGCCAAAGGGCATCACTTTGTAGCAAAATGTTCCCCAAGGCGTTATAAAAGTGGTCTTCTCCATATCCTCTGGCGCCATTTTAATCTGATTATAGCCTGAAAAGCCATCCATGAAGGAGAATACGGAGTATTAAGCAGTATTATCAACTAGCACATCAATATGAGGAAGTGGAAAATCGTCTTTTGGGCTTGCTTTATTCAAATCTCTATAATCCACGCACATTCGAACCTTGCCATCTTTCTTTGGCACTGGTACGATGTTAGCAACCCATGAGGGATATTTTGTCACAGCCAGGAAGCCAGCGTCCCACTGTTTTTGAACTTCCTCTTTGATCTTCACTGCCATATCTGGTCGAGTTCTGCGAAGTTTTTGTTTGACTGGAGGGCATTCTTCTTTCAGTGGCAGACGGTGCACAACCATATCTGTATCGAGCCCTGGCATATCTTCATACGACCAAGCGAATACATCACTATACTCTTGTAGCATTTCAACCAGTCTTCGCTTGATATCGCTCTGCAGTGCGGCACCGATACAAATGTTCTTCTCAACCCCTTCCGACCCTAAGTTGATAATTTCGATGACCTCGTCGTGAGGCAGAATGGCTCTTTCCTCTTGCTTCACCAGCCAAGACAGTTCTTCAGGAACGTCGCTATCTTCGACAACCTCTTCTTCGGCCTGGAATACCGGGTGTTCAAAGTCGGGACGAGTCATAGGTGGTTCAAGGATGTCATCTGAAAATGTTATCCTGCAAAAGGAATGGTTAAGTGCTTCAAAATGCGTATAAAGCGAATAACCACGTTGCCATTTTATTGAAAAATACAAAACAAGAAAGACAGGGATTACAGTATTTGCACATGAAAAAACGCCATTTCTTTAATGATTAACATGCAATGTTCATAACAACACAGCCCTAAGCAAATCCTGATGCCCCGGGCAAGACATCAGATTATTCAACAATTAATAAAGCAAAGCATTACTGTTTAAGAGTCACAGGAACAAGCTCCTGAATAGACCAGTTGCACAGTCCTTGTCCTGGCGTGCTTGGCTGAATCCAGGCATCCATATCACAGTCGTTGTCTCCTTCGTCAGACTCCGAAGCAGCGTTGACGGTTTCATGACATACTCCACTGGCAGAGATGGTTATTGGCCCTCTGAAACGGGGTGCTCCCACAGCAGGTGTTGACGACGACGGTTGGTATCCTAGCCCGAACCGGTCCATCTTTACAGGAATATCCAACACTTTGCCCCAGCCCTTTGCTTCTCCTGCCTCTACTAGAGCTTGAGCTTCTTTATACGACGAGACAGCTATTTCCGGCACTTTGCTCGCCCCGGGACCTTTGTCCTTGATGCGCAACCCTTCAAATGCCTGGCAGGGCGTTTCGTGGATCTCTCCGTCGACCTCCACATATTTAAACGATGATAGATGGCTGACCAGGATGTCTTCTTCTCCGCATACGGTGACTACGCTGTCTCCGACCATATATTTTAATTTCTGATGCAGGGTAGACGTGACTGCCCCAGCCCCATGAATCCAGGGTCTTCCGAGCAGGCAGCTATACGCAGGCTGTATATCCATGATATAAAACTCAGTTGCAAACACCTCCGGCCCGACTTGCAGGGGCAATGTTATCGATCCAAAGACTGTTCTTCGCGTGCCGTCAAAGGCTCTAACTACCAAGTCACTGGGCGTGCACAGGATTCCTCTGACATCCAGCTTCATCATCGCTTTCTTAGGCATCACATTCAAAGATGATCCGGTGTCGACCAATACATGCGACATTACTGATCCTCTACACTCGACAGAGATATGCAGCGCCATATTATGATCTCTCCCTTTCGGGGTCAAATCGAAGTCGGTAAAGCCCAAGCTGTGGCCTGCATTCACATGTGCCAACACTCCTTCCAGCTGATTCACGGAGACGTCTTGGGGTACGAAGGAAGTATCCAGGACTTTCAACAAAGCATTTTTGTGAGCTTCAGAACACAATAGCAACGATAGGATAGATATCTTGGACGGCGTTTGTTGCAGATGCTCCACAATCTTATAATCACTTTTTCGAATCAAGCGCATGAACTCTTCTACGTCTTTCGATGCTTCTTTTTCGCTTGCTTGCACTGGGACATTCTCGACCATTTTCCCCTTTCCTTTCGCTAGTCTTTCGGCCTCCACCTCAGGCGATATAAAGATCCTACCACTCCTTGTCATACCTCCTGAACCAACCACATTCTCTACAGTCTCGGCTGGTTGCTTATTAACATCAATCTTTATCCCGTCACAATACACTTCCAACCCATATGACCATGGGACTGCTTTTGTGCTCTCGTACGGGATTGGTTCGGCTTTAGTTATGGTGATCGGCGGTCGCTGAGCCGGTGCCGTTATAGTGATTGTCTTTCGAGGAATCGTTACAGTGGCCACATCACTCTGATCATCTGCTACTGCCCCTGCAGGCTCTTCAGTTGCTACTCGGTCAAATTGCAAAGTGCCTCCATCAATTAAAGCCTGAATGCCTTTCTTCAAATCATCACACCCCCCAGCTAGGGTCCAGCATTCTAAGCAATACTCGTCACATCCTGGATAAACACCCCCTTGCAACAACCTGCTTTTTATCTCGTTCAGCGGCGTCTTTAAATCGTCGACATTCATAATTAGATTCAACCCTTCCTCAGTCAGAATGGCGTTTGCCCCATGATTAGGCATGGGTTTCTGTACTATATTCGGACCTGCCGTTCCGAAATTGATAGTCTTATTGTCCAAAAGATCCTGTACAACGTGTTTAAAAGCATGGCAACCCTCTATATCGTGGCCCGGTGCCCCAGAATGAAACTCACAGTGCCTGCTTGCATCGTAACCATACGGAGGAGTTCCCGTTATTGGTGCCAGAGTTCTCTTCTCTACCAGGTTCAAACCCAACAATGTCTGCAACAAGTCGTCATAGGTTGAGGGAGGCTTCTCAAACACTCTTCTCGGTTTACCACCCTGGAATCTTCGCTGAGCCTGCTGTGCACCCTGCTGAGGCTGCTGCTGCTGTTGTTGTTGCTGTTGTTGCATTGGCGGCTGCTGAAACGGTTGTTGTTGCTGAGGTGGTTGTTGCTGGTACGGGATAGTAACACTCGCCACCTGCTGCGGCTGATGATATTGGTTCCGACCTCTGCCTCGGCCTCGGCCTCCAAATACTGCGCTTGCCTCGCCCTGACGGCGCCCACCAAAAACCTTCCTATTGCTGCCAGATGCTGTTGATTCCTCAGCCTGGAATTTTCCTTGTTTAATGTTACGCTCAATCTTTTCTCCCATCAGAATTAGGTCTGAAAAACTGGCCAGAGATGTGTGAAACAGCATGTCATGAAACAAGCCTGTGAATGTGTCGACGAACATGTCATTCATTTCCTTGTCTTCTACAGGAGGGCGGACCCTGGCAGCCATATCACGCCACCTTTGCGCATACTCTTTAAAGCTCTCCTCTTTCTTCTGAGACAGCCCTGCCAATTGGACCCGATTGGGCGCCAAGTCGCTGTTATACTTGTAGTGAGCTACAAATGCCTCTGCCAATTGCTTCCATGTCTTGATATTAGTGGGCTCCAACCCCATGTACCACTCTAAGGAAGGGCCCGACAGACTATCTTGAAAGAAATGCATTAGCATTCTCTCATCAGTTGAGTACGCAGACATCTTTCTGTAATAAGCCCGCACGTGCACTTTCGGACATGTGTCCCCTTTATACTTATCAAACGCAGGAGCTTTGAATTTGATTGGCACCCTCAAACCAGGTACCAGGCCCATTGTTGCCATGTCCAAGCCCACAGCACTTTGGTTCAGGACCCCCCTCATCTGCTCTTCTAGCATTCTGATCTTCTGGGAGTCATCCATCGGTCCTTCGAAACCTCCGCCGGAGAAAGCGTCCTCCTGCTGATCTTCTTGCCACATACCATTCCCAGCTCCATACCCATCATATCCATTATTACGGCCAGCTCTGATCTGATTCATCCCCGGACCTCGGCCTCTGTTTCCGTACCCTTGAACACCTCCAGCAGGCCCAAAAGCCATTAACCCAGCGCCGTTTCCATTTCCGAAACCTCCATAGCCCTGATCGGCCATACCATAACCGTCTTGCCCAAAGCCTTGAGCATTGAAACCATATTTCCCAACATTATCGAATCCCTGATCATTGAACCCGAATCCAGTATTGCCGAAGCCGTTGCCTCCCATATTATCACCCAAGTTGACATCACCAAGCCCAACGTTATGGACAACAACCTCGTTCCCAACTCCGACGTTACCGTTCACAGCAACGGTAGCGTTGTTGACATTAGCAGCAGGTATATTGACTACAGGTGGAGCCACTGGCGTGGGAGTGCCGTCTCCATGAACAGTATCGACTCACACAGACTGATGCTCCTTGTTACCGTGACCAGCATTTCGGGCCAACAGAGGCTGGACCATGGCTTGCAAATTCTCCTGACCTTTTGCAATAGCTTCCATGGTCTGCATAAAGAGAGATAGCTTCTCGCGCACATCTTGCATCTCGTTCTGCATTTGATCCATGATTCTTCGACAGTTGGTGCAAGTAGAATAGCGGTGCGGGTGCTGATCTGCAATCCTGAAAAGTACCTGGTGCAAAGCAGGAAATAAGACACCATCCAAGGATTACCTGTAATGCAATATGAATATGAATGCAATGCAATGTGTCTGTGCCTTAGGGAAATTCATTCCCCGATTCTAGTGTGAAGGTGCCGGTGCGGTGATGGTGCCATCAATATAAAGATCGGAGCTGAACCACAGAAAGCCTCATATATTGCTGAGAAACCAATAAGCCAAAAGTACAACATCACTGAGAGTACAAAAAGAAGGCATGACCTCAACCAACAATCCTGGTGATGGTCAGCACTATGCAAATAAAGCATACAAGTTACTACATGAAATGATCAAATCCTCCCATAAGTCTGGTACTCTTCTAGCAGCTTCTTGGTCTCCGGATGACTTGGTCAATCAAGCAGCCCTTTAACAAGTTGGTTCCTTTTCTTAAGAACACGGCGCACGTCTTCAGCAGTTTCTTCCCATGCCCCCTCTCCGAAGCGATCCTCTAGTTTACGCTTCTGCGACACAGCTTCATCTCTGCCCTTGATGGCCTTGTTTAGTGCATTCTGGAGACTGTACCGGGTCATCACTTCTTCTTCACACTTCTTGATGCTAGACTTCAACTGCTCTTCGAGGTCAGAGATTTGCTGCTTCAACTTATCTTCCCTCTTCTTATTGTTGGTGAGCGTGGCATTCCAAGTCTTATTGCAAGAAGAGATCTCTCGGTGAGCGATGTCAAGCGCTTTCTTCTTGGATTCAAGCATGTCATGGGAGCTTCTGAACTCTTGCCCCAGACGTTCGCGCTTCTTCCTCTCCTCAGTTAGCTCAACCCCTAATCTGTTCATTAGCTCAATCTGCTGTTGGAAAGCATACACGGCCTTGTTTTTCTCACTGCGTGCCTGGGCTAGTTCTTGCTCTAACCCTTCGTTGATCTTCATCAAGGCTTCTTTCTCTTTCACCACTTGCTCGTAGGCTTCCCTAGAAACAGTAGTTGGCTCTGCTACCGGAATAGGAACAAGGGCTGGTGCTTCTGGAAATGGCATCCTCAACTGACTGACTCTCTCCTGGATCCACTCTCTGTAAGGTGCGTAGGCCTGACAGTCGTTCTTTCCTAACAACGGCTTCCCTCTTCGGTTAATACGCGTCCAGGCATGCTGTAGCTTGGCTAACAATTCCCCCTTCAAATCACCGGTAAGGTACAGAGATTCCTGTACTTCTTCCTCTTTGGGCGGGTTCTTCAGCGCATATCCGAACTGACGGACCAACAGTGACGGGTTGTAGTTGATACACCCTTTTCTTCCAATCAGCGGCACATTAGGGTAACCAGAACAACTGAAGATAAGCTCAGACCCTAGCAGGTCTCGATCAAACCATTCGACGTCTTCGGAAGATAGCCTCATCAGGCGCTCTGACCAGCTAGCAGTGGTTACACTCTCTACAAAAGATCCCTTCATGGGAAGATGACTTTTGAACCACATATTCAATAGAGGAGCACAACAGTAAACAACCTTTCCCCTTCTGTTTTCGTTCTTGTAGTGCAAGGAGTGGTAGAAGTCTTCGATCAACGTTGGCACTGGATTGCCGGCAGCAAATAGATGGAAAGCGTCCAAGTCTACGAAATTGGGCAAGTTAGGGAACAACACAATTCCATAAATGCATAGAGCCAAAATAGTGTTGAAAACCACCCAACATCCGTTCTTGGCATACTCCTGAGCTTTGCCAACCAAGAAATCAAGAGAGAAACCTGAAACCCCAAGCCAAGAAGTCAATAATAGTTCTGCAGCATCCATATGCAAGGCTTTGGCTAAGTCCTCCAACTTGGGCTCAACAGCAGAGTGAATAAAGGGAACCTTGTTCTGCACAGGTAGCTCAGTAAACTCCACATACTCCTCAATGGTGGGCCCTAGAATGAAGTCAGCAAACGTAAAACATCTCAATGCGGGGTCATAGAACTGCATCAAGGTGTACAGCCCGTTCATCTCGTCAGCAGTGGGCTTGCAGACTAATCTCAGTAATCTCCCATGACTCATTCTGAAGCTTCTTCTAACCTCCTCATCAGCGAGAGATATCAGACCAAGCAAAGAAGTAATATCAGGTGAAGGCAGCTTATACGCAACTGTTTTCCTCAAACCAGCCATAATCAATACTCAGAAGTCTGGGCACTAGAATCGGAGGATATGCAAATGCACCTGCAGCACAGACACACGTTAATGGGATGCAATGATAATGGGTATGCAAACAATGCAATGCTAGTAACATGCAACAGGGACCAACTTCCGTAACTGAACCATATCAAGAAGTCTCAGATAGATTCTCTAGAAGTCCTCAAACCCTGGTCTCAGATAGACCTAAAACAAAGCTCCAACAATGGTCTCTGACAGACCTCAAACTATAACTCCACCTGATCTCTGGTAGACCTCAAATCACATCTCCAACTGGTCTCTGACAGACCTCAGAACTCTCCCTAAATACCCAGGATCTCTGATTAAGGAACAAACCGGTAGTCTGAAGGTCTAGTTACCTGCATAACCCCAAACCCTCTCACAGGTGGATGTCCTAGTAACTGACAAAGGTATGGCATCCTATGCGGTCGTCGGCGTCACAGACTTTCAGGGTTGATGATACGATTCCCAGAAGGAGTGGCATCATCAAATCCTGAAGAGGCCTCACTTAGCCAACTTCCAAATGATCGGTTCCCGGAGTCGACAATTCAGCTGACCAACAACCCCTTCGACCCAAAGGGTAGAAAAAGAAGCCAACCAGAAGAACCTCGTCCGAGTGTAGATTTCATGAGACACTAATGCAAGCAAAGCCGGCACGCGCCCACTACTTTCTACTCTAATTCTAGGTGCACTCAAGCCCAGGTCCGGCTTATCTCTCAATCATAGAATCACCCATCACAACCCAATACAGCAATAATAACAATATATATAATGCTGAAAAATAAAGGTCAGAAATATAAATCCATACAAAATCCTCGACGGGAAAACAAGCGTTAGGATTGACTCTCTTAAGGGACGTTGGATCCCAAATGCATAAGGAACCATCGCAGTCCTTAGCAGCCAGGGGACGTTGGGTCCCCAGCAGAGTCGCCAGCTGTCGCTACTGCGAAAATCGGCGCCGGCTGAACAGAAGAGTCGCCACCGTGCGTTATTTATCCCACGGGAGGGAAAGGAAACGCTCAGAGTAAACCTCGCACAACACGGGAAAGGTATGGTCGTCGCAACCAAAACCTGGGTTCGGGAGTCAGTTACGCAAGGGGAAGGTATTAGCACCCCTCACGTCCGTCGTACTCGACGGGATCCACGCTTGTTTTCTGGTATGGATTGTTATTCTATCTACTCTAGGGGTTAAGGGTTAAAAGAAAAGAAAATGACTCGGCAAAGTATCGCACTTTATGCCTACGTATTCCCGTCTGGAACGAGAAATCAGAGTCAACGTAGTTCGCCTACCTACGGGAAAGGAGGGGAAGGTTGCTCGCCAAGACATCGCCATCTTGTGCCTACGTACTCTCAACAGGCATGAGAGATCAGAGCAAACGTAGTTCGGGCCACGTACGACACAAGTCTGTCTTGATTGATTTTATTCCTTCTGAAAAGGTTTTTTCCTGATTATTGGTCCAAGCGGACAAAAATGACGTTTTGATAAGTTCACATTCTTTTACGGAAGAAATGTCTTTTATTGTGTTTGAAATCTTATTGTGTTTTTCTGTTTGTTTTGAGGAAGAAGAGACAGAACTCTAACCTATGGTTGCGAAGGGAATCAAACTAACCTAATGTTATCATGCATGGGTTAAGACCTAGTGTCTATCATGCTCCTCTCCTGCACAGAGAGAAACAGAGATCCTACGGGATAAGCGGAAACAGAAACAATATCAGATATATACAGTAAAGCGGTAAAATGCATGGATGCAGCAATACAAGCGAGGCAAGGGAGTCCCACTCAACCTCGAACCTAGAAGACAATAGGCAAAAGTGAACAGACTTCACTTTCAACCCAACAGGGTAAACAACAAACAATACAGTCCAGAAAACCAATCAATACATCAGAAATGAAATACAGCAATGGTAAACAGCTAAAGCAGCTCTGCATCAATGTCCATCTCCAAGTCATCTCCATACAGCTACAAGCTTCAGCCAACATCAATCTCCATCTCCACAGTCTTCAAGCAAGGGCTTGATCATCAGTTTTCCATATGCAATGGCTTTTCTTCCAGTCCCAATCTTCAAGAGAAGCATCAGTCAACCAGATGAAGTGAATGAATGTTAGACAGTCAATTACCTACCAAGGGTGGTTCATTAACTGTTAACATTGTACAGATACTTTCCTCTCAAAAGTTCTATCTTTGAAATACATTCACTGGTCCTTCCAAAGGAAGGAGGTGGATATTTGAAATAGACTTTGAATCATAGAGAAAGGATGGGTGCAGACAAGGCATTCCATGTTTGAGAAACAAGCTTTCTAATCTAGAGCTCTGCCTAGCTCCTAAACCCTAATCTCCTCAACAGCTGCTAGCAAGAATCTCCTCTTCATCTCTGGAGGTTGGTTTTCAGTCTCTGGATCTTCAATGGCTTCATCATCACAAGTCTTCAGCTTCCCCAATCCCCAAACAATCCCAATACCCACACAGACAAATCAATAATCCCCAGAAGGCACACCACACCAATCAATCAAATATAGACAGTAATACTAATAGCTGTAGGGGAATCCTAGTGATTTCTAAGGGGATCTATCCTATACCCATAGCCCCTATATTCCATACCCCAAAAATCAAATGAAAAGAATCAAACTACCTCACCTAAGTTGATTTAAAACCCTAATTTTATTCATGTTGTTCACACCTAAACTAATCACCTCAAACTAAGTCCTAAAAATATGAACTAAATTGCATGTACAAACTAACAATGTCTATTAATCAACCTAAAAAGAATAGACAAAAAATATTAAAGCAACTATTAGAACAAAATTTATCAAAATCATGTATGAAATGAAACACTTAAAATATGCATTTATTTGGAAAATATGGGAAAAATATCAAATAAAAAATAAAATGCAATTTTTATTTTTTATAATTTTCTAGACATCTTGAAAAAATTAATGCAAAAGAATCAATTGAAAATATGCATTTTTCTATTTTTTATGATTTTTTTAAAGGATGAGAAAATATTAAAGAAATTAAAAATGACAAAAATAGAAAATAAAAGGAGAGGGGTGAAAATAGCAGGGGCGCCTAGTTATTTTTCAAGTGGGCCACAGGACAGGGGGGTGCGAATAGAACAAAACCACAGGCCCAACGCGCTTCAGAATATCAACAAAAAATCAAAAAAACTCAAACGGTGCAAATAGCATTAATTCCAGTTCATTTACGCTGGGCTTGGTTATTGGGGGTGTCATTAGCAATGAAATTTCAAGGCCCACTCAGAATACTTAAATGAAACGGGGCGTTTTGATGCCCAGAGTTTCCCTCCGTATTTCAACTTCAAACGTGGACCCTTGGATTGCAATCTGAGTCAAGTCAAACCCTCCATCGTAGGGTCCTCCTTCATCTTCAACCTTGGGCAAACCTAGGGTTTCAGAAAACCCTAACCATGCACGATCTTGCACGCCTCTGTTCTCCCTTATACCTCCATGGATTCACACGATTCCAAGAGCAAAGTTGCTCTATGAACTTCCATCTATACAACCATGATAATAACTTCTCCTAAAACTCACTCCATCAACCAACTCGATAAGAATACCAGTCATAAGCCACCATGAACACTTGTGATCAACTCATCCAAAACTCCCTAAATCTTGTCCTAAACTTATCTACAACTTATGCTGATTATCACAAGCCAATAAACCAAGAATTTCATGCACTGAGCCATGAGATATCAATCCAACCAGATTTGGTGCACTATGAGCAACCTCTCTTAAACCTCTCCAAACTCTGTGAAAATCATCACCTAACCACCTAGGTCTCTAATATACTAACAATCCTATGCCATGATCACTATGCTAGCTAATTCGAAGAAGAACATACCTGGTGCAATTTCTTGAAAACAGGTGTTACAATCCCTGAATCTGATGCTTGTGATGAATGGAAAATGATCCAAGAGCTCAATGATGGCTTCTGTATGCAACAAGTATGACTCTAAGGCTTTGAATCTCTCACTTCCACAATTTGTGATCCTTGAATGATGATGATGAATGGCACGATTCCTTGTTCAATTTGCCAAATAAATGTGTGATTTCTGATCTTTGGATGATGATGATGAAGAACCAAACAAGAATGGTGAAGATTGGTGGAGATTTGAGAGGGTTTGAGAAACTTTTGCAAAATGAGAGAAATGAGTGAAACTTGGGGTTTTGAGAAAATGCAATCACCAACCATGGCATGAACCATCTCTTATCAATATATAGGTGTCCTTAGAACCTCCTAGAAACTTGGAGAAGTTTCCCTTGCATTCTTTCCCTTGAATTTGGTTTATGTATCTTCCATTACAAGTAACCATGAATAACTCACAAAATATGAACTAAGATCAAAATTCTACTTTATCCAATGTCTTTAAAATGATCTTTCCATTCAAAATGACCTATAATTTTGCTTCATTTGGCCAAAATATGAAAAATCTCATTTTTAAGTCCATTTTTATTCATTAAATCCACCAATTTTGAAACCTTGTGCTATGAATCTTTCCAATCTCTCATGATCACTTTTATAGACTCAAAATGTCATTTGGAACAAGTTTGATGTTGCAAAGTTTTCCATTTGAAGCTTCCTTGTATGAGTTTTGGGCATAGGTTAGAATGACCTGTAATTCTCAAATGACCAAAATACCCTTTGCTTGCCAAGACCCTAAGTGGAGTTCCACAAATCATATGAGGGCATACTATACCATTCTAGAAATCTAAGACAATTAGGAACAACTATTATGTTGACCAGAAATTCATTTGAAATCTCCTTGAGGGGTAAAAATTGCTTGGAAGTCAAGTCACTTTCACAGACAAAATTTCAGATACCTCAGATGACCTGTAACTTGCAAGGACCATAACTTGAGTTCTATAAATCTCCTTAATGTCTTCCACCACTAAAATTAAAGGTCTTGAGATCCTATACAAGTTCCATGTTGGCCAAGGATCCATTTGAAGCTTGCATTTTGACTTATCTTGCTTGGAAATTTGACCTAAATTAGGGGATTTTACACAGAAACCCTAATTTAGAAACTCCTCTTCTCCTTGATTTCTCTTGAATTCTTCTTGGTATACCACCATATCCTCTTCTACATGTCAAATGATGAACCCCACATCTCTCCAATAGCCCTTAATGCCTTACAATCAGTCAATTGACCTAGAGTTGACCTAGAGTTGACCCCAGGTGAAACCCTAGTTGACTGTCTTCAACTGTAATACTTGTGACTACACCAATGACTTGTCTCCTTCTCCAAATGACTTTCTAAGTCCTCCAAGATGTCTAGATACTCCCCATGCTCAGCCCACAGCTCACAACTTCTTTGTTGATCCTCAAGTACCCTCAGCTAGGAGATAGATGAATTGCTTGATCCATTGACTTGATAGCTTCCAAATTCTTTCTGGTGACCTAAATGGGATTGAATTAGAATAATAACCTCTTGATAGGCCCATAGAGATGAGAACAATGATTGGTCCCTGTTGGATGACTTGTTATGCTTATGCTATGCAGATGAGTAACCTATGTACATGACCCTATATGCAAATGCTAATGATATTGAAACATAAACCAAGTGAATAAGGTTGAGCAAATTTTAGGGTGCAACACCTACCGCGAGATCATCTTCACAAGCCTCAGACGTCCATCGCGAAGCCTTTTCCGTCACCGCCGCCGTGAAGGACCTCCTCGAGAAACCGTCGTCTCAATCGCCACCGCGACATCCTTCGCTTAAGACCATCCTTCATCGCCTTAGGGTTATGTTTGGGTAAAACTTCTGTGGCCTATTTAATGTAACCCATTTGATTTTGTTCTTTTACAAGTGAAAAGAGGAGATCGGAGGAGGAGATTGAAGAACTCAAGAGGGAGAAAGAGATTTGAGAGATAGGAGATTCGAATTTGGGGTTGCCGTTTCTGAATTGGGGTTTCCAACCCTAATTCTTGTCCACCCCTTTTCGTTTGTTGGGCCCAGACCGGGTTGGGTCCGGTGGGTTCATCACCACCGGCCCAACCATTTATTTTACTGTTTTTCATTTTCCTGTTATTTTACTGTTTTTCTTTATTATTTTTATTTATTTGTTATTCACTTTGTAATTGTAATTATTAATGAATAAATAAAAATACTAACTATACTAACATAACTACTAACATCATAATTAATTACAAGTCTAAAAAATTTAAGAATCAATTAATAAAAAAAATGATTTTTAAATAATAAAAAGAAGTATACTATTTAGATTTTAATTTAAGTCTTTATAAAAAAACAAAAACAAAATAGAAATGTCTAGTTTAGTTTAAAATCTTTTTCAGTGTTCATTACTTTAATAAAATTTATTAAAAAGTATTAATAACTAATTTTAGGAGTTTATTTTTAATTTAATAATTAAAAATAAACAATTAGAATAAAATTTAATTTTTTTAGAATAATAATAAAAAATAATAATATAAAAACTAACGTAGATTTTAGTTTAAGACGTTCTCATAATAAAAAACCCGCCAAAATCTCTCTTTTAATTTAAAACTTACAAAAATAAATACCCCTTTTGAACTCAAAAACATTTATCCTTTTCTCAAATAACTTAGGGTTAATTAACCTAATACCTTTTTTCAATTTATTTCTAATATTCTCTTAATTATTAAAAATCCTCATAAATAACTAAATTCAAATTCTTACATCAAATTCACAAAAATATCATTTAGTTGCTAGTATCTTCTTCTAGCTTAGACTCAATTCCAATCTTAAAAATCCCACAAATGATAAAAACATTTAACTTCCAACTTCTAAGTCAACTAAATCAAAACAATTCATCTATATCTCACCATCTCAACAACCCACACCCTTGCCATTTCCCTAAAACCTTAAAACTTTGAGTCGCCGTACTCATGCTTAGGCGTCCCGCCGTGGACATCCAACCCTTCATCCTAGCCTTAGGATTAGGAGTCGCCGTACTCCACATAAGTTTCCCGCCGTGGAATACTTATCTCACACCCTTTTAATTCGAACTTCAATGTAGAAATAGGAGTCCCCGTACTCCAAAATAAGCGTTTCCCTATGAACGTTTATTTTCCCCCAGGAACCTTGACCACAGTCAAGAAATTCCTCATCTCCCTCTGTGAGGGGAACTACGATTACTCTAATTCCATCCCTTACCTCGAATACGTAGGCACAAGATGCGAGTCTTGGCGAGTATACTTAGGACTAACCCCTTAGGTCTTTTTCTTAACCTCTAACCCTTAGCATACCCTTAAGCAGATAACTATAGCAATAGCAAATTTAAAACAAAAGGTTCCTATAGAGTACTACATAAGTTTAGGATGCTAATACCTTCCCTAAGCTTAACTAACACCTGAACCTTAAATCTTTCCCCGCATTGTGTTTACGATGCAAAATAGGTTTTCCCCTTTCTTTAACCTTTCCTTCGGATAATTCAAAGACCGGTTGTAAATGAATTAAGATTCAAGTTAATCAATAGCTTGACATCAAAATTTCACCGTAACAAAAAATGGCGACTTCACTGGGGAATTGTCTTGTGGGTTTCCATAACTTGTTTTATTTTTTGCTTTGTTTATTGTTATATGACTATTTGTATGTATCTTGTTTATGCTTTTAGGTTGATATCTTTGAGTGGTGAGACAAAGTCCTACACCCGGACTTGAGTGTTATTAAGATAGGATAGTGATATGTTCGACGAGGCTTATAGAGAGTTGAATCCCGACCAAGTTGACTCGGAAATCACGCTCAGTTGAGACCCTTCCGAAAATGGTTCGGTTGAACGCGTAATCGTGAAAAATTTTACTTTTGATGATTGGAGTCCGTGATACTGAGGACCATAGTTAGCTTAACCCCGCTTTGGCCTTTATTAGGATGTAACACGGGACTATGAGGGAGTACTCCCGAAGTAGTGCTACGTGATGCTACACCCAAAAGAAGTTTCTCTTGAGAATATTATTAATCACCGAGTAATTGGGAAGTTGATAATATCCGAAAGATGGACTAATGACTTTGGGAACCTCTTTAGAACCTTGTTCTGCATGTATAATTAACCCTTAGTACTTACCATTCAGGATGGGTAGACCTTGGCTCCGCTCATGTTCCTCTAACCTAGGACCTGTGTGTGCTTTGTGCATAGCATCCAACATCATAACATTCCTGGTTTCAAGGAACTCAATTGTCCTTATGCAAATTCAAAAAATTATACATTTCAAAATCTAGAACTTTTTCAAGATTTCCTCGAAAATATTTGCAATCGACCGTTGAAATCCTTGAAACCAATGCATTGCATTTTGCATCCTGTTTTTGCATTTGCATTTTTCCCTGCGGTTTCTCATCCTTGGTTCTCTCACTTCAAGTTCTGTCACCCTGAGTCCTCTGCACCAGTACAATACCATAGCTCGAGCTCGGAAAAAGATGGTAGAGCAGAATCAAGACCTTGATCGTGTTAGCAACGAACTCGAAGACCTTCGGGGAAGTGTTGGATAGATAATGGATATGCTTCAGGTCATTAATGCAAGGATGGATACTCAGCCTATTGTTGTGTCCGAGATTACTAATACTGTTGTGGATCCTCAACCTCCTGTTACTACCGCAAGTGTACCCCCCTATGGTATTCCATTTGGTTTTGTACCTCATCCTCCTGTGGTTTTTATCACACAATCGATTCCTCAAGCTGTTCCTCTGGTTTCTGAAGCTCCTCAAGTGATTCTGACCTTTACACCAGCTGATGTTCATACTCGTGTGCAACCATACTTTAATGAGCCGATTTATGATATTCCTGACATGAAGAATGACGAAGATGAGCGACATGAGAAGTTGCTTGAGAATGTTGAAATCATTGATAAAAGGCTGAGAATGATGGAAGATGACCAAATCTTTGGTGCTGCTGCCAGAGATGTCTGTTTGGTATCTGGATTGGTTATTCCCCAAAAGTTTAAAACTCCGAGCTTTGACCTATATGAAGGTGCTACTTGTCCAAAAAGTCATTTGATAATGTACTACCGTAAAATGGCAGCTCACGTTGAGAATGACAAGCTAATGATACATTGTTTCCAGGATAGTCTGAAAGGTGCTTCCTCAAAATGGTACCTAACTTTGGATCAGTCCCGTGTCAAATGTTTCCAAGATCTGTCTGATGCCTTCATTAAACACTACAAGTATAATATGGATCTGGCTCCTGATCAAAGGCAACTGCTTAGTATGTCCCAGAAGAACTCAGAATCATTCAAACAATATGCTCAGAGGTGGAGAGAGATTGCTTCACAAGTGGGACCTCCTTTGACCGAGAAGGAATTAGCCGATTGGTTTGTTGACACAGTGCGTCCAGAATTCTACGAGAGAATGGTTGGTAGTGTTACTTCTAATTTTTCTAACATTGTTGTTGTTGGTGTGAAAGTGGAATTAGGTCTGAAAAGTGGTAAGATGTCAAGTGCTGATGGTAGTTCAAGCTCCAAAGATCAAGCCAAGAAACCTTCGTTCAGTTCTCAGAAGAAGAAAGAAGGTGACACTAATGTCGTATTTGTAGGCAGACAAAGAAATCAGCCTTATCAACATCAGCCGAGTTATGTTCAACAACAAGGTTATCCTGTGCAGTATGCTCAACAACCTTATGTTGCTGTTGTTACTCCCGCATTCAATAAGCAAATTCCTACATATCAGCATGTGCAACCGACTCCTATTTATCAGCCTCCGGTATATCAACAACGTCCTGGTCATCAGCCTGCACAAGCTCCTGCCAACTATCAACGAGCGCCCAATGCTCCTGCGTATTAGTCAAAGAATCAGGCTCCTCACCAGAATGGTCCCAACAAGAGACAATACAAGCAATGTCCTCCCATTTCGATGACTTATACTGAGTTGTACCCCTCACTAGTACAACAAGGTTTGATCACTACCAGAGCTTTGGGTCCACCTCCTAATCTGCTACCAGCTAATTACAATGTCGTCGCTCATTGTTTATTTCATGAGGGTGCGCCAGGTCACGATCTAGAAGGCTGTTATGCTCTTAAACATCTTGTCAGAGAGTTAATGGAAAAGAAGATCATGTCTTTTGATAATCCTCAGTCGAATGTCAAGAGCAATCATTTGCCTAACCATGGGGTTGTTAATGCTATTGATGATTTCTCTAATGAAAGCCTTATACTTGATGTTGCTCAGATCAAGACTCCTCTTCGGGTTTTCCATTCTAAGCTGTTTGAAGCCGGTTTATTGTCTACTTCTCATATTGTTTGTACAAGTTGTGATGTCAGTATCAATGGCTGTTTGTGGGTTCAAAATGATATTCATAAATTGATCAATGATGGTTTCTTACAAGTGGTTAGTAAAGTGAAGAAGGATGAAGTTGTTGTGGTTGAGCCCGTCTTCAATTTACCAGAGCCAAATACTAAAGTACCAGTGTTTAATTTGCCAAAGTCGAGTGCTACACAGCCTGTGTTCAACATACCAAAGCCTGTGACTCCCGCGGTGAATAAGCCGAAGCCGGTGATTATTCAGAAGCCAAGTCCATTTCATTTCAGTGATCCTAAAGTTGTACCCTGAAAATACGATATGACCATGATTGACAAAAAATCTGGGAAAGTTATTCCGAGGGAAGAATTGAAGACTGTAAATGAAGATGTGACAAATATAGCTGTGGAAATCTTTGAAGGATATCTTCCTTTCCCCAGAAAGTCTCATTGTTGCATAAGTACTTTTAAACCATTGCCTCAGAGCAGTCCCTAAAGAGACTATAAGCTGACAACACTTTCGGACTGATCCGGAAATATTCCCCAGGAGATGACCATGCTTTCCCCAAGAAGTCGAGATGCTTTCCCTAGGAAGTTGCTACTTTCTCCATGAAGCTGCCTAGTTCCACACTCCCCCGTGAAGCGAATATTTATTTTATCCCCAGAAGTCTATATTCCTAAGAATGACTCTCCCAGTGAACAAGTTTTCTTTAAGCAGAAATTTATATTCATAATGGCAACCCTCTAGTGAGGTCATGTTATCTTGTCCCCAAGGGGAATTTTGTTCTCCCCAGAAAATTTGGAGCTTTGAAGCAAGATTTAGTTCCGCCATCAACTTTCCTATCTCTTGATAGATGTAATGTTGCAGAGGATGCTGGGTATCCCCGTCGAGATGTTTCATCTCCTACTTCCTCCTCCGCTCGTCTGTTGTGTCAGCATGAGCGTGAGCATGAACATCAGCATACTCATTGCATTCGCATTGCATTTTCATGTTGCATACGCATTAGCATCTGCTAGTTTGTTATACTCGCTGTCTTTTGTCGTTACGTTGGCTGTGGTTACCGCCAAGTAACTGGGTTTGTCCGTTCTCTCCAAGTAGATCGTCAACCTTAAGCATAAAATACCTACCATGTTCAGTTTCCCCACAGAGTTCAACCCTCGTGGTTGATGGTTATTTCAGTTATCTTTTCCGCGCCAGGAGTAGATAATTCCCATTTGAGTTCATTCCCTCAATGGAGTCTTGTTTGACAATTTCTTTCTAGCTCGATTCTAGATTGAACTTCGGTCTCTGTTGGTCGCCGAACCTACCTGGAAGTGCATTTATTTTGCACTATCTATCAAGAAGAGCCATTTTAAAACCTTCACAGATATGCAACAGTTCTCGCCTGAGAAGTTTATCCCTATCTTTATTATGACTAGCAACAAGTGACCATCACCTTAAAACGTCGAGTCGCCGCACTCATTCTTGGACGTCTCGTCGTGGACATATCATTTCCGGAACCTTAAGACGTCAAGCCGCTGTACTCATTCTTGGACGTCCCGCTGTGGACAATTCTTTACCCTTTTCAAGTAAAAGAAGAAACTGAGACCCGTTCATGGAATACAAACCGTGAAGTATGGGGGAGGTTTATCTTACCCTTTAGTAAAAGAAGAAACAAAATCATTCCAGGGAGCAGCGGACGTTGAAGCATGAAGAAGTTTATTAACCCTTTATAAATGGATCATTTAGTTAAAGAAGAAGCTAAATCATATTTGGATCATGGAAGCTTACCCTTTATCTTAGAGTATCAGCCGGTCATGCCTGAACCTGTTGAGCCGTACTCTCGGATATTTTCCCCAGTGGAGGCCGTCTTGCCGGTGCTATCTCCATTGAGGATCTCTTCTTACCGTTCCTCAAAAGTGACAATTTGTCATGTTGGTCCATCACTTTAGAATGTCAGTCGGTCATGCCTGAACCTGTTGAATCTTTATCTTATTACTTATTTCCCCAGTGGAGGCTGTCTCGCCTGTGTCATCCCCATTGAGGACCTCTTTTTGCTTTTTTTCTAAAGTGAACAATTGGTCATGCTTGAACCCGTTGGCCCGTCACTTTAGATTTTCCCGATTTTGTTTTTGTTCCCTAGTGCGTCATCTTCTCCAGTGGGTGCGGTTCCTCGTTGCGTTTGTCCCCTGTGTTGTCGTCTCGCCTGCATCCTTGCATTTATCATTATCACCATATGCATCATGTTAGATTCATGGCATCGCCAGCATTTTTCATTCTGTCTATAGCATTGCATATCACTGCTTCTAAGGGCAAAATTTTCGGTTGTATTTAAATCCCTTTCACCATGATTTCTCGAGCCTGTGTTGCCCAAATCATCTGGTGAAGTCACTTAAATAGGGGCAACTATCATACCCCAAATTTTACCCTTAGATTTAGTGGCCATTCGTATATCATTTCAAGCCTGTTTTTCATTTTTGCTTGTTCTGTGGTGTGAATACGAGATTGCTATGACAAGTTCAAGAAGTCGTGAAAGCTTTACATATACCTCTTATCCCCTACAGACTCCTCAATTAGTACAAGACTTTCTCCTCAAAGTTTCTCAGAGTATGCCCTAAGGAGGATTAGATTTTGCTACCCTTTTGGTTTTAAGAATGGTTATGGGAAACTAATGGGAAATCATGCGAAGTTTCATTACTAGTGGCATCCTCATTTTCAAAGGTTTGTTCGTGGCATGGTTTAACTTTATTCACGAGCGAGAGCATTAGTTGTCAAGCGGGAGAATTTGGACTTCTGAATATTTGGAGTTTACAACACTTTTGGTTCAAAGTGTCGTTCTAGTACGTTTTCAAATCACTGATCAAGCTCGTTCCAAATGCTAGAAACATTCATTTCAAAGAACGTCACAAAACTGAAATGTGCATTGAAATTGAGAAATGAGAGAATCACTTCACTCAATACAAGGGTGTAAAGAAAGTTTTAGGGCTAGAATTTCTCAAAGGCCCGTGAAGACTCACATTACCTCATTACTTAAATTCAAGACATGAGGCGTAAAGAAGGTTTACATTATATTTTGCATCATGACCTAAGCCCAGGAAAATTCAAGATTAATTTATGAGGAATGTTTATCGTAAGAGTTTCAAACCAAGAGGTCACACTCAAATTTTGTACAAGTGCATTAAGCTCAAGTTAAATCCAAAATCAAAGGAATACAAATTTAAAGCTTATTTACATATGAATGGATGATTCATGTTTTAATCCCAATTTTCCAATCACATAATTCAAAAAGGGACGTTTTTGAATTCTTATTCAAAGGAAACCCCCAGAATGGTTACAAGTTAAATTAAAAGCTACCACAAAATCCCTAAGTCCACTGAGGGAAACTAAGTCCTAATCCTAAGCCTCTAAAATCCCTCTATTGCCACACATCTTGCTACTTCAATACGGCTTCATCGAAATAACACGTTAAAGAGATTCGAAGAACTAAATTCCCTGTCGACAGAGAACCTAATCCACTGACTGAAGAACTTCACAATACATTGAAGAATCTCTCCGCGGAGCTTAACGCAAAAGATGTTCACTCCCTCCTGGAACTTGTTCAATTCTTACAATGATGGAGTGAAACCAAGACTCGAGTTATTGTAACTTCTGATTGTATTACTGCTACGGGTGCTCCGGCGACATTGTTAATCCAGAGAAGTTAAAAAGAATCCCACGCTGAAGAACACAGTCACCTGTACACCATCTTGATACATGTTTCCGCGTCGTCATTTCCTGCAAACCAAAACACGGTACACAGTTAATTAGCCTCCAAATATGACGGTGTTCATGATGTAGAACAGAAGAAGATATCAAAGAATGACTAATGGAAATTTATCTCCTACTGAAGTTTCCAATCATAAGAAGAACCATACTGCATACAAGGTCGCAAATCTGGACGGAAATGACTCGACTGGATCCTATTGTTGCCAGGAAATCGATAGCTCAAACGCACCTGACACTGCTAGCGACAACGCATATAAAATCAATAACTTTGAGACTAGGTCTTTCAACTCCTTTACTCTCACTTTCAGACATGTGCTCCCGCAATTTTTTCCGCCACTGAAAGACATATATCCTACCAATATGGTTGATGAGTTGAGAGGTGTTAGAGTTGATGCAGAGAATCTTATTGCAGAAACTTGTCATGCTAACATAAACAAGTCCACATCAAACAAGTTGAGGCCAATCAACAGAAATTCTTTACCTGAACTTTTTATTTGATTTTCTAAGAAAGTTTGCTCAAATAGATTCATGGGCTGCAGAGTTGGAATTTGCACTTATACGGAACAATGGGAACGGATAGAAAACAATGAGATGGTTGCCCAAGACTTCTACAATATACGTTGAGGATCCTTTTGAGCAGCCGGAAAATTCAGGAAGATCAGTCAGTGCAGGACATCTGAAAAAGATAGGTGAAGCATTTCTAACAACGTACAACTTACTTATATCAAACAATCAGAATCAAAGCTCTATCCTAACCCAATTAGTACCACCACGTGTGTTGAGACTTATCACCAGACCTGTCATTCCTTATTATGATAGCAGGCCTTCTATTCCTAACTACAACGGCGGTTACCCTCATCTAACTCAACCACAGGTCCAGAGGGGAGTGCTCCCACACCCACATTCAGAACGCCATGCTCAAAATGGCAAGCAAGAAGCCAATTCCAATAGTTCGACTCCAAAGCGAGGAGGCGCCATCAAACGAAGAGCATTAAGCCAGCACATGCTCGAACCATTACCGCTTGTTGAGCTAGATCTCCATTACGCCGCAGAACCGTACCTCGAAAACAACAAGCATCAACATTATTAAGAGCTGCAATACAGAAAAGCAATTATCAAAACACGTGAAGAAGCTTTGGGAGAATCCGTTCAGAATTGAAGAGTGAGGCAAATTCTTGATTTACCTCGTTTAAGTTTCATCACTCGACTCAAAACTTCTCAACCATCCAAAGCCAACTACACAAAGTTAAAACAGAAGCTATTAGCAGAAAGCTGATTTCATCAATCAAGAGCAATCAAAACAATCACATTTAAAATAGTGTTATATCCAACACAATCCAACCGGTTTGAAATTCTTTCCATGTTTGAATAAAATAAGTTAAGACAAGTTTTGGACATGTCTGAGTCAAATTAGAAACTTTCCCCTCATAAAGATTAAGATTTCAAGACAAGGGAAACATAACAGAACATGTTTGTTTTGAAAATGGAAAGTTCTTCAAGTTACGCATTCATGAAATATCACATCAAGGAATCAAGGATATGCAGCCATTAACTTGTTTCCAAAACGAAAATCAACATTAATCTTGATCATGAATTTCTGCATCAGAAATTTAAAACCCCATACACCTATAAAAGAGCTTGATTTGAAGAAGAAAGGAGGACGCATTTTTCTCACATAAAAAGCGCCACAGAAGTTCAGAAATCCAAAGATTCAATACCGAAATTCTAAAATTCACAAACACAAAAATCCCAAATCATAAAACCTAAGAATCGTAAAAACAGAAGAAAAAAAAGCTTATCTTTCTTGAGCCCTGTCGTAAGATCATCTTCACAAGCCTCAGACGTCCACCGCGAAGCCTTTTCCGTCACCACCGCCGCGAAGGACCTCCTCGAGAAACCGTCGTCTCAATCGCCACCGTGACATCCTTCGCTCAAGACCATCCTTCATCGCCTTAGGGTTCCATTTGGGTAAAACTTTTGTGGCCTATTTAATGTAATCTGTTTGATTTTGTTCTTTTACAGGTGAAAAAGAGGAGATCAGAGGAGGAGATTGAAGAACTCAAGAGGGAGAAAGAGATTTGAGAGATAGGAGATTCGGATTTGGGGCTGCCGTTTCTGAATTGGGGTTTCCAACCCTAATTCTTGTCCACCCCTTTTCGTTTGTTGGGCCCAGACCGGGTTGGGTCCGGTGGGTTCATCACCACCGGTCCAACCATTTATTTTACTGTTTTTTATTTTCTTGTTATTTTACTGTTTTTCTTTATTATTTTTATTTATTTGTTATTCACTTTGTAATTGTAATTATTAATGAATAAATAAAAATACTAACAATACTAACATAACTACTAACATCATAATTAATTACAAGTCTAAAAAATTTAAGAATTAATTAATAAAAAAAATAATTTTTAAATAATAAAATGAAGTATAATATTTAGATTTTAATTTAAGTCTTTATAAAAAAATAAAAACAAAATAGAAATGTCTAGTTTAGTTTAAAATCTTTTTCACTGTTCATTACTTTAATAAAATTTATTAAAAAGTATTAATAACTAATTTTAGGAGTTTAATTTTAATTTAATAATTAAAAATAAACAATTAGAATAAAATTTAATTTTTTTTAGAATAATAATATAAAAACTAACGTAGATTTTATTTTAAGACGTTCTCATAATAAAAAACCCGCCAAAATTTCTCTTTTAATTTAAAACTTACAAAAATAAATACCCCAACATTTATCCTTTTCTCAAATAACTTAGGATTAATTAACCTAATACCTTTTCTTAATTTATTTCTAACATTCTCTTAATTATTAAAAATCCTTATAAATAACTAAATTCAAATTCTTACATCAAATTCACACAAAAATCATTTAGTTGCTAGTATCTTCTTCTAGCTTAGACTCAATTCCAATCTTAAAAATCCCACAAATGATAAAAACATTTAACTTCCAACTTCTAAGTCAACTAAATCAAAACAATTCATCCATATCTCACCATCTCAACAACCCACACCCTTGCCATTTCCCTAAAACCTTAAAACTTTGAGTCGTCGTACTCATGCTTAGGCATCCCGGCGTGGACATCCAACCCTTCATCCTAGCCTTAGGATTAGGAGTCGTCGTACTCCACATAAGTTTCCCGTCATGGAATACTTATCTCACACCCTTTTAATTCGAACTTCAACGTAGAAATAGGAGTCCCCGTACTCCAAAATAAGTGCTTCCCTATGAACGTTTATTTTCCCCCAGGAACCTTGACCACAGTCAAGAAATTCCTCATCTCCCTCTGTGGGGGGAACTACGATTACTCTGATTCCATCCCCTACCTCGGATACGTAGGCACAAGACGCAAGTCTTGGCGAGTATACTTAGGACTAACCCCTTAGGTCTTTTTCTTAACCTCTAACCCTTAGCATACCCTTAAGTAGATAACTATAGCAATAGAACATTTAAAACAAGAGGTTCCTGTAGAGTACTACAGAAGTTTAGGATGCTAATACCTTCCCTAAGCTTAACCAACCCCGGAACCTTAGATCTTTCCCCGCATTGTGTTTACGATGCAAAATAGGTTTTCCCCTTTCTTTAACCTTTCCTTCGGATAAATCAAAAACCGGTTGTAAATGAATTAAGATTCAAGTTAATCAATAGCTTGACATCAAAATTTCACCGTAATAGTTATGATGTTTATCTAAGGCAAATCAATCGAGAGTTCATGCGTTTAGAATAAAAGTAAAGTACGAAAATAAAATTCAATTTAAAACAATGGGCTTAAATGTAATTCACATAGCCAGGTAGTATCCCAAATGCGTGTAAATAGAACTTCTTATAGGGTAATATTTTCTACTTATGAAAAGAACTAATTTAACGCGAATTGTCGCTTTCGCATATTCATAATCGAGTTTATCCCCTAATCAAACCCTCTTATTGTCACTTAGAAAAAGGCGTGCATTACGTTAAAGTAATAAAACTTTTTTTAAGAAATATAGTTTCTTAACTTAGTTGAAAAGTATTTTGACCTGGAACTTTTAACAAAAAAAGGTTCATGCGCACCGGACTTTAAACCCATAAATGCATCCAAGAATAGTTTTAAAATTGTTTTTCTAAAGTATTAAAAACTCCTACTTAACTGGACAAAGCGCTTTCGCTTCCTTTGAACAGTTAAGACTAACCAAGTTTAACTAAAGGTTGGACGACTTTCGATCTTACCCAACAGAAATGAAGTGCAGAAAACTTGTGTTAAAAATCAAAACAACCCTTAAGTGAACCTTTAAAACTTAGTCGGGCATGGAAATATAAATAGACATGTTAAATACCGCGGAAAAGTAAGTATCGAGAGAAAGTAATTATTGCGAGAAAGTAAATAACGCAGGAAAATAAATAATGCGGGATAGTAAATAATGCGGGAAAGTAAATAACACGAAAAGTAAATAGAAACCTGATTCAAAAGGGAGATTTTAAATCTAGTACGATTGGAAATAAAAGACTGGAAAGAAAATAACGGCAGGATTAACTTCCACCAGAGTGCTCCAAACCCGATTACAGACTCGACCGGACAATGTGATAACTTCCCGATGTGAGAAGTTTATCACTCTACAATACTGGAAAATATATGGCTTGAGTTCTGTAACTAAGCTTGGATGCCTAGAAGTGAACAATAACTCATCTATTTATAGCCTAGGAAAAGTACAAGAAAAGACCAAAGTGCCCCCCAACTTCTTTTGGGAGGGAAAACATAAGACAATGGTGGCGCCCGCCATGCCCGCCATGTGAACTAGAGGAGAAAGTAGTGGAGATCGTGGCAGTTGACAGTAGTTGGACTCTCATCCAAGTCATGATCTACACTATGGTGCCCGCCATGGTGGATGCCATGTGTACAATTTCCTCAAAAACTGGTCTTTCTTGCCTGTTTTTCTTCATTTATTCACGAGGAGTTCTAGAAATACAAAATCCTGAAAATGAAACAAAACAAAAGCATAACACAAGAAAATAGCAATAAAATCCTAAGAAACATATGCAATTCGAGTCAAATATGTGGTATGATTCAGTGTTATCAAAATCTCCCACACTTAGACCTTTGCTTGTCCTCAAGCAAAACACTATGACAGAAAAAGTGACATCCACGAACGATTTGGGCTAAAAGGGCTTCTAAGTTTAAACTAGGATGAAGTGACAACTAAGTGAACCAAGGATATCTTAATGACATTTTTCCGCAGACATAGACATAAACTTCATTCCTATACAAACCAATCCATACTACCCCACTGTACTTAGGCCTACTTTATGCATTTCTTTTTGGGTCCTTTTCATTCTGGCGCAGTCACATTAAGTCTGTTATCCGTACATACTCATAGTAAAGTGACCGGATAGTGATTCTGATCTCAAGCATGGGGCTCTGGTACACAAACCGGTGTAACCCTTTTTATTGACCCAATTGTAGTTGTGGGGGATCGGATCGTAACCCGCCCTACCGAGTTCAGCACCAGACACCTTTGAACCAGCCAACAATGGGAGATATTATTTATATATATTTTTTCCTTTTTTCTTTGGAATTTTTACAACTTTTGGGGTTAAATGACCTTGTGAGGGTTACTTATACCCGAGTTGCCTTTTTTATGAAGCACAACATACAGATCATTCACTTATATTCATCGGTCCCCTACGTAGAACATGCTTAGGCCGGAGCTGACTGCTAGGATAAACTACTAAGGACTTACTGAAAAATAACTATTAAGGCCATGGTATATGGGGTATCAGGGTCGATTTCTATATTCACGAAGCCTAAGGAGTTAAAATGATACCGATGTTTCAAAACATTTTTCCAAGTCATCCGCATCCTAACTCGAACTTGCCTCAAAGCCCAAATTTTCATAACAATTTACTTTCTTTTGTCGATAATTTTTTTTTTGTAAGGCTAACGAAATGGGGGAAATAAGGATACACTATAGATGACTTGTCAAGCACATGTATATTCTAAACTAAAAATAAGAGAAATAAACTAGAAAGCAATAAAAGAAAAGAAAAGAAAATGCGAGTAAAACAAATAAATTCTCCTCCCACACTTAAACCAAACATTGTCCCCAATGTTTCGAAATAAGATAGGGAAAGAGGAACCTGAAAGTCCAACGGCATGCTACTGGTACTGTCGCCAGCGTGCGTGAGTGCTTTGGGTGACTGATAACACGAAATCGTATATATATTTTGATGCATAATTCAACTGATGTTTAACTGTTTTCGATCTGATTTCGGGTTATTTCCGTGTTATTTGTCTGATACTTTGCAGGTATTTGATGATCATGTCTAAACAAGGCAATATGAAGAAAAGAAGCAATCTCAGATGAAATATGGACGAAAACCGGATGAAAACAACATGAAAAACGCAGAATGCTGATTTTGCTGTTGTGACGACCGTCACAACTCCATGACGACCGTCACTCGGGTGACGACCGTCACACATTGTGACGACCGTCATGCAGGCAAAAACGCCCCACTTCAAATGCACGTGAAAGAAGCAGTTCCAAGTCCCAAATAGTGGACCACTACTCCCTGATAATTCTGCCTCAAAGTCCACCTTCTTCAAGTTATAACCGTTAGAATTCCATTTCTATAAAAGGGGAAGAAGGGGAACTCAGAAGGAGAGCCGCATTCAGGCAACGAAGTGCTGCCAATTTATCTTCAGAGCAACCTTTCCAGTTTTTAATATTCTTATTTGTTTCTCTTTTCTTTTTCTGCATTCCTTTCATTCCTTCTGTAATTCTTATTTCCCGTATACGATCAATTGGCACAAAGACCAGAATCCTGCCAACATTTGTGGAGGATCTGCCCAAAGGTCAATTGGAATATTTACAGGTTTCTCATTTTAATCGTAATTCTAGTTTTTATTATGATGCATGCTATTATTTATTGTTTTCATTTATGTTTTACCTTTCCCAAATCCATGTCCGGCTAAATTAAAGTAATCGATATGTAATAATAATTCGGAAGGGATTTGATAATAACCGGTAGAAAATTGTCTTTTTCAAAAGTTGTTTATGGTCTGAGTGTTTAAATTAATTTACTGAATAAACTTCGTCGCGAAAGCGAGAACTTATTTAAAAGTAGTTTTGCCACGAAAGTGGGAAATTAATTAAGGTACGAACCAACAAGCGAAAGTTGCGGCAAGACCAGATAGTAAACACTAGTCATTCATTTTAATAACAGAGAAAGCACTTTAAAATGAATTAGAATTTAGAGATTTTCAAAAAATAATTTAAACCCCGAATGGGACACGAAAGCGTACGTTTGACCCTTAGAATTATGATTAGCGTCAATAACCATCGTGAGACGAGAGTCTTCAGATCTCCATTTTCTGCTTAAATAAACTCTGAAAAATATTTCGTATACCGGTAACTTGTCAAATCCCCGAAGAACATAATTACTGCATATCGATTCATGTAATTATAATTTAAATAACCTTTTTAGTTCCCTGTAGTGACAATCTTATTCCCTTAAGCATTATCTACCTAGCTAAACATAGTAACTCCCGAGAACATTAGTTTGATTACGAGTCCCTGTGGGATCGATATCTATTATTACTACGCGATAGACTGTGCACTTGCAGTTAAGTTGTATTAGACATAGAAAGTCGCGATCAAGTTTTTGGCGCCGTTGCCGGGGACCCGTTTAGTCAATAGTGTAACCTTCTGTTACGCCGTATAGACTAGGTTAATTATTTTCATTTTTCCTTTATTTTGGGAGTTGTGCTTTTCCCGATGTTTTAAGCTTTTGCTGTTGTTTTTGAGGATATTTCGGTGTCTGTCGTTTTATCGTTGATTTCGTTGCGTTCTCGCACGCCGTATAGACTAGGTTAATTGTTTTCATTTTTCATTTTTCCTTCTGTTATGCCAAGTGATCGCCCACAAGGCGATATCTTGAAACCTTCAGTCGCAGAACTAGAACGCTTCTTACATCTAAGAAGTCGAATCATTGAGTACCAACTCAAACATAACATTCCCGATCCTCTCACTCCCATTCCCAAATCCGAAGAAGAATCAAACATGGCTGAAGGACCTCCAAACAAACCGCTGAAGGCATACGCTACACCCTCTCAGATGGAGCCTAGAAGTAGCATTGCTGCCCCAGCTATTACTCGAAACGATTTTGAGCTGAAACCATCATTGTTGTCAGCTGTACAACAAAACCAATTCTCAGGAAACGCAACTGAGGATCCAAACGAACATTTAACGAAGTTTGTACAATACGCAGACACAGTGAAAGCAAATGGAGTAACTCCAGACGCGATAAGACTTCGTCTTTTCCCATTCTCTCTTAGAGACAGAGCGTGGACATGGTTACGATCCTTACCATCCAACTCCGTTACGACGTGGGAACAATTGAAGAACGTCTTCTTAGCGAGATATTTTCCGCCAAGCAAAACTGCTATGCTTAGAGCTCAAATCAACGGATTTCGATAAAAAGATACTGAATCTCTTTACGAAGCATGGGAACGATTCAAAGATATGATGAGAACATGTCCTCACCATGGTCTAGAAGACTGGGTGACAATCCATACTTTCTATAATGGGCTTTTATACAATACCAGATTGACAATAGACGCTATCGCGGGCGGTGCACTTATGGATAAGCCATACGATGAAGCCTATCAACTAATCGAAAACATGTCTCAGAACCACTGCCAATGGGGAGGTGAACGCACTCCAACAGAGAAAACCACAGCGAAAGGTGGGATGTACGAGATCAGCAGCCTTGAAAAGTTCAACGCTAAAGTAGACGCTCTAGCACAGAAGATTGATAGTCTGACCGTTAACCCCACTACAACCGTCGCTGCCGTAACTCCAAATTGCGAGTTATGCGGAAGCACCACTCATAATGCGCTCGAATGCCCATTGCTAGCCGGAATCCCACCAGACCAAGTAAATTATGCTCAAGGAAATCCTTACGCAAATACCTATAACCCAGGTTGGCGAAATCATCCAAACTTTTCTTACAAAAGCGAAAACGCATTGCAAATGCCTACTGCTCCACCAGGATATCAGAAACCAGCTGCTGCTCAGACTGCACCTAGAAAATCAAACCTCGAGTTGATGATGGAAAAATTCATAGCTACTCAAGCTCAAACAAACAAAGAATTCCTGAATCAAAATATACACACTAGCGAGCAAATTAAACAGTTGACCGGAAAAGTAGACGTTTTAGCCACCCATAATAAAATGCTAGAAACACAGATATCACAAGTGGCTCAACAACAAGCCTCTGCTGCCGCACCCGCTGGCACATTTCCTGGACAACCCGAACAGAATACAAAAGGTCAAGAAAATGTTGTAATACTAAGAAGTGGAAAAGAATTGGACGAACCGATCGATCCGAGGACCGAAAACTCAGCCATGCAACAAAAACCAACTGAACAAGCAGAAAAGGAATCTGAGTTAGAGAAGAAGGAAGACAACGAGAAGGAGGATACCGCAAGTGAAAAAACTCAAGCACCTCCAGCGCCATATAAACCACTTATCCCTTATCCTCAAAGATTAATAAACTTCAGGACAGTTTAAGAAATTTGTAGAGCTCCTTAAATAGTTGAATATCACTATTCCTTATACAGAAGCGATAACTCAAATGCCGTCATACGCTAAATTTCTCAAAGAAATCCTGTCAAACAAGAGAAAGATCGAGGATAACGAAACAGTTACACTTACTGCAGAGTGTAGCGCTATAATTCAAAACCGCATGCCTCCTAAATTAAAAGACCCAGGTAGTTTCTCCATACCCTGCGTCATAGGAAAGTTCGTAATAGACAAAGCTCTATGCGATTTAGGAGCCAGTATCAGTGTTATGCCTTTATCTATATGCAAAAAGCTGAATATGGGAGACCTAAGACCAACCAAAGTGTTCGTACAATTAGCTGACCGATCAGTAAAATACCCCGTCGGAATACTGGAAAACGTTCCAGTACGCATAGGACAATTCTACATCCCAACCGACTTCATAATTATGGACACCAAAGAGGACACTGTTACCCCAATTATCCTAGGAACACCGTTCCTAGCTACAGCCGGAGCTATCATAGACGTGAAGAAAGGAAGGCTAACATTCGAAGTAGGAGAAGAAAAGATAGAGTTCATTCTCACCAAGTTCTTACAAGCACCAGCCATAGACGATACCTACTATTTAGTAGATGAAATTGACGAATGTATAAGAGAACTTGAAAATGAAGAGACCACGTATTCAGAAATAATAAAGATTCAAATACCTGATATTTTTGAAGACGATGATTGGCGTAAACCGTATAAAGACGACAGCCTAAGCGAAAGCTTAGCACTGACCCCAAACCATATGCCAGGTCCGAAGAACCCATCTTTAGAACTTAAAACACTACCCAAACACCTTAGATATGAATTCCTAGACGATGAACTAAAAAGACCAGTGATAGTCAACGCCGACTTAGGACAACCAGAAACCGAAAAGCTACTAGAAGTCCTAAAGAAGTACCCCACCGCGTTAGGCTATAACATAAGCGATCTAAAAGGTATAAGCCCTTCAATCTGTATGCATCAAATTACAATAGAGGAAGACTCTAAAACCTCTAGAGAGAATCAGAGGAGACTGAACCCCATCCTAAGCACTGTAGTCAGAGATGAAGTAAAGAAATTGCTAGACACAGGAATCATCTATCCAATCTCCGATAGTGAATGGGTTAGCCCAGTTCATGTCGTACCAAAGAAAGGAGGAGTCACAGTAGTTAAAAACGAAAAAGGCGAATCAATAAAAAAAGAGTTGTGACTGGAAGCAGGATGTACATTGATTATAGGAAGCTAAACAAAGCCACACGAAAAGATCACTTCCCGTTGCCCTTCATAGACCAAATGTTGGAAAGATTAGCCAAACATTCATCTTTCTGCTATCTAGATGGCTATTCAGGATTTTTCCAAATTCCCATTCATCCTGATGACCAAGAAAAGACTACATTCACATGTCCTTATGGTACTTTTGCTTACCGCCGAATGCCGTTCGGACTCTGTAATGCTCCAGCAACCTTCCAAAGATGCATGATGGCAATCTTCGCAGATTTCATAGACGACATCATGGAAGTATTTATGGACGATTTCTCGGTATGTGGACAAAGTTTTGAAGGATGCCTACAAAACTTAGAAATGGTATTAGAACGATGTGTAAAAGTGAACCTCGTCCTAAATTGGGAAAAATGTCATTTTATGGTCCGACAAGGAATAGTTCTAGGACATGTCATATCAAATAAAGGAATTGAGGTCGACAAAGCTAAAATAGAGATTATAAAAGATCTCCAACCTCCAAAATCCGTACGAGAAATACGGAGTTTTCTAGGACATGCCGGTTTCTACAGAAGATTTATAAAAGATTTTTCAAAAATCACAAAACCTTTGACCGGCCTGTTGATGAAAGATGTTGAGTTCGTCTTTGACGACGACTGTCTAAAAGCATTCGAAACATTAAAATCAGCCCTTATCACTGCACCGATTATGCAACCACCCGATTGGCGACTACCGTTCGAAATCATGTGCGATGCGAGTGATTATGCCGTAGGCGCAGTTCTAGGACAAAGGAAGGACAAGAAACTCCATTCCATCTACTATGCCAGTAGAACCTTAGATCCTGCCCAAATGAACTACGCTACCACAAAAAAGGAACTTCTAGCAGTTATATTTGCGCTTGACAAATTTCGTTCTTACCTAGTAGGAGCAAAAATTATCATATACACAGACCACGCTGCCATTAGGTACCTAATAAGCAAAAAGGATGCCAAACCAAGATTATTGAGATGGATCCTGTTATTACAAGAGTTTGACTTAGAAATCAAAGATAAGAAAGGAACCGAGAATATTGTTACAGATCACTTATCCCGAATAGAAGGCATCAAACATGAACCAGTACCGATAAATGACGATTTCCCGTACGAACGTCTGATAGCCAAATTAGAAAGTGACATGCCTAACTCAATCTCGGAAGATCCAGAATTCGAAAAAGCCGTAGAAGCCGTCTATGCCCAAGTCACATTACCTTGGTATGCTGACATCGTTAATTACCTTGCTGCAGGCGTGCTTCCACCGGATCTCACTTATCAGCAAAAGAAGAAATTCTTCCACGATCTGAAACACTATTATTGGGACGAACCTCTACTCTTCAAGAGAGGGGCCGACAACATATATCGTCGCTGTGTCCCAGAGGAAGAAATAGAAAATATCATTTCCCAATGCCATTCAACACCATATGGTGGTCATGCTAGTACATCCAAGACGTGCGCTAAGATTCTCCAAGCCGGCTTATTCTGGCCTAACCTCTGGAAAGACGTCCACATCGCTGTGCTAAAATGTGATCGATGCCAATGAACTGGCAACATCTCACGACGCAATGAAATGCCTCAGAAAGGAATCTTAGAGGTAGAAATCTTTGACGTATGGGGAATATATTTCATGGGACCATTCCCACCTTCTTTTGGTAATAACTACATACTCGTCACTGTAGACTATGTGTCTAAATGGATAGAAGCCATTGCTGCTCCAACAAACGACACACGAGTAGTAATCAAACTCTTCAAAAACACAATCTTTCCTAGATTCGGTGTACCCAAACTCGTCATTAGTGACGGCGGATCTCACTTCATATCGCGAATATTTGATAAACTTCTTTCTAAATATGGAGTCCGACATCGAGTAGCTACACCCTATCATCCGCAAACTAGCGGACAAGTCGAGGTCTCGAACAGGGAAATAAAACAAATATTGGAAAAGACTGTCGCTACCTCAAGGAAAGATTGGTCATCAAAGCTACATGAAGCTTTATGGGCTTATAGGACCGCTTTTAAGACACCAATAGGTACTACACCCTACAAATTAGTTTACGGTAAATCCTGCCATCTCCCTGTAGAATTAGAGCATAAAGCCTTCTGGGCCATTAAAACACTCAATTTCAACTACACCGAGGCAGGAGAGAAGCGAATCTTGAACTTACATGAATTGGAAGAACTTCGATTAGACACTTACGAAAATGCTCGTATCTACAAAGAACGAACTAAAAAGTGGCATGATAAACGTTCAGTCAAGAAACAATTCAGTGTGGGAGACATCATATTGTTATTCAATTCAAGATTAAAACTCTTCCCAGGTAAACTCAAATCTAGGTGGTCCGGACCTTATGAGGTGACTAAAGTACTTCAGAGTGGAGCTGTCGAAATTACCGATAAGACAAATGCACCATTTATCGTAAACGGGCAACGTCTAAAACATTATAATAAGAACGAAAACAGCCATCAAGTCTGCAGTATAGCATTGCTTGAGCTTCCAGCTCAAACACCCGAATAGCTTGTCACCAAGCTATCGTCAGGCTTTAGACGTTAAAAACAGCGCTTACTGGGAGGCAACCCAACTTTTCCCGCATTTTTCCTCGTTACTGTATTTCATTTTTATTTAACATTTTACTTTGAAACTTTAAAAAAAATTCTAAACTTAAGATTACTACTATTTTTACTTTCTTTATTTTCATATTTTAATTTATTTTATATTCTCTTTTATCTTTTGTTTTTACCACTTTTTGTTTTTAAAAATCCTGACTTCAAATTTCTGTTTTAAACTTTCAGGATTTTAAAAGTCTTCAAAACATTCCTCCTGTTTTTCTCCGACTTACCTGCGAGTATGACCGAGTACGACTTCACAAAGGTTCATTTTCGAGGACTAGCTCAAAAGGTAAGATTTGCAGCACTAACTGAAAGAGAAATAGCTTTAACGCTGTATTATGATAAGTCTACCATGGATAAACTAGGAATCACGGATAGCATCCAATACCTGTTCAATCAACTGGGTTGGGAGAACACTGCTTTGAAAACACGTTTTGCTACCTATAAGGACCTCACCTATGAATTCCTTAGTTCCTTCAGATACCTACCCAGCTATGGTTTTGGATCCAACACAGAGCTGATTACCTTTCGAATGTTTGGAATGGACCAAACTCATAGCCGGATGTCACTAGCTAACCTCCTAGGATTTCCTAGCGGACCGCATGTGTTCATCAGTGTAGAAGATGACGATATTGATTTTGAACTCGACCAATTCTGGGGTAGAATCACAGGCGACTATCACCCTGAACCAGACAGAATGTATAATGATGATATTCATAACCCAGCTTTCAGATACTTTCACAAGATACTAGCTCACACCCTTTTCGGGAAAGAAGAAAATATTACTACAGTATCTAAAGAGGAGTTATTCATCATGTTCTGTGCTTCTCAGGGACGTACAGTAAATGCAGTGCCTTTCATGATGAGATCTTTCAGACGCCTCACTCAGGACCCCCAATCACCTATTCTTATAGGAGGCCTCGTGACAATGATTGCCCACGAGCTTGGCCTTAGATTCCACTTAAATGCAAGCACTAGTTTTTGCACCATCCGACCCATGAATATACAGTTCTGCTTTAACAGGCGCATTTTAGGAACTATGGGACCTGGACCTTACGAGTACCTCATCAATGAAAAACCTGTCCAGCTGTTCACACTGCCTAATCATCAGATGACAAGTATCCACAACAAGGACAACTGGCTTTATGAATTGGATGAGCCTATGGGACCTCCTTCACCTCAATCAACACCACAGAACTACATGTACGATAGTGACCACATCTCTGAAGCACACGACTATATGTACTATGAGGATGCTGTATCAGAAGCTGAAGTAGACCCTACGACTCCCCCACACTACAACACCTATCCTGAGCCTATTCCTGAGGAGACCACCGACAAAATGGATACTGTTCTACTCCGATTGGACAATGTTGACGCAACTCTGACTACTGTAAAAGACGACATCCCAGGCATACACAGCGAACTCGTAGTCTTCATGGACTTAGTCTGTGACCAGCTCGACTACTACGCACGGAAGTTTGATAAGTTGAAGGCACGAAAAGACTAGATACTAGTTTTAGCATTAGATTTAGTTTAGTTTAGTTTTTCTACTTTCCGTCCGTTTTCGATTGTTTTAATTTTTCCATTGTTAATTTCTTTATGTACTACATTACATTCATTCTAATTTCTTGTTATTTCAATTATAGTCTTTATTCATTTATTCTGTTTTTACGTTATTCTTTGTTTATCGGCCACTATAATGCATTGCTATATCATGTATAAGCCTAAAAGTCACTGCACGAACACCCTCACAGCAAAATTCTGCATTCTGCAGATTTTGTTGGTGTGACGACCGTCATAGGAGCCTGACGAGCATCATGTAGGTGGCGACCGTCACAGAAACGTGATGACCGTCACGAACCCAAAACTGTTATCTGATATAACAGGGGTTGCGTTTTCTCTCCCACTCCTCTCCTTTCAACTTCCAATCATCAGAAACTCACACCCCACTCCCTATTTTCGTTTTCCCCACCTTGCACCATATATCCTAACTCCCATCTCAACTTCCTACTACACTTCTGTCACATTTTTCCCACTCCTCAGAACCACCTCAATCCTCTAACAATGGCGAGAAACCACGAAACCCCAGACCTCAACAACATTGTGTTCAGCGAAGGTGACTCCGACGAGAGACAGCGGGCCAGCTACATCGCATTCCATCAACGGTCGCTCCAACCGACTCATTATCCACATACCCCATCGCTCACGGAGCTCGGACTCCTTGAAGGCGTCACTTGGATGCTTCAAAGAGCCGGCATCTGGAACCTCTGCACCAATCCACTGCCGATGTACAAACAACTCACTCTCGAGTTCCTAAGTTCGTTCACCTATGTCACTTCCAGCGGCGACCCCAGCCAACACTCCGGTGCCACATGCTTCTGGATGTTCGGCACAAACTACCAAGTGAACCAGAACCAGATTGCCGCCATCTTACAACTCCCTCGAGGCGACAATGCTCACCGCCGCCTCACCGATCAGTTCCAGCATGAAGCCTTCGCGCTCTGGTACCAGTTGACCGGCATCAATGCCGATGGTTGGGATTCTCTGCACGCAACGCATATCCACAACCCGACCATCCGGTACTTCCACCGAGCATTGAACAACACCATCTTCGCCCGGGACAGCAACCATAAGGTGAACTCGAAAGAGCTCTTCTTCCTCCGCTGTGTCTTCAACAACGAGCCTATCAACGCCGCTCCGTTCCTCCTGGCCCACATTCAGGCCAACTGTAACCGTGGCTCCAAGCCATTTTACTTTGGCGGGATTGTCACTGCCATTGCACTTGGGCTAAACCTCGGCGACCGCCTCCAGCACCTCCATGCCATCCCCTCGGTGTTCCTTGACACCGACCACTGCAGAGCCTCTCACCTCATCCGTTCCAGAGCCGATGGCAAGTACCACCCGGTAGTGCGTGGCAAAACCGTCCGAAGCATCATCCTTTCATCACGCACCCGGATACACCCAGAGGATCGTACCAACTGGTTATTTGACCTCACTGCCCCTCCTGCTGCCGTTGCTCCAACTCAGGACCACACCCAAGGTTCTGACGATGAAATCCAAGCTGAGTTGGACAGACCAAAGCAACCGGAGGCATCGCAGCCTCTTCCTTCCGAAGGTACATCCTACCGCCGCCGCCGCCATCGTCCAGAGCCCGACTACTCAGAAGCATACCTTCGCCGCTCTCTCGACCAGCAGACCCAGATCCTCGCTATGATGCAGCAGCAGAATCAGCGAGCAGAGCAGTTCGAAGCTTGGCATCGGACCCAAATGCAACAACTACAAACCGGCCAAGAAACCATTACTGAGAACTTGGCGAATCTGACCTTGCAGGTCGAAGGACTCCGCGACTATGTCTACCACACCGGAGCTATGAGTTTTGAGGACCGAGTCGCCCAGGTCAGAGCCAGAGGACGCGAGCGCGGACGTGACCGAGGCAGAGGACGTGATTAGTTATCATTTTCCTTATTTGTTTACTATATTTGCAGTTTCTATGTACTTTCATTTCCGTTGTATCTCCCTCTCGCATTCTTTCAAATCAGTGGGGACACTGATTGAGATAGTGTGGGAGCGGAGCGTTTATTTCCCATTCCTGTGTACTTTTATTTTCGTAATTTCTATTCAAACATTTTCTATTTTTAGCAAATAAAGCTCGTTTATATATCCTTTTTCCGTTACGCAAACATCCCCACGTTATTCGACGTAATCAAAAAAATTTTGGTTCGTTCCTCAAAAGCAAAAGCATCACGAGAATACACCCGAGTTCAAACTAAGTTTTGAAACTCCGAGGAGACGACAATTCTAACAAAACCAGTACCGTCTTGACACCTTAGATCTCTGGTTTATGCGAGTCGGTTTCACTACCTACATGTACCAAAGTTTCAAGTGTCTACGCAAACTCAGCCTCAAGTAGTTTATACTAGGAGTCAGCACCATCCTAAAACACTTCTAAGCGAGCGACCAATGCAAATAAGTGTATGATCTCCAAAAAGATGAAAAATCATGAAAAGAAAGCTAGATAGCTAAAAATATAAAGACATGTTTCCTTCTAAGTTAGGTGCTCCTCATCCGAGCCTTTAGCCCAACGGCACGAAAACTCATTGAAAAATCAATGATATAAGCTTATGATTAATGAAGAAGATCAAAACAGAAATGAGATCATATTCACTAACAGGTCGACTTGCCATGAAAGTGTATGGACAACGGGCTTAATGTGATTGCGCTAGAACAAACAGGGTGAACTTTCTGCGAGGACCTTGACACCAAGCTACAGTAGCATGACTGGGACCGATTTGCATAAGAAGGAGACCTCCGAAGACTTGTAGTCCAGTGTCGTCATGGTACTCGTTTTGTTCTTACTAAGAATCCCGGTTTTTCCCAACTTTGCGAACGAAGAAGCTGCCTCGTGCTTGCCGACTTTTTCCTGTTTTACTTGAGGACAAGCAAAGATTCAAGCTTAGGGGAGTTTGATAACACGAATTCGTATATATATTTTGATGCATAATTCAACTGATGTTTAATTGTTTTCGATCCGATTTCGGGTTATTTCTGTGTTATTTGTCTGATACTTTGCAGGTATTTAATGATCATGTCTAAACAAGGCAATATGAAGAAACGAAGCAATCTCAGATGAAATATGGACGAAAACCGGATGAAAACAACATGAAAAACGCAGAATGCTGATTTTGCTGCTGTGACGACCGTCACAGCTCCATGACGACCGTCACACGGGTGACGACCGTCACACATTGTGACGACCGTCATGCAGGCAAAAACGCCCCACTTCAAATGCACGTGAAAGAAGCAGTTCCAAGTCCCAAATAGTGGACCACTACTCCCTGATAATTCTGCCTCAAAGTCCACCTTCTTCGAGTTATAACCGTTAGAATTCCATTTCTATAAAAGGGGAAGAAGGGGAACTCAGAAGGAGAGCCGCATTCAGACAATGAAGTGCTGCCAATTTATCTTCAGAGCAACCTTTCCAGTTTTTAATATTCTTATTTGTTTCTCTTTTCTTTTTCTGCATTCCTTTCATTCCTTCTGTAATTCTTATTTCCCGTATACGATCAATTGGCACAAAGACCAGAATCCTGCCAACATTTGTGGAGGATCTGCCTAAAGGTCAATTGGAATATTTACAGGTTTCTCATTTTAATCGTAATTCCAGTTTTTATTATGATGCATGCTATTATTTATTGTTTTCATTTATGTTTTACCTTTCCCAAATCCATGTCCGACTAAATTAAAGTAATCGATATGTGATAATAATTCGGAAGGGATTTGATAATAACCGGTAGAAAATTGTCTTTTTCAAAAGTTGTTTATGGTCTGAGTGTTTAAATTAATTTACTGAATAAACTTCGTCGCGAAAGCGAGAACTTATTTAAAAGTAGTTTTGCCACGAAAGTGGGAAATTAATTAAGGTACGAACCAACAAGCGAAAGCTGCGGCAAGACCAGATAGTAAACACTAGTCATTCATTTTAATAACAGTTGTTGCACCCCAAAATTTGACCAACAATTATTTATCCATCAAGTGTTTGCAGGTTGATACCTTCATCAGAAGGTTCAAGAGAATTGGTTGAAACCAGAGTTGTGTGTCTCCTAGCTTGAGAATTGTGGGAACTCCTCAGATGATTCAGAGACTTTGAGAATGAACTTGGAGATTTGAGAAAGCCTATGAGATGTCTTGAAAGCCATCATGAAGTCCAGAGAGGTCATTGTGCAAGAATTCATAAGATTCAACCATGAATGGTAGAATTAGGGTTTGACTGGGTCAACCCTAGGTCAACTGAAGTTTTGGAGAAGATTGAGACCCAATCCAAGGGCCATGAGATCATGGAATGATGTATGGAGATGTTATAAAGATTATTCCTAGACCAACTCATCATGATTGAGGAGTTTGAGAAGTTTCAAGTTAGGGTTTCCAAGGATTGTCAGTGAAAAAACCCTAGTTTGATCCTTATCTTCCAGGCAGTTTTAGCTCAAGATGTGATTGATATCTCATCTTCCCCACAACATGAAGGTTGTAGAGCTTGTTCTTAGCTTTAATTTGAGTGGTGGAAGTCCTTGATAGGAGTTGCAGAGCTCAAGTTATGGTTTTGACAAATTACAGGTCAGCTGAGGTGTGTGAATCTGGGTCCTTGAAAGTCACCCAACTTGCAGACAACTTTTTCCCTAGTAGGATGATTCCTATGATTTCTTGGTCAACATGAATGTTGAAGAGAATCTTCTTAGCTTTCTAGAGAGTACTATAAGTCCTTGATAGGATTTGTAGAACTCAACTTATGGTTTGAACAAGACAGGGGTATTTTGGTCATTTGGAAGTTATAGGTCATTTTAAGCAAAGGCCATATCTCCTATTTCCAAGCCTCAAATGAAAAAACTCAAAACATCAAAGTTGTTCAAAATGGGATTTTAAGCCTAGAAAAAAGGTCATGAGTTATTGAAAGAGCTTGTAGCAAGGATTTTCATGATTGGGTAAAAATGACCTAAAATGGCTTATAAGTTAAAAAAAGTTGAAATGAAATTTTGGTTTAGGAGATGTACAAATCCAAAATGGGTCATCCAATATGTCATTTTGACTCCAAACATTATTTTAAAAACAATGGTTCAAGTATAATTTTGATTTGAGTTCTTAAAATGGATGTTACTTTGTAAAATTCATGCTTGCATATTAAGGAACCTTTGAGAAACTTGGCATAAGGCAAGGTTTAGCTTGTTTTTTTACTCATTCAATCCCAATATCTCATGTAAGGAGTTTTTGACACAAGATTGAAAGGTTTAAGGCATGAAAGGAGATAATGCAATATGTCATGACAAGAGAAGTTCCATGACTTTCTAAATGATTCTCAAAGTTTCTAGATGAGTCTAGACTCTTCCATTGGTTTCTATATATTGGTTAGATCACAATGTGGTCAAGGTTGGTGATGGTTGATGTTGGATCCATTTTCAAATCATATTGAATTTTTTTTCCATTTTTTCTCACACTTTCACATACTTTGAATTTCCATTTTTTCAATCCTTTTTTCTCTCCACTTTTTGATCCTTTCTCATTACCAATTAATTCAATATACTCCATAGAATTTTTCCATCAATTTTTGAGAAGTTTTTAGTGCAACACCATTGTTGTAGTAACACAAAAAAGTAAGCTCCACCTCAAAATCCAATTTTCGTTTTTCCTCCATTCCAAGACTTTTCTTCCATTCCAATACCTCTACCATGAATCCTTGAACCTTTCCACATAATTTTCTTGAAGCTTTGGTGGTTCTTTGAAACTTTAAGAATCATTTTTTAGAGGTACTAACAAATCAATATATCTCAATAATTGTTAATCTTTCTTGTGCCATTTTTGTAGCATTACATTCCTCTCATCCCCCACATGGATTCCAGTACAAAAAAAGGGCATTTTCATGACATTTTTGGTTCTTGAAAGTTTGAGATTCATATACGGTTTTTGAGTTAGAGGCTATTTCAAGGGAAAATAATGGTATATTTGGATTCCTCTCGAAAAATCCCACAAGTTTCATCTAAGAATCATTGATTTTCGTTGAGAATTGAAAGGGTTAGGGATTGATGGACATGGATATGCAAGCAAGGTTTCACGTGTTCTTGTGGCTGCATTTTCCTCTTCAAAAATTCAAAAGGAAGAAGATATAATTGTGGTCGTCCATTGGTGTTGAAATGTTGACTTTGTCTCCTCATCACACGGCCAGGAATAATCCACATGCGCGGCCACCTCATCCCTCATTAATTGAGGTGGCACGCCAACTCAGCATTTTTGACCCCCCCACACCCCTGTTCGATCCTTGGCAGCTGCACTTTTATTTATTTTCACTATTTCTCTTGTTTTCTCATGTGTTCATGCTATTCCATATGTTCTTTCATTTTTCTGTTTTATATGCTGACTTCAAATAATCATAAAAAATAGGAAAATTAGTCTTTTTGATCCCCATTTTTTTGTGATGAATCTTTAAGATGTCTAGGATTTAATAAAACTGGAATTATAATTTTACCATTTTTTGAAATTTTCTTTAGATTTTTTACATTTGGGTCGTCATAAAAAGGCCAATGCTGGTGCTATCATTTTGTTGAATTTCTTTGACCTATCAAAACACAATTTAAATGTCAATCCTTTTGCAGGGATCTCATACACACGTTGAGGTATTGTGATATATTTTTGTGGGAATTTTATTGTACCATTTTAATTGGTTTTGGATGCTTTCTTTAACATGCTCCACTTTAATCTTTCCTTTGGTATACATGAGATATCTTGCAATGTTTCCATCTTATTTGACCATTTATCTTTGGATATTTTTGTGGTATCTCTCACCCCTGGTTTGTGGCTTGATGTAGGGCATTGGAGATTTTTATTTGAATTTTTTAGCACCTTTTGCTATTTTTCTTATGTTTTGTATTCGAACTTGTAATTTGGACTTCCGAACGGACTTTATTTTTGTTAAGGCTCCAACGGCCGCTTTGTGTTTGCGTGATGAACGCCGTGGCTTATATTTCTTATTGTAGATAGGTTAGAGGTATTGGAAGACCCTTAGGTGGCTGTTATTTGTATGTGTAGCTTGCCCGATTATCAACTTGTTTGCATGATAGCACGTTGCGATTCCAAATAGTGGATTACGCGTTTCATTCGGAGTTTTCACTCGATTCCTTGCATATGATCACTTGGTATTTTCTTATTCCATCCATGAATGGGCTTGAGGTTGAGATGAACCTTCCTCCCTCCTTTTCATTGAATTTACCATTGCTATATTCATGTTCACTTGTATGCGGTTATTACTTGTATTTCCCTTTCTTCCTTTCGTTTCCTTTCCCGTAGGACTTCCATTCTTCCTTGTTCAAGGGAGGATGTGATAGACATTAGGAGTTAACCCATGCATGATAACATTAGGGTAGATTTTATTCCCTTTTAACCCTAGGATTTGTAGAGTGTCATCTCTTCTTCCTTCAAAACAACAGAAAAACATTAATAAAGGTTATAACAGAGATTAATTCATTTCTTCCGTCAAAAGATTTGAACAGACATCAACCTTTTTGCAATAAGAAAACCCTTGTTTAAGGTGAGATTTTTCATAAAAGACACTTGAACAGCTTGTGTCGTGCGTACCCCGAACTACGTTTGCTCTGATCTTCCATGTTGTGTGGAAGTACGTAGGCATAGGATGCGATATCCTAGCGAGCAACCTTCCCCACCTTAACCCGTAGTAGGCCGAACTACGTTGACTCTGATTTCTCATTCTCTGATGAGAATACGTAGGCATAAAGTGTGACGCTTTGCCGAGTCATTTTTCTTTTCTTTTTCAGCCAGCCTTGATAGGTAGATAGATTATAACCAACCCGTCCAAGTAAACAAACAAGCGAGGATCCCGTCGAGTACGACGGACGTGAGGGGTGCTAATACCTTCCCCTTGCGTAACCGACTCCCGAACCCAGACAATGGTTGCGACGACCTTGTCTTACCCTTATTCGTCAGGTTTTTCCGATCGTTTCCTTTCCCGCTCTGAGGGATAAATAACGAAAGGTGGCGACTCTTCTGTTTTGCCGGCACCTTATTTTCGCGCAAGCGACAGCTGGCGACTCTGCTGGGGACTTGATAGTGTCCTAGGGATCCAACGTCCCGAAAGCAATTCAGTTTTGGGATCCAACGTCCCTTAAGAGAGTCAATCCTACCGCTTGTGTGTTTGCTTGTTGGGTTGCGTTTATTTATCGCGTTTTTACTTCTCGCACTTTATTTCCCGCATGTTATTTTCAGTATAATATGATTATTTGTGCTGTTGTGGGATGGGAGTTCTGATGAGTGAGAAGTCGGACCTGGGCTTGAGTGCACCTAGACTTAGAGTAGAGATTAGTGGGCGCGCACGTGCTTTGCATGTCCTAGTGTCCCGCGAAATCTACACTCAGACGAGGTTCTTCTGGTTGGCCTCATGTCCTGCCCTTTGGGTGGCTCGGGTTGCTGGTTAGTTGGATTGTCGACTCTGGGGACCGATCATTTGGAAGTTGGCTAAGTGAGACCTCTTCAGGATTTGATGATGCCACTCCTTCTGGGAATCGTATCATCAACCCTGAAAGTCTGTGACGCCGACGACCGCATAGGATGTCGTACCTTGAGTCAGTTTAGGTCCATACCTGTGAGCGGGCGGGGTTTATTGCAGGAAACTTTGACCTTCAGACTACCTGGTTTTCTTGACAGTGAATCAGTTATGTTGGTACCAGGGTTCTCAGTTGCAGATTTGTCTGTTCTTGATAGAGCAGGTTTTGATCAGAGGATCTTATCATCGGGTGTATGTCTGTTCTTGATAGAGCAGGTTTTGATCAAAGTATTGCCATCAGTGGTTTGTTCCGGATAGAGCAGATTTTGGGGTCTGAAGATCTCATCAGCAGATGTTGTTTGTTCTTGATAGGGCAGATTTTTTATTTGGGGTCTGAAGACTTCATCAGCAGATATTTCTTGATCATACATCCAGGGGTCCTTGTTATCAGACATTTGTTCTTGACAGAGCAGAATCTTGGTCTTATCAGAGGGTCGTTCTTAGCAGATCCGATTAGTGGTCTTACACCGGGGTTTTCTTCTCATCAGTGATTGTTGATACCGAATCTCCATAGCAGTTACCGGGATATATTATTGCATGACTGCATTTTGCATTAGCTTGCATATTCATGTTTGCATTCCATTAGCATGTGTCTGTGCTGCAGGCGCGTTTCGTACCCTGATCCTGGTGTCCCGAGCAATATGAGATATTTTCTTCCATGAATGGATCCAGTCTTATCACTGCATTGACACTATGTTGGCCCGTTGACACCAGAATTAGGGGCGATCTCCTAAACGTACAGACACCCATGGCATTAGCATAATTCATCTTGCATGACAGAAGCTGTTGCACCCTAAAATTTGCTCAACCTTATTCACTTGGTTTATGTTTCATTATCATTAGCATTTGCATATAGAGTCATGTACATAGGTTACTCATCTGCATAGCATAAGCATAGCAAGTCATTCAACAGGGAACCAATCATTATTCTCATCTCTAGAGGCCTATCAAGAGGTTATTATCCTGATTCAACCTCATTCAAGTCATCAGAAAATAATTTGGAAGCTATCAAGTCAATGGATCAAGCAGTTCATCTATCTCCTAACTGAGGGTGTCTGAGGATCAACAAAGAAATGGTGAGCTGTGGGCTGAGCAGGGGGAGTATCTAGACATCTTGGAGGACTTAGAAAGTCATTTGGAGAAGTAGACAAGTCATTGGAGTAGACACAAGAGTTGTGGATGAAGACAGTCAACTGGGGTCTCATCTAGGTCAACCCTAGGTCAATTGATTGATTTAAGGGCATTCAGGTCTATTGGAGAGATGTGGGGTTCATCATTTGACATATAGAGAAGGATATGGTGATATTCCAAGAAGAAATCAAGAGAAATCAAGGAGAAGAGGAGTTTCTAAATTAGGGTTTCTATGTAAAATCCCCTAGTTTAGGTCAAATTCCCAAGAAAGATAAGTCAAAATGCAAGCTTCAAATGGATCCTTGGCCAACATGAAACTTGTATAGGATCTCAAGACCTTTAATTTGAGTGGTGGAAGACACTAAGGAGATTTGTAGAACTCAAGTTATGGTCCTTGAAAGTTACAGGTCATCTGAGGTATCTGAAATTTTGTCTGTGAAAGTGACTTGACTTCCAAGCAATTTTCACCCCTCAAGGAGATTTCAAATGAATTTCTGGTAAACATAAGAGTTGTTCCTTATTGTCTTAGCTTTCTAGAATGGTATAGAATGCCTTCATAGGATGTGTGGAACTCTACTTATGGTCTTGGCAAGCAAAGGGTATTTTGGTCATTTGTGAATTACAGGTCATTTTAACCTATGCCCAAAACTCATACAAGGAAGCTTCAAATGGAAAACTTTACAACATCAAACTTGTTCCAAATGACATTTTGAGTCTAGAAAAGTGACCATGAGAGATTGGAAAGATTCATAGCACAAGGTTTCAAAATTGTTGGATTTAATGAATAAAAATGGCCTTAAAAATGAGATTTTTCATATCTTGACCAAATGAAGCAAAATTATAGGTCATTTTGAATGGAAAGGTCATTTTAAAGACATTGGCTAAAGTGTAATTTTGAGTTTAGTTCATAATTTGTGAGTTATCCATGGTTGCTTGCAATGTAAGAAACATAATCAAAATCCAAGGGAATTTGTGCAAGGGAAACTTCTCCAAGTTTCTAGGAGGTTCTAACCTCATCTATATATTCATACAAGATGGTTCATGCCATGGTTGGTGATTCCATTTGTTCAAAACCCCAAGTTTTACACACTTTCTCATTTTTGCATAAGCTCCTAAAACTCTCTACAATCTCCATCAATTCTCATGGCTTTTGATTGAATCTTCATCATCATCATTCCAACACCATAATTCACATCAAGAATTGGCTGAATCAATCAAGAATTGTACCATTCATCTTCTTTCTCCAATTTTCATTTTCTATCCAAACTCCATTAAAGCTTCATCCACCATCTCAATTTCTGTTATCATCATCATCCACCATCATCCTAGAGTAATTGGCAAAGGAAATTGGAAGGAATTCGTGGCTGGAGAAGGAGATCCAAGTTTACACTCCAACTTGCATGAAGAGTGGGATAGAGTGATTCACGAAGATTGAGCAAAAACCATTGCAAACAGAAGCATATATAGTCATTAAAGATCACTTGCAGCAAACATCAAGGCCTGAATTGGAGGCTAATCATCATTGCCATCATCACTTGCAAGGTATGCAAGATCCTTCGAATCTCATTATTTATGCTGTTGTAGATCATGTGGTTAAGATAGGAGGACTTAGAGACCATAGGGGATCATTTCTTGAGACCTAGGGAGAGTTATATGGAGTTTGGTGGCAGAGTGATGAAACTTTGATGAGCAAGAAATCATAGTTTAGGGAATGATAATCATGAGAGATTAGCTCAGAATAATCAGTGTAATATGGTGAGTACATTAGGATAAAGATTGGCAAGGTTTGGTTGAGTTGATCACAGGTGCAAAGATTGGATCATGGCTGTACTACCTATCGAATTGGGGGATTGATTGAGTTTTAAGGCAAACTAACGATACAGACTTGTAGAGGGGAAGAAATAGACTGTTTTTGCTTTTTGTACCCTGTGGTTTCATGTCCTGTGGAGGGAGAATGAGGAGCTTGAAAGTGCTTGCATGGGGTTCATTTTCTGAAACCCTAAGAGGCTGGAGGAAGAAGAAGATACAATGGCCATTGGATTCGAGGGGAGACCTTGACTTGACCAAGGATCTAACGATCCACGTTTAATCTGAAGTTGGAGGCAAATTTCAAGAAGAATGAAACGATGCGTTTCATTAAATGTACTGGTGGGCCGTTCCTGTTATTCACACCCCCCAATTTGATGGGCCCAACGCGCTGAACTTGATCTTCTTACTATTCTCACCCCCTCCCTTTATTTCTTTCTATTTTCTTTTTCAATTTCTTTTTATTTTCATTCATTTTTGAAAATTCATAACAAATTAGAAATTGCATATTTTCAATTCATTCTTTTTTTAACATTTTCTTTAAAAAGTCAAGAAAATTATAAAAAATAAAAATTGCATTTCATTTTTTATTTGATATTTTTCCCATATTTTCCAAATAAATAGCATTTTAATGAGTTTCATTTCATACATAAATTTGTTAATTTTTGTTCTATTAATTGCTTTAATATTTTTTGTCCATTCTTTTTAGGTTGTTTAGTTTAGGTATTCAACTTGTAAATGCAATTTAATTCATATTTTTAGAAATTAATTTTAGGTGTTTAGTTTAGGTGAGAACAACAAGAACAAATTAGGGTTTTAAGGGACAACTTAGGAGAATTAATTCATTTCCCTTAGGGCTTAGAGTTTGAATAGTTTAGCTATGGGACTATAGGGGCTATGGGTAGTTATCAGATCCCCTTAGAAAAGTCAGGATTCCCCTACTGCTATTAATCTACTGTATATGTCTGATTGACTGGTGTGGTGTGCCCTTTGGGGATGATTGCTTGCTTGTTTGAGTGTTGGGATTTGTCTGGGGATTGGGGAAGCTGAAGACTGATGATGATGGAGCCATTGGAGATCCAGACTGAAGTCCATTTTCCAGAGTTGAAGAGGAGTTTCTTGCTAGCAGCTGTTGTGGAGATTAGGGTTTAGGAATTAGGCAAAGCTCTAGATTAGAAAGCTTGGTTCTCAAACATGGAAGGTTTTGACTGCCTCCATTCCTCTCTGTGATACAGAGTCTCTCTGAGACACTCACCCCCTTCCTTTGGAAGGCTTGGTGCCATTGTCTAAGGGATAGAACTCTTGAGAGAAAATGTCTTATGTGTTAGTAGCAGTTGGTTTACCACCATTGGTAGTTAACTAATTGCTTAGCATCCAATCCACCCTGGTGATTGATCCCTCAGCTTGGAGGATAGGACTTGAAGAAAAGCCATTGTAGACTGAAGATTGGCAACCAAAGCCTTTGCTTGAAGACTGTGAAGATAGAGAATACTGCTGACTGAAGCCTGTAATTGGTTGGAGATGACTTGAAGATGGATATTGATGCAGAGCTGCTGTGGCTGTTTATTTTGCTGTATTTCATTTCTGATGTATTGACTGGTTTTCCTGACTGTATTGTTTGCTGCTTACCCTGTTGGGTTGAAGGTGAAGCCTGTTCACTTTTGCCTATTGTTTTCCAGGTTCGAGGTTGAGCGGAACTCCCTTGCCTCGCTTGTATTGTTGCATTCATGCATTTTACTGTTTTACTGTATATATCTGTTATTGTTTCTGTTTCCGTCTATTCCCGTAGGATCTCTATTTCTCTCTGTGCAAGAGAGGAGCATGATAGACACTAGGTCTTAACCCATGCATGATAACATTAGGTTAGTTTGTTTCCCTTCGCAACCATAGGTTAGAGTTCTATCTCTTTTTCCTCAAAACAAACAGAAAAATACCATAAAGATTTCAAACACAATAAAAGACACTTCTTTCGTAAAAGAACGTGAACTCATCAAGACATCATTTTTGTCCGCCGGGACTGCTAATCAGAAAAACCTTTTTCAGAAGGAATAAAATCAACCAAGACAAGCTTGTGTCGTACGTGGCCCGAACTACGTTTGCTCTGATCTTTCATGCTGTATGAAAGTACGTAGGCATAGGATACGATATCCTAGCGAGCAACCTTCCCCTCCTTTCCAGTAGGTAGGCGAACTACGTTGACTCTGATTTCTCGTTCCAGGCGGGAATACGTAGGCATAAAGTGCGATACTTTGCCGAGTCATTTTTTCATTTTATTTTCTTTTTAACCCTTGACCTATAGTTTAGATAGAATAACAATCCATACCCGAAAACAAGCGTGGATCCCGTCGAGTACGACAGACGTGAGGGGTGCTAATACCTTCCCCTTGCGTAACCGACTCCCGAATCCAGGTTTTGGTTGCGACGACCATACCTTTCCCATGTTGTGCGAGGTTTACTCTGAGCGTTTCCTTTCCCTCCCGTGGGATAAATAACGCACGGTGGCGACTCTTCTGTTCAGCCGGCGCCGATTTTCGCAGTAGCGACAGCTGGCGACTCTGCTGGGGATCCAACGTCCCCTGGCTGCTAAGGACGGCGATAGTTCTTATGCATTTGGGATCCAACGTCCCTTAAGAGAGTCAATCCTAACGCTTGTTTTCCCGTCGAGGATTTTGTATGGATTTATATTTCTAACCTTTATTTTCAGCATTATATATGTATTGATTATTATTGCTATATATCGGGGTGTGACGGGTGTTCTGATGATGAGTGAGAAGCCGGACCTGGGCTTGAGTGCACCTTAGACTTAGAGTAGAGATTAGTGGGCGCGCACGTGCTTTGCATGTCCTAGTGTCCCGCGAAATCTACGCTCAGACGAGGTTCTTCTGGTTGGCCTCCTGTCCTGCCCTTTGGGTGGCTTGGGTTGCTGGTTAGTTGGATTGTCGACTCTGGGGACCGATCATTTGGAAGTTGGCTAAGTGAGGCCTCTTCAGGATTTGATGATGCCACTCCTTCTGGGAATCGTATCGTCAACCCTGAAAGTCTGTGACGCCGACGACCGCATAGGATGCCATACCTTTGTCAGTTACTAGGACATCCACCTGTGAGAGGGTTTGGGGTTATGCAGGTAACTAGACTTTCAGATTACCGGTTATTTCTTGATCAGAGATCCTGGGTATTTATGGAGGGTTATAAGGTCTGTCAGAGACCATTTGGAAATGTGGTATGAGGTCTGTCAGAGACCAGTTGGATAGTTCTAAGGTCTGCCAGAGACCATTTGGAGATATGATTTGAGGTCTACCAGAGACCAGTCTGAGACCAGGGTTGTGAGGTCTGTCAGAGACTGTTGTTGGAGCTTCATTATAGGTCTATCCGAGACCAGGTTTTGGGGATTTCTAGAGGGTCTATCTGAGACTTCTTGATATGGTTCAGGCTATTCAGCTATGGCAGTTGGTCCCTGTTGCATGTTACTTGCATTGCATTGTTGCATACCCATTATCATTGCATCCAACTAACGTGTGTCTGTGCTGCAGGTGCATTCCCCCTATTCTAGTGTCTGGACTTCTGAGTATTTGATCATGGCTGGTTTGAGGATGACCGTTACGTATAAGCTACCTGTCCCCGATGTTACTCCACTCCTGGGTTTGATTTCTCTTGCAGATGAGGATGTCCGTAGAAGCTTCAGGCAGAGTTACGGACGGTTGTTGGGTTTAGTGCGCATGTCTACTGATGATGAATTGAATGGGCTGTACACCTTAATGCAATTCTATGACCCGGCTTTGAGATGTTTCACGTTTGCGGACTTTATCTTGGGGCCCACCATGGAGGAGTATGTAGAGTTTACTGAGTTTCCAGTTCAGAATGCAGTTCCTTTTATTCACTCAGCCGCTGAGCCCAATTTGGAGGATTTAGCCAAAGCCTTGCATATGAATGCTTCTGACTTGTTGATGACTGCGTGGCGAGGGGTTCCGGGTTTTTCTCTTCAGTTTCTGGTTGGTAAGGCTCAAGAGCACGCCAAGAATGGGTGTTGGGTGGTCTTTAACGCTATTTTGGCCCTCTGCATTTATGGGATAGTGTTGTTCCCTAACTTCCCGAACTTCGTGGACATGGATGCATTTCATCTATTTGCTGTCGGTAACCCAGTACCAACCCTGATCGGGGACTTTTACCATTCGATGCACTACAGGAATGAAAACAGGAGAGGCAAGAATGTCTCCTGTTGCGTACCTTTGCTGTATATGTGGTTCAAGAGCCATTTTCCTTCAAGGGGACCTTGCATGGATAATGCAATTACGCCCGACTGGCCAGAGCATATGATGAGGTTAACTTCTGAAGACATTGATTGGTTTGATAGAGATCTGCTGGGATCCGAGCTTATCTTCAGTTGTTCTGGTTACCCTAATGTTCCGCTGGTAGGGAGAAAAGGGTGTATCAACCACAACCCTTCTCTGTTCGTCCGTCAGTTCGGATACGCCCTGAAGAACCCGCCAAAAGAGGAAGAAGTACAGGAATCTCTGTACTTCACTGGAGATGTGAAGGGGGAGTTATTGGCCAAGCTGCAGCATGCCTGGACGCGTATTAACCGCAGAGGGAAGCCGTTGTTAGGAAAGAATGATTGTCAGGCCTATGCACCTTATAGAGTGTGGATTCAGGAGAGAGCCAGTCAGTTGAAGATGCCATTTCCAGACGCACCAGTTCTTGATCCTATTCCGGTAGCAGAGCCAACTACTGTTTCTCGGGAAGCCTAAGAGCAAATGGTGAGAGAAAAAGAAGCCTTGTTGAAGATCAACGAAGGGTTAGAGCAGGAGCTAGCCCAGATACGCAGTGAGAAAAACAAGGCCGTCCATGCTTTCCAACAGCAGATTGAGCTAATGAACAGACTAGGGGCTGAGTTGACTGAGGAGAGGAAGAAGCGCGAACGTCTGGGGCAAGAGTTCAGAAGCTCCCATGACATGCTTGAATCCAAGAAGAAAGCACTTGACATCGCTCACCGAGAGATCTCTTCTTGCAATAAGACCTGGAATGCCACGCTCACCAACAATAAGAAGAGGGAGGATAAGTTGAAGCAGCAAATCTCCGACCTCGAAGAGCAGTTGAAGTCCAGCATCAAGAAGTGTGAAGAAGAAGTGATGACCCGGTATAGTTTCCAGAATGCACTAAACAAGGCCATCAAAGGCAGAGATGAAGCTGTGTCTCAGAAGCGTAAACTGGAAGATCGCTTCGGAGAGGGGGCATGGGAAGAAACTGCTGAAGACGTACGCCGTGTTCTTAAGAAAAGAAACCAACTTGTTGAAGGGCTGCTTGATCGACCAAGTCATCCGGAGACCAGGAAGCTGCTAGAAGAATACCAGACTTATGGGAGGATTTGATCATTTCATGTAGTAACTTGTATGCTTTATTTGCATAGTGCTGACCATCACCAGGATTGTTGGTTGAGGTCATGCCTTCTTGTTGTACTCTCAGCGACATTGTATTTCGGGTTTATTGGTTTCTCAGCAATATATGAGGCTTTCTGTGATTCAGCTCCGATCTTTATATTATTAGCACTGTCACTGCACCGACACCTTCACACTAGAATCGGGGAATGAATTTCCCTAATGCACAGACACACACGTTGCATTGCATTCATATTCATATTGCATTACAGGTAATCTTTGGATGGTGTCTTATTTCCTGCTCTGTACCAGGTACTTTCCAGGATTGCAGATCAACACCCGCACCGCTATTTGACCCGCACCAACTGTCGAAGAATCATGGATCAAATGCAGAACGAGATGCAAGATGTGCGCGAGAAGCTCGCTCTCTTTATGCAGACCATGGAAGCTATTGCAAAGGGTCAGGAGAATTTGCAGGCCATGGTCCAGCCTCTGTTGGCCCGAAATGCTGGTCACGGTAACGAGGATCATCAGTCTGTACGAGTCGATACTGCTCATGGAGATGGTACTCCCACGCCAGTGGCTCCACCTGTAGTCAATATACCCGCTGTTAATGTCAACAACGCTACCGCTGCTGCGAATGGTAACGTCGGAGTTGGGAACGAGAGTGTTGTCCATAACGTTGGGCTTGGTGATGTCAACTTGGGTGATAATATGGGAGGCAACGGCTTTGTCAATGCTGGGTTCGGGTTCAATGATCAGGGATTCGATAATGCTGGGAAATATGGTTTCAATGCTCAAGGCTTTGGGCAAGATGGTTATGGGGTGGCCAATCAGGGTTACGGAGGTTTTGGAAATGGAAACGGCTCTGGGTTTATGGCTTTTGGGCCTGCTGGAGGTGTTCAGGGATACGGCAACAGAGGCCGAGGTCCGGGGATGAATCAGATCAGGGTTGGACGCAATAATGGATATGACGGGTATGGAGCTGGGAATGGTATATGGCAAGAAGATCAGCAGGAGGACGCTTTCTCCGGCGGAGGTTTCGAAGGACCAATGGATGACTCCCAGAAGATCAGAATGTTGGAAGAGCAGATGAGGGGGGTCCTGAACCAAAGTGCTGTGGGCTTGGACATGGCAACAATGGGGCTGGTACCTGGCTTGAGGGTGCCAATCAAATTCAAAGCTCCTACGTTTGATAAGTATAAAGGGGACACATGTCCGAAAGTGCATGTGCGGGCTTATTACAGAAAGATGTCTGCGTACTCAACTGACGAAAGAATGCTAATGCATTTCTTTCAAGATAGTCTGTCGGGTCCTTCCCTAGAGTGGTATATGGGGTTGGAGCCAACCAATATCAAGACATGGAAGCAATTGGCAGAGGCATTTGTAGCTCACTACAAGTATAACAGCGATTTGGCGCCCAATCGGGTCCAATTGGCCGGGCTGTCGCAGAAGAAGGGGGAGAGCTTTAAAGAGTACGCGTAAAGGTGGCGCGATATGGCTGCCAGGGTCCGTCCTCCTGTAGAAGATAAGGAAATGAATGACATGTTCGTCGGCAGATTCACAGGCTTGTTTCATGACACGCTGTTCCACACATCTCTGGCCAGTTTTTCAGACCTAATTCTGATGGGAGAAAAGATTGAGCGTAACATTAAGCAAGGAAAATTCCAGGTTGAGGAATTGACTGCATCTGGCAGTAATAGGAAGGCTTTCGGTGGGCGCCGTCAGGGCGAGGCAAGCGCAGTATTTGGAGGCCGAGGCAGGGGACGAAACCAATATCAGCAGCCGCAGCAGGTGGCGAGTGTTACTATCCCATACCAGCAACAACCACTTCAGCAACAACAACCGCCTCAGCAGCAGCCAATGCAGCAGCAGCAGCCTCAGCAGGGGGCACAGCAGGCTCAGCGAAGATTCCAGGGTAGCAAACCAAGAAGAGTGTTTGAGAAGCCGCCCACGACATATGCTGATTTACTGCAGACCTTGTTGGGATTGAACCTGGTGGAGAAGAGAACTCTGGCACCGATAACGGGAGCTCCCCTGTTTGGTTACGATGCAAACAGGCACTGTGAGTTTCATTCTGGAGCTCCGGGCCACGATATAGAAGGTTGCCATGCTTTTAAGCACGTTGTGCAGGATCTTTTGGACAATAAGACTATCAATTTCGGAACGGCAGGTCCGAATATAGTGCAGAAACCCATGCCTAATCACGAGGCAAACGCCATTCTGACTGAGGAAGGTTTAAATCTGATTATGAATGTCGACGATTTAAAGACGCCGCTGAGCGAGATAAAAAGCCGACTATTGCAAGGGGGTGTTTATCCAGGTTGTGACGAGTATTGCTTAGAATGTTGGACCCTAGCTGGGGGGTGTGATGATTTGAAGAAAGGCATTCAGGCTTTAATGGATGAAGGTATATTGCAGTTTGACCGAGCAGCAACTGAAGAACCTGCAGGGGCAGTAGCAGATGATCAGAGTGATGTGGCCACTGTAACGATTCCTCGAAAGACAATCACTATTGCAGCACCGGTTCAGCGACCACCGATCACCATAACTAAGGCCGGGCCGATCCCGTACGAGAACACGAAAGCAGTCCCATGGTCATATGGGTTGGAGGTGTATTGTGACGGGATAAAGATTGATGTTAATAAGCAGCCAGCCGAGATTGTGGATAATGTTGTTGGTTCGGGAGGTATGACAAGGAGTGGTAGGATCTTTATATCCCCTGAAGTGGAGGCCGAAAGGCTAGCTAAAGGAAAAGGGAAAATGGTTGAGAATGTCCCAGTACAAGCGAGCGAAAAAGAAGCAGCATCGAAAGATGTAGAGGAGTTCATGCGCTTGATTCGAAAAAGTGATTATAAGATCGTGGAACATCTGCAGCAGACGCCATCCAAAATATCTATCCTGTCATTGCTGTTGTGTTCTGAAGCTCACAGAAATGCTTTGTTGAAAGTCCTGGATACTTCCTTTGTACCCCAGGACGTCTCTGTGAATCAACTGGAAGGAGTGTTGGCACATGTGAATGCAGGCCACAACTTGGGCTTTACCGACTTTGATTTGACCCCGAAAGGGAGAGATCATAATATGGCGCTGCACATATCTGTCGAATGTAGAGGATCAGTAATGTCGCACGTATTGGTCGACACTGGATCGTCTTTGAATGTGCTGCCCAAGAAGGCGATGATGAAGCTGGATGTTAGAGGAATCTTGTGCACGCCCAGTGACTTGGTAGTCAGAGCGTTTGATGGCACGCGGAGAACAGTCTTTGGATCAATCACATTGCCTCTACAGGTGGGGCCGGAGGTGTTTGCAACCGAGTTTTATATCATGGATATTCATCCTGCGTACAGCTGCTTGCTTGGAAGACCCTGGATTCATGGGGCGGGGGCAGTCACGTCCACCCTACATCAGAAGTTGAAATATATGGTCGGAGGCAGCGTAGTCACCGTATGCGGAGAAGAAGACATCCTGGTCAGCCATCTGTCGTCATTTAAATATGTGGAGGTCGACGGAGAGATCCACGAAACACCCTGCCAGGCATTTGAAGGTTTGCGTATCAAGGACAAAGGTCCTGGGCCGAGCAAAGTGTCGGAGATAGCCGTCTCGTCGTATAAAGAAGCTCAAGCTCTGGTGGAGGCAGGAGAAGCAAAAGGCTGGGGCAAAGTGCTGGATATTCCTGTGAAGATGGACCGGTTCGGGCTGGGATACCAATCGTCGTCGTCAACTCCTGCCGTGGGGGCGCCCCGTTTCAGAGGGCCAATCACCATCTCTGCCAGTGGAGTGTGTCATGAAACCATCAACGCTGCTTCGGAGTCTGACGAAGGAGACAGCGACTGTGATATGGATGCCTGGATTCAGCCAAGCACGCCAGGACAGGGACTGTGCAACTGGTCTATTCAGGAGCTTGTTCCTGTGACTCTTAAACAGTAATGCTTTGCTTTATTAATTGTTGAATAATCTGATGTCTTGCCCAGGGCATCAGTACTTGCTTAGGGTTGTGTTGTTATGAACATTGCGTGTTAATCATTAAATAAATGGCGTTTTTTCATGTGCAAATACTGTAATCCCTGTCTTTCTTGTTTTATATTTTTCAATAAAATGGCAACGTGGTTATTCGCTTTATACGCATTTTGAAGCACTTAACCATTCCTTTTGCAGGATAACATTTTCAGATGACATCGTTGAACCACCTATGACCCATCCCGACTTTGAACACCCGGTATTTCAGGCCGAAGAAGAGGTTGTCGAAGATAGCGACGTTCCTGAAGAACTGTCTTGGTTGGTGAAGCAAGAGGAAAGAGCCATTCTACCTCACGACGAGGTCATCGAAATTATCAACTTGGGGTCGGAAGGGGTTGAGAAGAACATTCGTATCGGAGCCGCGCTGCAGGGCGATATCAAGCGAAGACTGGTTGAAATGCTCCGAGAGTATAGTGATGTATTCGCTTGGTCGTATGAAGACATGCCGGGGCTCGATACAGATATGGTTGTGCATCGCCTGCCACTGAAAGAAGATTGCCCGCCAGTCAAACAAAAACTTCGCAGAACTCGACCAGATATGGCAGTGAAGATCAAAGAGGAAGTCCAAAAACAGTGGGACGTTGGTTTCCTTGCTGTGACAAAGTATCCCTCATGGGTTGCTAACATCGTACCAGTGCCAAAGAAAGATGGCAAAGTTCGAATGTGCGTGGATTATAGAGATTTGAATAGAGCAAGCCCAAAAGACGATTTTCCACTTCCTCACATTGACGTGTTAGTTGATAATACTGCTCAATACTCCGTATTCTCCTTCATGGATGGCTTTTCAGGCTATAATCAGATTAAGATGGCGCCAGAGGATATGGAGAAGACTACTTTCATAACGCCTTGGGGAACATTTTGCTACAAAGTGATGCCCTTTGGCTTGAAAAATGTTGGGGCAACATATCAGCGCGCGATGACGACTCTTTTCCATGATATGATGCATAAAGAGATCGAAGTTTATGTTGACGATATGATTGCCAAATCCCAGACGGAGGAAGAGCATCTGGTGAATCTGTTGAAGTTATTTAAAAGGCTTAGGAAGTTCAGGCTGAGGCTGAACCCTAACAAATGCACCTTCGGGGTGAGATCGGGTAAACTGCTGGGGTTTATCGTAAGCGAAAGAGGAATAGAGGTCGATCCTGCTAAAATAAAAGCGATACAAGAAATGCCGACGCCTAAAACAGAGAAAGAGGTGTGCGGGTTTTTAGGGAGGTTGAACTACATCGCCCGGTTCATATCTCACCTAACTGCTACGTGTGAACCATTGTTCAAGCTGTTGAAGAAAGACCAAGCTGTAACGTGGAACGAAAATTGTCAAAAGGCGTTCGATAAAATAAAGAAGTATTTGCAGGAGCCTCCTATTTTGATACCCCCAGTGGCAGGTAGACCCTTGATCATGTATTTGACGGTTCTTGAGGGAAGCATGGGTTGTGTTCTCGGTCAACATGACGAGACAGGGAGAAAAGAGCATGCGATCTACTACTTGAGTAAGAAATTTACAGACTGTGAATCTCGATACTCAATGCTTGAGAAAACTTGTTGCGCGCTAGCTTGGGCCGCCAAGCGTTTGAGGCAATACATGCTGAATCATACAACCATGCTCATCTCGAAGATGGATCCTATCAAATATGTATTTGAAAAGCAGGCGTTGTCAGGGAGAATTGCCCGTTGGCAGATGGTCTTGACTGAATATGACATCCAATACGTCGCGCAAAAGGCTATAAAGGGGAGTGTGCTGTCTGAGTATCTGGCAGAGCAGCCTATTGAAGAGTACCAATTGATGAGGTTTGATTTTCCTGACGAGGATATCATGTACCTAAAGATGAAAGATTGTGAAGAGCCGTTGCCAGACGAGGGGCCAGAGTTGGGTTCTAAATGGAAGATTATATTCGACGGAGCTGTGAATGCTTACGGTAGCGGAATAGGGGCAATCATCACTACGCCACACGGGTCGCACATCCCGTTTACTGCCCGATTGACCTTTGCCGTTACCAACAATGAGGCCGAATACGAAGCTTGTATAATGGGGCTTGAAGAAGCCATTGATTTGCGAATCAAGAATTTAGACGTATACGGAGACTCAGCTCTGGTGGTGAATCAGATCAAAGGGGAATGGGAGACGCGTCAGCCCAACTTGGTACATTACATGAATTATGCAAGAAGATTGTTGCCTTTCTTCGACAAGGTTGAATTGCATCATGTACCGCGGGCAGAGAATCAAATGGCCGACGCCCTTGCCACCTTGTCTTCCATGTACAAAGTCAACTTCTGGAACGAGGCTCCCCGAATCATTATCTCTCGGCTTGACAGGCCAGCCTATGTATTTGCCATTGACGAAGCATCCGACGACAAACCGTGGTATTTTGATATCCTTAATTTCCTGAAAAATAAAGAGTACCCGGCTGGGGCATCCAGTCAAGATCAGAAGACTCTCAGGAGATTAGCGGGTAATTTCTATTTGAACCCGGATGGCGTCTTATACAAAAGAAATCACGATTTGGTGTTGTTGCGTTGCGTAGACGAAAGAGAGGCAAAGCTGCTCATGGAGGAAATACACGAGGGTACCTTTGGCACGCATGCTGGTGGGCATGCTATGACGAGAAAGCTGCTGCGGGCAGGTTATTTTTGGCTGACTATGGAAACTGATTGTTTCAAGTTTGCGAGGAAGTGCCACAAGTGCCAAATCTATGCTGACAGGATCCATGTGCCTCCGAGTCCTCTGAATGTAATGTCATCTCCATGGCCATTCTCGATGTGGGGAATCGATATGATTGGAAAGATCGAGCCGACAACTTCTAATGGGCACCGGTTCATTTTAGTAGCGATCGATTATTTCACCAAGTGGGTGGAAGCGGCGTCATATGCAAATGTAACAAAGCAAGTGGTGGCCAGATTCATCAAGAGAGATATCATTTTCCGATATGGGATCCCCGAGCGGATAATCACGGACAACAGTTCGAACCTGAACAACAAAATGATGAAGGAGCTCTGTCAGAATTTCAAGATCGAACATCACAACTCCTCCCCGTACCGACCCAAGATGAATGGCGCTGTTGAGGCGGCCAATAAGAATATCAAGAAGATCGTTCAGAAAATGGTGGTGACCTATAAGGATTGGCACGAGATGCTACCTTTCGCTTTGCACGGTTATCGTACGACGGTACGCACATCAACCGGGGCAACCCCTTTCTCATTAGTGTATGGAATGGAAGCGGTATTACCATTGGAAGTGGAGATCCCTTCTCTGAGGGTATTGCAAGACGTTCAGCTAGACGAGGCAGAATGGGTGAAAGACAGGTTGAACCAACTGAGTTTGATGGACGAGAAGAGGCTAGCTTCTTTAGCATACGGTCGTTTATACTAGAGCTGAATGAAGAAAGCATACGACAAGAAGATACATCCGCGAAGCTTTCAGACGGGCGACCTTGTGCTGAAAAGGATTCTCCCCCCGCAAGCAGATCACAGGGGCAAGTGGACCCCTAACTACGAAGGGCCATACGTTGTCAGGAAAGTCTTTTCAGGAGGAGCGTTGTTGTTGTCCACCATGGACGGAGAAGACTTCACGTCACCTGTGAATTCGGACGCAGTTAAAAAATACTTTGCTTAAAATAGACCCGTTGGACAGAAAAAAGAGAGTCCAGGCAAAAAGGGGGCATCCTGGCGAACCAAAAACAGAATGAAAGGTTCGGGCAAAAGTTAGGGATAAAATTGAAAAAATGTACACCCGCGAAGTTGAAAACCTACACTGGGCGGCTTCGGCAAAAAGGGGTATCCCGGTGAACTGAAAACCCGTAAAGGGCGGTTCACGCAAAAGTTAGGGATTTGAAAAGCAAATGACTGCGGTCTGAATTTGATATTGCAGTGAGCATCAGTGCGGGAGAATACCTGAGGGGTCGATTATCAGATACAACCGTTTCGGAGGTAGGGATACCGGAAAAGCATTAGAGTCTGATGAGTCATAGGAGGATCAGTTCGTGGTGTTCATCTGTATCCCGTTGCCGACATGTGTACAAAAATTTAATTTGTCAAAATGTTTATGCTTCTTGTGCATACTTGTGTATTTGCTTTGCGTAGCTTCCTCATTTCAGGAGTTACATCCCATGTATAAAACTCCGCCCATTCAGGGGCCCGATCAATAAAATATGTTATTCAGTACTTGATGCTAGTTCTTTACTGTTTTGTGCATAATAAAGCGCCTAAGGTTACTGAAACTAGCATGTGTATAACATCACTGGCCCTTGCCAACAATTGCTAAAGCTTTGAATTAACTGAAAATAACGTCACTAACCTGAATCGATTTGGTTGCATAGGCTTGTCTTGTCTTGTTTGTGTTGTTGCAGGTTTCATAACCGCACGAGGAAGATGATCAAAAGATTGCATTAACGAAAGACTCGACCCTCACGCAGGTCATGCATGTTCTTCCCGAAGAAGGACAGAATTCCCCAGCTAGTCGTAGCTTATCCAAAGGACATGCTCCAGCAAAGTCATTTATCCTCAACAGAATTGACGATTCCAAGATCGTAAGGCTGTATTCAGACAGTATGGTGTCCCCCCCAGAAGGATTCCCTTGTCTCGAGCCGAGTGGTTTAGCCGCAGAAGATTGATATTTGTGAGCTGTATTCAGGCAGTTTACCTCTCCCCGCAGTGTCATTTACTCTCTCCCAGCGGAGTCAGTTGATTTTCCCCAAGAGAATCATCCCATCCCCAGCGAAGTTCTCTTTTCAGCAAGTGTTTTCTTTCCTCCCAGTGGAACTCGAAGATTAAGACTCTCCCCGGCAGAGTTGGTTGTGTGTCCTGGCATTTATTTTGTCGGAATACCGTGTGATACCCGTTCACTCTCCAGCAGAAGTCCAATTATGATTGGCACATTCGGTTATTCCTCAGCGAAGTTGGATTCACTATTCCAGCTTTTATTTTGCTGGAATAATTCTGTAGCACCAGGCTATCCCTAGCAGGAGTCAGCATCATCTTCAGCATTTATTTTGCTGAAGCAATTCCTGTACCCAGCAGTTCGAGTCTGCATTCGCATCAGCGTGTAGTGTCATACTTGCATTCACCAAATAAAAGTGTAGCATTTCCATGTCGAATGGAGCATTGCATCATTGTCGAACGCATGCAGTTTGAAACATAAACTAGGTTGACTAACCGTTTGTCCCAAGTATTGTTTCTCTTGCAGGAAGAGAGAGCCCTTGCTCAGGTGAATCAACAAACATGTAGGATCTCGACATGAGACATCCGACGAAGTGTCAGTTGTGGTGTTACTCCCCACAGAGTTACCAGGATAAGTCTCTCTTTATTCCCAAGCAGAGCTAGTGGTCATCAAAGGATTCATGAATCAGAATTGTAAAGGCTACCGCCGGTTATCAGAACAGGCGTCCGGAAGTCTGGTTTCCCGATGTCCCCAGTAGAGTCAGCCTCGGAGTTGCTGTAACGTCAGTGATAAGAAGTTCGCAGACCAATGGAAGGATGAGTCCTAACGTGGACAATTTTATTGACGGGATTTCTTTGTGCTAGGGACGATTGGTGGAATGTGGAGTCCTAACGTGGACATTTCCTCAAGTTGACGATGAGTGTTAGTCCTAACATGGACACGTTCGAGTTCTCGGTATTGATTGGGTGTGGAGTCCTGACGTGGGCGAAAGTTGGTTACTCTTCGTGTTGATGTCCTGACGTGGACAATGTATTTCCAGCAGTTATCTCTATTTGTAATGGTGAGATGTGCGTCCTGACAGGGACAAGTTTGTGGTTCTTCGTGATGGCAAGGTACGAGAGTCCTGACGTGGACAAATTCATCCTTCTTCGTGTTGTTGGCGAAGTATGAGTCCTGGCATGGACAAAGTCTTATTTCCCCAGTAAGCCGAAGACGCGCGAGTCCTGACGTGGACAGGTTCTATTATTTCATCAGATGAAGATGTGAGTCCTTACGTGGACAAATCAAGATACATTTCCTTACGTGGAAAGATTGAGTCCTTACGTGGACATATCAAGACGGGAGTCCTTACGTGGACAAATCGTATTGTGGTTTCCTTACGTGGAAAAGATGGTGATTTCTAACGTGGAAAGGTGGGTCCTAACGTGGAAGATGTAGTCCTGACGTGGAAAAGTTTGATTCCTTACGTGGAACGAAGATGCATTCTTTACGTGGAAAGAGTTGGAGATTCCTTACGTGGAAAGACGAGTTCATTTCCTTACGTGGAAAGATTGATTCCTTACGCAGACATATCAAGATTGATTCCTGACGTGGAAAGGAAGAGATTATTCCTGACGTGGAAGAGTTTAGTCCTGACGCGGACAGATCAAAGAAGTTATTCCTAACGTGGAAGAAGAAGATAGATTCCTTACGTGGAAAGTTTAGTCCTGACATGGACAGATTCAGAAGAAAAGGTATTCCTTACGCGGGAAGTTGTATTCCTGACGTGGAAAGAAAGTGTTCCGGACGTGGAAGAAGTTCAGTCCTGACGCGGACAGATTCAAAAGGAGACATACTCCTTACGTGGAAGAGTTTGACGAAGAAGAAGTTCGTTCCTAACATGGAAAGGTGAGTCCTTACGTGGACGGTGTTATTCCTAACGTGGAACGGTTTTTCCTTACGTGGAAAGGTGGTTATTCCTTACATGGACGATGTTATTCCTAACGTGGAAGAATTTATTCCTAACATGGACGATTTATTTCTGACAAGAGGGCAGACGGGCCATCCCCAGCACGAGGTCAGTGGGTTGTCGTAACAGTCAGGTTCAGTTGATGAGTGAAATAATCCCTAAGCAGTGGCGCAGTTTATTTCTGCGGTTGGCAAAATTTTGGGTTCTTAGTATTCAATCGTCTCGTACCGCGAATGTCTGAAGGCTCCGGACTCTTCACCCAATCGGGTCCAAGTCGCTTGAATAGGGGCAGCTGTTGCACCCTAAAATTTGCTCAACCTTATTCACTTGGTTTATGTTTCATTATCATTAGCATTTGCATATAGAGTCATGTACATAGGTTACTCATCTGCATAACATAAGCATAGCAAGTCATTCAACAGGGAACTAATCATTATTCTCATCTCTAGAGGCCTATCAAGAGGTTATTATCCTGATTCAACCTCATTCAAGTCATCAGAAAATAATTTGGAAGCTATCAAGTCAATGGATCAAGCAGTTCATCTATCTCCTAACTGAGGGTGTCTGAGGATCAACAAAGAAATGGTGAGCTGTGGGCTGAGCAGGGGGAGTATCTAGACATCTTGGAGGACTTAGAAAGTCATTTGGAGAAGTAGACAAGTCATTGGAGTAGACACAAGAGTTGTGGATGAAGACAGTCAACTGGGGTCTCATCTAGGTCAACCCTAGGTCAATTGATTGATTTAAGGGCATTCAGGTCTATTGGAGAGATGTGGGGTTCATCATTTGACATATAGAGAAGGATATGGTGATATGCCAAGAAGAAATCAAGAGAAATCAAGGAGAAGAGGAGTTTCTAAATTAGGGTTTCTATGTAAAATCCCCTAGTTTAGGTCAAATTTCCAAGCAAGATAAGTCAAAATGCAAGCTTCAAATGGATCCTTGGCCAACATGAAACTTGTAGAGGATCTCAAGACCTTTAATTTGAGTGGTGGAAGACACTAAGGAGATTTATAGAACTCAAGGTATGGTCCTTGCAAGTTACAGGTCATCTGAGGTATCTGAAATTTTGTCTGTGAAAGTGACTTGACTTCCAAGCAATTTTCACCCCTCAAGGAGATTTCAAATGAATTTCTGGTCAACATAATAGTTGTTCCTTATTGTCTTATCTTTCTAGAATGGTATAGCATGCCTTCATAGGATGTGTGTAACTCTACTTATGGTCTTGGCAAGCAAAGGGTATTTTGGTCATTTGTGAATTACAGGTCATTTTAACCTATGCCCAAAACTCATACAAGGAAGCTTCAAATGGAAAACTTTACAACATCAAACTTGTTCCAAATGACATTTTGAGTCTAGAAAAGTGACCATGAGAGATTGGAAAGATTCATAGCACAAGGTTTCAAAATTGTTGGATTTAATGAATAAAAATGGCCTTAAAAATGAGATTTTTCATATCTTGACCAAATGAAGCAAAATTATAGGTCATTTTGAATGGAAAGGTCATTTTAAAGACATTGGCTAAAGTTGAATTTTGAGTTTAGTTCATAATTTGTGAGTTATCCATGGTTGCTTGCAATGTAAGAAACATAATCAAAATCCAAGGGAATTTGTGCAAGGGAAACTTCTCCAAGTTTCTAGGAGGTTCTAACCTCATCTATATATTCATACAAGATGGTTCATGCCATGGTTGGTGATTCCATTTGTTCAAAACCCCAAGTTTTACACACTTTCTCATTTTTGCATAAGCTCCTAAAACTCTCTACAATCTCCATCAATTCTCATGGCTTTTGATTGAATCTTCATCATCATCATTCCAACACCATAATTCACATCAAGAATTGGCTGAATCAATCAAGAATTGTACCATTCATCTTCTTTCTCCAATTTGCATTTTCTATCCAAACTCCATTAAAGCTTCATCCACCATCTCAATTTCTGTTATCATCATCATCCACCATCATCCTAGAGTAATTGGCAAAGGAAATTGGAAGGAATTCGTGGCTGGAGAAGGAGATCCAAGTTTACACTCCAACTTGCATGAAGAGTGGGATAGAGTGATTCACGAAGATTGAGCAAAAACCATTGCAAACAGAAGCATATATAGTCATTAAAGATCACTTGCAGCAAACATCAAGGCCTGAATTGGAGGCTAATCATCATTGCCATCATCACTTGCAAGGTATGCAAGATCCTTCGAATCTCATTATTTATGCTGTTGTAGATCATGTGGTTAAGATAGGAGGACTTAGAGACCATAGGGGATCATTTCTTGAGACCTAGGGAGAGTTATATGGAGTTTGGTGGCAGAGTGATGAAACTTTGATGAGCAAGAAATCATAGTTTAGGGAATGATAATCATGAGAGATTAGCTCAGAATAATCAGTGTAATATGGTGAGTACATTAGGATAAAGATTGGCAAGGTTTGGTTGAGTTGATCACAGGTGCAAAGATTGGATCATGGCTGTACTACCTATCGAATTGGGGGATTGATTGAGTTTTAAGGCAAACTAACGATACAGACTTGTAGAGGGGAAGAAATAGACTGTTTTTGCTTTTTGTACCCTGTGGTTTCATGTCCTGTGGAGGGAGAATGAGGAGCTTGAAAGTGCTTGCATGGGGTTCATTTTCTGAAACCCTAAGAGGCTGGAGGAAGAAGAAGATACAATGGCCATTGGATTCGAGGGGAGACCTTGACTTGACCAAGGATCTAACGATCCACGTTTAATCTGAAGTTGGAGGCAAATTTCAAGAAGAATGAAACGATGCGTTTTATTAAATGTACTGGTGGGCCGTTCCTGTTATTCACACCCCCCAATTTGATGGGCCCAACGCGCTGAACTTGATCTTCTTACTATTCTCACCCCCTCCCTTTATTTCTTTCTATTTTCTTTTTCAATTTCTTTTTATTTTCATTCATTTTTGAAAATTCATAACAAATTAGAAATTGCATATTTTCAATTCATTCTTTTTTTAACATTTTCTTTAAAAAGTCAAGAAAATTATAAAAAATAAAAATTGCATTTCATTTTTTATTTGATATTTTTCCCATATTTTCCAAATAAATAGCATTTTAATGAGTTTCATTTCATACATAAATTTGTTAATTTTTGTTCTATTAATTGCTTTAATATTTTTTGTCCATTCTTTTTAGGTTGTTTAGTTTAGGTATTCAACTTGTAAATGCAATTTAATTCATATTTTTAGAAATTAATTTTAGGTGTTTAGTTTAGGTGAGAACAACAAGAACAAATTAGGGTTTTAAGGGACAACTTAGGAGAATTAATTCATTTCCCTTAGGGCTTAGAGTTTGAATAGTTTAGCTATGGGACTATAGGGGCTATGGGTAGTTATCAGATCCCCTTAGAAAAGTCAGGATTCCCCTACTGCTATTAATCTACTGTATATGTCTGATTGACTGGTGTGGTGTGCCCTTTGGGGATGATTGCTTGCTTGTTTGAGTGTTGGGATTTGTCTGGGGATTGGGGAAGCTGAAGACTGATGATGATGGAGCCATTGGAGATCCAGACTGAAGTCCATTTTCCAGAGTTGAAGAGGAGTTTCTTGCTAGCAGCTGTTGTGGAGATTAGGGTTTAGGAATTAGGCAAAGCTCTAGATTAGAAAGCTTGGTTCTCAAACATGGAAGGTTTTGACTGCCTCCATTCCTCTCTGTGATACAGAGTCTCTCTGAGACACTCACCCCCTTCCTTTGGAAGGCTTGGTGCCATTGTTTAAGGGATAGAACTCTTGAGAGAAAATGTCTTATGTGTTAGTAGCAGTTGGTTTACCACCATTGGTAGTTAACTAATTGCTTAGCATCCAATCCACCCTGGTGATTGATCCCTCAGCTTGGAGGATAGGACTTGAAGAAAAGCCATTGTAGACTGAAGATTAGCAACCAAAGCCTTTGCTTGAAGACTGTGAAGATAGAGAATACTGTTGACTGAAGCCTGTAATTGGTTGGAGATGACTTGAAGATGGATATTGATGCAGAGCTGCTGTGGCTGTTTATTTTGCTGTATTTCATTTCTGATGTATTGACTGGTTTTCCTGACTGTATTGTTTGCTGCTTACCCTGTTGGGTTGAAGGTGAAGCCTGTTCACTTTTGCCTATTGTTTTCCAGGTTCGAGGTTGAGCGGAACTCCCTTGCCTCGCTTGTATTGTTGCATTCATGCATTTTACTGTTTTACTGTATATATCTGTTATTGTTTCTGTTTCCGTCTATTCCCGTAGGATCTCTGTTTCTCTCTGTGCAAGAGAGGAGCATGATAGACACTAGGTCTTAACCCATGCATGATAACATTAGGTTAGTTTGTTTCCCTTCGCAACCATAGGTTAGAGTTCTATCTCTTTTTCCTCAAAACAAACAGAAAAATACCATAAAGATTTCAAACACAATAAAAGACACTTCTTTCGTAAAAGAACGTGAACTCATCAAGACATCATTTTTGTCCGCCGGGACTGCTAATCAGAAAAACCTTTTTCAGAAGGAATAAAATCAACCAAGACAAGCTTGTGTCGTACGTGGCCCGAACTACGTTTGCTCTGATCTTTCATGCTGTATGAAAGTACGTAGGCATAGGATACGATATCCTAGCGAGCAACCTTCCCCTCCTTTCCAGTAGGTAGGCGAACTACGTTGACTCTGATTTCTCGTTCCAGGCCGGAATACGTAGGCATAAAGTGCGATACTTTGCCGAGTCATTTTTTCATTTTATTTTCTTTTTAACCCTTGACCTATAGTTTAGATAGAATAACAATCCATACCCGAAAACAAGCGTGGATCCCGTAGAGTACGACGAACGTGAGGGGTGCTAATACCTTCCCCTTGCGTAACCGACTCCCGAATCCAGGTTTTGGTTGCGACGACCATACCTTTCCCATGTTGTGCGAGGTTTACTCTGAGCGTTTCCTTTCCCTCCCGTGGGATAAATAACGCACGGTGGCGACTCTTCTGTTCAGCCGACGCCGATTTTCGCAGTAGCGACAGAAGCCGGGGCTTGTCTTCTAACCCTTGTGTTTGCAGGTTTGACTTAGAATCGAGCAACTCAGACTAATGGAGCAGGTACAGGCTGAACTGGGGGAAATCCAAAGCCAGCTGGGGCAGGTCATGAATGACATACAGGCAGTGCGTCTGGACCAGCAGGTACTCAGAGAAGAGAATCAGCAGCTGCAGAATCAGTTGAGCTTTCTCATGGGAGTGGTGAGAAGTATGCTAAAAAAGGAGAGTGGTCAAGCACCCAAGGAGGAGACCAAAGTGCTTCCCCCATTGCCGTCAGTGCCGCCTGTGCTGAAGCCAAATGGACCTCGTGGATCCTCTACACAGCATTAAACTCGAGACCTGTCTCGTCAGCAGCCGCGCCAGGCATCTCAGAATAACCCTGAAGGTCATAATCAAAAGAAGAAGCTACTGGATAGAGCTGTGGACCCCATACCTGTGAGTTATGCCCAGTTGTTGCCACTGTTGGTTCAGAACCGCATTTTCAAGCTTCGGACCTCGGATCCACCAGGTGATATGTCACCAGACGTTGATCTCAACATACATTGTGATTTCCACTCAGGAGCACCGGGGCACCATGTTGAAACATGTAAGGCTCTCAAGAATAAGATTCAAGACCTTATTGACTCAAGAACAATTAGGCTTGTGCCGGGCGGCATGAGAGCATCGGGAAAGTTTATCCCGTACCCTGCAGGAGAGGTGAATGATTCCACTCCTTTGCCTGAAGCTGAGAAAGATCTTGAATATGTCCCGCGACTTTTGGTGACTAAATCGCCTCGCTCGCAGTTTCTACCTGGATCAAGTTCAAGGACGCAAGCGCCTAAACAAGGGACCGTTGCCATTCAGAAACGACGACCTCTTGCTCCTGGGCGGAAAGAATACCAACACCAAGATCACAAGAGACCTCGCAACCACTTAGAACGAAGGAATGCTTCTTCCCATCCAGTGCCTGTGCCGTATAGCCAGATTCTTCCACAATTGATTCAGAACTCTTTGGTGGAACCGAAAGCTCTCAAGCCCGTGCCAGAGCCTTACCCTTCGGGGTACAATCCTCATGCTCAGTGCGGTTACCATGGTGGATCTCCGGGGCATTCAACTGAAGATTGCAAGGCTTTCCAGGTGAAAGTGCAACAATTGATCGACCAAGGGTGTATTTCCTTTCCAGACGGAGTTTTGGTTGTACGTGACAACCTCTCAGTTGTTTGAGCTCGCAGATTCAGAGGATTATTTCCAGAAGCCGGTGGTCCAGACAGGCAGACGTCCTCGGCATTGGCAGTCCTCGGACTTTTTACCATTTGCATTTGTAGTTTCTTTTCTGTTAGTTACTACTTGCTGTTAAGCATTGTATGTTTCGAATGGTAATATTAATAAAGTGACTATGCATTTTTCTGAATTAGTTATGTCGTTGTCACTCATTTACTGCATTGCACTGACACTTGCATTTTATTTACTCCACTTTATCACTATGATTAGCAATGAGCGGAGGGAGGATGATGAAACTGAATACTCATAACCAATGATCGTATTGCTTTCAGATAAAACCTTGCCGATGACGTATAAGGCATTGTTTCAAATCCCTAAACACCGGAGAGATAAGGAAGATAATCCCTTGTTAACCACTTCGAGCCGAGAAGTAGGAATTTCTTTCGGACTTTTTAACCCTTACATCTTAACCCGAGGCAGGGTAGTTGTCAGTTAGCTTGATCGAGCGTTCAAGTCTTATAGAGGAGTGTTGTCCTTCGAGGACCAATCACATCATATTCCTCGCCAGAGGTCGTACCTCATCAACCACAATGGTTAAACCTCACCAATCAGGAGTGAGACGGTTATAATCCTTTCGGAGTAATCAAGACAGCCAGTGTCGCACGACTTGTTCCAAAAGAAAAAAGGAATAAGAAAGCCCGCTAAGTAAAAAAGAAAAGCTAGAAAGCAAATACTTAGGCAAAAAAGTCAGGGCATCCCGCTGGACTTCAAAAGAAAAAATCGAAAAGAACTCAAAAGGAGTCAGTCCAGGCAAAAATTAGGGAATCAAAAGAATGAAAAAGAAAGGATATAAAAAAGAAAAATCCTCGAACAAGGACAAAGTCGTGTAGATACAGACACCGAGAACGAAAAAGGAGTAACTGTCACTCCGAAACACCTTGTGAGTTCTTTAACCAGTTGCTCCCAATGTTCAACATACCTCTCGAAGAGGCGAGCGCTCGACCCAAGTTAACTGAACTTTAGGATCGGAGATCATCACGTAGAAGGGGTGGGTACAAATCATAATTTGAGCCAAATATCCTTTGTTTCACGAACCGTGAACCCGACCACGATACAACCCTTAAAAGACCTAATTGAGGCAGGGTTTATTCTGAAAGCGCATTACGATAAGGTTGAGTAACCTGACTCCTTCATGATTTGCTAATCATATCCTTATTGTATTTTTCACTGATCACATCAGCACTACGTTTGAACTCTTTGGTTCATTCGTCACTCACTAACATGACACGTAAATGAGTGACAGTACAACATTTTTTTGAAGTTTGCATGAACACTGCATTAAAATTACCATTCGTGAATAAACAATTTTAATTGCAGGTCAGTAATTGATACGAAGGAACTCCATCAGGGAGTGGTCAATCAGGACTGAATCGTCAGAGGTCTGGATCAAAATGGTATGCTGCGAAGCCCTGTGAATTTGGGGCACTGACTTCCTGTGAGTTTGGAATCAGTTTGTCTGAGGACAAGTCCCGGAGTATCAGTTGATTATGGGGCAGTTTATGCAAGAAGCGGTTGATCGGAAGTGAACCTTCTTGAGACCCAATCAGGGGCAACTACCCAGAATTCTTGCAGTGTTCAATCAGAGCATGTTGAGTCGCTCATCGCTCGTTCAGGGGCAAACTACTTCAGAGATATTGAAGCCGACCATGCTGAGAGTTGATTAGTGAAGGACGAATCCTTCCGTTGTGCAGATGTTGGGGCAAGCCATCTGAAGATTGTCTTGTTGCCAGCTGTTTTCTGTTCAGAATGAATTATCCCCAAAGGTCGGATTGGGGCAAGTTGAACGGCGCTGGGGCAAGTTGTTCAAATGAGTTTGTTCACCCTGGCAAGAGTTGAGTGTCGGGGAATCGCGCCATTACCCTGCCAAAACCTGAGTCTTCTGAAGAAGCCTTGTTGTCATTAGATTGTTATCCTACAGCCTAACCTGTTACTCGGCTCCATGATTGGTAGTCTGTATTCCCTGTGTTGATGTTGTTAAATCAAGAGTATTTTCTCAGCAGAGATGTACGATTTAAGGTTGTTCCCCCCGTACAGTTTGAGACTGCGGCAAATTGAGATAGCGTTTATCCCTTATCAGATTAGGGTCAAGATTGCCCTCAGTAGACCAGGATTGATATCCCCGAAGCAGGGCAAGTCCTCCTTCTCCAGCAGAGTTCAGTAGTCTCTCCTCCGCAGAATCTGAACGCAAGAAAGTGAGCATTGATATGTCTCCCCAGGCAGAGATGATTCTCTTCCCCAAACAGACGCATCCTGAAGGAACGTCACCTCATCAGCTGAGTCAAGGGCCGAAGCTCATGTCCCCCAGCACCGGGTCACAAGTGCAGGTTTCATAGAAATGTTCGGGTGCCGAAGCTCGTGTTTTCCCCAGTAAATTCGCCGAAGCAGGTGTCCCCCCCCAGCACCGGGTCACAAGTGCAGGATTCACAGGAAATTATTCATACGCCAAAGTATGCAGTAGCTGATGGTGCCAGACTGAAGTCTCCAGCGGAATTGAGATTCCCCACCAGAGTCATGCTCTCTCCTGAAGTCGGATGATTCCCTCTTCCCCAGTAGAGTGTTGGAACAGCTGATGTTGTGTTCCCCTGCAGAGTTGTACTCTCCCCCGAAGTCGGATGACTCCTTCTTCCCCAGCGAAATCGAAATTCCTCATCAGAGTCGTACTCTCCAGTGAAGTAGAATGATTTCTCTCCCCGGCTGATTCCGCAAAAGAGCCGAATCCTTGGAAGCAGTTGGGACCATGAGTGGATTTTCCCTAGCAGAGTATTGAACAGCCGATGCAGTATTTCCCCAGAATCGTACTCTCTCCAGCGAAGCAGAATGACTTCCCCTTCCTCAGCCGAGTTTGCAGATGTCCAAGAGAGCCGAGTCCTTGGAAGTTGATCAGACCATGTTTAGTTGTTTCCCCAGTAGAGTGTTGAGCAGCTGAAGTTGTTTCACCACAGAGTTGTCATCTCCAGAAGAGCAGCCGAGAAGGCCCCACAGTTCATTCTCGCGATTGATATCAGCAGGTCCAGGTTCTCGTACAGCTTCGTCCACTGCAGTAATCAGCTGAAGTTGTTTTCCCTGCAGCAGTCAACCGAAGATCATTTCCCTAGACGGAGTCCGACTGATATTGGCGTGTCCACGTTCTCCTCAGCAGGAAGATTCCTCTATCTGAGTATTGCTTTTCTCCTTGACAGGAGGATTTTTTCCCCCCGGCATTTATTTTGCTGACGGGATTGCATAGCATATTGCATGATTGCATGGCATTTAGCATAAACGCATAGCATTTCCACCCTATGGGGCATGGCGCAGAAGCATATGCATCATAAGCATGATATAGGTTATTATCATTCTTGTTTTACAGGTGCTCCACCAAAGGATCAGTTGCTCAGGACGATTCCTGATGTTCTCTCCAACGAGGTCGCTTTCTTAAGATGATTCTTAAGACCCCGGTGTAATTCCCACAGTCGCTCGCTCAAGATGATCTTTGAGATCCCCAGTGAAGTCTTCAGTTCAAGACGATTCTCGGAACCCTCAGTAGGGCCGTTTGCTTAAGATGATTCTTAAGGCCTCAGCGCAGTTTCCCGAGTTGGTTGCTTAGGATGATTCTTGAGCTCCCCAGTAGCGTCCCCAGCAAGAGTTGCCCAGGATGATTTCTGGAATCCCCAACGGAGTGAAGGTCTTTTCCCCAGCAGGTGGTTGGCACTTCCCCAGCAGCAGGCAGGTAGATTGATATCCCCAGCCGAGCACAGCCATGAGTGGCAGATGAAATGTTTCCCCAAGTAGATCCCGAAGGATTGTCCAGCAAGCAGAAGTTTGTTTATCCCCGTGGGTTTGAAGACTTAATGACGTGAGTGTCTGGTAGCCTGAAGGCTATGTTCCCCAGAAGGGTCGTTTCCCAGAGAGCCGTTCAGGGCATTTATCGCTTTCCCCATGCAGAGTATAGCAGAGGATAGTGTGTTGATCAGCCTGATGTGCTGTGTTCTCCGGAGGAGCCCGTCATCCTCAAGTGTAAGTCCAGATGAGATCGGCAGAAAATGCAGCTCCCTTGAAGGGTAGCTCTTCCTCAGCATAATGGTTACTCTCCCCGAGTGGATGATTCCTTCCCAGCATTTATTTTGCTGGGGCATTTCCTTGCATGATTGCATAACATTTACTCAAAAGCGTAGCATTCCGTTTCGCGCGGAGCATTACGCCCATTTTTCCAGCATTCGCATATGAAGCATGAACCAGGTGGTTACCGTGCTCTCAAACAAAAGTACTTGCTCCATAGTAAAGTTGGTAGGAAGCGTCTGAGTGAGCTCTGCCGTTATTCTCCATCAGTTGTTGAAGTCGTTTGGGTGAACTCTCTCGTCTTTCTGCAGCAAAGTCTACAAGGTTGTTTGGGTGAACCCTTTTTCCTTTTCCCCAGTGAGTCGTCAGGATTGTTTGGGTGAACCCTCGTTCCTCTCTCCTCAACAGAGTTGTTAACCTGGTAATTATGTCCGGTGACCCGGCATGTTTGCTTTTATTTAGCAACGACTTGACAGGATGTCAAGAGAATAGCAGTGTGATATGTTTGCTCCAACCGTGATGTCTAATCTGAAGATTGACTTCGTGAACGCCTGAAGGCGATATCAGAAGGTTCCTGTGGATTCAGATTTCCTTGTTGATGAATCAACGTGTGGCTGAAGACAAGGTTCCAAAGTTTGTAGATATAACAAGGTGATCCGTATTGGCCTGAAGACCAAGTCAGTTGTCCTGAGGTGATGATTAATTGCGATCAAATGAATAGTGTTTCTTCTGACTGAAGTCGAAGATGTTTCTCCAGCTGAAGCGGAGTTTTGCCTGAAGGCAAAGTGTTTGAATCCCCGTAGAGTCATGAATGGCTCAGGATACCATTTCTCTGACTGAAGTCATAGATTTCCCAAGCTGAAGCGAAGGTGCCTAAGGGCAAGGTTATCCCCAAGGTCATGAATGACCTAGGATTCATTTTTTCGGACTGAAGACCGAAATATATCCCTGACTGAAGTCACGGATACTCTATAGCAGAGGTGGAGTTGCCTGAAGGCAGACCCATGTATCCTTGAAGGCCAAGGACCATTTCTTCAGACTGAAGTCGAAGATACCTCCTGCAGAGTTGCCGACGGGCAAAGTTTACATCCTTGAAGGTCAAGGATGTTTATCTTCAGAAGTACTTGAAGATCTTTTCTAGCTGAAGTTGGAATCGTCGACGGGCAAGGTTTATATCCTTGAAGGCCAAGGATGTCTATCTTCAGAAGAACTTGAAGATTCTCCAGCGGATCTGGAGTGGCCAGGGGCCAGGGTTTCATCTATCTTTAGAAGAGCTTGAGGATTCTCCAGCGGATCTGGAGTGGCCAGGGGCCAGGGTTTCATTCATATTCAGAAGTACTTAAAGATCTTTTCTAGCTGAAGCTGGAAGTGGCCAGGAGCCAGGGTTTCATATATCTTTGATGTCGGAGTTCTACGGTGGGATCAGTATGCAGTAGCATTTGGATGTTCGTTATGGTTCTGAGGGTGAACCCCAAATCAGAGTGTGCTTGGTTGAGTCTCTCATCTCCAGCAGAGTAGCTCCAAATACGCAAGTGTACCTTTTGTTCCAGTTACCAGGGGTGAACCCCAGGGCAGAGTTGTTCAGTGTTGTAGTTCTCCAGCGGCGATGCGGAGTATTTTGATTGTTCGACGGCGATATGTGGTTTAGTCTTCCAGCGGCGATGTTGGGTGTTGTGGTTGTCTGAAGACGATGTCAGAAGAAGTTAACGTGGATAACTGACGGCGGTGTCAGATCAGTATTTCTCCAGACAGTTACCGTGCAGCTAGTATTGCAGTATTCGAAGATTTGTTCCCCGCAGAGTATCGTGTGCTCGTTCAGTTGGCAAATTTTCGGGTTTACCAGTATTCAATCGTCTCGCACCTTGATTGGCTGAGAGCCGTTCGCTTCTCACCCAGTCAGGTTCAAGCCGTTTGAATAGGGGCAGCTGTTGCACCCCAAAATTTGACCAACAATTATTTATCCATCAAGTGTTTGCAGGTTGATACCTTCATCAGAAGGTTCAAGAGAATTGGTTGAAACCAGAGTTGTGTGTCTCCTAGCTTGAGAATTGTGGGAACTCCTCAGATGATTCAGATACTTTGAGAATGAACTTGGAGATTTGAGAAAGCCTATGAGATGTCTTGAAAGCCATCATGAAGTCCAGAGAGGTCATTGTGCAAGAATTCATAAGATTCAACCATGAATGGTAGAATTAGGGTTTGACTGGGTCAACCCTAGGTCAACTGAAGTTTTGGAGAAGATTGAGACCCAATCCAAGGGCCATGAGATCATGGAATGATGTATGGAGATGTTATAAAGATGATTCCTAGACCAACTCATCATGATTGAGGAGTTTGAGAAGTTTCAAGTTAGGGTTTCCAAGGATTGTTAGTGAAAAAACCCTAGTTTGATCCTTATCTTCCAGGAAGTTTTAGCTCAAGCTGTGATTGATATCTCATCTTCCCTACAACATGAAGGTTGTAGAGCTTGTTCTTATCTTTAATTTTAGTGGTGGAAGTCCTTGATAGGAGTTGCAGAGCTCAAGTTATGGTTTTGACAAATTACAGGTCAGCTGAGGTGTGTGAATCTGGGTCCTTGAAAGTCACCCAACTTGCAGACAACTTTTGCCCTAGTAGGATGATTCCTATGATTTCTTGGTCAACATGAATGTTGAAGAGCATCTTCTTAGCTTTCTAGAGAGTACTAGAAGTCCTTGATAGTATTTGTAGAACTCAACTTATGGTTTGAACAAGACAGGGGTATTTTGGTCATTTGGAAGTTATAGGTCATTTTAAGCAAAGGCCATATCTCCTATTTCCAAGCCTCAAATGAAAAAACTCAAAACATAAAAGTTGTTCAAAATGGGATTTTAAGCCTAGAAAAAAGGTCATGAGTTATTGAAAGAGCTTGTAGCAAGGATTTTCATGATTGGGTAAAAATGACCTAAAATGGCTTATAAGTTAAAAAAAGTTGAAATGAAATTTTGGTTTAGGAGATGTACAAATACAAAATGGGTCATCCAATATGTCATTTTGACTCCAAACATTATTTTAAAAACAATGGTTCAAGTAGAATTTTGATTTGAGGTCTTAAAATGGATGTTACTTTGTAAAATTCATGCTTGCATATTAAGGAACCTTTGAAAAACTTGGCATAAGGCAAGGTTTAGCTTGTTTTTTCACTCATTCAATCCCAATATCTCATGTAAGGAGTTTTTGACACAAGATTGAAAGGTTTAAGGCATGAAAGGAGATAATGCAATATGTCATGACAAGAGAAGTTCCATGACTTTCTAAATGATTCTCAAAGTTTCTAGATGAGTCTAGACTCTTCCATTGGTTTCTATATATTGGTTAGATCACAATGTGGTCAAGGTTGGTGATGGTTGATGTTGGATCCATTTTCAAATCATATTGAATTTTTTTTCCATTTTTTCCCACACTTTCACATACTTTGAATTTCCATTTTTTCAATCCTTTTTTCTCTCCACTTTTTGATCCTTTCTCATTACCAATTAATTCAATATACTCCATAGAATTTTTCCATCAATTTTTGAGAAGTTTTTAGTGCAACACCATTGTTGTAGTAACACAAAAAAGTAAGCTCCACCTCAAAATCCAATTTTCGTTTTTCCTCCATTCCAAGACTTTTCTTCCATTCCAATACCTCTACCATGAATCCTTGAACCTTTCCACATAATTTTCTTGAAGCTTTGGTGGTTCTTTGAAGCTTTAAGAATCATTTTTTAGAGGTACTAACAAATCAATATATCTCAATAATTGCTAATCTTTCTTGTGCCATTTTTGTAGCATTACATTCCTCTCATCCCCCACATGGATTCCAGTACAAAAAAGGGCATTTTCATGACATTTTTGGTTCTTGAAAGTTTGAGATTCATATACGGTTTTTGAGTTAGAGGCTATTTCAAGGGAAAATAATGGTATATTTGGATTCCTCTCGAAAAATCCCACAAGTTTCATCTAAGAATCATTGATTTTCGTTGAGAATTGAAAGGGTTAGGGATTGATGGACATGGATATGCAAGCAAGGTTTCACGTGTTCTTGTGGCTGCATTTTCCTCTTCAAAAATTCAAAAGGAAGAAGATATAATCGTGGTCGTCCATTGGTGTTGAAATGTTGACTTTGTCTCCTCATCACACGGCCAGGAATAATCCACATGCGCGGCCACCTCATCCCTCATTAATTGAGGTGGCACGCCAACTCAGCATTTTTGACCCCCCCACACCCCTGTTCGATCCTTGGCAGCTGCACTTTTATTTATTCTCACTATTTCTCTTGTTTTCTCATGTGTTCATGCTATTCCATATGTTCTTTCATTTTTCTGTTTTATATGCTGACTTCAAATAATCATAAAAAATAGGAAAATTAGTCTTTTTGATCCCCATTTTTTTGTGATGAATCTTTAAGATGTCTAGGATTTAATAAAACTGGAATTATAATTTTACCATTTTTTGACATTTTCTTTGGATTTTTTACATTTGGGTCGTCATAAAAAGGCCAATGCTGGTGCTATCATTTTGTTGAATTTCTTTGACCTATCAAAACACAATTTAAATGTCAATCCTTTTGCAGGGATCTCATACACACGTTGAGGTATTGTGATATATTTTTGTGGGAATTTTATTGTACCATTTTAATTGGTTTTGGATGCTTTCTTTAACATGCTCCACTTTAATCTTTCCTTTGGTATACATGAGATATCTTGCAATGTTTCCATCTTATTTGACCATTTATCTTTGGATATTTTTGTGGTATCTCTCACCCCTGGTTTATGGCTTGATGTAGGGCATTGGAGATTTTTATTTGAATTTTTTAGCACCTTTTGCTATTTTTCTTATGTTTTGTATTCGAACTTGTAATTTGGACTTCCGAACGGACTTTATTTTTGTTAAGGCTCCAACGGCCGCTTTGTGTTTGCGTGATGAACGCCGTGGCTTATATTTCTTATTGTAGATAGGTTAGAGGTATTGGAGTGGCTGTTATTTGTATGTGTAGCTTGCCCGATTATCAACTTGTTTGCATGATAGCACGTTGCGATTCCAAATAGTGGATTACGCGTTTCATTCGGAGTTTTCACTCGATTCCTTGCATATGATCACTTGGTATTTTCTTATTCCATCCATGAATGGGCTTGAGGTTGAGATGAACCTTCCTCCCTCCTTTGCATTGCATTTACCATTGCTATATTCATGTTCACTTGTATGCGGTTATTACTTGTATTTTCGTTTCTTCCTTTCGTTTCCTTTCCCGTAGGACTTCCATTCTTCCTTGTTCAAGGGAGGATGTGATAGACATTAGGAGTTAACCTATGCATGATAACATTAGGGTAGATTTTATTCCCTTTTAACCCTAGGATTTGTAGAGTGTCATCTCTTCTTCCTTCAAAACAACAGAAAAACATTAATAAAGGTTATAATAGAGATTAATTCATTTCTTCCGTCAAAAGATTTGAACAGACATCAACCTTTTTGCAATAAGAAAACCCTTGTTTAAGGTGAGATTTTTCATAAAATACACTTGAACAGCTTGTGTCGTGCGTACCCCGAACTACGTTTGCTCTGATCTTCCATGCTGTGTGGAAGTACGTAGGCATAGGATGCGATATCCTAGCGAGCAACCTTCCCCACCTTAACCCGTAGTAGGCCGAACTACGTTGACTCTGATTTCTCATTCTCTGATGAGAATACGTAGGCATAAAGTGCGACGCTTTGCCGAGTCATTTTTCTTTTCTTTTTCAGCCAGCCTTGATAGGTAGATAGATTATAACCAACCCGTCCAAGTAAACAAACAAGCGAGGATCCCGTCGAGTACGACGGACGTGAGGGGTGCTAATACCTTCCCCTTGTGTAATCGACTCCCGAACCCAGACAATGGTTGCGACGACCTTGTCTTACCCTTATTCGTCAGGTTTTTCCGATCGTTTCCTTTCCCGCTCTGAGGGATAAATAACGAAAGGTGGCGACTCTTCTGTTTTGCCGGCACCTTATTTTCGCGCAAGCGACAACAGCGAAAGCACTTTAAAATGAATTAGAATTTAGAGATTTCCAAAAAATAATTTAAACCCCGAATGGGACACGAAAGCGTACGTTTGGCCCTTAGAATTATGATTAGCGTCAATAACCATCATGAGACGAGAGTCTTCAGATCTCCATTTTCTGCTTAAATAAACTCTGAAAAATATTTCGTATACCGGTAACTTGTAAAATCCCCGAAGAACATAATTACTGCATATCGATTCACGTAATTATAATTTAAATAACCTTTTTAGTTCCCTTTAGTGACAATCTTATTCCCTTAAGCATTATCTACCTAGCTAAACATAGTAACTCCCGAGAACACTAGTTTGATTACGAGTCCCTGTGGGATCGATATCTATTATTACTACGCGATAGACTGTGCACTTGCAGTTAAGTTGTATTAGACATAGAAAGTCGCGATCAGTGACGAGATCTACTGCGGCAACGATGGCTCTGAGAGGCGGCGAACTCGTCGAATCTAGTAGTCAAAGCAGCCTGAGATTGCATTATACTTTGCATAGATCGGTCTGTCTGCTGCTGGGACTCTTGCATGAATCTCATGTTGTCAGTTAATTGTTGTTGGAAGGTAGCAAGCAAGTTATCATGTCTTTCCTCTCTGGCCAGTTGGGCGCTCCACATCTGCTCAGTAATATAGAAACCAGGAGTTGTACCTGCAGAAGGGTGAGAAGAAGACGGTGCAGTGTGTGCAGGTGATACATGGTGGGGCGATATAGGATGATCGGGAGACTGCTCTCGCCGATCATACTCGTCATCAATCGCGTCGCTGCCTCCATTAGGAACATTAGGAGGTAGTGGACCCGTAATAGGTGGAGCATCTAAATTATAGGTCCAGTTCCTCGCTATGCGTACATCAGTACGTCTAGTGCAGGGTAAAACAATAGATGGGATAACCTTCCTATGGATCATGAGCTCAAAGCCCCCTTCCTTCCTTACCTTGCACAATTTCATGTCTTTTAGAAGTTTTAAATTAATTGTGCGGGGAGGAAGATGTGCCAAGGTGGCTATCTCAGTGTCGAGGTTTAGAGCCTTTGCAATAGACGTGATCAAACCTCCGAAAGCAATGGTTCTGGTGCTCTTTATTGTAGCAGTCATATGAGCAATCATAAAAGGAACCACATTAAACTTTCTATTTGTGAAGCACCCTTGCAAAAACAGAAGTTCTTTTGCATTTACCTTGTTTAGATTCTCCCGACCAAAAATAGTACAAGCCAACATATAACGAAAAACACGGATGGTCGGGTTATGGATCCGGGAGGCAAGAATTCCTTCAAAAGATGTAATTGCAAAATTTGACAACCTATGCCAGAAGGAAAATGCCTCAACCAACCAATCAGAATCCAGAGGTGTTTCACAAACATCGTCTTCATCAAAAGGCAATCCTAACCTCTATGCTAGTTCGTCGGTAGTGAGTTTGTACTCAACATTAAACATTCTAAATTGTATTGTACTGACGGTACTAGCAGTGTTAGGCATAACTATGTAAATCAGGGAACTCAAGAATTCCCTGGTCAGCCTTTCAAAAGTAGGATCTTGCCTAGCGAAAATATCGTGCAATCCTAAAATATCTAACATATAAAAAACTCTATGATAAATGCCAAGAGTATAAAGACAGTTTTCGTCGACGTACCGGGTCGAAGCAATCTCTCGGGTTTGCAACTTGTCGAGAATTTTCTTTTGCCTTTCCCCGGACTTGCCTTGGCGAAGAATGTAGTCGTCATACTCCATTGATGCACCTTTGAGGTTGAGAATGAGAGATATGGGTATTTTATGAGAAATTGGTAGAAATGGGTTTTTTTTGGAGATTTTGATGGAGAGGAATGAAAAGGAAAATCGGAGAGGTTAATGGGATGGTGAGTAGATGAGAAAGTTGGGAACTTTTTGAGGTTTGAAGGAAGTTTTGGAATGGGTAAAAATGGAGGTTTGAAGGTTTGAAAGTGTAAAAATGGAGGTTTTGGTGGTTCTGCCCCGCATATATTCCATACCCCATGGCGGACGCCACCTTCACATAATGGTTTGGGCCGGATTTTTCTTTCATGCTTGGGCTTTGTGGCTCCTCCTTGTTCTTGGGTGTGCAGGTAGCAAGACTTTCCTGTTCTAGCACACCTATATTTATATTTTTTTTTTCTATTTTGACATAAAAAATGCAAAAATAAAAATAAGTGAATAAAATAACATAAAATGAGAAATGATAAAATTACATATATATATATATATATATATATATATATATATATATATATATATATATATATATATATATATATATATATATATATATATATATATATATATATATATATATATATATATATATATATATATATATATATATATATATATATATATATATATATATATATATATATATATATATATATATATAAGTCTGAAAAGGAAACGGAAATAAATAAAATTATAAAGGAAACAACGAAAGTAGTGTCATCATGGAGCTAGATGCTCCTCGGTCTGGTCAGAACTTCTAACTGCATCTAACTCGCGGCGAAGGTTTGCGATCTCCTGATACAAGTTATCAGCCTCTATCGCGTGAGTCAGATCAGATACCTAGACCTGCAAGGTAAGGTCAGCAACCGTCTGTAGAAGTCTGACAGTCTTCATACGTAGCTCAGCTAACTGTGTGTACAGGTCAGGCCTCCGCAAGGAGTGATTATTCGACAACACTGTAATCATGGGAGAAGGTGGTGAAGGGTGATACTCTGTTGATGGTGGCGAGCGAGGCTCATCATCTGTCTCTCCATAACCTTCTAATGCATAACTCCAATTAGAAGGGTCGTGGACACTAGTCATCGAAGGATCAGACAAGGTGAAATAATGGAGGGTCTGGCTGTAACACCCCACTTCCCAAAACAAATAAAATATGAATAACATAATAAAAATCAGAGTTTCCTTCCCAAGTGGGATATCACATAAAAATCACGTTTCCTTATAAAAAGGTTTTTCTCCAAATACAGCGGAATATTTAAATAATACAATTAAATAAAAATTTTGATACGTTCGCAGGAAAAAAATAGGAGTTCAACATGAAACAATAAAAATGCCCAAGTCCCGTGCTACGTATCAGAGCATCCTAGACTCGACAGTCACACCAATATCCAAGCTAGCTAAGCACCTGGATTATCTGTACTTCCGAAGAAGCACAGACCACAACAACAACAAGGGGTGAGAAATCATGATCAAAAATATAATGGTAATGTAATACATGTAATAAGGCAGTAAAACACACCAACACATCAATTATTCACCCCAACAACACCATATAACGAACCTACTGTTCAAATTACAATATAACATATTATAATGCAATTATGCAACTCAACACCATGCATGCGGTACCGACTCATTGGTTCATTCAATCGAACCTGGATAGATCACTTACGCTCCTCCTGAGACATGATCTATCCCCCACCATTCTCCACAAAGGAGTACGGATGAATCACTTACGCTCCTCCTGAGACATGATTCATCCCACCAAAACACCATGATATGCAAGACACCAATGCATAATTATTATATTCTGGCACGCTAAGTGCACACGATCCTCCTGATCATATCATCATACAACAATACATATGTATAGATATATTACACCAACACCATATAAATCAATCAGATAGTAAACGAATTCATACTATCACACCGGATATAACTACGTCCCCCCCCCCCACTCGGGGATACACGATCCTACTGATCACTACACACATATACATTACTAATTGCTCACCAACAATATTAAGGGAAACGCGTACTATCCCCAAGTACACAAGTTATATCCCATACTCATCATTTTCACACTACAGCAAGGCTAGAAGGATCACACGAGACCAATTCAGACATCTCACCAAAAGTCTCTGAGGTTACTCAGAACCTCCCTAAACCAACACCTCAGCCTATACACCAAAATCAATAATTCATCAACATCAATCCACAATCACAAACATGCCAATAGATATTATACTTACCAATTATCCTATAATTTCTACTCTAGAACCGACATTACGGTACATTACCGACATTTCAGAGTCACTCTGAATCTCACCAAGGTCCTAACCATAGTCATTAACGACGCTATAGGGAAACAACACATAACTTTTCCCAAAGCTATAATCACGGTCATTGCCAACACTACGGTAACAACACATAATCTCATCAGCTTTATATTCCTAGTTACTATCAACACTACAGTAACATCAACAATCCAACAAAATGGATCAATACTACAGTAACATCATCACCATATATATATATACCCCAAAATGCATCATCAGCATTCATCAATCCCCCAACATCAACAATAATCATAGCATGCCAATATAAAACTTTATATAACGATAAATTCCTACGGGGTTAAGGAATCCCCTCTACACTATACATGTATAAACCATTCCCAATCAAATTTCTCCCCCCTTACCTTGACAATTGGTCGATCGATAGAATTCCTCCTAGAATTGGTCTCTTGGCCTTCTCCTTCCTCTTCCGTTCTTCGTTCCCTTTTTCCTTCGTTCTTTTTCACTTTCCTCGTTCTTTCCTCTTCTCTCTTTCTATCGCTCTTTTTTCTCAATTTTCTAAAATGTATCGTAACTCTCCTAACCCCTCATATTCTATTTCCCTTTTTAATTATTCTAATCCCAATAATAATAACTAATAAAATAATATAATATTAATAATCTTAATAATAATAATAATACTAATATAATCTTACTAATATTAATAATACCACATATTAATAATAATAATAATAATAATAATAATAATATTAATAATTCTAATAATAATAATAATGATAATAATAATAATAATCTTAATAATAATAATACTATTAATAATAACAATAATAATAATATTATTATCTCTCCAATAATCATAATAATACTTTTAATAATAATAATAATAATAACACTAATAATAATAATAGTAATAATAATAATAATAATAATACTATTATTATTATCACACCAATATCCCACGCCTATGGTAATCCCTTTCCTCTCCATTCCAACTTTTCTAATATCTCCTTGCTACCCCTTCATATTTCCTTCCTCACGGTTTCTATCGTGACTTTTCATATTTCCATTCTAACTTCCCAATAACCCTTTCACCTCTTATTTTACTTATTCCAACCACTAATATTCCCAATAATAATTCTAATAATAATAATTATAATAATCATTATAATAATAATAATAATAATAGTGATACACCCAACAATAATTATAATTATAATAATAATAATATTATCACACCAATAATAATAATAATATTAATAAAAATAATATAATAATAATATAATAATACTAATATTATTATTTCACCAAAATAATAATAATATTAATAATAGTAACAAATATAATAAATATAATAATAATAATAACACCCCCACCAATGTTACTATTATTTTTATATTACTATATTTCACACCAAAATATCACCAATAGTCCTCCCACATTAGGGACACCCACCAAACATCATCAAATACACCCCCACCAAAGGGCACACCAACATATAATTTTTAAAATAATAATAAAGTGACTAAATAATTAAAATGGGTGTTACAACTCTCCCCCACTTTAATTATTTTCGTCCTCGAAAATTACCTGATGGAAATAGCTCCGGATACGCTTCTCGCATCCTGCTTTCCAACTCCCAGGTCACACTGCCTCCTGCAGCACCTCCCCAAGCTACCTTCACCAAAGGTATCTCTTTCCCTCGGAGCTGTTTCATCTTACGGTCCTCGATCCTCAACGGCATCGTCTCAATAGTAAGATTCTCCCGAACCTGAACATCATCTCTCTGAATCACATGAGATGGATCAGAAACATATTTTCGCAATTGCGACACATGAAACACATCATGTAGATTCGACAACTCCGGCGGCAACGCCACCCTATAGGCCACAGCACCAACTCTTTGCAAAATTTCATAAGGTCCAATAAACTTAGGATCCAGCTTCTTGGACCTCAACGCCCGACCCACACCAGTCATCGGGTTAACTCTTAGGAATACGTGATCACCTACACAGAATTCCAACTCTTTCCTCCGATTATCATGATAACTCTTCTGCCTACTCTGAGACACTTTCATTTTCTCACGAATCATCTGAATCGTCTCAGTAGTCTGCTGAACAATTTCTGGTCCAAGCATCACACTCTCACCGGTCTCATACCAACACAGAGGATTCCTACACCTCCTCCCATACAAAGCTTCAAAGGGTGCCATTCCAATACTCGAATGGTAACTATTATTGTACGTGAATTCAATCAATGATAAATGAGTGTCCCACGCACCACCCTTTTCCAATACACAAGCTCTTAATAAATCCTCAAGCGACTGAATAGTCCTTTCCGATTGACCATCAGTTTGTGGATGATAAGCTGAACTTAATTTCAACTTAGTACCCAAAGCTTCTTGCAAGCTCTTCCAAAATTCTGAAGTAAACCTCGGATCTCTATCCGACACAATACTGGACGGAACACCATGTAACTTCACAATTACCCGAATATAAATCTCCGCCAGCTTCGTCAACGGAAAACTAATATTAATTGGCACAAAGTGTGCAGACTTCGTTAACCGATCCACAATCACCCATATAGCATCAAAACCTCTCGCCGTATTTGGCAATCCTGTAACAAAGTCCATAGAAATGCAATCCCATTTCCAAACCGGAATTTCCAACGGTTGCATAAATCCAGAAGGTCTCTGGTGTTCTACCTTCGATTTCTGACACGTCAAACAGGCATAAACAAATTGAGCAATGTCTCTTTTCATACCAGACCACCAAAATAATTTCTTTAAATCATGATACATCTTCGTAGCTCCGGGATGAATACTCAGATTACTACGGTGTCCTTCACTCAAAATCAGCTTTTTCAGTTCCTCATCATCTGGTACACAAATCCTGCCTCTAAATCTCAACACACCTGTACTATCCAATTTAAAGTCACTATCGGAGTCACTTCCTACTCCAGGCATCAAATCTACCAATTTCACATCCAACTTCTGATTCTCTCTAATCATATCCAAGAAGTCATTATTTACCTGCAACATACCCAACATTACACTCTCTGCAGTAGTTTCACAAACCATGCTCAAATCTCTGAATTGTTCAATTAACTCAATTTCTTTCACCATCAGAGCTGCCATATGAATTGTCTTTCTACTCAAAGCGTCTGCCACTACATTGGCCTTTCCCGGATGATAACTCAAACTGAAGTCATAATCCTTCAAAAATTCTAACCATCTTCTCTGCCTCATATTCAGCTCTTTCTGATCAAACAGGTATCTCAGACTCTTATGATCACTAAACACTTCAAATCTTGAACCATACAGGTAATGCCTCCAAATTTTCAACACAAAAACAACCGCAGCTAACTCAAGATCATGAGTAGGATAATTTCGCTCATGCACTCTCAGTTGCCGCGAAGCATATGCTACTACCTTACCATTCTGCATAAGAACTCCTCCTAATCCCATCTTAGACGCATCACAGTACACCACAAACGGTTCACTCGGAGTCGGTAACACTAACACCGGTGCCGTAGTCAATCTCTTTTTCAACTCTTCAAAACTTTCTTCACAAGCAGCGTCCCATACGAAAACTTGGTTCTTTCTCGTCAACTGAGTTAATGGCAACGCCAAATTAGAGAACCCTTCAATAAACCTGCGGTAATAACCAGCTAAACCCAGAAAGCTCCTAATTTCTGTCGCTGTCTTCGGCGGTTCCCACTGCAATACTGCACTTACTTTTGACGGATCCACCGCTATTCCATCTTCAGATATTACATGCCCCAAGAAACTCACTCTCTTCAACCAGAAGTCACACTTTGACAGTTTAGCAAATAATTTATTTTCCTTCAACACTTGCAAGGCAATTCTCAAATGTCCTGCATGTTCTTCATCAGATTTAGAATAAATTAATATATCATCAATAAACACTACAATGAATTGATCCAAATAAGAATGGAAAATTCTGTTCATATACTCCATAAATACTCCCGGCGCATTAGTCACTCCAAACGGCATTACAGCATATTCATAATGTCCATATCGAGTTCTAAAAGCAGTCTTCTGAATATCACCTTCTTTTACTCTTATTTGATGATAACCCGACCTTAAGTCAATCTTACTAAACACACGAGCTCCCACCAGCTGGTCCATCAAATCATCAATCCTCGGGAGAGGATACTTGTTCTTAATCGTCACTTTATTCAACTGACGGTAATCGATGCACAAACGCATACTACCATCCTTCTTCTTCACCAACAACACTGGAGCTCCCCACGGCGATACACTTGGCCTAATAAACTTTCTATCCAACAATTCTCCAATCTGAGACTTCAACTCAGCCAATTCCACTGCAGACATCCTGTACGACGCCATAGAAATAGGCCTCGTACCAGGAACAAGATCAATACCAAATTCCACTTCTCGCGTCGGAGGCAATTCCGTAATGTCGTCAGGAAACACTTCCGGAAATTCATTCACCACTGCCAATTCCTCCATTGACACTTTGCTATCCACCGATAAAGTTGCAAATAAAGCAAACACTCTAGTTTCATCTTCCAACAAGGCCCTCAATTCTTTATTAGACAAAGAACTTGCTAAAGCTTCCTCTTCAGGGGTCAAGAACAACAATTCCTTCCGAAAACAGTCGATGTAGACTCGGTTGAACTCTAACCAGTTCATACCCAGAATAACATCCAATTTACCAAGTGGTAGACAAATCAAATCCACTTCAAATTCTCTACCGAAAATAGTCAGCGGACACTTCAGGCATACCAAAGAAGTAGTCACTGAACCTATAGAGGGTGTCTCAATAGTCATTCGTCTCTCCAGAGTAGACGGCACCAATCCTATCCTCTCCACACAATCCACAGAAATAAACGAGTGTGTTGCACCCGTATCAATAATAGCAGTTAAAGGAATATTATTGATAATACAAGTACCTTTGATAACACGCTCATCACTGGCAGCTTGAGTTCCTGCCAAAGCAAACACTTTTCCACCAGCCGGAGACGTCTGAGGCTTCTTCGGCTTCTCACAATGGGTACTGATGTGACCCTTCTCACCACAGTTATAACAGGTCGGCATAGTTGCTCTGCAGTCAGCTATCACATGACCTGGTTTTCCACACTTAAAACACTTTTTGGCTTCATTAGGACAATCATTAGCACGGTGTCCCATACCACCGCACCGAAAACATTTCCCTTCAGCAGATGCTCTCCCATCTCTAGGCTTCTTATCAACAACAGCTTTACGTTTTCCCTTATCAGCAGCAACACCATAAGGAGTACCACTAAACCTCTGCTTACCCTTACGGTCATTAACAGCTTTGTAGTGTGCAATCCTTGCCCGGTTATCGTTATCATAGATCCTGCTCCTGCTTACCAGCTCAGGATAGCTCCTGATCTTCTGACAAGCAATCCCCAGCTTAATCTCTGGACGCAGTCCATTCTCAAACTTTAAGCACTTAGAAGTCATTGCCCCTTCCACATTATAGTGAGGACAATACTGCACCAGCTCCTCAAACTTAGCAGCATACTCTGCTACAGTCATACTACCCTGCTTCAGCTCTAAGAATTCAATTTCCTTAGCACTCCGAATATCTTCCGGAAAATACTTCTCCAGAAAACCCTTCCGAACTACCTCCCAAGTAATGGCAGTTCCAGCAGCTTCCAATCTTTGGCGACTATTGTCCCACCAAGCTTCAGCCTCACCCTCCAGCATGTGAGTACCAAACCTCACCTTCTGCTCATCAGTACAATCCATAGTTTTTCTCAATTGCCTTCAGCCACTTCTGAGCAGCTTCTGGGTCCAGAATTCCTCCTTCAAACGTTGGCGGCTTGTTGCTCCGAAACTGCGCCAAACTCCTGAATTGGGCATCTGCAGTTTGATTCTGATTAGCAACAGCTTGCGCCATTGCTTGCATAGCAGCAGCTAATGCAGCATCGTTCCTTCCTGCCATACTGCTCAAAACATAACAACACCAGGTTAAAAGATATTCAACTACATCATAAAGGACAGACTCAACTCGACTCAACAACACTGGCCGGACGGACCGACCTGCTCTGATACCAATTGTAACACCCCACTTCCCAAAACAAATAAAATATGAATAACATAATAAAAATCAGAGTTTCCTTCCCAAGTGGGATATCACATAAAAATCACGTTTCCTTATAAAAAGGTTTTTCTCCAAATACAGCGGAATATTTAAATAATACAATTAAATAAAAATTTTGATACGTTCGCAGGAAAAAAATAGGAGTTCAACATGAAACAATAAAAATGCCCAAGTCCCGTGCTACGTATCAGAGCATCCTAGACTCGACAGTCACACCAATATCCAAGCTAGCTAAGCACCTGGATTATCTGTACTTCCGAAGAAGCACAGACCACAACAACAACAAGGGGTGAGAAATCATGATCAAAAATATAATGGTAATGTAATACATGTAATAAGGCAGTAAAACACACCAACACATCAATTATTCACCCCAACAACACCATATAACGAACCTACTGTTCAAATTACAATATAACATATTATAATGCAATTATGCAACTCAACACCATGCATGCGGTACCGACTCATTGGTTCATTCAATCGAACCTGGATAGATCACTTACGCTCCTCCTGAGACATGATCTATCCCCCACCATTCTCCACAAAGGAGTACGGATGAATCACTTACGCTCCTCCTGAGACATGATTCATCCCACCAAAACACCATGATATGCAAGACACCAATGCATAATTATTATATTCTGGCACGCTAAGTGCACACGATCCTCCTGATCATATCATCATACAACAATGCATATGTATAGATATATTACACCAACACCATATAAATCAATCAGATAGTAAACGAATTCATACTATCACACCGGATATAACTACGTCCCCCCCCCCCCACTCGGGGATACACGATCCTACTGATCACTACACACATATACATTACTAATTGCTCACCAACAATATTAAGGGAAACGCGTACTATCCCCAAGTACACAAGTTATATCCCATACTCATCATTTTCACACTACAGCAAGGCTAGAAGGATCACACGAGACCAATTCAGACATCTCACCAAAAGTCTCTGAGGTTACTCAGAACCTCCCTAAACCAACACCTCAGCCTATACACCAAAATCAATAATTCATCAACATCAATCCACAATCACAAACATGCCAATAGATATTATACTTACCAATTATCCTATAATTTCTACTCTAGAACCGACATTACGGTACATTACCGACATTTCAGAGTCACTCTGAATCTCACCAAGGTCCTAACCATAGTCATTAACGACGCTATAGGGAAACAACACATAACTTTTCCCAAAGCTATAATCACGGTCATTGCCAACACTACGGTAACAACACATAATCTCATCAGCTTTATATTCCTAGTTACTATCAACACTACAGTAACATCAACAATCCAACAAAATGGATCAATACTACAGTAACATCATCACCATATATATATATACCCCAAAATGCATCATCAGCATTCATCAATCCCCCAACATCAACAATAATCATAGCATGCCAATATAAAACTTTATATAACGATAAATTCCTACGGGGTTAAGGAATCCCCTCTACACTATACATGTATAAACCATTCCCAATCAAATTTCTCCCCCCTTACCTTGACAATTGGTCGATCGATAGAATTCCTCCTAGAATTGGTCTCTTGGCCTTCTCCTTCCTCTTCCGTTCTTCGTTCCCTTTTTCCTTCGTTCTTTTTCACTTTCCTCGTTCTTTCCTCTTCTCTCTTTCTATCGCTCTTTTTTCTCAATTTTCTAAAATGTATCGTAACTCTCCTAACCCCTCATATTCTATTTCCCTTTTTAATTATTCTAATCCCAATAATAATAACTAATAAAATAATATAATATTAATAATCTTAATAATAATAATAATACTAATATAATCTTACTAATATTAATAATACCACATATTAATAATAATAATAATAATAATAATAATATTAATAATTCTAATAATAATAATAATGATAATAATAATAATAATCTTAATAATAATAATACTATTAATAATAACAATAATAATAATATTATTATCTCTCCAATAATCATAATAATACTTTTAATAATAATAATAATAACACTAATAATAATAATAGTAATAATAATAATAATAATAATACTATTATTATTATCACACCAATATCCCACGCCTATGGTAATCCCTTTCCTCTCCATTCCAACTTTTCTAATATCTCCTTGCTACCCCTTCATATTTCCTTCCTCACGGTTTCTATCGTGACTTTTCATATTTCCATTCTAACTTCCCAATAACCCTTTCACCTCTTATTTTACTTATTCCAACCACTAATATTCCCAATAATAATTCTAATAATAATAATTATAATAATCGTTATAATAATAATAATAATATAATATAATATAATACTATTATAATATTATAGTAATATTCAACATAATAATAATAATAGTGATACACCTAACAATAATTATAATTATAATAATAATAATATTATCACACCAATAATAATAATAATATTAATAAAAATAATATAATAATAATATAATAATACTAATATTATTATTTCACCAAAATAATAATAATATTAATAATAGTAACAAATATAATAAATATAATAATAATAATAACACCCCCACCAATGTTACTATTATTTTTATATTACTATATTTCACACCAAAATATCACCAATAGTCCTCCCACATTAGGGACACCCACCAAACATCATCAAATACACCCCCACCAAAGGGCACACCAACATATAATTTTTAAAATAATAATAAAGTGACTAAATAATTAAAATGGGTGTTACACTGGCCGTCGATCAAGAGCCTGAAATAGTCAGGTTGATGATCACACTAAAATTCACCGTATTTCTGACTCCGATTTCGCATGCATTCTTAGCTTTTATTGTTGTTTTGCTTTGTTATTGCTTTGTTTTCTTATGTTTTCAGGTTTTTATAATAATCGGAGCTTGAATCGGGAAAAGGAGCGAAAAAGGAGTGAAAACGGACGAAAACCTAGAAATTCAGCATTTTGCACTTACGGCACCCACTGTGGCGGGCGCCATGGGGTTAGCCATGACGTGGCCACGTCTCAAGACCACTCCTCAACCTCCAAGACCCACGATCCCCACTCCATCATCCCCTGTAGGGACCGTGGCGGGCGCCATAGGCCTGTGGCGGGCGCCACAAGGCAAAAATCCACAACCTCCACTTTTTAGTGGAGGGGCGTCCCGGTCATTTCGCGCTTTCAGTTTCTCCTATAAATAGGACCTTAGATTTTCGTTTTTCTTCATCCAGAATTAGAATTCTCTAGGCATATATCAGTTATAAAGCAGTTGCCATTCCACATCGGGGTGCCTCTGCAATCGAGTGATCGAGTCTGTAATCTATCTGTGGTTCGAGTTTTGGAGCACTCTGGAGGAAGTTAATCCTGCCGCCATTTTAATTCCAGTTAGTATTTTATTTTTCCGCATTGCTTTACTTTTATTTATTTTCTCGCACTTTACTTTGTTTATTTCCCGCACTCGCACATTTACGTTGTTTACTTCCCGCACTCGCACATTTACGTTGTTTATTTCCCGCACTCGCACATTTACGTTGTTTACTTCCCGCACTCGCACATTTACGTTGTTTACTTCCCGCACTCGCTTTAAATCACTTATATGAAAAACTATAAAAAGAATATTTACTTTATCATGTCTAACTAATCCCATAAAGGTTAGAATGTAAGGATCGTAATTAAACCAGTAATCAGTATAATTGTTCGTGGAAACACCTAAGGGCTATTTTATCTTTCAATTCGAGTAATTATTTTTAACTATTTCAAAAACAGCCAAAAGCGCTTTGTATAGTTCATTAGGAGTTTTTAGATTAAAAAGAAAAGAGATTTTAAAACGATTTTCGGACGCGTTATGAGATTTAGAGTCTGGTTCATAAGAACCTCTTTTTGCTAAGAAGTCCAGGTTAAAATACTTTTCAACTTTGTTAAGAAACTATATTTCTTAAAAATAGGTTTACTACTCTAACGCAGTACGCACCTTTCTATCCGTGACAATAGGAGGGGTTGATTAGAGAGTACAACTCGGTTCTGAATACGCGAAAGCGACAGTTCCTGTTAAATTAGTTCTTTTCAAAGGAGAAAACATTGCCCATAAGTAGTTCCATTAACAAGTACTGGATTATCATTGATTACGTGAATTACATTCGAGCCTGTCTTTTATTTATTATTTAAAATTATAATTTTATTTACCATTGCACCCTTACTAAAACCCTTAAAAATAGTTGCCTTAGATAAACACCATAACAACAGGTACGATAGATTGACACTTGGTCTCTGTGGATTCGATAATCTTTTATATTACTTTGACGTGATTCGTACACTTGCGAAAAACACGCATCAAGTTTTTGGCGCCGTTGCCGGGGACCAATATCGTCAAATTTCATTACCCTGTAGTTATACCGTTTAGACTAAGGTTGTTACCCACCGGTCAATGCGAAAGACTCGCAGTGCCGGAAGTTTAGTAGACCCTCTAGCTGAACCTGAACGTTACGCTCGCGCACGTTTATTTTTCCATAGGAATAGGAGAGCTATGGCCGAAGATCAAAATCGAAGACCTCTTAAGGACTTCGCCCAACCATCAAACGAGGAACCTAGTTCCAGTATAGTAAACCCCGCTATCCCAGCCAATAATTTTGAACTTAAACCATCCCTGCTGCAATTAGTGCAACAGAGACAATTCGCAGGTCTCGCTACTGATAACCCAAACCAACATTTAAAAAACTTTCTTCAATTAGCAGACACCTTTAAAACCAATGGAGCTTCTCCTGAGGCAATACGCTTAAGATTATTTCCCTTTTCCCTCAAAGATAAAGCTCTATCATGGTTAGATTCCCTTCCACCCAATTCAATAACAACTTGGGATGACCTTAGAAAAGTTTTCCTTGCTAGATATTTTCCCCCAAGTAAGACCGCTCTTCTTCGAAACCTAATAACTAGATTTACCCAACACCAAGGAGAGTCGTTGTTCGAAGCCTGGGAGAGATATAAAGAACTATTAAGAGCATGCCCACACCATGGCCTAGAGAATTGGCTAATCATCCAAACCTTCTATAATGGACTTCTTTATAACACTAAAATGACCATCGACGCTGCCGCTGGTGGCGCACTGATGAACAAACCTTACCCTGAAGCTAGTGCCCTTATCGAGGATATGGCCCAAAACCATCAATCATGGGGAGTAGAACGAGCGACAGTGGAAAAGAAGGAAGCCCAAGGAGGAATACATGAGCTAAGCTCTATAGACATGATGCAGGCTAAAATGGACGCGTTGGCCCTTAGAGTCGAACATATGTGTACAACTCCGAATACTGTTGCCGCAGTTTCGCCGAATTGTGAGATATGTGGAACGCAAGGACACCAATCCGCCGAATGCAATCTGTTGAATGAAACCAACACTGAGCAAGTGAACTATACCCAAGGGAACCCATTTTCAAACACATATAACCCTGGATGGAGGAATCACCCAAACTTCTCCTACAAAAATAATAACCCTATCCAAAATACCGCACCTCCGAGACAACAAGGTTACCAAGCCCCTAGAACAAATCAACCTATGCAACCTGTACCACCTAGCCCGAGCTTTGAGGAAGTTGTAAAAGATTTTATCGTTGCTCAAAAACAACAAAACAAAGAGTTCATGAACCATAACGTCCATGTTAACGAACTAATTACCAAGTTAGGAACCAAGGTTGATCAAATTATTACTCATAATAAGATGCTTGAAACCCAGATCTCTCAGGTAGCGTTAAACCAAGCCCCACAGACTACACCTGGAGGACAGTTCCCTGGACAACCTCAACAAAACCCGAAAGGGCAAGCTAATGCCATTACTCTACGAAGTGGAACCGCTTATAAGGAACCTTTAAACCCTAGATTAAGTGAGCCCGAAACTTCTGAGAGGAATGAGGAAAAGGAACCAGAGAAGCCTGAAACCCCGGAAAGTCAAGAAAAAGGAGAAGAACCTAAAAATAAAACCTATGTACCGCCACCGCCATACAAACCACCAATACCTTACCCTCAAAGATTAAAGAAAACCCAAATCGATAATCAATATCAAAAATTCGTTAAGGTTATAGAAAAACTTCACATAGAAATCCCCTTTACAGAAGCCATCACCCAAATACCTTCTTATGCTAAGTTTCTCAAAGACATACTTACAAATAAACGTAGACTCGAAGATCCGAAACCCGTGGAATGTAATTCTATTTCCGAAAATAGGTTAGCAAAGAAAGATAAAGATCCCGGAAATTTTTCCATTCCTTGTGTTTTGGGGAATCATGTCATCGAAAAAGCTTTTCTAGACTTAGGAGCTAGTGTGAGCTTAATGCCTTTAGCAGTTTGTGAGAGATTAAACTTAGGAGAATTACAACCTACTAAGATGTCACTTCAATTAGCCGATAGATCCGTTAAATACCCTATAGGCATACTTGAAGACGTCCCTGTTAGGATAGGTCAGCTGTTTATACCTACTGATTTTGTTGTCATGGACATTAAAGAAGATGACGACATACCAATCCTCCTAGGTAGACCGTTCTTATCGACTGCTGGAGCCGTAATAGATGTTAAAAAGGGAAAACTAACTTTTGAGGTAGGTGGCCAGAAGATAGAATTTATATTGTCAAAATTTCTTATGGCACCTGTGATAGGAGATTCTTGTTATGCCTTAGATATCATCGAAGAATGTATTAGGGAATTAGAACAAGAAGAAGAAACTGAATCTATAAAATTGCCATCAACCCTTATTTTGGAAGATGACAATTATAAAACACCCTACATTGATGATAACCTTCACGAATGTTTATCTCTTACCCCAGATCCTATGCCTTGCCCTATAAAACCGACCGTAAAACTTAAGGAACTGCCTAAAAACCTGAGATATGAATTTCTTGATGAAGATATGAACCGTCCAGTTATAGTCAGTGCTACCTTAAACCAAGAAGAAATCGATCAATTATTAGAAGTTTTACGTAGGTACCCCTCAGCCTTAGGATATAAGATCTCTGATCTAAAAGGAATAAGCCCATCTGTATGCATGCATCGGATTTTGCTTGAAGAAGATTCAAAACCTTCTAGAGAACACCAACGTAGAATAAATCCTATAATGAGTACTGTAGTTAAGACTGAAGTTCTTAAGTTACTGGAGGCAGGTATAATATATCAGATCTCGGACAGTAAATGGGTGAGTCATGTGCATGTAGTACCTAAAAAGGGAGGCATCACAGTCGTGCAAAACGAGAAGGGCGAACCTATAGCAAAAAGAACTGATGGAGGTTGGCGTATGTGCATAGATTATAGAAAATTAAATAAAGCAACTAGGAAGGACCATTTCCCATTACCATTCATAGACCAAATGTTGGAGCGCCTAGCCAGACACTCTTACTTTTGTTATTTAGATGGATATTCAGGATTCTTCCAAATACCTATTCACCCCGAAGATCAAGAAAAAACTACCTTTACATGCCCAGTTGGAACCTTTGCCTATAGAAGAATGCCTTTTGGACTTTGTAATGCTCCTGCAACTTTCCAACGCTGCATGATGTCTATCTTTGCTGATTATTTAGATGGAATTATGGAAGTATTTATGGACGATTTCTCAGTTTGTGGGTCAGATTTCAAAAATTGTCTTGTCAACCTTGAGAAAATCCTGGAGAGATGTGTGGAGGTAAACCTTGTGCTAAATTGGGAAAAATGTCATTTCATGGTCACCGAAGGGATTGTTTTAGGACATATAGTTTCCGAAAAAGGTATAGAGGTAGATAAAGCAAAAATAGAAGTCATAGAGAATCTAAAACCGCCGAAGACTATCAGGGAGATAAGAAGTTTTCTTGGACATGCCGGATTTTACCGACGTTTTATCAAGGATTTCTCCAAAATAACAAAGCCCTTAACTGGTCTTTTAATGAAAGATGCTGAGTTCATCTTCGATGAAAAATGTACTGAAGCATTTAATCTTCTGAAGCAAGCTCTGATTTCAGCACCTATAATGAAACCCCCTGATTGGTCGGAACCGTTTGAGATAATGTGTGACGCCAGTGATTATGCTGTTGGAGCCGTTCTAGGTCAGAGAAAAGATAAGAAGTTACATGTGATTTATTATGCCAGTAGAACCCTAGACGCTGCACAGCTCAACTACGCAACAACCGAAAAAGAGCTCTTAGCTGTAGTTTTTGCAATAGACAAATTTAGATCTTATCTAGTAGGAGCCAAGATTATAGTTTACACCGACCATGCTGCCATTCGTTACTTACTAAGCAAAAAGGATGCCAAGCCTAGGTTACTTCGATGGATTCTATTATTACAAGAGTTTGATTTGGATATCCGTGACAAGAAAGGCACTGATAATGTGGTAGCTGATCACCTATCTAGGCTAGAAAACCTGAAACCTGATCCAGTACCCATAAATGACGATTTTGCCTACGATAGACTGATAGCCCAACTAGAAACCATTGAAGATGATAACCCAGACCCTCATGAGCAATTTCATAAATCCTTAGCTATAAGCAATGTACCTTGGTATGCAGATTTTGTTAATTACCTAGCCGCTGACATCATACCCCCTGATCTAAACTACCACCAGAAGAAGAAGTTCTATAGTGATGTGAGAAACTTCTATTGGGACGATCCATTTCTTTTCAAGAGAGGTAAAGATGGCATTTTCCGCCGTTGTGTTCCAGAAGAAGAGGTAAATAATATAATTGAGCATTGTCACTCTGCACCCTATGGTGGACATGCAAGCACATCTAAGACCTACGCCAAGATTCTTCAAGCTGGCCTATTCTGGCCTACTATGTGGCGTGATGTCCATGCTTTCATTGTCAAGTATGACAGATGCCAACGCACAGGAAATATTTCAAGACGTAATGAAATTCCGTTAAGAAATATCCAAGAAGTAGAACTCTTCGACGTATGGGGTATAGACTTTATGGGACCGTTCCCACCATCTTTTGGAAATAAGTACATATTAGTAGCTGTTGACTACGTGTCTAAATGGATTGAAGCTATCGCCGCACCCACAAACGACACCAGAATAGTCATCAAATTATTCAAGAATTATATATTTCCCAGGTTTGGAACACCCCGTTTAGTCATAAGTGATGGAGGATCACACTTCATATCGAGAATATTTGATAAACTTTTAAGCAAGTATGGAGTTAAGCATAGAGTAGCAACACCATACCACCCACAGACCAATGGACAAGTGGAAGTATCTAATAGGGAGATAAAACAAATCCTCGAGAAGACTGTCTCTATATCTAGAAAAGATTGGTCGCAGAAACTTCAAGAAGCATTATGGGCCTATAGAACCGCTTTCAAAACTCCTATAGGAACAACCCCTTATCAACTGGTCTATGGAAAATCATGTCACTTACCATTTGAGTTGGAGCATAAGGCCTATTGGGCCATCAAAACTTTGAATTTGGATTACTTGACAGCTGGTGAGAAACGTATCCTTGATATCCACAAATTAGAAGAGCTCAGACAATCTGCCTACGAAAATGCCATCATATACAAAGAAAGAACAAAAGCTTGGCATGACAAAAGAATCATAAGAAGAGACTTCAAAATAGGCGATCCTGTTCTCCTGTTCGATTCTAGGCTACGACTATTTCCAGGTAAACTCCGTTCAAGATGGACTAGCCCTTTCGAAGTATCTAAGATCCTGAGATCCGGTGCTATTGAAATCAAGAACCAAACATGTAAACCGTTCATAGTCAATGGACAGAGGTTGAAGCCCTACGAAGGAGGTGACATTCCAACAACATACACCTGTCATACTCTGAGTGATCCACCATATCCTTCCAATGATGTTTAAATATCGGTCGTCGAGCTAATGACGTTAAACAAGCGCTGCATGGGAGGCAACCCATGGTTTTTCTTATTTTTTGTACTTTTTATTTTTACTTTATTTTAATTTGTTTATTTTATTATTATGTCAGGACTCACGATTGAATGTTTTATGTGCTTTCAGGACTTGTTTGCTAACCTTGTACAGAATGCAGAACCCTGATGACATGCACGTGGCCTTTAGAGATGATGCACAGAGAGAGCGTTACTATGTTCACATGAGACGCCCTATGGCTCCTACCAGGTACCCTGACCATGTCTGCATGGATGCCTTGGGGATAGAGCCAAGCGTCAGGTTTTTATGCCATCAACTCCAGTGGGACCAGTTTGACGACAGGAACGACACTTATAGGAACTTGACTCTTGAATTCCTCAGCTCGTTTCATCATGACCCTTGGGCTGGACCCGATGGACTCGCTGTTTTCAGGTTGTTCGGGATTGACTACTCATTCTCTCACAAAGAGTTTGGTGATTTACTAGGTTTCCAGACTACTCCTGATGCTATTCCAGAGACTCCGATGGGGTATTTTATGAGCAGAGAAGTGGAAAAGTTTTGGACTAAAATATCAGGCGGAGGGAGCCAAGATCCTTCTACCCAGTTTTCTCAGGTAATCCACAACCCTGCATTGAGGTACTTCCAGATGATTCTAGCACATTCTTTCCTAGGTTTTCCAGATACAGAGACACTGCTAAGTGAAGAGGAGATTTTCCTACTGTTTTGTGCGACTCAGTCTCGCCCTGTTGCTTGTGGCAACTTTCTACTGAAGGGCCTTGCTAGTGTTGCCAGATCATCAGTAGGAATCATCCATGTCGGTGGGATTGTTACACAGATTGCTACTGCATTGGGTTTGTCTCGCAAGCTATTGCACCTCAGGACCTTCTGCCGCTACACCACCCTGGATATTGATTTTTGTCTTGATAGAGGACTGATGAGGAGGGCTTCTTTTGAGCCCAACATGTTTAGATTGCTGATCGACGGTGAAGCGATACACTACTTTACATTACCAGATCCGCTGATGACCAGTGTCCATGATCCTGCCAACTGGAGTTATGCTCTGGAGGGTTATGGAGAGACTGTCGAAGAGCCGAAATCGCCTCCCGCCGCTGAGTACACTCCTACACCTCTTACTCCCCGAATCACTGTTATGTCTAACAATATGTCTCTGCAGCCACCCGACCTACAAACACAGATTTATGAGCTCCGCAAGGAGACTGCCCTGCTCAAGCAGGAAGTGGCAGACTTAGAGTTACAGATGCAGGTTTCTGATCTCACTCATGCCTCAGAGACCGATGCTCTACATCAGGCGATCGACGAGCTTCGGAGGGAGATAGCTGAGATTCGTGGATCAAGCCAGGATAAGAAACCTACCACATGACTCACTCCACCCTGACAACACTACCCTAGTATTTAACTTCGTTTTATTTATCGCATTCCCACTTTTATATTTTCATGCACTTTGAATTCCTTATATATATACATATTATGCACTAATTTTTCTTTTTCTTTTTTGATTTTTAAGTATTTTATTTTTTGTCGTGCAAAAGAAAAAAATATAAGACAAAAATATTTTCATTTTTGTCTTTACAAAAAAAAATATGCAAGCCTCAAGCCTTGAAAAGAAGAAGAAAACGCTATTCAGACCCCCCGAAGACCAAGGTGCAAGGAAGGCCCAAAAGGAGGATCCAAAACCACAAGGCCCAGGAATTGGCCTTGTGGCGGGCGCCATAGGCCCCGTGGCGGGCGCCACACCGTATCATCATCAAATACGGGATTCAATCCCCATTTCCACCATTTTCATCCCTTTCTTCACCAAAAACCCATTTTTCCAACCTTCCAAATCCTCCTTGAACCCCATTAAAGCTCCCCCATTTCCAAAATACCCTCCATCCATAAAACATATCCAACATCCATTTCCATTTTCATCCATCAAAAACCAAAAAAATCAAAACTTTATCATTCCCCTCATAAACCACTTTTCTACTATTTTTCACTACCTAAGGAGCTTTTCAACAATGGAGTTCAACGGATTTATTCTTCGTGATGGAAGACCGGGCGAAAGGCAACGGAAAATTATTCAGAGGCTTCAAAGTCGAGAAATCCTCTCGACTAGGTACGTCGACGATAACTGTCTGTATGCTTTGGGTATTTATCATAGTGTTTTTAATTTATTAGAATTTCTAGGCTTGCATAATATTTTCATTAATCAGGAACCTACCTATGAGAGGCTGACAACTGAGTTTTTGAGTTCTTTGATATACACTGTCAGTCCTAACACTGCTAGCACTGTCGGTACTGTTATTTTTAGACTGTTTGGAATTGAATATGAATTCAGTACCAATGAGCTAGCAGATTTGTTAGGAATCCCTCATAGGGAAGGTTCGATTTGTGAGGCACCTTTGGATGCTGAATGGTCGGCCGAGGTATTTACCTTCTGGCTAAGGCTTTCAAGTACTTCAATTAATTCTTTTGAAGGGATACTTGCGTCGACCATTCACAACCCGGCCAAAAGAGTTTTTAGACTTCTTTTGGCATGTACTATTTTTGGCCGGGAAAGTCCAAACAAGGTAAATGCTCGTGAACTCCTATTTTTGCAAGGATGCCTCACTAGAACCCACATCAATCCGGTCCCGTTTATGCTTGCCCACATGACTTTATTTACTAATAAAACAGGACCGATTGTTTTTGGAGGGCTTGTTACGTCTATTGCTCGGGCTCTTGGCCTGAATGATGAGATAGCTACACTTGAACCACTACCTCCTCGCACAATTAATTTAAAATTTCTGAAAGACATGAAATTGTGCCGAACAAGGAGAGAAGGTGGTTATGAGTTGATGATTCATGGGGTAGCTATCCCATCTGTTGCTTTACCGTGCAGTAGACGTACTGATGTACGTGATGAAAGGAACTGGACCTATGATCTTAATGCTCCACGTGTTTTGGGTCCACTTCCTCCTAATATTCCCGATGGGGAGGCACATGACACTGATGATGAGTATGATCGGAGAGAGCAGTCTCCCATCCCTCACATGTCCCCCCATCGTCCTTCACAGTCACACACTGCACCATCTTCCTCTAACCCTGTTGCAGGTACTGCTCCTGGATTCTTTGTCACCGAGGAGATGTGGCGTGATATGACAGCTAGAGAGGAAAGGCGTGATGGCCTTCTCTCTACTATTTCACAACAGCTGACGGACAATATGAACTTCATGCAACAATCGCGATTGGTTTCGGATCGTGCTTATAGCAACGTTTGCCGTACCTTGGACGCTATTTCATTAGAGCAGAACCGTCAGAGAGAGTTCAACAGCCGACACTACCAGCTTGTAGAGGCTACTCAGGGTTCCATCTTGGGTAACCTTCGAGAGGTCCGGAGTGCTCAGGCTGCTTTATCAGCACGACTCGACCGGAGGGACCAGCATCGTAGTAGATCCCGTCGTTCCAGACCATCACATCAGGACGGCGAAGGCACCAGTGCCCCTCCTCAGTAGTCTTTTTCCAGGTTACCCCCCTTATCTTATCTCGAAACATTGGGGACAATGTTCGATTTAAGTGTGGGAGGGGATTTTATTGCTTTCTGTTATTTCCCTTTTTAGTTAAATTCCTTTCAGTTATTTCCCTTTTCAGTAATTTATTTTTTCTTAGATAATGCATGAGTCTGACGAGTCACCAGTATAGTGTCTTTTTAGTTCATCTTCATTTTTTCCCATTTCCTTAGCCTTACCAGAAAATTTTTAAAAAAGAAAACAATGTTGTTTCACATGTTTTTTGGGCTTTGAGACAGGTTTAGATTAGGATGTGGTGACTTAGGTCAACTTTTTGAAACATCAGAACCATTTTAGCACCATAGACCTCTTGAATATAGGAATCACTCCTAAACCCCACCACCATGGCCTTTACTATCATTCAAAAAATTGTCCTAAGTAGTTTATTTTAGCAGTCAGCTCCGGCCTAAGCATACTCTACGTAGGGGGCCGATGAATATAAGTGAATGATCCAGCGCTAATAAAAAAGAAAAAAAGGCAAACTCTGGTATAGGTGACCCTCACAAAGTCATTTAAACCGAAAAAAAAGAGAAGAAAAAAATTTTTGCCACAAAAAGAAAATTTTTTTGCAAGTCACCTATTGTTAGTTGGTTCAGAGGTATCTGGCACTGAACTTGGTAGGGCGGATTACGATCCGATCCCCCGCAGCTACATTTAGGCGAAATAAAAACAGGTTTACACATGCTTATGTGCCAGAAACCTTATGTTATGGATCAGAATCACTAACCGGTCACTCTACTATGAAGCATGTACGGATAACGGGCTTAATGTGATTGCGCCTGAATGAAAAGGACACAAAAAGATGAGAAGATAGGCCTAGGTATCGTGGGATGACATGGAGTGGTTAATATAGGATTGAAGTTTGTGTTTGTGTTACTATGGTACCCTTGGTTCACTTAGTTAGTATCTGTCACTGCATCCTGACTTGAACTTAGAATCCCTTTAGCCCAAAGACAAGTGTTGACACCATATTTTCTTAAGCTTTAATGTTTGCTTGAGGACAAGCAAAGGTTTAAGTGTGGGAGAATTTGATCACACTAAAATTCACCGTATTTCTGACTCCGATTTCGCATGCATTCTTAGCTTTTATTGTTGTTTTGCTTTGTTATTGCTTTGTTTTCTTATGTTTTCAGGTTTTTATAATAATCGGAGCTTGAATCGGGAAAAGGAGCGAAAAAGGAGTGAAAACGGACGAAAACCTAGAAATTCAGCATTTTGCACTTACGGCACCCACTGTGGCGGGCGCCATGGGGTTAGCCATGACGTGGCCACGTCTCAAGACCACTCCTCAACCTCCAAGACCCACGATCCCCACTCCATCATCCCCTGTAGGGACTGTGGCGGGCGCCACAAGGCAAAAATCCACAACCTCCACTTTTTAGTGGAGGGGCGTCCCGGTCATTTCGCGCTTTCAGTTTCTCCTATAAATAGGACCTTAGATTTTCGTTTTTCTTCATCCAGAATTAGAATTCTCTAGGCATATATCAGTTATAAAGCAGTTGCCATTCCACATCGGGGTGCCTCTGCAATCGAGTGATCGAGTCTGTAATCTATCTGTGGTTCGAGTTTTGGAGCACTCTGGAGGAAGTTAATCCTGCCGCCATTTTAATTCCAGTTAGTATTTTATTTTTCCGCATTGCTTTACTTTTATTTATTTTCTCGCACTTTACTTTGTTTATTTCCCGCACTCGCACATTTACGTTGTTTACTTCCCGCACTCGCACATTTACGTTGTTTATTTCCCGCACTCGCACATTTACGTTGTTTACTTCCTGCACTCGCACATTTACGTTGTTTACTTCCCGCACTCGCTTTAAATCACTTATATGAAAAACTATAAAAAGAATATTTACTTTATCATGTCTAACTAATCCCATAAAGGTTAGAATGTAAGGATCGTAATTAAACCAGTAATCAGTATAATTGTTCGTGGAAACACCTAAGGGCTATTTTATCTTTCAATTCGAGTAATTATTTTTAACTATTTCAAAAACAGCCAAAAGCGCTTTGTATAGTTCATTAGGAGTTTTTAGATTAAAAAGAAAAGAGATTTTAAAACGATTTTCGGACGCGTTATGAGATTTAGAGTCTGGTTCATGAGAACCTCTTTTTGCTAAGAAGTCCAGGTTAAAATACTTTTCAACTTTGTTAAGAAACTATATTTCTTAAAAATAGGTTTACTACTCTAACGCAGTACGCACCTTTCTATCCGTGACAATAGGAGGGGTTGATTAGAGAGTACAACTCGGTTCTGAATACGCGAAAGCGACAGTTCCTGTTAAATTAGTTCTTTTCAAAGGAGAAAACATTGCCCATAAGTAGTTCCATTAACAAGTACTGGATTATCATTGATTACGTGAATTACATTCGAGCCTGTCTTTTATTTATTATTTAAAATTATAATTTTATTTACCATTGCACCCTTACTAAAACCCTTAAAAATAGTTGCCTTAGATAAACACCATAACAACAGGTACGATAGATTGACACTTGGTCTCTGTGGATTCGATAATCTTTTATATTACTTTGACGTGATTCGTACACTTGCGAAAAACACGCATCAGTTGAAAGGAAGCTCTCCTCATCAACCCTCAGTCTAAGCAAAAATTGATATCCAGCGTGGTTATAGTAACAAGCCTAATTGATTCTTTTGAGTTACAACATGCCTCTTTTGAGTTCATTATGCAGGGAATTAGCTTGAAAGCTCATGTTGTTGTTGCTGTTGGAAGATTGAACTCAATATTTAATAAAGATTTTATCAAGTCATTGTTTTATGATTTTGGTACTGGTGTCTTATTTAATTAGAGCTTATTTGATATTATGGATCCTGCAGATTCATTCATAGTAGGGATTTTGGCTATTTATATTGGTTAGCATAGTTTATGCTTTGACTAGTAATTACATATTATTTTGCTACATCTAGAATGAATTTTAACTTGAAGTGAGAACTTAGATTTATAAGTATAGATTTACCTTAATTTTTTTAGTTCAATTAATCTTACTGGAATACTTTATAACATAAACCATTGAATATTTAAATCAAGTGTTTGGCAAATTAGTTTAACAAAGTCATCCTGAAGCAATTTTGGATAGGAGCAAATATGGCCAACCATATTTTTGTCTTTTTTTAAATATTTTATATCATGTATTTGTTAATTATTGTTTTGTTTTAGTTGATAAAGTTAGATTTCATGTTCTGCTTTTACTTCACAATTTGAATTGTTTTGATTAGTTTTTTTTAATTAGATTTTTTTTAATTAGCAATTAATCTTGATTGCTTTAATATTTTAAAATCATTTTCAAAAATAATTCTCGATTCGTCGAGCCACTTTCTACCTTGTAAGTCGAGTGCTTTCAAAGCCTCGCCATCAACCTTTGATCACCATACACAACATTTAAAGCTTACTTCTAGGTTTCCTTACAGTGAGACATATTTGATCAATTATTTCTAGTTGTTCACTTAGAAGACTAGCCCACTTTGCTAGTACACACGTTTAAAACTCAATTTCAAACCTCGATTCACATCGAGTATCTTTTCTCAAATCAAACTAATATACATAATCATATTTAAAACACATTTTCGATAAAGATGAAAAGGGAGTTGGAATCGAGCCTTTGATTTCTCTTCTCGATTGTTTGGGCCCCATGAGCCTTTCTTAAGTCCAAACAATTGTCTTCTCTAGAATATGTACAATACGACAAACTCAAAATCTATTTCTCGAACACATAGATGAAAAAGAGAGAGGGTCAAGCCTTTGGCTCGCTTTCCCGATTACTTAGGCCCGAAGAGCCTTTCTTAAGCTTTGAGTAATCTTCATCCGATCAATCTTACTCGAACCATATCCATTCCTTTACCATCGAGGATGAAAAAGAGAAAGGATCAAGCTTTTAGCTTGCTTTCCCAATTACTTGGGCCCGAGGAGCCTTTCTTAAGCTTCGAGTAATCGTCATTCGATCAATCTTACTCGAACCATATCCATTCCTTCACCATCAAGGATGAAAAAGAGAGAGAGTCAAGCCTTTGACTCACTTTCCCAGTTGCTTGGACCCGAGAAGTCTTTATTAAGCTTCGAGTAATCATCATCCGATCAACTTACTCGAACCATATCCATTCCTTCACCGTCAAGGATGAAAAAGAGAGAGAGACAAGCCTCTGACTCGCTTTCCCGATTACTTGGGCCCGAGAAGCCTTTCTTAAGCTTCGAGTAATCATCATCCGATCAAATTACTCGAACCATATCCATTCCTTCACCATCAAGGATGAAAAAGAGATAGGGTCGAGTCTTTGACTCGCTTTCTGGATTACTTGGTCCCGAGAAGCCTTTCTTAAGTTTCGAGTAATCGTCATCTGATCAACTTACTCTAACCATATCCAATCCTTCACCGTTAAGGTTGAAAAAGAAAGAGAGTCAAGCCTTTGACTCGGTTTCCCGATTACTTGGGTCCGAGAAGCCTTTCTTAAGCTTCGAGTAATCGTCATCCGATTAACCTAATCGAACCATATCCAATTTGTTGCACCCCAAAATTTTCCCAACCGTTTCTCGCAATTTGGCTTATGTTTCATTTCATTTTGCATTTGCATCCGCATACCGCATACATTACATTTTTCAGCCGGATTGATTTCATCGGGATTACAGCCCTCTTCTCGCGTTTCAGGCAGTTCAAACCAGTTTGAATACAGAGATTTATTTTGGGAGTTGTGCTTTTCCCGATGTTTTAAGCTTTTGTTGTTGTTTTTGAGGATATTTCGGTGTCCGTCGTTTTATCGTTGATTTCGTTGCGTTCTCGCGCTCTTGTTTGTCGATTTAATAAATTTGCATTGTTTTCGTTCCTTATGGAATTATTAGCATCTTCCTAGGATTTATTCCGTTAATTAGTTTCTGTATTTTTTAAGACATCTTTGATATTAGAGTTTAATAGAATTTTGATAGTTTCAATAGATTTTTGGGATATTATTTCTAGATATTAATATGTTTTTACAATATTCTAGATTTAATTTCTTCTTAGAATATTTCCTTTTATAGAATATTTTAGAGTTTATTGGAATTTTGTTTAGATTTTAAAAAACGATTTGTTGGATTTATTTTTGTTTTTAGATATTAATTTTAGAATATTAGAACATTAGTTGTTTAGAAGGTATTAGAGTAATATTCTAGATTTAATTCTTTTCGTAGATTTTAATAATTAGTCTTGAGGATTTAGTCTAGATTAGTTTTGATATAAATTTTAATTAGGATTGGCTTTGATTAGTGTTGTGTCTAGCTTTTATTAGCATTTAATCAGCTTCGTTTGTCATTAATGCTAATCCATTCATCATTTAATTCAGTTGGTTAATTCAGTCTTTGAAGTTAATTTGAGTCAACTTTGGATCCATTCAGTCTGAGTTGTGGGCCAAGTGTCCGTTTTCTGGAGGCCCACCAGTCCAGTTCTGCGCCACTTGGCGCTATAAGAGCCACTCCCCCGTTCTCTCTCTCCTTTTCCCGCCATGTTTCCCCTCATGCTGACACCTACCCTGCATGAACGCCACCTCACCCTATCTCTCTCCATGCGATGTCATCCTCTCAGGCCATTCATGCAAACACCAATCTGTTTCTCCTGAGAAATCAAGCCCCACCTAACGCCACTGTAACCATCACCGGAAAACGCATGAATCCGCCGAAATCTTCATCGATCTTCATAGTGTTCATCATGAGTTTTCCAGATTTCTTCTTCAAGATTCATCACCTTCATGTTCGTTCTTCAAGAACCTTCATAGACCTTCAAAGTCTTTCCAGATCTTCAGTGAACCTTCAAGAAACTTCTTCAAACCTTCGTCTGTTCATCGCAACACCTTCCAGAAATCATCGTCGTTCATCTAGATTTCATCTTCATCATCATGATCTTTCCCCATAAATGTTCAAGAACATTCATGAATCTTTAACCACCTTCATCAAACATTCATCCTATCTTCCTCCAGATTTTCCAGATCTCATCACAAATTCATCAATCTTCATCTTGAACGAACCTTCAACGATCTTCATCTTCTTCGTGAAGATCTTCATGAAGCTTCTCACGCCATCAAAATCACCTCACCCGATCCAGATCCACGAACTCAAGATCCTTACGCAGATCATTAGGTTCGTCAACTTTCATGTAGCTTCTAGAATCTTCATCAAGATTCATTTGTGTTCATCTAATTCCCCAGAAACGCGTTAAGGTTCGTCAACAGTTACCAGTTTTTCGTCAGATCCCACCGGAGGTTCATCCGTATTCGTCATTTCGCCGGAACGTTCGAGCGCGTTCATCACAACTTCGAACTTTTCCCAGAAACTCCATATCTTCATATAAACTTTTCCAGATCTGTATTCGTCTTTCATCAACAACACGATTTATCCACTCCAGATCGACCATAATCCGTTAATCCTCAAGGATCTTCAACATGCAAATCTTGATGATTCTTTCCAGAAATTCAACATCAACAACCTTCAGCAATCTTCAACGCCATAGATCTTCATCCAACTCTATTGGAATCGCTCAACCATCAACATCCGCAAACGTTAATAACACAGTTAGGCGAACTCCACAGTTACAGTTGATGGTGATGTTTAGGTGAACGGAGCTGAGACGGTGGGGGGGAAAGAGTCGTCTTGGCCCGTGAGGTGAGGGCGGCAGAGTGAGGTTGAACGGAGAGAGAGTGAGAGTAGATGGGAGTGGGAAAGGCTAGGGTTTGCCCACACGAAATGAAGGAGGAGACTCCATGGATAATCCCAAGTTTGCTTAGTGGGCTTTGGCCCAACTTCGTTTTTTTCAGTCCATACCCCTGTTTCTCTATCTGCACCCCTTTACTATTTGATGTTTCCTATTGAAGATTGGTGGGCCAAGCCCACCGTGTGGACTGTTGTACCCCCCTGTTTGTGGGTTTATTATCTTTGTAAATACATTTGCTTGTATGTATTATACATTATATATTTTAGTATTTTCTTTTTTGGAAATCACTATTTTTCTTGTAGAAAATCATAGTATTTTTTTTCTTTTTTTAGAATATTATGAAATATATTTTTTGTATAGAATTTCATATTCTATGTTATAATTCAATTTCCTTTTAATATTTCTTTAGATTTTTCTATTAAGGATTTATTTTCAATTTTAGAAGTAGAATATTATTTCCATTTGTTATTCGATTTCTCTCCTCATCTCTCTTCTTCCATCTGATTTTATTTTGGATTTTATTCTGTGCTGGCCGTGTGACATGATTCAATTGGAGAATGATTCTCCATATCATTTCTCTATCTTGTATTTGACACGGATATCAATACGCTACCTCTTAGAGTTTGATTTCTCTTATAAGTCGAACCATGACGATTTAGCGTTACATTGGTTCTGATTCGAAACGTTATCATCAAGGATCCAGAGAGGAGAAGATTGGAATGGAGCTTGCGCACAATGTCGAGGGCCAACGGAACCATTTTGTTCGATAACATCTTTCTTATTCAAGGCTTTATGCAACCGCCGAGTGTTGTGAGTTGTAGCGTTAGATACGTAGGAAATGACAATTGAGCGGTCTCCCCTCAATCGTTTAGAGTGTTTAGTGTAGCACCCTTTGGGTGATATACGACGCATTCGCTCCTACGGCTTAGGTTCTTGCGTGTGTATCCCGAGTTCCTTCCTTTTTAGGTGTGTAAGGCCTGCTTCCTCTTTGTTCTTACCCTCGCGCAATCGAAACCCTTGTCTCTCGCATTCAGGCGATTGAGACCCCTTCTCTTGCCCCTGTGCAATCGAGACTTGTTTTCCGCATGCGCTGAACTACAGTTGCTCTGATTTCTCGTACCAGACGAGAATATGTAGGCATATTATGCGATATCCTAGCGAGCACACTAACAACTAACTTCTATGTTCTCTCGCTGTCGTGCGATCGAGACTTTCCCGCTAACGACTAATATCCCTTTCTCTTGCCCTAGCGCAATCGAGACCAGACCGTAGTTCTAAGTCCCGTAGGTTCCCATACCTTTAAAACCCCGATATACTAGGTTCGTTCTACCGCAAACAGGTAATGCCTAAGTCTCCAATGGTCAAGCAGCATACACCTAACTGCTAGAATGTGTACGCTAGTATCGTCAATCCTTTCTCTCACCCTTGTGTGATCGAGAACACCCCGGTTACCCGTAGTTAGCCCGAACTACGTAAGCTCTGATCTCTCATATCTGTTGAGAGTATGTAGGCACAATACTGACGTATTGGCGAGCCACCTCCCCCCATCCTTTTAGTCGTAGTTAGCCGAACTATATAGACTCTGATTTCTCGTTCTCTGACGAGAATACGTAGGCACGAAGCGCGATGCTTTGCCGAGTCAGTTTTCTTTTCTTTTCAGACCAGCCTTGATAGGTAGATAGTAAAACCAACTCGTCAGATAAACACAACAAGCGTGGATCCCGTTGAGTACAACAGACGTGAGGGGTGCTAATACCTTCCCCTTGCGTAACCGACTCCCGAACCCAGACATGGTTGCGATGACCTTGTCTTATACCTTTTCGTCAGGTTTTTCCGATCGTTTCTTTTCCCTTTTTTTGGGATAAATAACGAAAGGTGACGACTCTTCTATTTTGCCGGCACCTTATTTTCGTAGTAGTGACACAATCCTTTTGCAATTGAGGTTGAAAAAGAGAGGGAATCAAGTATTTGATTCACTTTCTCGATTACTTGGGCCCGAGGAGCCTTCTTTAAGCTTCAGGTAATTGTTTCTAGCTAAACATCTGATACATTAAACCTCGCTCCCTCACCCCGTGCAATCCAAACCCTAAAACCTATTCAAATCTATTCTCTTTTCCAAACCAAAATATCCAACATATTCAAATCTATTCTCGCCCTCGTGCGACTGAAACTTCTCAAATACTAATTTCTTGCCGCTGTGCAAACCGTCAAACCTTTTTATAAATGTGAGATATGGTGTCTTGAGAACGATGCAAAATATTGCTTCGTCCGTAACCTATTTGAGTCAAGATAAGTGGCGTGTTTCCCATGAATGTTGATATGTAGAAATCCATTCAAAGTGATGCAAGCGTCCTTTCCTCACTAGTTTAGATAAAGCAATATCTTCTGTCGAATATGACTAAGTATCTTTCGTTAAAGTCAAACCAGCAACCGTAGGCCAAACTACGGCTGCTCTGATTCTTCATTCTCTTCGGAATGTAAGATACGTAGGCACGAGAATTTATATCCTTGACGAGCACACTAACAACTAACCTCCCCTTTCTCTTGTCCTAGTGCAATCGAGACCAACCTGTTATTCGAAACATATTCTCTCGCCCTAGTGCTATCGAGACCTTTATCCGTAGTCCGAACTATAGACACTCTGATTCTACATTCTCTTTTGACTGTAAGATACGTAGGCACAAGATTGCGATGATCTTGGCGAGCACATTTCCTTCAAATTTCTTACATATTTCCATATTTCCCCACAATTCCTCATTTTCCCGTAGTCCCACGAACTACGGACGCTCTGATTCTGCACTTCTTTTGAGTGAAAATACGTAGGCACAAAGGCCTCAATCCTTGGCGAGCACTTTAATCTAAAACCACATGTTTCTCCTTAACAGTCTAAAACCTTTTACATTTACCTTTACATATTTTATCTTGGAAGAAAACAAACAAACTAGGCTAACATTTCTTACGAATCGAGTCAAGAGGCTCCCGTTGAGTACAACAGACGTGAGGGGTGTTAATACCTTCCCCTCGCGTAACCGACTCCCGAACCTATAACTTGGTTGCGATGACCATGTTCTTTCGCTAAAGGTTTTATCGATATTTTCCTTTCCCTCTTTGGGATAAATAAAGTTCGGTGGCGACTCTGTGTTTTTCGCGACCATTCGCGAAGGATCGTGCTTTTTTCGAGGTACGACAATACTAAGTTGATTCACTCCTTGAAAATGGGATACTCTATTATCAAATACCAAGACCAGATGACTTGTCATATGGTGGATCATTACAAGGGTTTATATAATTGTGTCTCTCTTTTGTAGGATAATTCATTAGTGGAGGAGATGATACCTCAATTAGTATCTGGTCTAACAAGGTTTTAACCATGTTGCCCTCATATAAGAAAATTTATAACACCGTATTCAACTTGAAGAATGACAGTACAACTGGTCCATGTGGTTTTGGTCATTTGTTCTATTAGACTTGTTGAAAAGGGATCAAGTAGTATATCATGAAAGCCATAATGCAATTTTTCAAAGGTATCTAAATTTTAGAGGTACCAAGGATTATATTTATCTTACATCTGAAGGTTGGCATAGCTAAAGCATTTGAAACTCTAAACTTGTCTTTTCTCTTGTTCTTAAGCAATTTAGGTTCAATGACACTTTTTGTAAATGGATTGATTGTACTACCCATTCTACAACAATCTTTATTTCTATTAATGGTGGTTTGCATTGTTATTTCCAGTGTCAGGCAGGGGTGAGGCTGGGAGACTCTCTATCCCGTCTTTTGTTTTGTATTGCAAAAAATGTTCTTAGCAAAGGCCTACCTAGGTTGGTAGAATAAGATTAAGCACATTATGCTTTTCATTAAAGAAATTATATACTTTTTTGGATGTTATTGCTACTATATTACAACAATATGTTGATTGTTCATTTCATGTTTATAATACATCTAAGTTAATTATATATGATGGTTCAACGTCAGTTATCAAACATGGTACATTGTGTAGCGAGAAAAATTGAGATTAAGATATTGATTAATTTAACTTGCAAAATAAGAGTCTTCATCGTACTTTTATTTTTCTAAAGGAAATGGAAAATAGCAAACAAAACTTAAAGAAGTTTTAAAACAAAAGCTAATGAAAACAGAGACAAAGTAAGGGGGCTGGTTACGCAAAGGGAAGATGTTAGCATCCAAAACGTGTATAGTACTCTATAGAAACCTCTTTGAAAATCTAGTGTTTGTCTTAAAATGGTGTTGTTTGCAAAAGATCCATGAGGTGAGAAGAGAAGTATTTTTTAATAATTTTGTGTTTAACAAAACTTCTAGAGCCTCGTGCCTACGTACCCACAAAGTGCAATGGAGGATTAAAACCTCGTAGTTCGTGGTAAAAATAAAAAAAATGGTATGTTATAATTCATTTTAAATGAAAAGACAACTTGTCATTTTAAGGAGAAAATTTCAACTAATCACCCACAAGTATGTGAAAATGGACCTTTGCATCACCATGATAAGGGCTCCAACTTGGATAAAATCAACAAGTGTGCCACTAACTCTCTAAAGTGGAAAAGAATCAACTCATTTCAAAAAATGCTATGGGGATAGGAGGATCACATGTCAACTATAAATTACTCATGTCTAAACTTTATACAAAATTTTAATGCACAAAGTGCACAAAAGGTACAAATGGTTTAAATGAGTTAAGTATTTTTTTAAGTCTTTTGAAAATGGTCTAAGTATGCTTAAGATTGATTATCATTTATTAAGAAAATAAATTTGAAAATCCACTTGACAAAATCAAGGTTTATTATGAAAGTGGTTCTAGTTTGAAAGAAGAAGGTTTTGAAAATTTAAGAAGGGGGAGATGAAGAGACTATCCTAAAGCATAAAAATAAAAGCTAAGGAAGGAAAGATCTAACCAAGATACAAGCCTATGACATAAACAAGCCAAAACTCTCATACTTTGGACTCAAAAAATAAGACAAGCAAGAAGATAACTAAACATCTGATGAAAACTAAGTATCCAAGCCAATTCTTCACAAGAGGTCAGCTCAAGATCAAAGTGTCAAATAAGATCCAAAGTCTCAAGATATAACTCCAAAGAATAAGGTAAATAACCTAATTATAAGACCATCATCCATGAGTAAAGGATAGCCGCCAAATAGTCCAAGGAGCATTAAGAGTCTTTTAATGGTTTAAACCTTTATTAATGTATTAAAATAAAAAAAGAAAGTTCAAGTGACAAAAATAAAAAGGCATAAACATAAACAAGATGGTAATATGCTATGAAATGGTAAGCATAAAAATAAAGATCATAACAATGAAAAGCACAAGAATAAAGAGCATAAAGATAGAAGTTTATAAAAAGAAATGACATAAAGTAAAAGTTAGTACAATTAAAGTTAGTGTTAGTATTAATGAAGAAGATATTTTGTCATTTAAAATAGATTACTCAACTAATCAACTCAACAAGTATGAGATCTTTGCATCATTTTTTGAGAAGACTCCAACTTGGATAAAATCAACAAGTATGCCACTAGCTCTTTTATGTGGAAAAGAATCAACACACTATGGAGATAGGAAATTTACATCTAAACTAAAAATGACTCATATCTTAAATAGGACCATGTTATCACTTTTTGATTAGGGACAAATTTAGCGTTATGTTAAGCAATTATAGCATAATCTATAAGGAAGATCATACTATAGGAGTCCGATCAATAACAATTTATGTACCATACATGTTAGAGATACGATATAAGATCACGCTCTTAAAATATGTAGCACAAGTCAAAACAAAGTTGATCAAGACCTAAGTCAAGGAAAGATGGATCCATTATATCAATCAACCTCTCATGATACTTTCGACAAACTTACGCATCAATATAAAGTACCTCAATTAATCAAATGGTAGATTTGAAATGATGAAAGTTCATCAAGCACCATTCAAGATCTCATGAACAAGATGACCTACACATCCTCCAATTGATCAAAAGAAAGGGTGAAAAAGAAAAATAAAGGGATATAAGAGAGAATCAACAAAATAGAAAAACCAAATTGGATCAAAGTGATGATAAAGTCATCATCAAAATCAATCATCCATTTTGATGGATTAAGGTTTTCACCCTATTAACACCCAAAATCCATTGAATTTGATGAGACTAGTGATCAAATCAATTAAAAGCCAAGGTCAACAGAAGTCAACACAAGTCAAACAAATATAAAATGCAAGAATATAAAAATAAAATGCACTAAAATAATTTTAAAAATAAAAATAAAGATGAAAATGCAAATAATGTATCAAATCAAATCACAAATGGTCAAGAAAAATCAAGCAAGTCAGAAACAAGTAAAGAATGCTATATAAAATTTTTGAGAATTTTTTAATGCATAAAAATATTTTTAAACTATTTAAAATGCTTCAAAAATGAGAAAAATCATGAAAATAGAAAATGGTAAAAATAAAAATATGAAAAATAAAAAATTAGAAAGAGAAAAATAAAAGAAAATTTTAGAAATTATTTTGGGATTTCTTGAAATTAAAATGAAATTTCTATGAATTTTCAAAGAAAATGCAATTTAAAACTAAAATAAAAAATAAAATAAAAGAGAAAAAATAAGGTGCTTCAGATCTGGCCTCTTTAATTGACATGGCAGATTTGATGACCTTCACATGAGGGGACATGATGGAAATTAGTTCAAAAACAACGCAAAATCATATTTGAATTGAGCCAATGAAAACATAACAAAATACCAGCGTGTCTCATCTTTGAGTGTCATCGTCACCCTCTCTGGTTGTCTTCTCCAGTGAGATGTTCACCAAAGATGGATAAGTGGTAATATTAAGGCACAAAATCACCATCATTGCAACCATCTCATCAAGGTGAACTCAACCTTATACTCCATTTTCATTTATTGAAAGGGAGTTGAGAGAATTGCAGAGAAAACCTGAAGAACACACAAACACGAAAATAAAAATTAAATGTTGGATACAAGCTACCAACATCATCTAGGTTAGGGGAAACACTCAGCAAGTAAAAGACTACATTGTGGTAACATGTTTGATTGAAAATGGAGCTTCAAACTACCTTGTCCAAAAAACCATATGAGGAGCTCTGAAACTGGATCTGATCAGCATAATTCAGGGACTCTTAGAACTTGGAAATTGTTGCAAAAGCTTTAGAGGAGCATTATGAAGTTAACTGAATCAAGAAAGGGAGTTAAAAATGGATGGAAATGAAAACACGATATCTCACTTTTTGAAGAAAAATTGAGAGTGGAGAAGCGGTTTTCTAGCTATCAAAAGCTTGGTTTTCAGTGTGAATGGTCCTCTATTTATAGCTGAAGATGATGGAATGATGAGAGGGGTGGAATAATCCAGAATGGAGTGAATTTGTGTGAACCCTCATCATGGAGAAAATGTGACTTGAAATGCATCAAAACTCAGCCAAACCATGCATTTTATGAGTCAATTAACTTCTGAAAACTTGATTAAACATGTTTAGGTCCAAAACACGTTGTAATTTGACTTGTAATTGAGTTTTGGTTGAGGTAAAAATATGATCATAATGCAAATCTTCAAATCTAAGTAACCATGTTTACATCAAAGGGGCACCTTGTACAAGAGGCTTTTTTATCCCATTCTTTTTGTAATTGATTAACATTGTGGCAAAAATCACAATGTGCCAAGAAAGGTTTCATATTCGGATGCTTGAGCAAAAATTCATGTCATGCTGCAGTTGGCACCAAAATCTGGCAAACCAAACTTGAAAATTTCTAAGTCCAAATGGCTGAAAATGACCTATGATGTATCAACTAATTCCATGGTCTTTCAAGCATAATTTGACCTTGACCTTTGAAGAAATACTGTAGAGAGTAACACAAATGATAATGTGCAAAAATAATAAGCTTCAAATGTTAAAAATTGAAGAAGTTGTGATTCTTGAAAGTTGAGAAAAAAGTCGCTTGAAAATAGGCAAAATTTCACTAAGTCCACAAATGACCTATATTGTCTTCAAACTTTTGATGATCCTCCAAGCATAATTTGCCTTTGTCACGTAAAGAGAAGTTGAAGAGGATGTTGAGAAGAGTTATATACAAAAAGAATCATTCAAAAAAGTTGAGAACTAAAGGAGTTGTGTTCTTTTGAACATTTACTTGAAAAGTTGATTTTTTTAGGTCAAACCTCCTTGAATTAACTTGCAAACTTTGACTTTCCTTGCATTTTAAAGCACATGGATAATTACATAAACTCAAAATGACGTATCCTTGAGTTTCCTTTGATTAAATTGACCAAAGCTTGAGGTAACTTGTTGATGAAGGCATGGAAATAAACACATGAAACTTTGACTTTTCTTGAGGGACAAGCTACTAAACCTTGAGATATCTCTGATCAAAATGAGACTAAATGATACTTAAATCCTTGTACTGTGATATTACAAGCCATGGTTTGATGAATAGTATCCTCTTGAGAATCAATGGTTGACCATACTTTAACCTTGAGGGAGTAAAACCCTAGCTGATGAATCATGTTTGGTGTTCTTGATATAACACCCTACCTTACAAAGATACAAAAGGATACAAGACATACTTTTGGCATTTTGATTAGTGGTTAGTGAAACATAAAGCACATAATCATAAAGAAACAAAATACACAAAGAGGTGCTTGATGATCTTTGCAAAGGCGAGCCTAAAGGTGAGGGGGTTAGGAGACAACCAAGTTTGTGATCTTGTTTGTATGTAAAAATGCAAAAAGAGGATGGGATCTTAGGGGTAAAAATTAGGGTATAATAGCTGCCCCTATTTAAGTTTTTTCAATTCGGAGATATGAAGATTAAAATCTTCGTCTCGACGGGATTGGAGATGCGTAAATATAATAATAAACCCAATTTTGGCTCTAAGATACCGCAAAATTCCTATGATATGATATGAAAATGAATGAAAAGGATTCTGTGGGGAAAATGATGCCACAAAAGACACGCAAACCTGCTGAAGAGTAAAGGAAAAGAGACTCCGCAGGAGAAAAACGAAAGAGTAAGTTTCCACTAAGGGAAAACCTACCAACACAAGCAACAAAGGGGACTATATTCAATTCTACTAAGGGAAAAGACTCCAAATCAATTAGAGAATGGATTACCTACTACTATGCATATGGTAGCTTAAACAAAGGTACATATTCCAAGAAGAAAAAGATTACCAACTACCGGTTACTGGGTAGGGTAAGCAAAAAGATGTATTACCTACTACCAAACGAGTGATAACTTAAAAAAAAGGAAATAAAATCAATATGAAATAATATCAATTACCTATTACTGGGTAGGAAGAGAAATATTACTTACTACTGACGAATGGATAACATAAAAAAAGGTAATAAACTCAGAAAAAAGGATAATCAACTACATGTTACTGGGTAGGAAGAGAAATATTACCTACTACCGGTTACTGGGCAGCTTAACAAAGGTAATAAACTAAAAGGAAAAGAAAAATCAACTACCTGTTATAGGGTAGGAAAATAAATATTACCAACTGTTGCACCCCAAAATTTGACCAACATTTATCTACCAAGCTTGTGTCTAGCATCATCATCTGCATCTCATTGATATGTGGGCAGTAGATCAAGATGTATGACTACCCAACAAGAGTTGTATGAGACTTGGAAGCTATCCAAGAAGGTTATTCAAGTGTTCAAAGGTTGATACCTTTGTCAGAGAACTCAAGAGATCCTCGGAGAGATTGGTTGAAGCCAAGGCTGTGTGTCTCATAACTTGAGAGTTGTGGGAGCTCCTCAGATGATTCTGAAACTATGAGGGTGGACTTGAAGCTTTGAGAAAGCTTATGAGATGTCTTGAAAGCCATCATGAAGCCTAGAGAGGTCATTGTACAAGAATTCAGAAGATTCAGCCATGAGTGGTGGAATTAGGGTTTGACTGGGTCAACCCTAGGTCAACTGATGATTTGGAGAGGGTTGAGACCTAATCCAAGAGCCATGTGATCATGGAATGATGCATTGAGATGCTATAAGGATGATTCCTAAACCAACTCGTCATGATTGAGGAGTTTTAGAAGTTTTAAGCTAGGGTTTCTAAAGCTTGACAGTGTAAAATCCCCTAGTTTGATCCCTATCTTCAAGGCAGTTTAGCTCAAGATGTGATTGTCATCTCATCTTCCCCATAACATGAATGTTGTAGAGCTTTCTCTTAGCTTTAATTTTAGTACTAGAAGTCCTTGATAGGATTTGTAGAGCTCAAGTTATGACTTTGACAAATTACAGGTCATCTGAGGTATGTGAATCTGGGTCCTTGAAAGTCACCCAACTTGCATCCAACTTTTTCCCAAGAAGGATGATTCCTATGGATTCTTGGTCAACATGAATGTTGTAGAACATCTTCTTAGCTTTCTAGAAAGTACTAGAAGTCCTTGATAGGATTGGTAGAACTCAACTTATGGCTTTGGCAAGTCAAGGGCATTTTGGTCATTTGGAGGTTATAGGTCATTTCAAGCATAAGGCCATATCTCCTATTTCTAAGCTTCAAATGGAAAAATCTTCAACATAAAACTTGCTTAGAATGATGTTTAAAGCAAGTAAGGAGGTCATGAGATGTTGAAAAGACTTGTATCAAAAAGTGATAAAAATGGCCTAAAATGGAGGCATAAGTTAAATAAGTTGAAATTGAAAATTGGAAATCCCAAGTTGCACATCCAAACCATGTCATATAATAGGTCATTTTGACTCTAAAAGACATTCTAAAAACAATGGTTCAACCACAATTTTGATTTGAGGCCTAGATCATAGGGCTGCTTTGGAAATGGCTTACTTGCATCTTAAGGCACCAAAGCAAAACATGAAAAACTCAATGTACAAGTTAGTTAAGGGTTGTAACACACCATACATCTCATGTGGGGAGAATTTCAAGTCAGAAGTGGTGGTTACAAGAGGCTTGGCATGAGATAGCATATGGTGAGAAGTGAAATCAAAATATCATGAGATGAGAAGTTCAAATACTCATTGGATTGTTCCAGAAGGTTCTGGACAGTTCTAACAAGTCCTATATAATGGTTAGAGCTTGCTCAGATGCAAGGTTGGTGAGAAAAGTGAGAAAAGAGAGAGAGTGCTATCTTGTTGCTTCCATTGCAAGTCAAGTTTCAATTCTACATTCTTCTTCAATTTCATTCATTCTTTCTATACAAACACACTCCATTGATGATTCTGAAGCTGTGCAGATCAACTTGAGAGCAAATCCATGGTGAATTGAAGAGTTGGTGATTGAACTTTCAAGGTATCAAGTCAGAATCGAATTCTGAGATTGAAGCCTCCTCCATCAAATTTGTTGCAAACAGTAGCAAGATTAGCATCTAAGGAAACTTTCTGAAGAGTTTCAAGGCTTGAAGTGAAGGATTTCACCATCTGTTGATCAAGAATAACCAGGTTTGCAAATTCTCCACTACACCATAATTTATGCATTGCTAGGTAGAATTGTTAGTGTAGAAAGGTTAGAGACACATAGGTGATGGATTTTGGAGAGTTAGAGAGCAATTGATGAAGGTTGAATATTGGACACCATTTCTTTGATGATCAAGAACTCGTGGTATAGTGAGATATAATTCATGTTAGATAGCTAATTTCATTCAGTGTGAGTTGGTGAGTATTCTGATGCAAGAAATTTCAAGAACCATGATAGTTGATGATTGAGCACATTTTTGATCTTGGATCGGGTTCAGTGATCTAGGATGTTTCAATTGATTTTGAGATCATGGTTGGATTCAGCATAAAATTCTAGGCAAGATAGGATCTTGAATTTCTATTTTCCATGAAGAATTTATGGAGTTCGTGTTTGAGGAAGAAAGAGCTTGAAGCTCTGCATTTTCATGGATTCTCCAAGAACCCTAGCTGGAGGTTGAAGACGAGTTCATGGTCGTTGGATGGTGAGCTGACCATTGACTATTTCTTGATCCATTGGCCACGATTTAATTTCAGTTTGAGAGGGAATCTGAAACTAGGACGAAACGCACCGTTTCATTAAACAGTGGCTTCATGGGCTTAAGTTTGCTGAACACTATCCACACCCCCAATCCTGGCCCATTGCAAAAATACACTGTATTTGGTTTCTATTCGCACCGTTCCTTTTCCATTTTCCATTCATTTTATTAATTTTTTTTCTGATTGAGTTGGGCTTAGCGCGTTACTATCTGAACCCCCCACTTTTAGCCCATATGAGAAATGAACTGCATCTGGTTACTAGATACACCACCTCCTTTCATATTTTCATTTTATTTTCTCCATTTTATTTCAAACTTGGAAAAATCATAATAAATAGGAAATTAATGAGTTCTGCATGGGAATTTTTTCTCCCATTTCATAATAATGTCTAGAAAATTTTCAAATAAAAATATTTTCATTTCATGCATTTTTGATATTTTTTGTGTATTTTCTACTTTTATTGCATTTTATTTCTTTTATGTTGATACATGAATTTGTAGAATTTTGTTTAGGTAGTTCCCTTAACATTTTTAGGCCATTCTTTTTAGGATAGTTAGATATAAGCTTTAGCTTCCCCCTGGATTTATCCCATAATTTTGTGATGAATTTTAGATTAGTTTTGATTAGATGATATTAGGTTGTGTAGAATTAGGTTAATCCTTAACATAGGTCCATAATAACACTAGAATTTTGGGTTTCTAGGTCAAGTTAGACATTGGGACATATAAGGGTATTAAGGGTAGGTATGTAGGATCCCTTAGAAATTATATTAGGTTTCAATATAGTAGTATACTATTTTTAGATGATTTTTGTGGTTGATGATTGTTTGTGTTGCCCTTGTGGGCTTGAATTTTTGTTTGCTTTGTTTTGTGGGCTTGGAGAGCTTGGGATTGCTTGGAGTAGCATTAAGGAGCATAGTAGGAGCATTGAGGAGCATTAAGGAGCTTGAGAGCTTGATCTTATTTGTTTTGTTGATTGTTTTAGGGTTAGGGATTAGGAAGAGTTTAGACCTAGTTAACTTCTTTCTTAAACATGGATGGTATCTTTCACCTCCATTTCTCCCTATGATTCAAAGTCCTTCCATGATATACACCTCTCTCCTTTGGAGGGATAAGTGATTTTACCTAGGAAGTAGAACTTTTGAGGGAACCATTCCTTTGATGTTGAACCCTTATAGGTCACCTTTGATGGTCAATAAGCAGTTCAATATCCCCAGCTTATCCAGTAAGTGATTTCCTCTGGTTTGATTATTTTGAGAGATGTTGAACGTGAGCTTGAAGATGAAGACTTCAATGAAGAGTATGGAAGAGGATGAATCCTTGAATATTGCCATTCCAGCTGAAGCTTGAAGAGCAACAAGAGCAAGTTGATACTTGAAGACCCCTGAAGATTAGGTGAAGCCTGAAGGTGGAGCTGATCAAGAAGCTGAAGCTTAAAAGAGAAGATAAGTTGAAACTTATGTTGAAGGGTTGAAACCTGGGACAGCAAATTAACATTTGTCAAGAGTAATTGGAAGTCTGAAGACTGAGTTGCTGTTGGAAGAGCTGAAGCTTGGAGTTGAGAGAGGAGTTGCTTTCTTCTGTTTTCCTTTTTTGTATTGATGTGTTTTGTTTGACTTGCTTGATGCACTAGAATAAGTCCATATCTAGAATAGGTAGAATCTAGGAGCATGATTGCACTAGAGGTTGAGTTGCTCCCTCTGCTTGTATTGTTACTGTGTGGCTTTGCTTGCGGGTATTCGGTAGAGCCCAGCTCCCTTGCCCATGTGGTTTGTTTGCCTGATGGCATTTTATTTCATTTCTTCTGTATGATTGTAGTTTACTGTTTTGCTTGATAGCATGTTGTTTACATTTCAGTATGATTACTGTTCTTCATTCTGGCTTGAGGTTGAGATGAGCTTGCGGAGGCTGAAGCCCCACACACATTTCCTCCCTCACTTGCATTGCATGCATTTTACTGTTAAGCTGATGCTTTGTCTGTTTTGGTGTATCATTGACATGATCCCTTAGGACTCTCATTTCCTTTGATAAGGAATTGATGATAGAATTTTAGGTTGAAACCTATGCATGACAACTTCTAGGAGTTCCCTGTTCAAACCTCAACCATAGGATGAATCCTTGGCATGACAACAGTAGGATTTGATAGTCTCCCTCCTAGTTGGGCCTGTTCTCTTCTCATCTCAAAACAGTTTAAGATACAGTAATCATGATTGATTTCTTTCGTACGTTACGAGCCTTAAGCTATCTGAGAAAGGATTGTGGGAGAGTTTCTTTTCCACGGTCTGGATGTTTGGTATGGTACCCTTTGGGTGACATGCGACGCATTCACTCTCAGGTCATAGTCTCTAGTGCGATTGAAATCGCAAACACAATAAAAAACACTTCTTTCATGAAAGACAGGAAATAAAGCGCAGTATCCCGAACTACGTGAGCTCTGATCTCTCATACCTATTGAGAGTACGTAGGCACAATACTGATGTTATTGCGAGCTACCTTCCCCCATAACCCGTCGTAGGCCGAACTACGTTGACTCTGATTTCTCCTTCTCTGATGAGAATACGTAGGCATAAAGTGCGACGCTTTGCCGAGTCATTTTTCTTTTTTGTTTAAGCCAGCCTTGATAGGTAGATAGAATAAAACCAACCCGTCCAAGTAACCACAACAAGCGTGGATCCCGTCGAGTACGACGGACGTGAGGGGTGCTAATACCTTCCCCTTGCGTAACCGACTCCCGAACCCAGACAATGGTTGCGACGACCTTGTCTTACCCTTATTCGTTAGGTTTTTTCGATCGTTTCCTTTCCCGCTCTGAGGGATAAATAACGAAAGGTGGCGACTCTTCTGTTGTGCCGGCACCTTCTGGGTATCGTACCACCCCTCTTGAATGTCTGTGACGCTGATGAACACATAGGATGCCGAACTTGAGTCAGTTCAGGGCCATACCTGTGAGCAGGGTTGGGTTTATTGCAGGAAACCTTGACCTTCAGACTACCTGGTTTTCTTGACAGTGAATCAGTTTTGTTGGTACCGGGGTTTCTCAGTGGCAGATTTGTCTGTTCTTGATAGAGCAGGTTTTGATCAGAGAACCTTATCATCAGATGTGTATTTGTTCTTGATAGAGCAGGTTTTGATCAGAGGATCTTATCAGCAGATGTTGTTTGTTCTTGATAGAACAGATTGTTGAGTGGGGTCTGAAGATCTCATCAGTCGCTGTATGTTTGTTCTTGGTAGAGCAGATTTTTGATTGGGGTCTGAAGACCTCATCAGCAGATATTTCTTGATCCTACATCCGAGGTCCTTATTATCAGACATTTGTTCTTGACAGAGCAGAATTATGATCTTGTGTATATGGCCCTATCAGATGGTTGTTCCTGGCAGATCAGATTTGTGGTCCTACACCGGGGTTTCTTCTTAGTGGTTGTTCTTGATAGAGCAAGATTATGGTTTTGTTGATACAGAATCTCCACAACAGCAGTCACCTTGGTCTCCTATTGCATGATTGCATTTTGCATTAGTTTGCATACTCATTTGCATTTCATTAACGTGTGTCTGTGTTGCAGGTACCGTTCTCCCCGATCCCGGATTTCTTGCCTCCTATTGTATTGTTATGGGCTTTCTGAGGAAGACCGTGGCTTACAAGTTCCCTGCCCCCGATGTGGTTAAGTTGACTGGTTTGATAGCTCTAGCAAATGATTCTGTGAGGGATGAGTTTAGAAAATCCTACGGCAGGTTGCTCAGTTTGGTTCATAAACCTTCTGTGTTCGAGTTGAATGGGTTGCACGCTCTGCTGCAGTTCTACGACCCCCCGCTGAGATGTTTCACTTTCCAAGATTTTGTTCTCGCACCCACGCTGGAAGAGTATGCCGATTTGCTAGGTGTACCTATCAAGAGGCATATGCCTTTTGTTCACATGGATGCTGAGCCTGATCTGGCTGATTTAGCTCCTTCACTTCATCTGGACGCCTCCGAGTTAGTATTGACTAGTTGGAACAAGGTTCTTGGGTTCTCCTTGCAGTTTCTAGTGGGTAAGGCTCAGCAGTGTGCCAAGGACGGATGTTGGGTCGCGTTCAATGTCATCCTTGCTCTGTGCATATACGACATCGTTCTGTTCCCCAATATGCCCGATTTTGTAGACTTTGATGCGTTTCACATCTTTGCTTCAGGGAATCCAGTCCCTACCTTGATCGGAGATGTCTATCATTCATTCCACTACAAAAACGAGAACAGGAGGGGGAAGAATGTCTCGTGCTGTGTACCCTTGCTCTACAAGTGGTTTGATAGCCATCTGCCCAAGAGGGGTCCTTTTGTCTTGTCTGCAGCCACAGCTGAGTGGCCTGAGCGTCTGATGAGTTTATCTGCAGAGGATATTGACTGGTTCGACAGAGATAGGTTGGGTACTGAGGTGATCTTCAGTTGCAGCGGGTTTCCAAATGTGCCTTTGATAGGTAGGAAGGGCTGTATAAACTACAATCCGTCGTTGTTGGTTCGACAGTTCGCGTATGCTTTGAGAACTCCGCCGAAGGATGAAGAGGTACAAGAATCTTTGTACTTCACTGGTCTTCTAGAGGGGGATCTGTTGTCCAAGCTTCAGCGCGCGTGGAATGGTATCAGTAAGCGAGGAAAGCCATTGCTGGGAAAAAGCAACAATCAAGCCTACCCTCCATACGTGACTTGGATCAAAGCCAGGGCAAATGCTATAGGGATGTCATTTCCTCATGCCAAGCCAGAAAGCCCTCCCATGATTGAAGAGCCTACTACTGTGCCCATCCAGCAGCATAATCAGGTGTTAGCTGAGCGGGATGAATTGAAGCGGGCGAACAAAGAACTGGAGAAGGAATTAGCTCAGCTCTGAAGCGAGAGGAACGAAGTCGTTCATTCTTTCAAAAGGCAGACAGAGCTGGTGAACCAGCTAGGTACATACCTGACTAAGCAGATAGCCGAGCGTGAACGCATGGGTCGAGACTTCAAGGTTGTCAACGACGTACTGGCTACGAAGAAGCATCACTTGGACGAGGCATATCGGAGGATATCCAAGTTCAACCAGCACTGGAAGGCTTCCCTGGCCACCAGGAAAGAGCGGGAGGATAAGCTGATGCTACAGATCTCCAAGCTGGAAGCCCAGGTGAAGGACAGTGAAAAGAGGTTTGATGAAGAAACCGCCCGCAGATACGCCGCCGAAGGCCAGCTCAACAAAGCTCTCGCTAACCTGAAGGAGCGCAAGCTGACGTTTGAGTCCAAGAAGCGGAAATTAGAAGATTGCTTCGGCGAAGGAGCATGGGAGGGTTCGGTCGAAGGACTTCAGTATACCATTGTGCAGAGGGAATTACTCGTCGAGGGGTTACTCACTCTGCCTGATCATCCAGAAACAAAGGAGTTGTTAGAAGAGTATCGCGCCCGTGGCCATACTTGACTATTTGTATTCCTTTTGTTTTGATCATTGTTGTATGCTGACCATCACCAGGCTTGTTGGCTGAGGTCACGCTGTTGATTCATCTTGTACTCGCTGATGCTATGTATCGCCTTGATAGGCTTTCTTTATATATGAGATTGTTGTTTCCATGATTGGACCCGGACTTCTTCTTCTAATTATTATCAGCACTGGCACTCAGGCACTAGGATCGGGGGAGATCTCCCCAACACACAGACACACGCATGCATTTGCATGAAGCATTTGCATGATGAGCATTTTGTTGTTTTTCCTAACCCTTCTGTGTTTAACAGGTTTTTCAAGGTTTACAGGTTGTCCCAGGTTGTTTCCGGTGGTTCCAGGGTTGATCAGAGACTAGTTCACCGCTATCCTACTAGAGCTAATCAGACCAGGATCATGGATCAAGTTCAAACTGACGTTCAGGAGCTCCGCGAGAGGACGGACCGCTTCATGGAGCTCATGCAAGTGGTCGCCAATGGCCAGGACTAGCTCAGAACTTTGGTTCAGCCTTTGGTCTCCAGGGTTGATAGCAACGACATACTCCACGGTGGGATCGTGCCTACTCCTCCACCAGTTGATACTCCACAGAATGGTGTCCCCGTGGCCGGGGGCAACGGCAATGCTAATGGCAATATGATGGCCAACATCGGACTCAATACGGCGGGCGTCGGTAATGGGAGTCTGAGAGCTAATGTCAATATCGGGCCGGGCAACGGCAATGCAGGCGTCGGGAATCTGTTGGTGCCTCAGCCATGGCTTGAGGATCATCAGGATGATGTGTTCTTTCAAAGAGGTGCTGAAGGGGAGCTGAATGCTGAAGCGCGACTCAGATTCAAAGCACTTGAAGATAAAATGAGAGATATCGAGAATCAGAATACTTTGGGTGTTGATATGTCCAAGCTGGGATTAATTGCTGATTTCAAGGTACCTCCTAAGTTTAGGGTACCCGAATTCAAAAAATATAAGGGCACCACTTGCCCTCGTGTCCACCTGAGATCGTACTACAGGAAGATGTCTGCTCATTCCGAAGACGAGAAGTTGCTGATGCACTTCTTCCAAGACAATCTTTTCGGGCCATCCCTCGAGTGGTACATGGGTCTGGAGCCCACTAGTGTGCGCACATGGAAGGATCTCGCTGAAGCATTTGTGCACCATTACCAGTACAATAGCGACTTGGCCCCGAACCGAGTCCAGCTGCAGAACCTGTCGCAGAGGAATAATGAAGGATTTAAGGAGTACGCCCAGCGGTGGCGTGAGTTGGCAGCTCGGGTTCAGCCGCCGATGGTTGAACGAGAGCTCGTGCAGATGTTTGTGGCCACCCTCCCGGGGGTTTACTATGAAAAGTTAGTCAGCGGTATGTCTGGGACGTTCTTAGCTCTCATTATCATGGGCGAGCACGTCGAGAATGGAATCAAGATCGGGAAAATTCAAGGTGAGTCATCCTCAGCTGGAGGAGGTGGAAAGAAACCTTATGCTGGCAAACGACGAGAAGGAGAAGCGAGCGCTGTGACCAACGCTCGAAGAAAGGGCAAGGGCCCTCAGCAGCAGGTAGCCAGTATAAATATCCCGGCAGCTCCACGGCAGCAGCAGTAGCAACCGAATCAGCAGGGATATAGAAAGTACCAGAACCGGGCATCTTTGGCAAACCGTCACTTCGAGGCACCGCCCATGTCGTATGCGCAATTGTTACAGACTTTGCTTCAACTTCAGTTAGTTCAGAAGAGGACGATGGCTCCCTTGACAGGGGCACCTCCACCAAGGTACGACGCCAATGCCACTTGCGATTTTCATTCAGGGGCGCCAGGCCACACGATCGAGAACTGCAAAGCCTTCAAGCACAAGGTGCAGGACCTGGTAGATGCCAAGATCATCAACTTCTCCGATAATGTGCCTAATGTCACGAAGAATCCTATGCCAAATCATAGAGGAGGCGGAGTGAACGCCATTATCGAAGAAGAGAGCGCAGATCTGTTGACTGATGTCAGAGACCTAAAGACGCTGCTTAGCTTCATTAAAGCTAAGTTGCTGAAAAGAGGGTTCTTTCCAGGGTGCGAAGAACTATGCATGGACTGTGCCACGCATTCTGATGGTTGTGAGCAGTTGGTCGAAGGAATTCAAAGTCTGATGACTGAGGGGATTCTGCAGTTTAGCCAGAGGGCTGAAAGTGGATCAGGAGAGGTAGTGTTGAAGCAGGCCGATGAAGTCGCCACCATCACCATCCCTCGCCGGCCAATAACTATCTCTGCGCCCAGACCGCCCACAATCACTATTACCAAAGCTGGGCCGATACCCTTCGAGAGCACTAACGTCGTTCCGTGGCATTATGGGGCTGAAGTCTATTGCAACGGACTGAAGTTGGAGCTGGAACCGTATGGGACGACTGTGGAGAATCTTACAGGAATCAGTGGTATTACCCGCAGTGGAAGAGTGTTTGCACCGCCAGAGGTCGTAGCGGATAGAGCGGTCAGAGCTGATCCGGTCGATAAGGGTAAAAGCAAAGTCGTTGAAGAAGTCCCGTGTGGGGTAGAGAAAGACTTGCTTGTCAAAGACGCCGAGGAGTTTATGCGGTTGATCAAAAAGAGCGACTACAAGATTGTAGATCATCTCCATCAGACGCCTTCGAAGATTTCCATTCTAAACTTGTTGCTGTGTTCTGAGGCACACCGCAACGCGCTGCTGAAGGTGTTGAACGCCGCCTACGTACCGCAAGAGATATCAGTGAATCAGCTAGAAGAGGTTGTAGCCCACGTAAATGCTGGCAATGGGCTAGGTTTCACAGACTTAGAGCTGACGCCAAAAGGGAGAAATCACAATAGCGCCCTGCACATCTCGATAGAGTGCAGGGGCACAATCATGTCGCACGTGCTGGTGGACACGGGTTCATCGCTTAATGTTCTTCCGAAGAAGGCGTTAATGAAGTTGGACACTCGTGGAGTGCTCTGCACACCCAGTGATCTGGTTGTGAAGGCGTTCGACGGAACTAAATGCCACGTTTTCGGGGAGGTGACCCTGCCAATCCAAGTTGGTCCGGAAACGTTCGACGCGGTCTTTTATATTATGGACATCATGCCTGCCTACAGTTGTCTCTTGGGTCGGCCATGGATCCATGTTGCTGGTGCCGTGACCTCCACGTTGCACCAAAAGCTCAAATATGTTGTCGGGGGAAGCATCGTAACCGTGTGCGGCGAGGAGGACATAATGGTGAGCCATTTGTCATCCTTTAAGTATGTTGAAATGGATGGCGAAATCCATGAAACTCTTTGTCAAGCGTTCGAGGCCGTCAAAGTGAAGGAAGTAGCTCCTGTAGTCACAGAAAAGCCAGAGATGAATCTCTCCTCCTTCAAGGAAGCTCAGGTCGTCGTCCAAGCTGGATCTACCCCAGGCTGGGGGCGAATTTTGGAGATACCCAACAAGCAGGATAAGTTTGGGTTGGGGTATTCTCCTGGAGCTGAAGCTTCTTCTTCTTTGTCTAGCAGCGCGTCTCGAGGTAAAAGGTCGATCCAATTTACCAGTGGCGGAGTGATCTTCGAAAGCATCAACGCAACGTCTAAAGACAGTGGGGATAGAGATTGTGACCTCGACTCTTGGATTCAGCCAGGCGAGGGCCTCAACAATTGGACCATCAAGGATATCATCCAGATGACAAGTGAAGAGTAATGATTTACTTTTTCCAATCATTGTACAACCCTATGTCCTACCCGGGGCATAGTGGTTTTATTGCCAGGGCCTTGTTGGATTATGTACATGCATTTTGTTAATAAATCAAAGGCGTTTTCTTCGTATTCAAATTTTGTGATCTCTGTTATTCCTGTTTTATATTTGTTTCGAAAAACAGTAAAATGGCAATGGGGTTTGTGCTAACCTGCGCATCCTTGTTTTAAACTTAACCCTTGTTATTGCAGGATCCACATAACAGATGACATCGACTCTGGACCCTCTACGGCTCACTTCGACTTCGATTGCCCGATCTATCAAGCCGAAGAAGAGATTGATGAAGACGAAGACCTTCCTGAGGAGTTGGCCCGCTTGTTGAAACAAGAGGAAAAAGTTATTCTGCCTCATGAGGAGGAGATCGAAATCGTGAACCTGGGTTCTGAAGAGCTCGTCAGAAACGTCAGGATAGGGGCTGCGTTGCAGAGTGATGTCAAGCAGAGACTGGTCGAGATGCTTCGAGAGTATAGTGACGTCTTTGCTTGGTCATACGAAGATATGCCCGGACTTGACACGGATATCGTGGTCCACCACTTGCCGCTGCGAGAGGATTGCCCTCCCGTTAAGCAGAAGCTTAGGAGGACGAGACCAGATATGGCCGTTAAGATCAAAGAAGAAGTGCAAAAACAGCTTGATGCTGGCTTCTTAGCGGTCACCACTTACCCTCTGTGGGTCGCCAACATAGTGCCTGTACCAAAGAAGGACGGTAAGGTACGCATGTGCGTCGATTATCGGGATTTGAATAGGGCGAGCCCTAAAGATGATTTCCCGTTGCCTCATATCGATGTGTTGGTCGACAACACAATCCAGTTCTCCGTGTTTTCGTTCATGGATGGCTTCTCCGGTTACAATCAGATCAAGATGGCGCCGGAGGACATAGAGAAAACGACGTTTATCACCCCCTGGGGAACATTCTGCTATAAGGTAATGCCTTTCGGTCTGAAGAACGCATGGGCCACTTACCAACGAGCAATGGTAACTTTGTTTTTTATGACATGATTCATCATGAGATTGAAGTCTATGTTGATGACATGATTGCGAAGTCCCAAACGGAGGAGGGACATCTGGTCAGTTTACTGAAGCTTTTTGAGAGGCTTAGGAAGTTCAGGTTGAGGCTGAATCCTAACAAATGTACTTTCGGAGTACGGTCCGGAAAGTTACTGGGGTTTATTGTGAGCGAACGAGGCATCGAGGTTGATCCTACGAAAATAAAAGCCATTCAAGAAATGCCAGCGCCGAAAACAGAAAAAGAAGTTCGTGGTTTCCTGGGCAGAATAAACTACATTGCAAGGTTTATCTCTCAGCTCACGGCCACGTGTGAACCGATGTTCAAGCTGCTAAAGAAAGATCAAGCGATTATCTGGAATGAGGATTGCCAGAAGGCATTTGACAAGATAAAGCAGTATCTCCAAGAACCTCCAATCTTGATACCCCCAGTGGCCGGACGACCTTTAATCATGTACTTGACAGTTCTTGAGAATAATATGGGGTGTGTTCTCGGTCAGCACGATGAGACGGGCAGAAAGGAGCATGCCATTTACTACTTGAGTAAAAAGTTCACAGACTGTGAATCTCGCTACTCGATGCTGGAGAAGACGTGTTGTGCACTAGCCTGGGCTGCCAAACGTCTACGACAGTACATGCTCAATCACACCACCATGCTAATTTCGAAGATGGATCCGATCAAGTACGTCTTCGAAAAGCAGGCTCTTTCGGGTAGGATTGCCAGATGGCAAATGGTGTTAACAGAATATGACATTCAGTACGTTTCCCAGAAGGCCATAAAGGGAAGCGTATTGTCTGATTACCTTGCCGAACAGCCGATCGAGGATTACCAGCCGATGAAGTTTGAATTCCCTGACGAGGATATCGTGTTTCTCAAAGCGAAGGATTGCGATGAGTCGTTGCCCGATGAGGGGCCAGATAGGAAATCCCAGTGGAAATTGATATTCGATGGGGCGGTTAATTCCTATGGAAGTGGCATCGGGGCTATCATCACGACTCCCCACGGATCCCACATCCCGTTTACTGCGAGACTGACGTTTCCAGTCACCAACAATGAGGCGGAGTACGAAGCATGCATCATGGGTCTAGAAGAGGCAATTGATCTGAGAATCAAGAATCTAGACGTATATGGTGACTCAACGCTTGTGATCAACCAAATTAAAGGGGAGTGGGAGACTCGTCAATCAAATCTGGTGCCGTACATGAATTATGCCAGAAGGCTACTTCCGTTCTTTGATCGAGTGGAACTTCATCATGTGCCCAGAGTGGAAAATCAGATGGCTGATGCCTTAGCCACGTTGGCTTCAATGTATAAAGTCAATTTTTGGAATGAAGCTCCAAGAATCGTCCTTTCGCGTCTTGATAGACCTGCATTTATCTTTGCAATCGAGGAAGCTGCTGACGGCAAGCCATGGTTCCATGACATCCAGACTTTCCTTATGACTAAGGAATATCCTGCGGGTGCGTCAACCCAGGATAAGAAGACTCTGAGGAGGCTGTCTGGAAATTTTTATCTCAATCCTGATGGAGTGTTGTATAAAAGAAACCACGATCTCGTGCTACTCAGATGTGTAGATGAGAAAGAGGCGAGTATGCTCATGGAAGAAGTCCATGAAGGCGTATTTGGTACGCACGCCAGCGGGCATGCTATGACGAGAAAGATCCTGAGAGCAGGGTATTACTGGCTGACGATGGAGTCTGATTGCTTCAGATTCGCGAAGAGATGTCATAAATGCCAGATTTATGCTGATAAAGTTCATGTGCCGCCATGCCCGTTAAATGTCATGTCCTCCCCGTGGCCGTTCTCCATGTGGGGCATCGACATGATAGGCAAGGTCGAGCCCACTGCATCTAACGGTCATCACTTCATTCTAGTAGCTATCGACTACTTCACCAAGTGGGTGGAGGCAGTCTCGTATGCTAATGTGACCAAGCAGGTGGTGGCTAAATTCATAAAGAGGGACATCATCTGTCGTTACGGAATTCCCGAGCAGATCATTACCAATAATGGTTCGAATCTGAATAACAAGATGATGAAGGAGCTGTGCCAGAGCTTCAAGATTGAACACCACAACTCATCTCCTTATCGGCCGAAGATGAATGGCGCCGTTGAAGCGGCCAACAAGAACATAAAGAAGATTGTTCAGAATATGGTTGTGACATACAAAGACTGGCACGAGATGCTGCCATTTGCACTGCACGGTTATCGTACGACGGTACGTACGTCGACCGGGGCAACTCCTTTCTCCTTAGTGTACGGTATGGAAGATGTCCTACCGTTAGAAGTGGAGATCCCTTCCTTGCGAGTTTTGGTTGATGTGAAACTCGACGAGGCAGAATGGATTACGAACCGACTGAACCAACTCAGCCTGATGGACGAGAAGAGGTTAGCGTCGATTACATTTGGTCGTCTGTACCAAATCCGAATGAAGAAAGCTTATGATAAGAAGGTACGTCCTAGAAGCTTTCAGACGGGTGATCTCGTCCTGAAGAAGATTCTTCCTCCACACTCCGATCACCGGGGCAAGTGGACTCCGAATTACGAAGGTCCGTACGTCGTCAGCAAGGTCTTCTCGGGAGGAGCTTTGTTGTTATCCATGATGGATGGTGAAGATTTTGCATCCCCGGTGAACGCGGACACAGTTAAAAAATACTTTGCTTGAAAGCGACCCGCTGGACAAAAAAAAGGAGAGTCCAGGCAAAAAAGGGGCATCCCGGCGAACCAAAAACAGAATAAAAAGGTTCGGGCAAAAATTAGGGATATAAATTGAAAAAAGGCACACCCGCGAAGTCGAAAACCTACACTGGGCGGCTTCGGCAAAAAAGGGTATTCCGGTGAACTGAAAACCCGCAAAGGGCGGTTCACGCAAAAGTTAGGGATTTGAAAAAGCAAATGACTGCGTTCCGCGTGTGGACTTTCTTTGTTTAGTGGTTTGGAGGACCTGAGGGCCGTTCATCTGAATCAATCTCTTCCGAAGCTGAAGCGTCAGAGAAGTATCGAAGTCGAGTGGGTCATAGAGGGATCAAATCATGGTGTTCGTCTACGCCTCGTTGCCGACATTTGTATATACTGATGTATATTTATGTTTTATTTTTGTGCGGCTTCCTCATTCCAGGAGCTTGCATCTGTTGTAAAACATTTTTACCCATTAAGGGGTTCGTTATTAATAAAATGCATACTATTCAACAATTTTGTTTGTCTGTTTAGCATTTATCTGTTTTGTTTGCGAAAAAGAACGCCAATGTTTTTGATAAAATGCGCATACATAAACTTACTGGCCTAGGCCACTGATTGTTGAAACAATTAATTACTTGAATATTGTCACGAGATAATAACCTTGATAGGTCCCTTTGAGAAGGGTATCTTGTCTGTTTATTTGTGTTGTTACAGGTGTAGCATATTCCAGACAGTGCGCCGTGCGCATCCCGAAGCAGGATGATTCCTCCTTCTCCAGCAGAGTTCAGTAGCCTCTCCCCGCAGAGTCTGAACGCGAGATAATGAGCATTGATATGTCTCCCCAGGCAGAGATGATTCTCTCCCCAATCAGATGTATCCTGAAGGAACGTCATCTCCTCAGCTGAGTCAGGCGCCGAAGCACGTGTTCATCCCCCAGCACCGGGTCACAAGTGCAGGTTTCGTAGGAAACTATTCGTACGGCGAAGTATGCCGCAACTGATGGTGCCAGACTAAAGTCTTCAGCGGAATTGAAATTCCCCACCAGGGTTGTACCCTCCCCCGAAGTCGGATGATTCCTTCTTCCCCAGTGGAATTAAGATTCCCCCGCAGAGTCGTACTCTCTCCAGCGAAGCAGAATGATTTCTCCTTCCTCAGCCGAGTTTGCAGATCCCCGAGAGAGCCGAATCCTTGGAAGCTGCTCAAGCCATGATTGGTTCTCCCCAGTGGAAGGTTGAACAGCCGAAGTTGTTTCCCCACAGAGTCGTCATCTCTAGAGAAGTAGCCGAGAAGGCCACGCAGTTTATTCCCGTGATTGACATCGCTTTCCCTCAGCAGGTCCAAGTTCTCGTAGAGCTTCATTCCCCCGCAGCAGTCAACTGAAGTTGTGTCCCCTGCGAAGTCCAATTGATATTGGCGTGACCATGTTCTCCTCAGCAGGATGATTCCTCTATATGAGTAGTTCTCTCTCCTTGACAGGAGAATTCCCCCTCGACATTTATTTTGCTGACGGGATCACATCATTGTGCATGATTGCATAGCATTTATCATAAACGCATAGCATTTCCACCGTGTAGAGCATTGCGCCATTGCCGAAGCATATGCATAACACACATGATCTAGGTTGTTACTGTTCTTGTTTTGCAGGTGTTCCGCCGCAGGATCGGTTGCTCAGGATGATTCCTGACATTCTCCCCAACGAAGTCGCCGATTCAAGATGATTCTTGAAGCCCCCAGCGAAGTCTTCGGTTCAAGATGATTCTTGAATTCCTCAGCAGGGCCGCTTGCTTAAGATGATTCTTAAGACCCCAGTGCAGTCACCAGAGTTGGTTGCTCAAGTTGATACTTAGAGTCCCCAGCAAAGGTTGCCCAGGATGATTCCTGAAATCCCCAACAGAGTGCTCGCTCAGGATGATTCCTGAAAGCTCCAGCATGGTTACCGGTGCAAGATGATTCTTGAAGGTCCCCGGCGGAGTTATTTGTTCAAGATGATTCTTGAAGTCCTCAGCAGAGTTGATTCATCCAGAATGATTCCTGGACCCCGGAGCGGAGTTACTTGATAGTTCTCCATAATTCCCCAGCGGCGATGCGTCATCCCCAGCAGGTTTCTAACGGCGAAGTTGAAACCTCCCTTGAAGACTCCATGATTGAAGTCTGACCGTGTTAATGAAGCAGTTCTCTCAGCTGATGCAGAGTGCCTGATGGCAGAGGTTTAGATGTTCCCAATTGGCTCATGATTGACCAAGAATTCTATTCTCGACTTGCTGATGAAGTCCGGCTGATGTCCGACAGATGTCTTTGAATGCCTGATGGCATGATCAACCTGATAGTTGAAGTCCGGCTGATGCCCGACAGATGTCTTTGAATGCCTGATGGCATGGTCAACCTGATAGTTGAAGTCCGGCTGATGCCCGACAGATGTCTTTGAATGCCTGATGGCATGATCAACCTGATGGTTGAAGTCCGGCTGATGCCCGACAAGTTCTTTGAATGCCTGATGGCATGATCAACCTGATGGTTGAAGTCCGGCTGATGCCCGACAGTTTCTTTGAATGCCTGATGGTTGAAGTCTGGCTGATGCCCGACAGTTTCTTTGAATGCCTGATGGCATGATCAACCTGATGGTTGAAGTCCGACTGATGCCCGACAAGCTCTTTGGATGCCTGATAGCATGATCGACTATGTATTATCAGTTACCGTATGACCTATTCTCCAGCTAGTTGCCGTGCAGCTATTATTTCAGTGTTCGAAGATCTGTTCCCACCAGAGTACCGTGTGCTTGTGCAGTTGGCAAATTTTCGGGTTTATCGGTATTCAACCGTCTCGCACCTTGATTGGCTGAGAGTCGTTCGCCTCATCTAGTCAGGTTCAAGCCGTTTGAATAGGGGCAGCTGTTGCACCCCAAATTTTGACATACATTTATCTACCAAGCTTGTGTTCACTAGCATCATCATCTGCATCTCATTGATATGTGGGCAGTAGATCAAGATGTATGACTACCCAGCAAGAGTTGTATGAGACTTTGAAGCTAGCCAAGAAGGTTATTCAAGTTTTCAAAGGTTGATACCTTTGTCAGAGAACTCAAGAGATCCTCAGAGAGATTGGTTGAAGCCAAGGCTGTGTGTCTCATAACTTGAGAGTTGTGGGAGCTCCTCAGATGATTCTGAAACTATGAGGGTGGACTTGAAGCTTTGAGAAAGCTTATTAGATGTCTTGAAAGCCATCATGAAGCCTAGAGAGGTCATTATACAAGAATTCAGAAGATTCAGCCATGAGTGGTTGAATTAGGGTTTGATTGGATCAACCCTAGGTCAACTGATGATTTGGAGAGGGTTGAGACCTAATCCAAGAGCCATGTGATCATGGAATGATGCATTGAGATGCTATAAGGATGATTCCTAAAATAACTCATCATGATTGAGGAGTTTGAGAAGTTTTAAGCTAGGGTTTATAAAGCTTGACAGTGTAAAATCCCTTAGTTTGATCCCTATCTTCAAGGCAGTTTAGCTCAAGATGTGATTGTCATCTCATCTTCCCCACAACATGAATGTTGTAGAGCTTTCCCTTAGCTTTAATTTGAGTACTAGAAGTCCTTGATAGGATTTTTAGAGCTCAAGTTATGACTTTGACAAATTACAGGTCATCTGAGGTATGTGAATCTGGGTCCTTGAAAGTCACCCAACTTGCATCCAACTTTTGCCCAAGAATGATGATTCCTATGGATTCTTGGTCAACATGAATGTTGTAGAACATCTTCTTAGCTTTCTAGAGAGTACTAGAAGTCCTTGATAGGATTGGTAGAACTCAACTTATGGCTTTGGCAAGTCAAGGGCATTTTGGTCATTTGGAGGTTATAGGTCATTTCAAGCATAAGGCCATATCTCCTATTTCCAAGCTTCAAATGAAAAAATATTCAACATCAAACTTGCTTAGAATGATGTTTTAAGGCTAGTAAGGAGGTCATAAGATGTTGAAAAGGCTTGTATCAAAAAGTGATAAAAATGGCCTAAAATGGAGGCATAAGTTAAATAAGTTGAAATTGAAAATTGGAAATCCCAAGTTGCACATCCAAACCATGTCATATAATAGGTCATTTTGACTCTAAAAGACATTCTAAAAACAATGGTTCAACCACAATTTTGATTTGAGGCCTAGATCATAGGGCTGCTTTGGAAATGGCTTACTTGCATCTTAAGGCACCAAAGCAAAACATGAAAAAACTCAATGTACAAGTTAGTTAAAGGTTGTAACACACCATACATATCATGTGGGGAGAATTTTAAGTCAGAAGTGGTGGTTACAAGAGGCTTGGCATGAGATAACATATGGTGAGAAGTGAAATCAAAATATCATGAGATGAGAAGTTCAAATACTCATTGGATTGTTCCAGAAGGTTCTGGAGAGTTCTAACAAGTCCTATATAATGGTTAGAGCTTGCTCAGATGCAAGGTTGGTGAGAAAAGTGAGAAAAGAGAGAGAGTGCTATCTTGTTGCTTCCATTGCAAGTCAAGTTTCAATTCTACATTCTTCTTCAATTCCATTCATTCTTTCTATACAAACACACTCCATTGATGATTCTGAAGCTGTGCAGATCAACTTGAGAGAAAATCCATGGTGAATTGAAGAGTTGGTGATTGAACTTTCAAGGTAGCAAGTCAGAATCGAATTCTGAGATTGAAGCCTCCTCCATCAAATTTGTTGCAAACAGTAGCAAGATTAGCATATAAGGAAACTTTCTGAAGAGTTTCAAGGCTTGAAGTGAAGGATTTCACCATTTGTTGATCAAGAATAACCAGGTTTGCAAATTCTCCACTACACCATAATTTATGCATTGCTAGGTAGAATTGTTAGTGTAGAAAGGTTAGAGACACATAGGTGATGGATTTTGGAGAGTTAAAGAGCAATTGATGAAGGTTGAATATTGGACACCATTTCTTTGATGATCAAGAACTCGTGGTATAATGAGATATAATTCATGTTAGATAGCTAATTTCATTCAGTGTGAGTTGGTGAGTATTCTGATGCAAGAAATTTCAAGAACCATGATAGTTGATGATTGAGCACATTTTTGATCTTGGATCGGGTTCAGTGATCTAGGATGTTTCAATTGATTTTGAGATCATGGTTGGATTCAGCATAAAATTCTAGGCAAGATAGGGTCTTGAATTTCTATTTTCCATGAAGAATTGATGGAGTTCGTGTTTGAGGAAGAAAGAGCTTGAAGCTCTGCATTTTCATGGATTCTCCAAGAACCCTAACTGGTGGTTGAAGACGAGTTCATGGCCGTTGGATGGTGAGCTGACCATTGACTATTTCTTGATCCATTGGCCACGATTTAATTTTAGTTTGAGAGGGAATCTGAAACTAGGACGAAATGCACCGTTTCATTAAACGGTGGCTTCATGGGCTTAAGTTTGCTGAACACTATCCACACCCCCAATCTTGGCCCATTGCAAAAATACATTGTATTTGGTTTCTATTCGCACCGTTCCTTTTCCATTTTCCATTCATTTTATTAATTGTTTTTCTGATTGAATTGGGCTTAGCGCGTTACTATCTGAACCCCCCACTTTTAGCCCATATGAGAAATGAACTGCATCTGGTTACTAGATACACCACCTCGTTTCATATTTTCATTTTATTTTCTCCATTTTATTTCAAACTTGGAAAAATCATAATAAACAGGAAATTAATGAGTTCTGCATGGGAATTTTTTCTCCCATTTCATAATAATGTCTACAAAATTGTCAAATAAAAATATTTTCATTTCATGCATTTTTGATATTTTTTGTGTATTTTCTACTTTTATTGCATTTTATTTCTTTTATGTTGATACATGAATTTGTAGAATTTTGTTTAGGTAGTTTTCTTAACATTTTTAGGTCATTCTTTTAAGGATAGTTAGATATAAGGTTTAGCTTCCCCCTGGATTTATCCTATAATTTTGTGATGAATTTTAGATTAGTTTTGATTAGATGACATTAGGTTGTGTAGAATTAGGTTAATCCTTAACATAGGTCCATAATAACACTAGAATTTTGGGTTTCTAGGTCAAGTTAGACATTGGGACATATAAGGGTATTAAGGGTAGGTATGTAGGATCCCTTAGAAATTATATTAGGTTTCAATATAGTAGTATACTATTTTTAGATGATTTTTGTGGTTGATGATTGTTTGTGTTGCCCTTGTGGGCTTGAATTTTTGTTTGCTTTGCTTTGTGGGCTTGGAGAGCTTGGGATTGTTTGGAGTAGCATTGAGGAGCATAGTAGGAGCATTGAGGAGCTTGAGAGCTTGATATTATTTGTTTTGTTGATTGTTTTAGGGTTAGGGATTAGGAAGAGTTTATACCTAGTTAACTTCTTTCTTAAACATGGGTGGCATCTTTCACCTCCATTTCTCCCTATGATTCAAAGTCCTTCCATGATATACACCTTTCTCCTTTGGAGGGATAAGTGATTGTACCTAGGAAGTAGAACTTTTGAGGGAACCATTCCTTTGATGTTGAACCCTTATAGGTCACCTTTGGTGGTCAATAAGCAGTTCAATATCCCCAGCTTATCCAGTAAGTGATTTCCTCTGGTTTGATTATTTTGAGAGATGTTGAGCGTGAGCTTGAAGATGAAGACTTCAATGAAGAGTATGGAAGAGGATGAATCCTTGAATATTGCCATTCCAACTGAAGCTTGAAGAGTAACAAGAGCAAGTTGATACTTGAAGACCCCTGAAGATTAGGTGAAGCCTGAAGGTGGAGCTGATCAAGAAGCTGAAGCTTAAAAGAGAAGATAAGTTGAAACTTATGTTGAAGGGTTGAAACCTGGGACAACAAATTGACATTTGTCAAGAGTAATTGAAAGTCTGAAGACTGAGTTGCTGTTGGAAGAGCTGAAGCTTGGAGTTGAGAGAGGAATTGCTTTCTTCTGTTTTCCTTTTCTGTATTGATGTGTTTTGTTTGACTTGCTTGATGCACTAGAATAAGTCCATATCTAGAATAGGTAGAATCTAGGAGCATGATTGCACTAGAGGTTGAGTTGCTCCCTCTGCTTGTATTGTTACTGTGTGGCTTTGCTTGCGTGTATTCGGTAGAGCCCAGCTCCCTTGCCCATGTGGTTTGTTTGCCTGATGGCATTTTATTTCATTTCTTCTGTATGATTGCAGTTTACTGTTTTGCTTGATAGCATGTTGTTTACATTTCAGTATGATTACTGTTCTTCATTCTGGCTTGAGGTTGAGATGAGCTTGCGGAGGCTGAAGCCCCATACACATTTCCTCCCTCACTTGCATTGCATGCATTTTACTGTTAAGCTGATGCTTTGTCTATTTTGGTGTATCATTGACATGATCCCTTAGGACTCTCATTTCCTTTGATAAGGAATTGATGATAGAATTTTAGGTTGAAACCTATGCATGACAACTTCTAGGAGTTCCCTGTTCAAACCTCAACCATAGGATGAATCCTTGGCATGACAACAGTAGGATTTGATAGTCTCCCTCCTAGTTGGGCCTGTTCTCTTCTCATCTCAAAACAGTTTAAGATACAGTAATCATGAATGATTTCTTTCGTACGTTACGAGCCTTAAGCTATCTGAGAAAGGATTGTGGGAGAGTTTCTTTTCCACGGTCTGGATTTTTGGTATGGTACCCTTTGGGTGACATGCGACGCATTCACTCTCAGGTCATAGTCTCTAGTGCGATTGAAATCGCAAACACAATAAAAAACACTTCTTTCATGAAAGACAGGAAATAAAGCGCAGTGTCCCGAACTACGTGAGCTCTGATCTCTCATACCTGTTGAGAGTACGTAGGCACAATACTGATGTATTGGCGAGCTACCTTCCCCCATAACCCGTCGTAGGCCGAACTACGTTGACTCTGATTTCTCCTTCTCTGATGAGAATACGTAGGCATAAAGTGCGACGCTTTGCCGAGTCATTTTTCTTTTTTGTTTAAGTCAGCCTTGATAGGTAGATAGAATAAAACCAACCCGTCCAAGTAACCACAACAAGCGTGGATCCCGTCGAGTACGACAAACGTGAGAGGTGCTAATACCTTCCCCTTGCGTAACCGACTCCCGAACCCAGACAATGGTTGCGACGACCTTGTCTTACCCTTATTCGTTAGGTTATTCCGATCGTTTCCTTTCCCGCTCTGAGGGATAAATAACGAAAGGTGGCGACTCTTCTGTTGTGCCGACACCTTATTTTCGCGCAAGCGACACCAACTACCGGTTACTGGGTAATTTTAAGAAGGTAATAAACCCAGGTTAAGAAATATCAATTACTTGTTACATGGTAGAAAGAGGAATATTACCAACTATCACACAAGAGACAACTTTAACAAGGCAATAAACCTGAAGGAAAAATTACAAACAACTAGTTACTGATAGCTTAACAAAGATAATCAACCCAAAAGCAAAAGAGGTATATTACCTACTATCAAATAAGTGATATCTTTAACAAGGCAGTAGACTCAAGAAAAATATATCAACTACCTGTTATTGGATAGGAAAATAGATACTTACTACCGGTTATTGGGTAGCTTAACAAAGGTAATAAAACTTGAAAGGAAGGAATACTAACTACCTGTTACTGGATGGCTTGATAACGGCAACCAATCCATAAGATCACAAGAGATATATTACATGCTAAAGAGAAACGGTCAAACAAGACTCACTCGATAAGGAAATATCTCAACTGGGACTGATTCCATCCATATAATGAATTGGAAAGGAAAGATAAAATAAACATCTTCCACGGGGAATAAACCCAGTGGAAAATTAGAAAGGATAAACAATTTCTGCATAAAGGTAACACTTTATTGGAGAGACGACACACATGCTTTACGGGGAAAATGACACTGGAGAACGGAGAAGCACTGAGAAAATGTAAGATGCACAATGCAACAAAGAGATGCTATGCACAAATATAAGATGCACGTGCAATGAATATGTTGACAAAACCAGCAAAGGAAAACTGGGGATGACCAATCAGCACCGTACAATTGGATACTCATCTAATCTTAGTAAGATAGAAATATCAATGGAGATATTGCCATGGATTCAACTGAAGGCATCCTACATTAGATAAACAAAAATCATAAAAGGAAAATAAATCCTACTACAAGGCTTAAAATCTCTTCGGGGAGAGAAAAGATATTGCTTGCGGAAATAAACCCAAAAATCAATCTTCTAACATCACAAAGGGGATAACAATATGAGCTACAGGCCAACCTGCGCACCCACCAAAAAATGGCAGGTTGAGTTGGGATTTTATGCCCCCTACCCGCCCCGCTTCAAGCCCATCCTGCCAAAATCCGCCAAAAAAGGGACAGGTTGGCTAGGCAGTCCGCCAACGTAGTTATCAAGCACTAAAATCATTTTTTTGTTGGTTGAAGGTTAATACTTAAACTATATTTGGAATACTTGTTGATGACTCTATTTTATACATTTATTTGTGAATATATGCAATACTTTTTAAAGTAAATTTGGTTAAAAAGATACTTTATAAAAAATTATTCTAAAAAATAAGTGAAAAATTTAATTGAAATATTAAAATAATCCTATTAATATATTAAAAAATGAAAAATAAATAAACAGGCGGACAAGACCGTCGCTCACCAACATGCCACCTTGGTGAGACAAGCTAGATTTTTAAGCCCATTTACACTTGGCGAACTTACCCATTTCGCCCCTTTTTTGGTGGGCTTAAGGCGGGGCGGGGAGGAGAACCCGTTTTTGCCACCCCTTTATATATATATATATATATATATATATATATATATATATATATATATATATATATATATATATATATATATATATATATATATATATATATGGACACCAGTTAATATATGTTATAATATTAAGTAGTAATATAAAATATCTCAAATGATATTTTATCTTCTGGTATCAATTGACCAATTATTAATGTTATCAAAATGTCGCTTCTTGTACTTATTAATAATGATTCTTCTTTTTTATTAATGTTTAATACCTATTCTCCCCTTGTCATATAGGCGTTTTTTTGAAATACACAAGGTAAAAAAAAGTTTGATAAATTTTCCTAATATTTGAAGATTCTCTCAATTTTGACTTTTATCACATCCAATAATCAAAAATTATTATTTTCTAATGCCATATTGGCATTTCATTTTACATTAATTTTTTGTTTATATTGAAAAACATGTTAGATTGGTGGAAATGTGTGTTAAACCTACAACCAGGCCCGGCCCTGTGCCTGTGCAACAAGACCCGCAGCACAGGGCCTCACATATTCGGGGGCCTCCTAATATATTTAGGCATGTAAGGTATTTTATATATTAACGTTACTAATAAATAATTATATTATCAATGTAGTGCAGTGGATGGATGCAATTGTAATTCTTAGACATGCTTGACATCCATAAAAACTACATACACTTGAAATGCAAACAGTTTATTACTATTATTTTAGCTATTGAAAAATGTTCATGATAAAATATAATATATGCTATGGTTTGCTAATTCTTCTTCTTCTTTTTGATAAAAATTTATTATGATTAAATAGATAAAAGAATTCTTAAATTTAAAATATTTTTGAATAACCTAGCTTAATGTAGTATTTATAAAATTTATACCGTTTTTTATTAGTTTAGCATGTTAAATATCACCTCCTATTAAAATCTCTTTGTATTTTTTTAAGAAATATGTTATGTTTTATACTAAAAATATATATTAATAGATTGGAGTATTAAAGTTTGTCATGTAAATTGTATTCAATTTATTTTATGGTTGTATGAGCTAGCAGCAAATCTAAAAGAATAGAGAAATTTTACTGACATAAAATATACGAAAATTATAGTAATCACATTTGTTGAAATATTTTAAAATAATTTTTTAATTTTCTTATTTTTTATGCTATTTACAATTTAAAATATTTTTATATTTTATTTTATTATGGGTTCTATTATTAAAATAGAACAGGGCCTCTAAATAGTTTGGGCCGGCCCTGCCTACAACCCTTGCAATACAAGGCCAACAACTTTCGCAATGATGTCCATTTAATTATTCTTATAATATAGATTTTTTTTAAGAATATTTATTTTAATTATAATTATTTATTATTTATAATTTCAATTGTATGTTTAATGTTTTTATGAAAAATATTTATTATTTAAAATAATATATAAATAAATATACTTTAAATAAGATGAGATTAAATTTCATAATTAGAAAATATTCAAATATTATAAAGTTATTCTAAAATATTCATATATATTTAAAATATAATTAAAACAATACATAAATATGTATTTACTAATTTCAAAATAAATAAGTATTAACTTATTTTCAATAGAATATAAATAAATATTTACTTATTTAAGATAGAATACAAATAAATATTACTTGTTTCAAATAATGCATAAATATTTAATTTATATCCTATTTTAATATATAAATAAATGCATGAATCTAATTTGATTAATATTTAATTTATGTCTTATTCTAATTTAATTAATATTAGTTATTTCAAATAATACATAAATAAATATTTCATTATAGGAATCTAAATATATTTATTTATGCCTTATTTAAATATTTAATAAATTTAATATTTATTTAAAGTAATCTAATTTGAATAATTTTAATTCATATTTTATTCTAATTTGATTAATATTAGTTATTTCAAATAATTGATAAATAAATATTTAATAAATTTAATATTTAATTACAATAATCTAATTTAATTAATATTTAATAAACTTAATATTTAGTAAACTTAATATTTAATAATTAAAAATTAAATGTGGTAAACATATGCTATAAGAACACATTATTTAAATATAAGAACATCTTATTTAGACATTTAATGTAGTAAATACATGCTATGAAAATAATTAAATGTGCATCAATTATAGGCAAAATAACCTTTTTCGTCCCTTAACTTTAACCCGGGATTCAGTTTGGTCTCTTAACTTTAAAAAGTAGCAAGTTGGTCCTCTAAGTTTTAAAATGGTATCACGTTTATCCTTCCGACTGTTGTCGTTAGTCAAAGTTTGAAAATAATTTTCACCAGATTTGTCCAGGTAGACTTGATGTTGTTGGCGTGGATATAAAATGTCTTAAAATAAAATCCCCTTTGAAATAACTTTCCATTACCCAAAAGTTAAGAGGATTAATAGTAGGATAAACTCAACGAAACATTAAAGATGATTCAAGGATTGTTCCAGACGCGAAGGATTGAAGACACAAAGGATTGAGGGCGAAGAATTGAAGACGATTCAAGGAGACATTATCAAAAGGTTAGTTCATTTCTCTCTGATTTAGGGTTTACGAATCTCATAGGACAATATCTGCTAGAGGTTCAGATTTAGGATTTATGTAAATTTTATAGTGTAAACTCTAATTATTTAGATAATATGATTAGGTATCATGGATGAATACAAAACTCTCAAAACTCATCATAGTGGTGAGTTCACCGATGAAGGTCATAATGTATATTAGAATGGAGTAGTAGATAATTCAAGAGTAGATGTAGATAAATGGAGTTATTTTGAGCTAGTTGGTGTATTAAAAGACTTGAGTTATAGGGAGTTTGAAACAATATATTACTAAGACCCTCAATTTGGGACGAATGCACTTGTTGATGACAATGGTGCTTTAGAAATTGCAGATCTTTATAGGATGCGTCAAAATGTTGATAGGCACCTCTACAACAATTTTAGGAAGAGGTTTCCTGAAAAAGATGTTGAAGGACATAATATGGAAGGCTGCCAAGTCAACATACCCACATGCATGAGAAAGAGAGACGGAGGGAATGAGGGCCATCAATGAAGAAGCATTTAAACATATGATGAAGACCCCACCAAGGTTTTGGAGTAGATCTTACTTTAGAACCGAAAACAAATGCGATGTTGCTCTCAGCAACATGTCTAAATCCTTTAATAATGTCATTCTTGACGCAAGGGCAAAACCTCTAATCACTATGTTGGAAGACATCAGAATATACATGATGGAGAGATGGGCAAATAACAGAATTTGATTTGGTACTTTGGATGAGAATGGTATATTGCCCAATATTAGAAAGAAACTTGATGTCACAAGCACATACACCAACAACTAGCTAGTAAGACATGTAATATTAGCACATATTAATTCTTTAGGATGTCTATAACATACAATCCAAACATGTAACTCATATATTCTGTTTGTTTAATTCTTTAGGATGTCTGATGAACATATATTTGAGTAAGGCACTTGGAAAATCAAGCTGACAAATTTGTTGTGAACCTGAAAGATCATATATGTTTATGCAGAAGATGGGAACTCACAGGACTCCTATGTGTTCATGCTTTATCTGCTACAAAGAGTAGGAATTTCAAAATTGATACTTGCATTCCAGATTATTATAGGGCTTCAAGGTACAATGCAGTTTATAAGCATGTGATCTACCTTATTAATGGATCAAACTTATGGCTTAAGACACCATATCTAGATGTGCAACCACCCAAGTTCAGGAAGATGCCTGGTAGACCTAAAAAGAGGAGGAACCTAAAACAAGGTGAAATTGATGGGTCTGATCGCAAATTGAGAAGAATGGGTTTTATGGTGAAGTGTAGTAGGTGTAAGAAAGCAGGACATAACAAGTCTACATGTAAGGACACAACAACTCATACTACTCAACAATCAACCTAACCATCTCATACTCCAACTCAGACTACTCAACAATCAGCCCAACACACTCCTACTCCAATACCTCAGCCGACTCAACAACCAAGCCAACCCTCTCAGAACACAACAACACACACTGCTAAGGGAACTTCTACTCAATAATCTAGCCAAACATCTCAGACTTCTAAGGGAAAGGCTGCTCATAAGACACATGGACCTGCTAAAGGCAAGACACAAAAGGTGCCTGTTAGGAAGTCAACAAGACCTTTTGTACCACTTGGGCTTATAACTAGGTTGAGTGCTGCCAATAATGTTGTTGGCCCGATAACAATGAGGTATACTCCAACAAATAGGACCATGCCAAAGAAGAACCTCTAGATATAGTTAGGCTATCATGTTGTAACACCCCGTTTAAATTATTCAGTCGCTTTGGTATTTTCTGTGAGGTGTAGTTGTGCGGTGTCCTTAATTAAGGGTATGAGGTTAGGAGTAAGGGAGAAAGGTGACCTTAGTTGGGGTACTGTGGACCTAGATAAAGGAGTAAGTTAATTATGATATCGAGAGCATTATAATGATTAATATTATTCCAACTATTATTAATAATAATGTTAATGAGATTATCATTATTATTATTATTATTATTTGTATTAATAATATTATTTGGTGGAATATTATTATTATTCATATTATTACTATTAGTATGAATATTATTATTAGTGGGAGAATAATATTAGTATTGTTATTATTATTATTATAGGATTTAAATAATAAAATAAGAAATAAGGGATTAAAGGAAATAGAGAAGTTTTTTTGGGGAAAGAGAATTAGAACACGATAAACTGTCAGAGAAAGGTTTTGGGAGAAAAAGTGAGAAGAAGAACAAGGAGGAAGAGAAGGAGGCTAAGGTTGTCAATCCTTCAAGATTCTTCAACGATTGAGCAATTAATCGAGGTAAGGGGGGAGAATGGATTTCAATATGGGTGAATTAACATGGGAGGGTAGTGAGAGGTCCTTTCTCTCGTAGGAATTATGTGTTTTTGAGGATTCTTGAATCCAATTTTCGTAACTTGATTTGTTCTCAAATTTTCTGTTATTGTTGAATACTGTTTGTATGATGTTTTGTGTATTCGAAACCAGAATTAATACGGAATTTGTGTGAGAAATCCTCGATGTTGTCATAGAATACTAGTGAGTAGTAGATCTGGAAATCTGAACTTTTAGGGATTTGGGCAAATATGTAGAAATGAATGTGTTATATCATTATTAGTACGATGCTCTAAGGTTTCCCTAAGGTTTAGAGATTTGGGTTAATTGTGAGAAATAGGGAGGTAACCGTAAGAATCTGAGGTTATGACCAAATGGCCAAATGATATGTATCGTTGAATATTAATATAGGAAAAACTTATGAAAAATTGAACCTTTGTGGCCAAAACCTTAGATCGTTATATGTCTACCCATATGGGATAGAATATTTGATATTTGAAATTACGATGCCTTCGAAGCAATTGTAAGGAAATTGACGGTAGACCCTAGAGGTTAGTGGTTAGTATTCTTGACCCTTTGAGTGTAGAGTTGAGAAATAATGATCTTTGCCTTCGTGGCCAAAACCTTGGGCTGTGATATGTTTGACCCTATAGGAATATGAATATTCAAATGTGGGTAACTTTGAAGTACTCAGAGCAATTGCAGGAAATAGTGTTTTATGTGTTACAAATGTTGCCAGATGAGTATAATAAACCATAGAAGTTGTGTCGTTATTGCCGTATAACCTTAGGAATATTGCCGTATAACATAAGATAGATAATTGAATTGTTTTCCAAATATTTTTATATCTAATTATGTTTGAGAAGTCAATTGTGTGTATGTTTTAGTAACGAATCATGTTCTGGTTCAATGATGTCTTTGTGTTTTGATAGATGTGGGTCAAGATGGTCGAATGTGGACAATCTTGTGCGATTGTGGTAATTCCCGAGAGGATTACGGTGAGCGGATGGCTCGTGTGGATCAAAATTGATCGTGAATTATGCATGATGTATTACATTGCATAATTGTGTTGACATGCATTTCATATCATGTGTCTTGTGGATATGGCTAGGTGGGAATCCATGATGGGTGCCTAGTTTCATCCGGACTTCAATGTGGAAGTCGTTGTGGAGATAAGTTGTAGTTCAGAGGAACGTATATACGACTTATCCGAATTCTGACGGGAATCGGGTTCTAGTGTGAACCGTATGAGATTGTGTTGGTACCACATGCATTGTGTCGAGTCAGTGAGTCGCATTGCATTATTGTAATTGAATGTGGGCTATTAGTGCCGAATGATTGAGGTGACACGTGTATGTGCATTAATTATGTATGATTGTATGTATGGTGTGTAACTACTCCTTAGCATGTGTATTTCACTGTTTATTTATTGAATGTAGTTCTCACCCCTTTTTGTTGTTGTGTCTGTACTCTCTTGGGAGTACAGGTGACCAGGTACCTGAGTAGTGCTTGGAGTGTGTTGTTATTTGATCGAGTCTTAGGAGTCGCTCTGATACGTAACATGGGATGACGAGATTACGTTGTCATTTGACTACTTTATTTGTTTATTGTTACGTATCTTCATTTATTGGACTTATGTTGTATGACCTCGTGTCGAGGAGAATTATATTGGAGAATTGATTTGTATTCCGCTGCTTACTTGAAAACTAAATAATATTGATTATTTTAATGAAATGAAGTGACTTAGTGTGATATCCCACTATGTTGGAGAACTCTGATGAATTTCATGAATTATTCCTGTATATTTATTATATTCCGCGTACGGGGTAAAGTGGGGTGTTACACATGTCATGTGGAATCACTTTATGTATTTTGCTGTATAATTAGCTTACGTTTTTAGCCGTTGTTTGGAACATGTGTGGAATGGCTTTATGTATTTTGTGGAACATGTGTATCAGTTTATGGACCAGTTATGAAAAGGAACCTGTTATAATGTCGTGTTAAAAGAAGAACCTATTTATGGACCTGTTATGAACTTTATGTTAAAAGCATAACCAACTTATAGGTCATAATGTTGTGTTAAAAATTCAGACCAAGTTAAAAGCAGAACCAACTTTGACAAGTCTATAACAGGCCAAGTAAACATAAAAACAGAACATACCAAATAGAATTTATAGGTCATTGTGTGTTATATAAAACACTTATAGATCATTGTTTGTTAAAATCAAGCTAATCTTTAACAGACCAAATTTTGCATTCATGTAAAAATAACATAATCTTTAACAATGCACCAAGTTAAAAGCACTTTGACAGGTTTATAACAGACTAAGTTAACATAAAACAGAACATACCAAATAGAACTTATAAATCATTGTGTGTTATATAAAACACTTATAGGTCATTGTGTGTTAAAATCAAGCTAATCTTTAACTATTACATTCATGTTGAACTGACACAATCCAAAACTAAAATTGATACATTTATGTTGAACTGCAAAAAGTAAATTAAAATAGTCCAACTATTACATTCATGTTGAACTGATACAATCCAAAACTGATACAATCTTTAACTAAACTTAAACCTAATTCTTACAAACAAAAGATAAGTTAATTCTTACAAACAAACCATAACATACTACTTCCAAACAAACCTTAATGCCCTAACTAATTTTAACAATTAATACAGTGATAATCATCACAAACATCAAATTCAAAATCTTTTTCCACTTCATGATATTCTTCGTTTCACTTTCAAGTTTCATCAACTTTTTCCCTAATTCTTCATTCTCCATTGTCATTTTTTTAATGTCTTGTTTTGCTTTAGCATGTCCCTTAGTTACCACACTCAACCTATGCATTCAAAATTGCTCCTTCTCATCACCCACCTCCTCATAGAACCAACCAAAGAAACCACACCCAGCTTGTATACCTCCCTGGAATTTTCATTATTAAGAGGTTACCTACCAAAAGAAACTTAATTAGAACTTATTAACAAATTAAAAAACTTTGCATGCCTTATGATTTAGACAACCCCAAAAAAGTTTTCCCATATTCTTAACAGTAGTTGCCATTTGAAGAACAACCATGTCTCCACAATGGCATATGGGCTTCCATCGTGACCTACTACAAACATCCGAATCTCCACTTTCCTGTTTCAACATGGAGGAAGAACAACCAGATTTCATGCTTGTCAAAAACAAAAATCCTAGGTTAATTTTGGGATTTGGGATTGAGAAGGAGGAAGGAGAATGAAAAAATAAATTAACAAACAATATGAATGGGAGGAGGAAGGAGAAGGAAACAACATGGTGAAGATAACTTGTCAAGTCATATGCCACGTACACAAAATGAATGGACATTTGGGGACAACTAACAGTGAAGACTCATTCGACACCATTTTAAAAGTTAGAGGACCAACTTGCCACTATTTAAAGTTAAGGGACCAAACTGGACCCCGAGTTAAAGTTAAGGGACAAAAATGAGTATTTTGTCTCAATTATATAATTAGACATCCAATCTAGTAGAAAGGCGCTGACCTTGTATTAAAAGGGGTGTGGGTTTAACACCCATCTCCACCAACTTTGCTATCCACATTTATAAAAAAAATAAATTAATCTCAATTAAGAACAAATTAAACATTTAAAGGAATATAAGATATTATTCATCATCAATATTAATATTCTCTTTAAGGTTAGAAAATGCATGTGATTAATATTCTTTTCAAGTTAGAAAATGCATGTTCAAACTCATTTTCACAATTATCTCCTTCTTTATTTGATGAATAACCATTTAAATTCTTTAAAAATAAATTATAAATACTTAATAATTTAGATTAATAGAAGATGCTACTTCCACGGTCAACATAAGAAGTCATCAAATTAACATTTTGAAATTTTATTAAGAATCAAAAGATAAAGATACAAGGGAAATTGAGATTTAATTTATAAAAGTCCATCTATTTTTTAATCCATTAATTAATACCATTTTTGTAAAATAACTCATATTTTCATTTTTATACAACATTATTCATATATTTTTAATTTATGTAAAATTATTAAAATGAAATATAATTTGAAATAGAGTATTAATTTATAAAAAAAAAAGAAAATGAATAATTTACACTCTCAATCAATCACAAACATGTATTAAAATAAAATATATTTTATTTTAAAATATCGATATTACAGGATAATTATATAAATTTTGATTGATTGTATTGATAAAAATGTATTACACTCACGGTGCACTACCTTTAAACTTTATATTTTATAAAAATATCCCAAGTGTAAAAAATTTATACGAACAATTCATCATCCATTTTCATTACTTTACCAATTATTAAAATAAAAATAATTTTTTTTTGCATCAAACTATAACTAACTAATAATATAAAATTATTTTACCCTTTCATATGTCTATAACTAACTAATAATATAAAATTATTTTGTCAATAAAATTCATTTTGTAATTAAATTAGTTGTAATTTTTTACCATTAATCTCATAAGATAATTCTTAAAATAATTCTGAAAGCAAAATCAAAAGTCGTATAAATAATAAAGGAAGCAGAGAATGTTATTTTCATTTCATTTGTGTTAGTGAGAGAAACCTTCATTTCTCTCTTCCCTCAGCAACTCTCAAACCCCTATTGCGTATTTTGCAATCGACCCAGCAATGGCTAACAGTAACCTTCCCCGAAGAATCATAAGGTTTGTTTCTGTTTCTTTGTTAAGATCCCTATTTCAACTTCTACGATCGATTAACTTTTTCCGATTTGAAAACCTAGAATTGTTGAAATCTTGTTCAATTGATTTTCGACTATTACTTGATTGAACGGAAAACCTAGCTTAATCAAAGTCTTGTGTGCTTAATCGTAGATTTAACTCTTCCGTTTCAGCCTTTTTGATCTTTGTTGGTTATGAATTGTAGTGTTCGGTTTGGTTTGATTTTCTTGGTTTTGTGTTTGATTTTGATCTCTGAGAAATTTTTACTCACTTTTTTTTGCTTTGATCTCATCAGAAAACGCAGCGTTTGCTCCGTGAACCAGGTAAACTTTTGTGGTTTTTGATTTTGTTTTAATATTTATATATGGTAAGGCACGTTGAATTTTATGTTGGTGATTTATGATTTATGTTAAGTGTTATTTCCTTGTTGTTATTGTTTGGCTGTGTTGTTTTATTATACTTGATTTGATGATGCAGCACCGGGAATTAGTGCGTCCCCTTCGGAAGACAATATGCGATATTTCAATGTGATGATCCTCGGCCCAACTCAGTCTCCTTATGAAGGTAGTGATAACTCTAACAACTTGGTTTTAGACCTAGAAATGCATAGTTGTTTTAATCTTTGCTTAAAATGGGAAGGAGATTGAGTTCCGGATTTATTTGCGGCATTTGAATAGTGTTTTGTTGCTTTCTATAAATAATTATTCTTCGAAATGCAGACTTATTTTGGGAATGGTTATGAAAGGGTACTGTTTCATTTCTGACATCGATATATCAGCTTTTCACCTCTTTTTCAATAAGTGTTGTCATTGGCGGATAAAAGTCCATGGCGGAGAGCCCAATTCCCGCCATACCAGCCGCCTTCTGGCGCGGTTATAGCGTAAAACCTCACAGTATCGACAATTATTTACTATTGTGGCAAGCCCAATAACTGCCATGTATATTCACCATAACGGCCATGGCGCCGCAATTTGATAAACCTGAGTTCAACATTAGCTTTTTGATGTTTGATGCTACAAGAAGCCTGCTAGTTATAGTAAATGTTATTCTGTTAATAGTCGTGTTGGGCAACCTGTTTAAGCAATGAGGTTGAAAGGGAAGTGTTATGTCAATTCATTTTAGTCAGTTAATAATTTTAGAATATCTGATTCTCACAGCTGTCTTGTCTTGTCTTCTTATCATGTGTCTAACCTCTGTCTAGACCAACTCGAACTCTTTTCTAGGTGCATCATCTTGGTGCACATGGCTATCCTCTATGCTTATCACCGAGCTGGAGATTTTTTTTTCTGACTGTTATTTGCATTATATTTACGACTTTCACCACATTTATGGACAAATAGTCAATAGCCAATTACTATAAGTTGTTGTTCTCGTGCACATGGAAAGTACTTTGTAGCCGCATGTGCAGGTTGACACTGTTAGGTAATACAAAGTAACAGCTTTTTTACCAAAACATTTGTTGATGACCAAACTAAATTAAATGTAGTTCATGTTATGAGCATTGCTTTTCACCTACAAAGTGTGAACCACTAAGTCTTCAAAATGGTTATCATATTAGAGGCAACTCACAAACTGTGTTGGATAATTAGATACTATTGGATACTTATAAGTTATACATACATTTTTCAGTATTGTTTTTGATTTTTTCCACCTCTCCTAATGGTAGTATACCTAATGATTTTTCTACAATGACTACTGATTTGCTAAAGTTTGAGATACAGATGTCTTTTTTTCTTTCCAAATTAAGGTTTGATGTGCTTTTTTGTTCATGTTAAATTAATACTACATGTTTATAATTGTCTCTTAACACACATGCCGTATAATTTTACCACATCTATGCAACATGTGTCCCATGCGTGTATACTCTAATCAGTTTTAAGTGGATAATTTATGAGCTTATTTCTTTGAATGTAATTGTGCTATGGTGCACCTAGTGGTTGGTTGGTTTGTTGAGGTCAAACATTAGAATTTAAAAAAGAAGAGCTAATAAGTTAAAAAGATTGGGTTGATTAAATAGATGGTTACTATACTCTAATCCTTGCTTGTGCGAGTCATCTATTTTACTCTTTATTTTGCCCTATTTTAAAGCCATAATTGTTCCTTACCTATTAGTAAGACAGTTCAGTCATGCATGAGTTAAAGCACTTGATTGGATTAATTGTGGAAGATTATACTCTTTTCACCACTTTTCCATTTCAAGAAGTTAACACCTTATTAGCTTATAGGCCGCCCTATTTTAAAGCCATGATGGTTCCTTACATACTAGTAAGACAGTTCAGTCATGCATGATTTAAAGCACTTGATTGGATCAATTGTGGAAAGTTATACTCTTTCCACCACTTTTCCTTTTCAAGAAGTTGACACCTTATAAGCGTTATAGGTCGCTCCATACTGATAGTGCACCATGTAGTTCAAATATAATGCTCGGTGTGTCTCATGGTAGCACCCACACCCCCTGTCATCTCTTAGGATTTGGAAAGGAATAGATTATTGATACAATCCAAAACTGATACAATCTTTAACTAAACTTAAACCTAATTCTTACAAATAAACCATAACATACTACTTCCAAACAAACTTTAATAGCCTAACTAATTTTAACAACTAATACAGTGATAATCATCACAAACGTCAAATTCAAAATCTTTTTCCACTTCATGATATTCTTCATTTCACTTTGAAGTTTTATCAAGTTTTTCCCTAATTCTTCATTCTCCATTTTCATTTTTTCAATGTCTTTTTTTGCTTTAGCAAGTCCCTTAGTTACCACACTAAACCTATGCATTCAGAATTGCTCCTTCTCATCACCCACCTCCTCATAGAACCAACCAAAGAAACCACACCCAATTTTCATACCTCCCTGAAATTTTCATTGTTTAGAGGTTACCTACAAAAAGAAACTTAAATAGAATTTATTAACAAACTAAAAAACAACCCCAAATTTTTTTCCCCATATTCTTAACCGTAGTTGCCATTTGAAGAACAACCATGTCTCCACAATGGCATATGGGCTTCCATCGTGACCTACTACAAACATCCGAATCTCCACTTTCCTGTTTCAACATGGAGGATGAACAACCAGATTTCATGCTTGTCAAAAACAAAAATCCTAGGTTAATTTTGGGATTTGGGATTGGGAAGGAGGAAGGAGAATGAAAAAACAAATTAACAAACAGTATGAATGGGAGGAGGAAGGAGAAGGAAACAACATGATGAAGATAACTTGCCAAGTCATATGCCACGTACATAAAATGAACGAACATTTGGGGACAACTAACAGTGAAGACTCAATTGCCACTCTTTAAAGTTAAGGGACCAAACTGGACCCCGAGTTAAAGTTAAGGGTCAAAAATGAGTATTTTGTCTCAATTATATAATTAGACATCCAATCTCGTAGAAAGGCGCTGACCTTGTATTAAAAGGGGTGTGGGTTTAACACCCATCTCCACCAATTTTGCTATCCACATTTATAAAAAAAATAAATTAATCTCAATTAAGAACAAATTAAGCAAGGAATATAAGATATTATTCACCATCAATATTAATATTTTTTTCAAGTTAGAAAATGCATGTTCAAACTCATTTTCACAATTATCTCCTTCTTTATTTGATGAACAACCATTTAAATCCTTTAAAAATAAATTATAAATACTTAATAATTTAGATTAATAGAAGATGCTACTTCCACGGTCAACATAAGAAGTCATCAAATTAACATTTTGAAATTTTATTAAGAATCAAAAGATAAAGATACAAGGGAAATTGAGATTTAATTTATAAAAGTCCAACTATTTTTTTAATCCATTAATTAATACCATTTTTGTAAAATAACTCATATTTTCATTTTTATACAACAATATTCATATATTTTTAATTTATGTAAAATTATTAAATGAAATATAATTTCAAATAGAGTATGTATTTAAAAAAAAAAAGAAAATGAATTATTTACCCTCTCAATCAATCACAAACATGTATTAAAATAAAATATATTTTTATTTTAAAATATTGATAATACAGGGTAATTGTATACATTTTGATTGATTGTATGTGTAAAAATGTGTTACACTCATAGTGCACTACCTTTAAACTCTATATTTTATAAGAGATTAATTACTATATCCCAAGTGTAAAAAGTTTATAAGGTCAATTCATCATCCATTTCCATTACTTTACCAATTATTAAAATAAAAATAAATTCATTTTACCCTTTCATTTGCATCAAACGTCTATAACTAACTAATAATATAAAATTATTTTACCCTTTCATTGCATTTCAAATAAAATTCATTTTATAATTAAATTAGTTGTAATTTTTTACCATTAATCTCATAAGATAATTCTTAAAATAATTCTGAAAGCAAAATCAAAAGTCGTATAAATAATAAAGGAAGCCATAGAATGTTATTTTCATTTCATTTGTGTTAGTGAGAGAAACCTTCATTTCTCTCTCTTCTCTCAGCAACTCTCAAACCCTATTGCGTATTTTGCAATCGACCCAGCAATGGCCAACACTAACCTTCCCCGAAGAATCATCAAGGTTTGTTTCTGTTTCTTTGTTAAGATCCCTATTTCAACTTCTATGATCGATTAACTTTTTCCGATTTGAAAACCTAGAATTGTTGAAATCTTGTTCAATTGATTTTCGACTATTACTTGATTGAACGGAAAACCTAGCTTAATCAAAGTCTTGTGTGCTTAATGGTAGATTCAACTCTTCCGTTTCAGCCTTTTTGATCTTTGTTGGTTATGAATTGTAGTGTTCGGTTTGGTTTGATTTTCTTGGTTGTGTTTGATTTTGATCTTTGAGAAATTTTTACTCACTTTTTTTTGCTTTGATCTCATCAGGAAACGCAGCGTTTGCTCAGTGAGCCAGGTAAACTTTTGTGGTTTTTGATTTTGTTTTAATATTTATATATTGTAAGGCACGTTGAATTTTATGTTGGTGATTTATGATTTATGGTAAGTGTTATTTCCTTGTTATTGTTTGGCTGTGTTGTTTTATTATACTTGATTTGATGATGCAGCACCGGGAATTAGTGCGTCCCCTTCGGAAGACAATATGCGATATTTCAATGTGATGATCCTCGGCCCAACTCAGTCTCCTTATGAAGGTAGTGATAACCCTAACAACTTGGTTTTAGACCTAGAAATGCATAGTTGTTTTAATCTTTGCTTAAAATGGGAAGGAAATTGAGTTCCGGATTTATTTGCGGCATTTGAATAGTGTTTTGTTGCTTTCTATAAATAATTATTCTTCGAAATGCAGACTTATTTTGGGAATGGTTATGAAAGAGTGCTGTTTCATTTCTGACATTGATATATCAGCTTTTCACTTCTTTTTCAATCAAGTGTTGTCATTGGCGGATAGAAGTCCATGGCGGAGAGCCCAAATCCTGCCATACCAGCCGCTTTGTGGCGCCGTTATAGCTGATTATGGCGTAAAACCTCGCAATATCAACAATTATTTACTATTGTGGCAAGCCCAATAACTGCCATGTATATCCACCATAACGGCCATGGCGCCGCAATTTGATAACCCTGAGTTCAACATTAGCTTTTTGATGTTTGATGCTACAAGAAGCCTGCTAGTTATAGTAAATGTTATTCTGTTAATAGTCGTGTTGGGCAACCTGTTTGAGCAATGAGGTTGAAATGGAAGTGTTATGTCAATTCATTTTAGTCGTTAATAATTTTAGAATATCTGATTCTCACAGCTGTCTTGTCTTGTCTTCTTATCATGTGTCTAACCTTTGTCTACACCAACTCGAACTCTTTTCTAAGTGCATCATCTTGGTGCACATGGCTATCCTCCATGCTTATCACTGAGCTGGAGATTTTTTTTCTGACTGCTATTTGCATTATATTTACAACTTTCACCACATATATGGACAAATAGTCAATAGCCAATTACTATAAGTTGTTGTTCTCGTGCACATGGAAAGTACTTTATAACCGCATGTGCAGGTTGACACTGTTAGGTAATACAAAGTAACAGCTTTTTTACCAAAACATTTGTTGATGACCAAACTAAATTAAATGTAGTTCATGTTATGAGCATTGCTTTTCACCTACAAAGTGTGAACCACTAACTCTTCAAGATGGTTATCATATTAGAGCCAAATCACAAACTGTGTTGGATAATTAGATACTATTGGATACTTATAAGTTATACATACATTTTTCAGTATTGTTTTTGATTTTTTCCACCTCTCCTAATGGTAGTATACCTAATGATTTTTCTACAATGACTACTGATTTGCTAAAGTTTGAGATACAGATGTCTTTTTTTCTTTCCAAATTAAGGTTTGATGTGCTTTTTTGTTCATGTTAAATTAATACTACATGTTTATAATTGTCTCTTAACACACATGCCGTATAATTTTACCACATCTATGCAACATTTGTGTCCCATGCGTGTATACTCCTCTAATCAATTAAGTGGATAATTTACGAGCTTATTTCTTTGAATGTAATTGTGCTTTGGTGCACCAAGTGGTTGGTTTGTTGAGGTCGAACATTAGAATTTAAAAAAGAAGAGCTAATAAGTTAAAAAGATTGGGTTGATTAAATGGATGGTTACCATACGCTAATCCTTGCTAGTGTGAGTCATCTATTTTACTCTTTATTTCGCCCTATTTTAAAGCCATAATGGTTCCTTACCTATTAGTAAGACAGTTCAGTCATGCATGAGTTAAAGCACTTGATTGGATTAATTGTGGGAGATTATACTCTTTTCACCACTTCTCCTTTTCAAGAAGGTAACACCTTATTAGCTTATAGGTCGCCCTATTTTAAAGCCATAATGGTTCCTTACCTACTAGTAAGACAGTTCAGTCATGCATGATTTAAAGCACTTGATTGGATTAATTGTGGAAAGTTATACTCTTTTCACCACTTTTCCTTTCCAAGAAGTTGACACCTTATAAGCGTTATGGGTCGCTTCATACTGATAGTGCACCATGTAGTTCAAATATAATGCTCGGTGTGTCTCATGGTAGCACCCACACCCCCTGTCATTTCTTAGGATTTGGAAAGGAATAGATTACTGAATAAAGATTAGGTTGTTGATACTGAATTTTTGTTAATTCTTTTCTACCGAAATAAAAAGTCGCACGTTCACTAACTCAAGTTTCTTGTTTGTATTATTAGGGGGGGTTTTCAAGCTAGAACTCTTTTTGCCTGAAGAATATCCAATGGCTGCTCCCAAGGTACTTAATTGCACCATTTTCATTTTTTTTCATCTGCAGTGGTATTATTTTGGTGTGAACTGTTATGTTTCTGCCATGTTCTTCTCTTCCAAGAAGAATATAATTTAGTTTTATTTGTAAACTTTTTAAAGGGTTTTAGTTACTATATTTTTCATGCCTTGATATTTGATGATATAATGGAACCGCCAAACCTGTAAAGGCCCTGGGACGGGATATCCTGTAAAATTTAAACTTATTGCACACACTTGTGCAAACCTTGCCTTGTCCTTCATATGTCCCCAACTGGTGTGTGTGTGTGTGTAACTAAACTTTATATATAAAGTCATATCAACATTTTTCTCTGTCATTTTATATTTCAGAGGTAGTTCAGTTGAAAATTCAATCAGCTAACTTTTTACTTATAAGCTTTCAGCTAAAAAGTAGTTTCTCCTTCATTTGTTAGCTTATCCTATACGTTTACCTGAAAAAGTCATAACATGCTTTTATTTTGTAATGAATTTGATATATTTTCTTAAAAAGTTGGGATGGAATATAATGCTTTTTGCCTATATTGTCTAGGATACTCATTTGTAAATTTTGAGACCATCGCTAATTTGAGTGTTTAGTAAAAGAATCTATCTCAGCACTTCTGTGTTATCTTTGAATGTATGGAAACTATGTCTCTTAAAATCCTTGTACTTAATATATACTACTGGTGTCCCTAAATGTAAGACCCTCTTGACAAAATCACTTGTACTTAATATATACTACTGGTGTCCCTAAATGTAAGACCCTCTTGACAAAATCACTGGATGTAAGTAAGTTGGTGGTGGTATTAAATTTGATATCGTTTTTGTAAATTTATCCTTCAAGAAAGAAAGTTGGTTTATATCCCCCTCACAGTATTTTTTGTTGACTGCAAAAAAAGATGTAAAATAAACAGGCATGATTGTAAAGAAACAATTAACAGAGTTGAAAATTCGAAGTTTTTTTTCTCCTATAAAGGGACAGCTTTTTTTTCTTTCTCAAAAGGATCTTATATTCAGGGATGGAGGTAGTAGTGCATTAGTCAATATGCTTCAGGTAAAACAACTGCTAAATGGCTTATTGGTTGCGTAAGGTGCAAGCTGCTAAATTTACTGGGTTTGAATCTGTACTATGGTTTGTTGCATAATTTTCATTCTTTTATTCCTCATTACATTTTGACCAGTTTAAAGACGTCAAAGCGGATTTACAGCATTTCCGGTCCATAAACCTGCTCGGCCGGAGAGGTCTAGCAGGAGGTTCTTTTTATTGTTTTGATTCTGAAGGATAATTTAATTATGTCTCCACTTAGAATTGTGATTATGCAGTATTCTCTTTTCTTTTCTGGCTTTGATTCTTGTGATAATAAACCTTAGGAAAAATTTGAAGTGTGCCTTTTTATCTAAAAAAATCTCTAATCATTCTTATTTCTTTTTCAATCATGCCTTGGTTCTTCCAGGTTAGGTTCCTGACAAAAATATATCACCCTAACATTGATAAGGTATGCTTTGTTTCCCTTTTCGTTTCTTCTTTGATGACAACTTTTCATACAAGTTAAAGTTTGATGCAGCTTGGGAGAATATGTCTTGATATTCTGAAAGATAGGTGGAGTCCTGCCCTTCGGATTTGCACTGTTCTTTTGAGGTAATTTAATTTTCATCTTATACACTCTTGGATGTACTTTTTGATTGAGCAATTCATTTCCTGAAAAATTGTAGCAAATAGGTCCATGTGTGAGAGTAGAGGTCTTCAATTCTGGAAAAGAAACGTTTATGAAACTAATTTTTTTATGCATTATCTTAAATAATTTTTACACCGTCAATTTACTAGTTAATTGCATGAAAGAGGGACGGGGGAGCAAGAAGTAACACAGATTGTTTGTGGTGACTTGCTCAGTTTGTATGTGACGGGTCCAGGTGGATCTTGGTTTTGATTTCTGAGTTGATGGGCAAAACATTGTGGAAAGACAGCTATTGTAAAATTAATCTGCACTAAGTTGGATATAATATTTTACTGATAATGCAAATTTTGTTGGCTCTATTATAGTATTCAAGCTCTTTTGAGTGCACCAAATCCAGATGATCCACTTTCTGAGAACATTGCCAAGCATTGGAAATCGAATGAGGCTGAGGCTGTTGAGACAGGTATCTCTCTTCTACTAGCTTGATTACATCAAAGTTTGTTGTTTTTTAGTTATGGCATCAAAGATGCTATGTGATTGTATAGTCAGTCTCTTGTGTAAATTGTGGTATTTTTCATCTGCAGCCAAGGAGTGGACCAGATTATACGCCAGCGGCGCTTGACAATTGGGTGGATACTTATGGTCTCAAATAACAATAGTGGAAGTGTATGCTATTAACTATCAAATTGAAATGGAAAAAATTTAGAGGAATTGTCTAATACTATTTTGGAGTCCACATTCCTCCTAGTTTCCTGTTACATGTCTATTGGAACTTGTATGAATATGAGATATTGTGTCAAAAGTTTATAACTCCATCTTCAACAGCTAAATGTAATTTGGGATTCTCAACTGATACTTTCGAATAATCATTTCTCTTGGTTGTCTTCATTACCATGTATTTGGCTTCTCTAAAGGGAAGAGTGAGTGCCCTTTAAAGGGAAAGTGTGGAATCATAGCTGATTAACGGATAAATCTAACCGTTGTATTTGATAATATTCTAAGCTCTGGAAATTTTCAATAATCAGCTATAATTTACACTATCTTTTATCAAATTTAATAATCTCACATTCCTCAGAGAAGTCAAATCCATTGCCCTGTGAATCCATGTTTGGTGTTTGGTTGTGAAACATAAATTATCTCTAAGCCTGACGTTTGTGTCCAAACGGTAAGCGACGGTTATGTTTTGCTAAGAGAGAGAGACAAAAATGTTTTAATCAAATTCGTCTGTTTTCTTATACAATCCATATATGAAAAAACTTGTTGATGCCTTAAAGGTCCATTCTTATGTCAAATTGATAATTGGTCCATTATAGACTTTATCTATTTAATTTGATTTGATTGAATTGATTATGCCCTGCTGGAATTAGTGGTTGTTTAATAAATGTAATTTGGCGTTTACTGTTAATTGTGTGATTGTCGTCATGTGGCCAAAACGTGCGTGGACTGTATGCATCAGCAATTGCAAGTCTGTCATGATATTGACACATAAAGCACTTAACTGCCTACATTGTTCTGGTCCATAGAATTCACACATTAAACACTAATGTCCATTACTTGCAATTTTGCCTGCAAAGGTCAAAACTGAAAGTCAATTTGCAAGAAAAGCAAGCCTTTTGATTTTCTTGCTCTTGCATCACTCTACATCACAAGGATTGTTGATGAAGTAATCTAAATAATTTCAAGATTATTAGGTGCATGAATATTGGACCAATAGGTGATGGGGTAAAATGAGAAGGAAAAAAAGGAAAAGGGAGTGAATGATTCATTCAAAGTACATAAAAATGATATGCTAGACTACCCTTTACATGTAACAAAGGTTATGTTTATGTCACAATGAAAAATTTGTAGGACAAAAGGTGGAACCAGCTACGACAAAGTAACATCATGTATGACATACACAATAGTAGCACGAAATTGAAACTTCCATGCAATTGCAAGCCATCATTAGTTGAAAGAAAGAGAAGAAAAACCAAACAAGAAAACGACCTTGAAAACATCATGTCCATAGTTCAAAACTAAACAAAACGACACTTTCTTCTCTTCTATTGATTCTCTTTCTTCTTAAAGTCCTTGGCATGGGAACCAAACTACAATTTCAGCCACAACAGCTATATTTCCTATTTCAGCTTCCTTTAATTATGTTGTCGTACACCGTACGTTTTGTACAGTAACATAACATCAATTATTTATTTAATATAATTAAAATAACTATTAATAGAATTTAATGTTTGTTTATTCGGTTCCATTTTTGTGTGTTGGGGCACAAGACATTAGGCATAGGCATGGCAAGTCACTTTCTGTTTGCTGTGTCCTTTCTATAATTTTCACTTTACAGCGCACGTGTGGCCCACGTGATTGCCAATGCTTGTTGGTTCTTTTCAACCGTTGGATTCAACTCGCCGACACATTACATGTTTCATAACTTGAGATAATCAAGATTCCTAGACATTGAATTGAAATACTCCTCACCCTCGAACACTTCTCAATTTTCTCATTTAACTTTATCAATATTTCCCCCTTTTTTTTTAACCCTAGAAGTTGGTCTAAGTGATAGAGACACATGTCTTAAGAGTATGCTCTTATTAAAGTCTCACATTTAAATTTTATTGGTGTAAATAATTTTTATGTTAAATCAAATTAATATAGAGTTTTGCTTTCTCATTAAAGGGGATCCCACTATTGTTATTCTCAAATAATAATTAGAAAACTAATCACCAGATTTAATCTTATCATTAAAAAGTTAGCTGAGTTGGATTTTGAAGATTTGTCAACAAAAAGAAAAAGAAGCATTTAAGAGTAGAATTAAATTTGTTATTATGATTTATGAATTTGTAACATTGTTATAGTTCTAAGTCGTCCATACTAAAAGAAAATTTGAAACTTAATGTGTGTAAATAGAGTTAATTTTTGTTGACTTTATGTTTCCTTTCAATTAAACATTGTCACCAAGATGGAAAGTTAAAATGGTTTTCTATTAGAATATGTGAATATTCTCTTTACCTTATTAGAATTGTACCTTTTATTTTATAGTATAGCATAAAAAATATAATACTTATGAGAAAATCTTATCAATTATTTTATTTATTGATAATGATGTATCGATTAAATTTAATCTTTTAATTCTGTGTGTAAATAATCTTTAAATATATTTGTCTTTAATGAAATTAACAATTATTATCACATGAATTAATAAAGAAAAAATAAAACGGTGTGGAGAAAGTCATCTAAGATTTTGTTTTATAAGGTTTAAGAAATGATGATGTGACTTCTTAAGCACACTCAAACCTTTTAGTAGATACTTAGTATGAGAAAGATGTTATGGACAATGCTATTATTCAAAGGACTATAATGTTAATCAGTTTCATCCTCTAATGTCTCTCTTGGTTTGCTTTTCAACAAAGAACTCTTATGCAAAGTCACATTTCTACGACTCTTCTTTTGCCTCTATAAAAGGGAGTTAAAAGATTTGAAAGAAGGTTACAACACTACATCAGAACAACTTCGAGCATAACTTTAAGATAACATTTTATAATTATTATTGCATAAGTTCTTAAGATTTCTTATCTTTATATATCTTAGAAATCTTAAGTGTTAAGAACCTTTGTGATTATTGTATAACTGTTATACTTCTGATTGAACATTTAGTATAGTTGTTACCTTTTCTACTAAACTGTTTGTTTAAAGTAGAGAGAGTCTCTTATTAGTGAGCTTGAGCTGTGAAGTCTCTTGCTTGTGTGCTTGAGCAGTGAAGCTTTTTTCTAGTGTGATTGAGCAGAACTCTTTTGCTAGGTTGCTTGAGCAGTGAAGTTTCTTTCTAGTGTGATTGAGCATAACTCTTTTGCTAGGTTGCTTGAGCAAATGTCTCTTTCTAGTGTGATTGAGCAATTGAAGTCTCTTGCTAGTTTATTTGAGCAAAATGTAATCTGTTTGATTACAGTAAAAATCTCTTGTTGAGACACTGGGACTAGACTACTCTTAGTTTAGAAAAGAAACCAGGATAAACTCTGTGTGTTGTTTTGATTATTGCTTATGAACTTTATTAGTCCGCTGCTACTATCATTCTGAGTTCAAACTCTAAACTTGTTCATATTCTGAAGTTGAGGTTTCAGAAGTATAAAAGAAATATCATACACAATTCAACCCCTTGTTGTGTATTTTTAGCACCTTCAGTTGGCATCAGAGCACGATATGTGTTAAACACTTTACAGTGGTCCAGAAAACGATCGTGAGAAAAATACTTGTTCTATTATGTCTGGTGCATCTAGAACGACTAGTGATGCTCACTATAACTATAATAATAATAATAAGAAAAGTCATTACTAGGCTAAACCACCTTCATTAAGTCGTGATTCTACTCAGTTTGAATGGTCAAAACGTAAAATGTATACTCATATAATTGGCCTTGATGATGACCTGTGGGATATCCTTGAGGACGACACTGACATGGTTGCCAATGATGTTGGAATGGTAAAGGATAGGAAAAATCTCACACCAGTCTAAAAGAAAATTTACAAAAAACATCATAGAGTCAGAGGTATTCTGATAGAGGCTCTACTTCATTCTAAAAACATAAAAAATATTAAGTCAATAGCTAAAACTCTCTTTAAATCTTTGTGTTCTACTTATGAAGGGAACCTACAAGTCAAAAAGACTAAGGCCAACTTTCATGTACAACATTATGAGTTGTTCAAAATGAAGGATGATGAAGACATTGAAACCATATTTTCTAGGTTTCAAGTTCTTAGCAAAAGTTATACTACATCTGACCATGTAAAGAAGATTTTGAGAAGTCTTCCTGCTATATACAAACCTAAGGTTACAACTACTCAAGAGGCTACCCGAATACACTAAGCCTTGAAAGTCTAATAAGCAATCTTCATAACCTTGAAATGGATCTGAATGGTAACGAGTCTGTGATGAAATCTAAAACACTATCTTTGAAGTCAATAACTGAAAGATTTGATGGTAAAGCTGTTAAATTCTCAAAAGTCTAGAAATCACAAGAAGCTTGTGATGAAGAGGTTTTGGATGGTGACTCTGATGATGAGGAAATGACCTTTATCATCAGGAGGTTTTAACAACTGTCAAAAAGGAACAAAAGATTCTCTATTAGAAGCAGTGGCTTTAGAGGATCTAGTTCTAAAGACAAAGTAGATGATAAAAAGTATTGTTTCAACTATAAGAAGCCTCGTCATTTCAAAGCTGATTGTCCTGATCTTCAAAAAGAAAGACCAAAGAAATGAAGCTTCCAAAAGGACAACTTCAGAAGCAAATTCAAGAAGAGTCTCATGACAACATGGGATGAACTTGATAATGAATATGGTTCACATAAGGATGAGGGAAAGCAAATCTGGTACTTATGGCTCTCACATCCCCTGACAAAACATGAATCAAATTCTGATTTGGAGTTTGACGAAGAAGACTGGGTATTTTCTAATTTAACTTGTTATGATCTAATCTCTTTCATTCAAGAACTCATTAGTCGGTGCCAAGACAAGGCAAGACACGTGAAAGCATTGAGAAAGCAATGTGATCTTCTGAAAGAAGAACTAACAAATTCTCAAGATAAAATTGAATATTTGGAAAAAGATCACATTGCTCGAGTAAATAAAGTGTCTGATAAAACCTTGAGTGAGCATGAAATGGATCTTCAAGATTTTATCATAACTAGTTTTGAGAGAACAAAACTCGCTTCCATGATATATGGAGTAAGCAAGAACAAAGGAAAAGGTCTGGGCTATAATGAGAAATGTGCTAATCCAAAAGCTCAACACTTAGAAAAACCATCAGACGCTTCTTCTTCAAGTAGTGCTCAAACAGTGATGAAAACTTGTTTTGTGCCTACCTCTGATAAAGGTAAAATTGTGAACCAATTAGAACCTAAGATAATCAAATCAAAGTTTTTGAACAAATCAGTATCTGAGACTTCAAAGTCAAAGGTCTTGGAGAAATCAGAACCTAACATTCAAAAATCAAAGGTTCTGAACAACCCAGAACCCAAAAATTTCTAGTTAAAAGTTCTAAAGATATCAAAAATTTCTAGTTAAAAGTTCTAAAGATATCAAAAATTTCTAGTTAAAAGTTCTAAAGATATCAAAAATTTCATACTTATGGATAAAAGGTTCTGAAGGGTTCAAAAGTCAAATTTATAACTTATCCTAGACAAAGCTCTTACAAGTGGAAAGTCTGGAATGAGTCTAGACCCTTTTATCAGGAAAAGGCTCATACTAAAAGGAAGTCTATCAAGTAAGAAAGATTAGAAAAACCTCTTTTAAATCTAAAAAAATTGTCTTAACCTCTAAATCCTTAGAATTACTTCAAATTCATTTATTTGGTCCTGTTGGGACTGCTTCAATCAATGGAAAGAAGTATGGATTGGTCATTGCTGATGATTATAGTAGGTGGACTTAAGTTAAATTTATTAGATCTAAAGATGAATCATATGAGGTATTCAACATCTACTGCTCACAAGTTCACTCTGAAAAGGAATAAAAAATTCTAAAAGTTAGAAGTGATCATGGTGGTGAGTTTGAATACAGGCCTTTTAAGATTTTTTATGATAAGAATGGAATTATCCATGAGTTATCTTCTCATAGAAATCCACAACAAAATGGGTTATAGAAAGAAAGAACAGATCATTGCAAGAAATGGCTAGAACCATGATTCATGAGAATCATCTTCCTAAATACTTGTGGGCATAAGCTGTTAATACTTCTTTCTATGTTCAGAACAGGATCTACATTAGACCAATTTTTGACAAAATATCATATGAATTTTTTAAAGGAAGAAATCCAAACATATCTTATTTTCATCAGTTCGGGTGTACATGCTGCATTCAGAACAATAAAGTGTATCTAAAGAAATTTGATGCTAAGGCTCAAAAGGGTATCTTTTTAGGATACTCTAATTGATCTAAAGCGTACAGGGTGTATAACTCTGAAACCAAAATGGTTGAGGAGTCTATTTAAAGCTTTGCAGTTTTTCAGGTTTCTGAAGTGTATCTAGAAACTGGTCCTTCAGAAGTTAAGAGCTCAGAAGCTGAAGAGTTAAAAGCTTGTGAACCAAAAGTTGTTCCAATTACTGAAGCTCACTAGAAGTTAAATTTTTTTAAGAAGCCCAAAATGGTTCATAAGTTTCATCTCCTCCCAAGAAGTACTTCAAATATAAAGCCTCTAATCCAGAAGAGCTAATAATTGGAAATAAAGATGAGCCCTTAAGGACTAAATCAAATTTTCGAGGTGAAAACTCTATGCTAGGATTTATTTCCTTGTTCGAGCCATATTATATGGATGAAGCCTTATCAGATGATGGATGGATTATAGTTATGCAAAAAGATTTGAACCAGTTCTAGAAGAATGATGTTTGAGATCTAGTTCCAAGACCAAGTCAGAAAAACATTATTGGAACAAAATGGGTGTTCAAGAACAAATTAAATGAGCAAGGAGAAACGATAAGAAATAAGGCTAGACTGGTAGCTCAAGGTTACATTCAACAAGAAGGTATAGATTTCTATGAAAACTTTTCACCTATGGCAAGGTTAGAGGCTATCATACTTCTTCTCTCTTATGCTATTAACCATAATATTGTTTTATATCAGCTGGATGTTAAGAGTTCCTTCTTAAATGGAGTCAATTCTGAAGAGATGTATGTCAAGCAAACGCCTGGGTTTGATGACTCAGTCCATTCAGATTTCGTATTTAAACTTAAGAAATCACTTTATGGACTCAAATAAGCTCTTAGAGCTTGGTATGAGAGATTGAGTAATTTCTGGTTAGAAAATGGTTTTCAAAAGGGGAAAGTTGACACTACACTATTTAAAAAGACTCTGAATAAGGAAGTCTAAATTGTTTGAGTTTATGTTGATGACATATTTTTGGTTCTACTAATGCCTCTCTATGCAAAGAATTTTCTAAGACTATGCAGGCTGAATTAGAGATGAGCATGATAGGAGAATTGAACTTCTTCATGGAAATACAAATCAATCAAAGTAAAAGTGGAACTTATGTTCACCAGTTCAAGTACACAAAGGAGCTTCTGAATATGTTTAATCTTGAAGACTGCAAGATTATCGGTTCTTTGCTTTACCTCACAAGTTCTAGGTCTAATATACTATTCAATGTGTGTTTGTGTGCAAGATTTCAATCAAATCCTAAAGAAACTCACTTAACTAGTCTTGAGAAAATCTTTAGGTATTTGAATAGAACAACAAATCTATGACTTCTTTATAAAAATTCCCTAGATTATAAGCTGGTTAGGTTTTGTGATGCTGACTATACTGGGGATAGAATTGAGAGAAAATCCACTAGTGGAAACTGTCAATTCATAGGTGAAAACCTAATATCCTGGGCTAGTAAGAGACATGCAATTATTGCCCTATCTATAACCGAAGCATAATACATCTCTGCTGCAAAAATCTTATACACGACTACTCTGGATGAAATATTAGCTAGAGAATTATCAGATTTGTGGAAGCAGTGTGCCTATCTTTTATGATAATAATGTTGTTATTTGTCTAACAAAGAATCTCGTTCAACACTCTAGAACCAATCATTTTGGTATTAAACATCACTTCATTAGAGATTATGTTCAGAAGGATATTATAGATATTCAATTCATTGATACTAATCATCAATAGGCTGACATATTTATTAAACCCTTAGCTATTGAAAGATTTAATTTTATAAAAAAAATAAACATGGTCTTTATTAAAGATTAATGCTTGTTTCTAATTAGAGTATCGAAGTCTGATATTGCTTAGAAGTAGCTTCAATTAGAGTATGGGAAACTGCCTCTGATGAAATGTGGCTTCTGAAAATTATCAAACTCTGAGAATCTGGAAGAAGATTATTTTCTTTAGATGATATTTAAGTGGAAAAATATTTTATGTTCATCTGACATCTGTCCCACTTAATAATTTCACATGCCTGATAATTGTCTTGTTTACATAGTGACTGAGGGGGGGGGGGGGGGGGGGGGGGGGTAAAGTCATATGGGTAATTATATGAAACCTCTTTGATTTCTATGTATAATCCCTCTATCATCTTTTTATTTGGCTCTTACTTTTGTGTTATCTGTTCTATTTACTTTTTGTTTGTTGTTTTCTAAAGATTATTTTTGAATGGTCTTGAAGCAAAGACAATTATCTTGCACCTTCTAATAAGCATTGCCATATTTGATGGATATCAATGGGATTTTATGACTAGAAAATGATAAAGGAACGAAAACATTGTTTATTAACTCATGAGACACTACATGATCTGATTCTAAAGTCTATTACATTGTTTTTCATATTTGATCATCTGTATCTTCTAGTGTTTCTATGGTATTACCCTCTTCAGAGACTCCACCAGATGTGCCTTCATACTCTACAGTTGTGGATCTCCAAATCTTTGCTATTTCATCAAATTTCTTCTTTTACTTTCTTGCCTCCCTCCTCATTAGATTGCATATCTGTTTTTCAAAATCTCTCTTGTCACCATTGAATGTCTTTCTTTTTCCCATTCCTGTGTCTGCCCAGAGAAACTCTAGAGTTATGTGACCTTGTTGTTGATTCTACCTTTACTGTTATAAAAGCTTTTTAAGAAAAACCTATTCAGTCTTGAAGATTGTGTTCTTTGAGTCTTGTGCTTCCTTGATTCTTGTTCCTCGAAAACCATGTTGTCATATTCTATCTTTGACCATCTTGAAAACTATGGTACAAATGCTTATAAGTCACTAATTTATGTATTATATTATCTTTTTGTTGATGAAAAAATGGGGAGAAACTCATGGGAAAATTTAAGAGGACGAAAGTATTTTGAATACTTTTATTTACCTGAACCCTAATTTTTTTGTTGCTTTTATCTCAACATTATTTTATCAAGATAAGTTTAATTAACTTGGATATGAGTTAGATGAAGCTTACAAAACTCAACCTTTGGATTGTTAGACTCAGCGGGAGCTTATAAACCCCAGACTCTTACGTTGTCAAGTTAGTTAAACTGACAAATCATTGTTCTTAAATACCTTTGTTTGTCATCTTTTAAAAATCGGAGATTGCTGGAACAAAATTGTTCATATCCCTTGGGTTTTGTTGATAACAAAGTACTTGAAGAATAACTGGGTATACTAACATGTGTTCAAGTGTACAGGATCACAATCTTAGAGTTCAACTTTGAATTGACCCTATTAAAAGCATATGAAGAAAAGCAAAGTGACTCAGATTTTGAAAGATTAGAATCCGATGACTCTGAACGTGTATATTAGCTTTTGAAGAATCATAATTTGATCATGGTATCCCTACCTCTGGAGACAACTCAGACTCTGAAGACCTCAGCTAAAGGTGCTTAGCCTTTGATCTGTACTTTGTCCCAAAAGCAGACCAGTCTTATCAAAATGCTAGAGTTTGGAGAAAGTCAACTAGGGTTTC